>OY757025.1:95574848-96174848 GCA_963580285.1 Lucinisca nassula | reverse complement strand
TTTGAGGCAATGTATTGATGGTACTTTGTACAGAAATACATGAGCTTAAGCAGGCATGTCATGCACAAGAACCACAATTCTGAGTGCCCTGGTTGTTTAGTTATCTCTCCTGACAGTATAATCTTGTGATGGCCATAACTGCAATACTTTTGTGATATATTGCTGGTTTAATTCTGGTGCACTTTCTATTGGTGAACAATCTTTTGAAGGACATATTGGCTTTTTGTCGGGGGATTTGCCATCTCTTCCGATGGCTATTTTTCTATTTGATCTATACATTTTTGTGATCCATCTTGAAACCATGTTATTTCCAAAATTGTATTCTGACGAACAGTGATATGTTGAGGTTATGTGCCTTAAACTCGGGATTGTCACCATCATGGAAAAGTCAGGGAAATTTCCCTTAAAAGTAATTTTTTTGGAAACAGTGTGGACCCAGATCAGACTGCTCCCATAGGAGCAGTCTGGTCTGGGCACACTGTGTTTTTCTCGACATCTTAAGGGTTTATACATTTTAGAAATGATTGGTAAAATCTGAGAAACAGTCATGCTGATATGGCTTGGTATCAAGGGCCAGCTGTTCAAAACTAATGATGTCGTTAGTTAATTTGATCATTTGTTAGTCATTAGGTCTCTCACCGCCGTAGGTTCGAGCCTAGCTCGGGCCACGTGTGAGACGCCAAGTTCTGCAACGGAAGGTCAGGTGGTTTTTCTCCGGGTACTCCGGTTTTCACCCACCTCTGACTAACGATCAGCCGGTATGAGTGAAATAATCTTGAAAGGGCCGTAAAACCAAAACCAAAAAAAAAAAAAAAAAAAAAAAAAAAAATGATCATTTGTTACTGCAAATATATTAATATTTTTGCTGAAAAAATGTGAGCAGCTTTTGCAAATGCAAAAGGTTTTTGCAAATGCAAAAGCTGCTAACATTGTTTTCAGCAAAAATGCCACTGTAGTAGGTACAGTACTTACTAGAACAGTTAACAATTCAAGCACTAACGAGCTTGTTAAGCTAATATTGCTTTGAACACTTGGGCCCAGCATGCTTGATATTGCATTCTTATTTTCTGTATGTAAATGTTGCGTCTCATCACGCCAACAAATTGTTATGCAGTCATACATATTTTGATAAAATGCAATATTTTAAGACAAAAACTGCCAGTAATGATGCAAAATATGTATACATGTAAGCCTTGTGATGCCGAACAGTTACCATAGGGACGGATTTTTCTATCCACACCTTTCCCCATGTAAAATTCTTATCATATACAGATCTCCATATTTAAGTGAAAAACTTGAGAATATTCCTTGCTTTCATTTTTAGCTCGTCTGTTTTTTGAAAAAAAACTTTCGAGCTATTGTCATCACTCAGGCGTCTGTGTAGTCGTCCTTCGTCGTCCTGCGTCGTCCTGCGTCGTTCCAAAAAAACTTAACCTTGGCTATAACTTAAAAAGTATAAGACCTAGCCTCATGAAACTTCATACACACACTCATCATCACAAGAGCTACATTTTGACCAAGGACCATAACAACATTGTTGATTTTGGCTGAATTATCTCCCCTTTTCCAATTTTTTTCTGAAACACATTTTTTGCTCTCATTTTTAGCTCACCTGTCACGTAGTGACAAGGTGAGCTTTTGTGATCACATTTTGTCCGTCGTCCGTCGTCCGTGCGTGCGTGCGTGCGTGCGTCCGTGCGTCCGTGCGTGCGTAAACAATTTCTTGTCCGCACGATAGCATCTTCATTTATGATTTGATTTTAACCAGACTTGCACATAACTTGTACCACCATGAGATCTAGGTTCCTTTCTTGAACCAGCCATATCCCATCATGTGTTACGAAGTTACGGCCCCTGAAAGGGCAAAAATTGCCTATTTTGGTCTTGTCCGCACGATAGCATCTTCATTTATGATTTGATTTTAACCAGACTTGCACACAACTTGTACCACCATGAGATCTGGGTTCCTTTCTTGAACCATCCATATCCCATCATGTGTTACGGAGTTACGGCCCCTGAAAGGGCAAAAATTGCCTATTTTGGTCTTGTCTGCATGATAAATGTTCCATTTATGATTTGATTTTAACTAAACTTGCACACAATTTGTACCACCACAAAATCTCGGTCAAGTTCGAATATGGGTCATGTCGGGTCAAAAAGTAGGTCAGTAGGTCAAATCAGAAAAAAACCTTGTGAAGACACGAGAGGCCACAGTTTTGATCCGATCATCATCAAACTTGCCCAGAATGATCATCTTGACAATATCTCAGTGAAGTTTGAATATGGGTGTTGTCGGGTCAAAAAGTAGGTCAGTAGGTCAAATCAGGGAAAAACCTCCTGAACACACTAGAGGCCACAATTTATGTCCAATCATCATCAAACTTGCTCAGAATGATCATCTTGATAATATCTTGGTCACATTCGAATATGAGACATGCCGGGTCAAAAAGTAGGTCAGTAGGTCTAATCATAGAAAAACCTTGTGAATACACTAGAGGCCGCAGTTTTGGTCCAATCATTATCAAACATGCCCAGAATGATCATCTTGACAATATCTCGGTCAAGTTTGAATACGGGTCATGTCGGGTCAAAAAGTAGGTCAGTAGGTCAAATCATAGAAAAACCTTGTGAATACACTAGAGGCCACAGTTTTTGTCTGATCATCATGAAACTTGCTCAAAATGATTATCTTGACAATTTCTCGGGCAAGTTCGAAGATGGGTCATGTAGGGTAAAAAAGTAGGTCAGTAGGTCAAATCAGAGAAAAACCTTGTGAACACACTAGAGGCCACAGTTTTGGTCCGATCATCATCAAACTTGCTCAGAATGCTAGTCTTGACAATATCTGGGTCAAGTTTGAATATGGGTCATGTTGGGTCAAAAAGTAGGTCAGTAGGTCAAATCATAGAAAAAACTTGTGAACACACTAAAGGCCACAGTTTTGGTCCGATCATCATCAAACTTGCCCAGAATGATCATCTTGACCATATCTCAGTCAAGTTAAAATATGGGTCATTTTCGGTCAAAAAGTAGGTCAGTAGGTCAAATCATAGAAAAAACCTCTGAACACACTGGCGGCTACAGTTTTGGTTGGATCATCATCAAACTTGCTCAAAATGAGTGAGTGAGTTTTAGTTTTATGTCCCTGCTCAAAATGATCATTTGACAATGTCTCGGTTAATTTGGAATATGGGTCATGTCTGGTCAATATGTAGGTCAGATTGTTGAAAAACTTTGTGAACACACTAGAGAACACAGTTTTGGTCCGATCATCATCAAACTTGCTCAGAATGATCATCTTGACAATATCTCAGTCAAGTTTAAATATGGGTCATGTCGGGTCAAAAAGTAGGTCAGCAGGTCAAATCATAGAAAAACGTTTTGAACACTCTAAGAGGTCACAGTTTCAGTCAAATCATCATAAAACTTGTTCAGAATGATCATCTGGACAATATCTCAGTTAAGTTCGAATATGGGTCATGTCAAATCAAAAAGTAGATCAGTAGGTTATTTTGTCATAACTTTTGAACCGTTTGAGATAGAGCCTTCATATTTGGCATGTAGGTTCCTTCTGACAAGGGCTTCCCATTCATAAAGATTTGACCTTGACCTGTGACCTACTTTATCATACCTTTTGAACCATATGAGATAGAGCCTTCATATTTGGCATGCATGTTCCTTGTGACAAGGTTTTCTCAGCCATTCAAAACTTTTGACACATGACCTTGACCTTTGACCTACTTTGTTATAACTTGTAAAGCATTTGAAATACAGCCTTCATATTTAGCATGTAGGTTCCTTGCGACAATGTTGCTTAGATTATCCTCTACCAAAAAGGCTAAAACAATCCCACTCGGACGAACAAATTGGCCTACGGAGGTAAAAATAGAAAAAAATTGAAAATTTGATTCAAACGGAAACTCACCCTAAACCCTAAGGCCAATTTGATTCAAAGTTCCCAGGAATGTTGCCTAGGTTACTCCCTACCAAATAAGCTAAAATCACTCTGCTGATGAACAAGATGGTCACAAGAGCTAAAAATAGAATGTACTCGAGACAGTGACACACAGGTGAGCGAACCAGGGCCCTGTGGGCCCTCTTGTAATACTATTCACAACAGAGCCTTCAAACTTCACATGAATGTTCCTTGGGACAAGACCTTTTCAGTGATACCACACTTTTTGATCTGTGACCTTGACCTTTGAACTTTGACCTATTTTTCGAAAATTTAACCGAAAACCTTAACCTTGACCATATTTCCAAAAGTATTTGGCCTACCTTCATGAAACTTCATACACATACTCACCATCACAAGAGCTACATTCCCTACAAGTTTTATAACTCCATCTTGCAATTTGATTGAATTATCTCCCCTTTTCTCTCCGTTTTTTTTTAAATTGTTTTTGTCTCTTATTTCAATACTATTCACAACAGAGTCTTCCAACTTCACATGAATGTTCCTTGGGACAAGACCTTTTCAGTCATACCACGCTTTTTGACCTGTGACCTTGACCTTTGAACTTTGACCTATTTTTCGAAAAATTAACCAAAAAACTTAACCTTGACCATATTTCCAAAAGTATTTGGCCTACCTTCATGAAACTTCATACACATACTTACCATCACAAGAGCTACATTCCCTACAAGTTTTATAACTCCATCTTGCAATTTGATTTGACTTAGAACTTTTGTTTTCTAAAAGAAACTGCAGACGAGCGTTTGCACCCGCTTGCGGTGCTCTTGTTACATGTACCATCTCAGTCTGTCTGTAGCCTGCAGGTTAGTCACAGAGCTATAAACAGCAACTCTGTAGTTGGATGCGCAGACTCATCAGAGTCTTTGCTGGTCACAATAGCAAGTCTATTTGTATGTTTATCTGACACCAGCTCATGTTGACCACTAATGAGTTTGTAAAGCCAAGGAGGCTTTAATTCATAAGATGCCAATCACAACAATTGTTGTCTGATTTGCCGTCCACTGGTAATTCAAAAGTCATATTTGCAAACAGTGTGTACCTAGAGGAGCAGTCTGATCAGGGTCCACACTGTTTGCTTGTATGCAAAAAAAAACAACATGTTTTGAAAGTTTGCAAGAAGATTCAGCAGATGACATTCAGCAGACAACATATTCAGTTGCATTTTTTCAAGCAGCTGAAGGGTTAAATAAACACAGGATTTTTTTGTGTGAATTGCAGATCCCCTGTTCTCCAAAGTTGCTGGAGTAGACAAGAAAACATGCATTCATTCTAGAATAATCTGGTCATGTTGCTGGTCACATGATGATAGGTTCTTCGCCACTGCCTCAAGAGATAAAAAGGTAGGAATATTAGCCATTACCACTCTCTAGGCTAATTCAGCAGACGACAAATTGTTGGTATTTTTCTTATTTTTCAAAGAAAACAAGAATTGACATCTCATGCAAATTGTCTCCTGTTCAGACAATTTGCATGAGATTTCAAATCCTGTTTTCTTAAAAAAAAAAAAAAAAGAAAAATATTTCAGAATGTAGTCATATCGGAGCGTGATAGCTCAGTGGTTAGTGCACCTGCCTCTGATGCTAGAGGTCCCGGGTTCGATCCCCGGCAGCGGCGATAAAATTTCGGTGTCCGAACACGCTCCATTGGCATCATTTGCAGGGATGAATGTCATAAAGTGCACCGTCCTTCGGATCGGGACGTTAACTGGAGGCCCCCTGTGCAGGGAGAACCATCCCCTGTGCAGGTTAAAGATCCCTACCGTAATTACATGATTACTGTGTAGGCTTTCATCCTGCAAAACCTGGAGTGTATGTAATATACACCTGCGGTAATGGTCAAATGTGACCGACGCAGTATCAGAAGATAGATAGATAGTAGTCTGTTGGGAAAAAAAATACCCAGCATGCAAAGCGTTAAGTAACATTATAATTTGAAATAAAGGCACTGCCTTTTATGCAAACACATTCATTTACACCCCTATCTATCTACCTTCATATTCGCCCCCGCTCATTCGGCTAGGAGAAATAGATGTGCTGCATGATGCTTCCATGCAGAGCTGAAACTGACCACATATGAGTACTGGTAAACTGCTTAGTGAGGCTAAGCTTGCCCAGGCAAAGTGGTGCGACTCGGACCAACCATGTATATAAACCTTATTGGTGTCATTGGGCAGCAGGGCTGGAGATGTCATTTCATCTCAGTGTTGGGTAAAAGTCCCACAAAATTTTAAGCTGTGTCTTCAAAAGGACCTATTTAGTATTGATGGGGATGTTAAACCTCAAATCAAACAAATCTGCATACAACAAATTGTTGGTATTTTTCTAATTTTTGAAAGAAAACAGGATTTGATATCTCATGCAAATTGTCTCCACACTCTGGGAGACAATTTGCATGAATGTCAAATCCTGTTTTCTGGAAAAAATTGGAAAAATATTTCAAAATGTCGTCTGCTGAAAAAAAATACCCAGCATGCAAAGCATTTTGTAACATTATATGAGTCTTATCAGAAGAAAAAATGTTTTTAGGATTGGTGATCATGTAAGCCACAAAGTGGTGGGCTCAGCTACACAGAGTAACAACAGATCGTGAAATTTTAGATATAGAAACTAGAGTGAAACTAGTGAAACTTTTCTCGAGCTCGTCTCATTAGAAAATCTTTCTTCTTATGCAGGATGATGGAAAATTCTAGGAGCTTTAAGAGAATGAAGGGGAATGGGAACACCTTCAGGGGAGGCAACTCCTGCAAAAGTACTTTTGTCACCCATGTCAATAGGGGTCAACTCACAAAGGAAAGAATTTGCTCCTAAGGAGCAAATTCTTTCCTTTAAGAGTAGACCTCTTTTTCAGCGGGGACAGGACTTATAGAAAAGCGAACAGGTAGTCCTGAAAGTTGTCTCCCTTTGAAAAATTTGCGGAAAAATCAGCCAGGTGTTCCCATTCCCCTTAATTTGCTCATATGCTAAAAATAGCCCAACATAGAAGTTTCTGGAAGGTTTTCATACCTTGTGAAGTAAGCAACTTAATTACCAAACATTTTTCGGACTCCAGATTTTTAAAAAAAAATAGACTTGCTAATAGTATAAATAGTCCAGAAAGTGGGTCAGACATTTAAATTAGATAATCACCAAAACAAATTAAGTTCTTTTATCATATGACGTCGTGTCTGAGAGTGTAATAATGCCATGTAATAAATTTGATAATCCACTAGTGGTTTAAATATGCAAATTAGTTAGATACGTCCTGTAATGTTACATGTACGACGTTCTTAATGACGTCGCGTTTACTCATTGTGGAATATTGACATTTTTTGTAAAAAAGTTGTGAATAAAATGCGTTTTGGATGCCATATGATAAATAGAATCTTGCATTCGTGCTCATGTATTATTGGATTTATTAAACTCATTGAGGAAAAGGGATAAAATGCTCGGCAAAGCCTCACATTTTATCCCTTTACCCCAACTTGTTTAATAAATTCAATAATACATGAACACTCATGTAAGATCCTATATATACAAAACCATGCAATGAAAGCCATCAATTTGGTTTTCAGGGGTGGTGATTTGAAATTGGAAACTTTTAGTTCTTTGTTGTACCTTGATGATAGACGATTGACATGTTTGCAGATATGTCTAGGCAACTCTATTTGTAAAGAACACCATGTGTCAGTGCCCGCCCAATGGGGCTTGAAGAAATAGATGGGCTGCATGATGCTTCCACGCAGAGCTGAAACCGACCGCACACGAGTACTGGTAAACTGGTTAGACGGTCTAAGACTCCCCAGGCAAAGTGGTGTTAGTCAGACCGTCCATGCTTTTAAACCCTACTGGTTTCAATGGGCGAAAGGGTTGGAGATGTCATTTCATCTCAATGACGGGTAAAAGTCCCACAAAATTGGAAGCAATGTCTCCAAATTGACCTAAACAGTGTTAACGGGCACGCTAAACCTCAAATCAAATCAAACAAAAGACATCATGTGTAATTTCATTATGTGATCTTTTGTTTACTGTTGGCAGTTATTCAAAGGCAATTTTCTGTGTGAAATGCATATGGGATTTGGCCTTTATAGACAGGATGGCTGTTATTTAAAGGTGGCTGCTAAATCAGGTTGTGCAAATTATTTTAATTACCATATTTATCCTAAATATTATCAGACACCAAAAAGTCATGGAATAAGCCTGAGTAAGCATTGAAGTCCCAGATCAGACTGCTCCAGAAGGAACAGTCTGATTAGGGTCTACACTGTTTGCCACTGAGCAAACATCTTTACATCAAAAACATATAATGAAGACTCCATGATGCTGCCAGGCTTACCGGAAACCCCAAAAGGGGTAGGTGGCAAACAGTGCAGGCCCAGATCAGTCCCCGCAAAACGCGGCGTCTGATCAGGGCCTGCACTATTTGCTTACAGAATTTTCCATTAAAATAGAATGAACATGAAAAAATAGGCCTGACACTCCATATAGGACAAATGGACTTGTCCAACATATAGCAATGGAAGAGTCCACTAGCATACAATGGGATAAAAAGACAAAATTTTAGGGTCAATATGGTATGGTACATTTTACATTAGGTTGTAATATGGGGATGTCCTGATGAAATAAAGACCACAACACCTGTTGGTAAACTTGATGTTAGTGATAGTGCCACAGCTGTGGATATGGCCCCTGTTCACCTTACAGACGGATGGTAGGTTTAAAGGGTTTGGGGTCGGGGTAGGGCCTTGTTTAGATGAATTATCGCAGCTGCAAATAATCTTTAACCCTTCAAGCACTATGGAAAATTCCAGAGCAGATGACAATCCTTTTTTTCTTATTTCTCCGAGATAAAAAGCTTGACATTTAATGTGAATCATCTGTCATTTTTCATTCAGGGAAAATAAGCTTGACATTTAATGTTAATTATCTGACATTTTTCAGGGAAAATAAGGCTTGACATTATATGTGAACCATCTGCCTAGTAGATGATTCGCATGTAATGTTAGACTTTGTTTTCTTTGAAATACACAGAAAACATATTCTTGAAAAAACAGTCTTGATTAACATAAAAATCCTAAAAATTCTGGCATCTTGAGGACTTACTGTAATTCGCCTAAAATTTTAACAAATTTGTTTCACAATCCAGCAAGGAGTCCAAAAAGTGCAGGTGGAATGGCAGACAGTGTAGTCCCTGATCAGACTGTTCCTTCTGCATTGTTTTCTTAGGCATGTATGTCCCAGTACTTAGGATCATTATGATAGTACTTCAAGGGTTAAACAGAAGACAAATAACTTACTATACTGGTCTGAGACAAACCTTAAGATGTCTTGGAAATAAAAATGCAGCTAAAAATGTTGACTGTTTATGTAATCTCCTACATTTTCATGCAAACTTTTCAAACTTATGCACACAGGCAAACAGGGTGGACCCTGATCAGACTGCTCCTAGAGCAGTCTGATCTGGGTCCACACTGTTTGCAATAATAACTATTAAAGTTACCAGCAGATGACAAAGCAGTGGACAGTTGTTCAGATTGGTATCTTATGGGTGAATCTTACTGACATGGATTCACATTAGCAGTGAACCTATAATGCCGACCTTGCATTTTAGTCACATGACCAGTAATAGTTTATAAAGTAAAAATCTGCTATTACCTTGAATTAAGACTAAATCTACTTTTAAAAGATTATTGAGAAGATAACAGTTACTCTTTATACCCCCGGTATACGAAGTATGCAATGGGGGTATATAGTTTTTGTCTTTTCCGTCTGTCTGTCTGTGTGTCCGTAAACAATTATTTTGTGTCAAAGATATCTCAGGAACTGCTTCACATAGAAACTTGAAATTTTGCACTCATGATCAGTATGACTACTTGTATTGTGGGAAAGAAAATAAGGGCCAAGGGGTCAGGCCTTTTAGAGTTATTTCCCTTTGTAGTTCTTGCTGTTTATTCTTTGTGTTTTCTACACCCAGTTTGTTTGTTTGTTTGTTTGTATTGTAGTTTAATGGCCCAGTCAACACTATTTAGGTAATTTTTGAGCCGGTCAGTTTACCTATCCACACTTTTCCTGGGCAGGCTTATACTTAAGTGGTTAACCTGTATAGTGCACATTCTGCGCCAGAAACTGACAACTGCCTTGAATCAGCAGAAGGGATTTCTACACCCAGTGTCCCTAACATGAGACCACCTTTGGGACTGTTCAAAAGTGGTGTCCATCTGATATTGGCTTACAATTGGACAAGGCCTGCTGTTCTTGCAGCAGTTAACCTTTACCCTGCTGTAGGCGACAAGCCCTATCTTTGCAAACAGTGTAGATCCAGATCAGATGGCTTCTGAAGAAGCCATCTGATCAGGATCTACACAGTTTGACATTCAGTTTATGAATATGTAGAAATAAGCTGCATCAAGTAATCTGATTGGTTCAAAGTCAGAAATGAGTGTGGCTTAATTGAATAGTCAGCAGGTTAACCCTTGTCCTGCTGAGCCCGAATATGCCTTATCTTTGAAACAATGTAGATCCAGATCAGATGGCTTCTGAAGAAGCCATCTGATCAGGATCTACATTGTTTGCCATTCAGATTGTGAATTTGTTGCAATAATTTGCATCAAGTAATCTGATTGGTTGATAATCGGTAGTGGGTGTGGCATATATGAATATTCAGCAGGTTAAAGGTTAAGGGTAGAGGGGGAAAGTTGTTATTATAGCCCCGCTTTGAAAAAGTGGGGGCTATATTGGATTTGGCTTGTCCGGAATTCCGTCTGTCTGTCTGTCTGTCTGTAATCTTGTCCGGAATTCCGTCTGTAATATTTGATAGTGGGTACCTTGTTACCGCAACTCCTCTTACAGTTCTAGGTCAGTCCTTTTGAAACTTTACAGGTGTTTTCATATAGGTCTGAAGATGTGCATATTATTTTTTCATTATCCTTAAATAATTTTTTTCACTTATTTCACCTTTTTTAACTTAGACAATTTTTGAGATCTACTAATGTTAAAATGTATAGGGAGTAGCTACCTTGTTACCGCAACTCCTCTTACAGTTCTAGGTCAATCCTTTTGAAACTTTACAGGTGTTTTCATATAGGTCTGAAGATGTGCATATTATTTTTTCATTATCCTTAAATAATTTTTTTCACTTATTTCACCTTTTTTAACTTAGACAATTTTTGAGATCTACTAATGTTAAAATGTATAGGGAGTAGCTACCTTGTTACCGCAACTCCTCTTACAGTTCTAGGTCAATCCTTTTGAAACTTTACAGGTGTTTTCATATAGGTCTGAAGATGTGCATATTCTTTTTTCATTATCCTTAAATAATTTTTTTCACTTATTTCACCTTTTTTAACTTAGACAATTTTTGAGATCTACTAATGTTAAAATGTATAGGGAGTAGCTACCTTGTTACCGCAACTCCTCTTACAGTTCTAGGTCAATCCATTTGAAACTTTACAGGTGTTTTCATATAGGTCTGAAGATGTGCATATTCTTTTTTCATTATCCTTAAATAATTTTTTTCACTTATTTCACCTTTTTTAACTTAGACAATTTTTGAGATCTACTAATGTTAAAATGTATAGGGAGTAGCTACCTTGTTACCGCAACTCCTCTTACAGTTCTAGGTCAATCCTTTTGAAACTTTACAGGTGTTTTCATATAGGTTTGAAGATGTGCATATTCTTTTTTCATTATCCTTAAATAATTTTTTTCACTTATTTCACCTTTTTTAACTTAGACAATTTTTGAGATCTACTAATGTTAAAATGTATAGGGAGTAGCTACCTTGTGATCGCAACTCCTCTTACAGTTCTAGGTCAATCCTTTTGAAACTTAACAGGTGTTTGCATATAGGTCTGAAGATGTGCATATGCTTTTTTCATTATCCAAAACTTATTTTTTAACTTAGACAAGGCGTAGGTACCTTGTTAGGGATTTAACCCTCTCACAAGTCTTTACCTTTAATTCATGAGTCTTTCTCCTCTGACAGGGCTATAGCGGGGCTATAGTCAGATCCTCTGACAGTTCTAGTTTCTTCTGTTTCTACACTTCCATTCATTTTCCTCTTTCTCCTTTGTCCCTCACTGTCATATCTACTGTCTCGGGTCAACTCTTAAAGGAAAGAATTTGCTCCAGAGGAGCAAATTCTTTCCTTTAAGAGTTGACCCCTTTTTTCTTCTATCTCTTTTCTCCCGACACAAAATGACACACAAGAGTTGACATGTCGTTAAACCCAAAACAATCAATCCAACAAAAGGTGCATGAAATATAAGGGATGTCAGGATATAATTCTTTTGACCTGTGATAACACCTCTGACTAATGATAGGCTCGAAATAAGTGAAATAATCATGAGAGGGCTGTAAAACGATCCACCCCCCACCCCCCGCTAAAAAAAAAAAAAAAAATAGGTTATATTGTGGTGACAAATAACATGTTACTATAAAATAAAATCTCCCACTAACTACTAGGAAAGGTTCATTGAAAACATTAGGGTTGTTTGTTTTATTTGCTTATATTGGAGTTATATGGCCCAGTCATCACTATTTTTAGGTCATTTTTGAGCAGATCAGTTTACCTATCCACACTTTTCCTGGGCAGGCATATACATAAGCAGTTAACCAGTACAGTGCACATTCTTTCACCAGAAACTAACAACTGCCCTTCTTGAATCAGCATATGGGAGAGAATGACCATAGAAAAGATTTCATGATCAATCTCCACAAAAGAATGTTGCCAACCCCCGCGGGTATTGAATCCGCATCCTCCTGATCACCAGTCAGACGCGCATCCGACTGAGCTAGTGAGGCCGACGACAATTACTCAAAACTTTTTAAAAATATTTTTTTGCATAATGGCAAGCAGTGTGGGCCCAGATCAGACAGGCTCCTACAGTAGAGCATATCCTGTTACCTCAGGACAAGGGTTAACTAAGTGACGATTTATATATTTTTTTCATCTGCCTTATACCTCACATTGTTTCTATATTTCTTTTTCCAGTTATCTTGTTGCAGTTGGTTTAGAGAAAGGTCATATCCTCTTGTACAGCTGGTCATATGACTCACCATCTCCATGGCAACTGTTAGGAACTTTAGATAACCAGTATCCTTTACTGTCTATCATATTTACTGTAAAAATCCTGGAAATTCAGACACTTTAAGGACTTGCCACAATTCTCCTAAAATTCTGATAAATTTGTTTCACGATCCAGCGAGGAGTCCAAAAGGTGCAGGCAAACAGTGTAGACAAAATGACAAACAGTGTTGACCCTGATCAGACTGCTCCTGCAGGAGCAGTCTGACCTGGGTCTGCACTGTTTGCTTAGGTCTATCGTTACGGTATCCTAACTTTTGGGTCTTACGGGTCTTCACTGTTTGCTTACGGTATATCTTTTGCTTAGTAATAAACTGCTTAGAAATAAACTGATGTAGACATTTTCTGTTCAAAAGGTTCTAAGCATTACTAAAACCAGTTTCGTACACAGCGGACAAGAAAATCCTGGATTTTACCCTGGGATAGAAATTCTTATCCAACTCAGGTTATCCTACCCAGGGCATCATGAAAGCCATCATTGACGTAAACATATTGTCATCTGAATAGAGCAGGCGTCCACAGTCGAAATAACTGCATTTTTCAAAATACAAATTCAGAAATGAAAACGAATTTTGTGTAATTGTGAGGGGTAGATAGACAAATGTAACCCTCAGGATCACTGTCGTGTCATCATTTGGCAATCCTCATGATACCAGACTTTGATCCTTGGGACAGACTTTTCTGTACACCCTTCACCTCCTAGTTTATCTCCCCTGCCCCCTGTATCTTGTCCATGGGGACAGGGAGTTGATCTTTGTTGATTTGTTCCCTTAAAGCATCAGTCACAACTGTTGGGTATTTTCACACAAAAAAAAAACAAAACAAAAAAAAAACATTTTTTTTTCTTTCTGCTTCTGAATCCATGGTAAAAGCTGAAATTGTGCAACACAAATGGCTGAAAATCAGGTGGGGAGGAGTATAGCATACTGAAATGTTCAGTCCAGGATGGTGAGGGTTAATGAAAGAATAAGGTGCTCAGGAGCCGAGTCTTTCCTTGGAGAGTAAAACTGTTGATATGGGAGGTTTGTTGTTTTTCTTCTTATTTTATTTTATAAACTCCTTTGAAAATGTTTCCGCTCCTTTTAAATTTCAGATGCCAGGAATTTTAGAAATATGAATAGCCACACTGTTGCACCTAAATTTTATCTTCTTGAACAGCTTTTGTGTT
The DNA here is from genome assembly GCA_963580285.1 of Lucinisca nassula. Classification (NCBI taxonomy): domain Eukaryota; kingdom Metazoa; phylum Mollusca; class Bivalvia; order Lucinida; family Lucinidae; genus Lucinisca; species Lucinisca nassula. The sequence goes on along the minus strand of OY757025.1, from coordinate 96,160,644 downwards.
CTTCCCATGTTTCCTTAACTCTACTACAGACGTGCTCACCATCTGACAGTGAAGCGGCTCCGGTTTCGGCCATGTTTAAGTCTGGCTGGTATCCATGACAACCAGAAGAGTTCAGAGGTCAAGGACGCTAATGACTGGTTACAGTTGGCAAGCTGTGGAGCAGATCATGCTGTGAAAATATTCAATATCCATTTACCAGAACTGATAAAACTAAAACTTAAAAGCTGATAAAACGTTATCTGTAACGACTTACACATTACAAATTGTAAATGATGGCCCACTCGTGGAAAATCTGACATGCAGAGTCACAGTGTTTTGCATGACAGCTCAATTTTCCCATGGCCTGATCAAGGTCTTAGTCTATCATAAAAGTAATCCTTGGATTCAAGGTCGGAGAGCGAATGGTGACTGGTCAGTCTGCTCGAATTTTAAGGGATAGTCTTTGTTATACCCCCGGCATACGAAGTATGCTATGGGGGTATAGGAGCTTTTTTCGTGACGTACTTCCGGTTCTAAAAATAGAACGGGAAAAGCCCTGGCCGTCATCTGTCGTATTGCTTCAAAGGCAGTGGGACAAATAAAATGTTAATTACAGCGTAAAACAGTGGAATTCTTTTAAACTTTTGGGGAATTCTAATGTAAGATAATGGGAGAAACACCGATATGGTACCAGATGTGAAATTTCGCATTACGAAAATGATATATTGTACATACGATATCTCTCTCTCTCTCTCTCTCTCTCTCTCTCTCTCTCTCTCTCTCTCTCTCTCTCTCTCAATCAACAATTACCGAGCGCAGGCAAATGTAAATTACAGTTTGTCGTTAAATGACGCTACGTCAACCTATCCGCCTCCGCCCATAGGGGCTTGAAGAAATATATGGGCTGCATGATGCTTCCACGCAGAGCTGAATCTGGCCCGCACACTAGTACTGGTAAACCGCTTAGAGGATCTAAACCTGTCCAGGAACCGCGGTGCGGGGCGGACCGCCCTGCTAATAAACCCTATTTGTTTCATTGGGCGACAGGGCTTGAGATGTCATTTCATCTCAATGTTGGGTAAAAGTCCCACAAATTTGGAAGCAACGTCTCCAAAATGACCTTTACAGTGTTGACGGGGACGTTAAACCCCAAATCAAACAAACAAATACGTCAACCTACATGTAGCCTTTCAACAACGTTGTGTCTACATCAAACCAACTTCAAAGCGATGCATTGAATTTGACATTGCAACGTCGATGAAACTTGACAACGTTTCGTTGGCGATAATACGGCGTTGCTTAATAAAATGTCATTTGCCCAGTGCTCGGGCCCATCAAGACTCAGTGGGATTGGACCATTAAATTCAAAACAAACGTAGAACACCCTTTAATAGCATAAGGATGTTAAACACTCCTTCGCAAGTGCAAGATTTTACAGTAAAATCAGGTAGCTTTGTAGATTGGTACAACCTGCCCAGCCCTTATGTCTACATTAACCCATTTGGTACCGGAAACCCCAAAAAGGGGTAAGTGACAAACAGTGCAGGCCCAGATCAGAGCCTACACTGTTTGCAAAAAGTTCGGCCATTTTCCAAATAGATTTTGAAGAAAACACAACCTGACACCCCTAAATTTTGAAAATGACTCCTGCTATATATAAGGAGGAAGATTCCATTTGGTACAAAAAGGGTTATGGGCTTCTTGGATACAGGGATCAGTCAAACCATCTCAACAGTCACATGCCATTGAAGTGAGTTGGAGTGGTTGTCGACGGCATGACGTCGAGCCAACGTTGACTCGACGCCCGTCTGTACTCGATGCCCGTCTGTAAGTCCACTCATTGGTTGTTGTTTTTTTCGACTGTCAGTATGTTTATTTGTCTTTCTAACAGTCCGTCCGTTCGTCTGTTAGTCAGTCATTCAGTCAGTCGGTCTGTGTCCTTTTTCTGTCTACTGTCAGATTGTCAGTCAAACCCCTCTGTCTCTCTCTGTCTCTCTCTGTCTCTCTCTCTCTCATGCCAACGGTCATGTGACAATGAAGTGAGTTGGAGTGGGTGTCGACGGCATGACGTCGAACCAACATTGACTCAACGCCCCTCCGTCAGTCCACTCATTAGTTTATTTCGACTGTCAGTATGGACATTTAAATTGCACATGTAGATAGATAGATAGTAAAAACTTATTTTGTGAATAACGGTATCTCAAGCCATTGACATGGGTCATTCACGATAAGATTTTCGTCAATTAACAACGGATTTAGGATAAATGAATTTCGGTAATGAAAGTAAAATATCATTCTTTCCTTCTCGAGGCATTATTTCAATGAAAACTGGTATATTTTCTCTCAAAATGTCTGAATATTGTTAGCATTTTAAGTTCCGCCAATACATTTGAATAGCGATGGCCGTTTCAATTGACGGCCAGTACTTTGCGCATGCGCAAGAATGACGTCATAAACGGAATTCCTAAAACCTCCTATATAGTTTTCGTCCTGCAGTTCGTCCGTGTTTCCGTCCTTCCGTCTGTCCGTCCGTCCTTCTGTTAACATTTTGGTTAAAGTTTTGCGTTAAAGTTTCTAAGAGATTGTATCTTCTGAATCCTTTGATAGATTTAGTTGATACTTACACTGAAGTTACATACTGGTCTAAAGATTTCATTGATGCATGCCCCCCCCCCCCCAGTGACCTTGAGGTCAAGGTCACAGACTTAGAAATGTTACATTTTGGTTAAAGTTTTGCGTTAAAGTTTCTAAGAGGTTGTATCTTCTGAACTCTTTGATAGATTTAGTTGATACTTACACTGAAGTTACATACTGGTCTAAAGATTTCATTGATGCATGTCCCACCCCCACAATGACCTTGAGGTCAAGGTCACAGACTTAGAAATTTTATGTTTGGTTAAAGTTTTATGACAAAGTTTATAGATGCCTGTTTGTTCTAAACTCTTAAGACAAATTCAGTTGATACTTGCATCAATGTTGCATACCAGTCCAAAGATTTCGAGATGCATGTCCCTTCCCCACCCACAGTGACCTAGACCTCAAGGTCATGGACTTAGAAAGTTTACATTTGGTTAAAGTTTTATGACAAAGTTTATAGATGCCTGTTACATAATGTTCTAAACTCTAAGACAGATTCAATTGATACATGCATCAATGTTGCATACCAGTTCAAAGATTTCATTGATGCATACCCCACCCTGCTGCTTCAGTAACATTGATGCTAACACTCCCTTGGTCCATTTAGAAAGATTATGTTTGGTTTAGATTTATAAGCACATTATAGATTCTAATAGCTTCTTGACGTCTTCATTCATGTTACATACAAGTTCGAAGTTATATCAGAGGGTGGCACTGGCCGGGGGTATACGTGACCCACTGGTCGCTTTCTCTAGTTTGCTTGGCGGTTTAACGTCCCCATCAACACTGTATAGGTCATTTTGGAGATGTTGCTTCCAATTTTGTGGGACTTTTACCAGACATTGAGATGAAATGACATCTCAAGCCCTGCCGCCCAATGAAACCAGTAGAGTTTATAAGCATGGAGGGCCAGACTCGCACCGTTTTGCCTGGGCAGGCTTAGATCCTCTTAGCGGTTTACCAGTACTCGTGTGCAGTCGGATTTCAGCTCTGCGTGGAAGCATCATGCAGCCCATCTATTTCTTCAAGGCCCGATGGGCGGGGGCCGTAAAGGATAGTCTACATTGTCCTATATTGTATAGCTGTTTTTGTTACACTTACCAGAAAAAGGTGAAAATACCGGCAAGAAGTTTGTGCTATCAATGTTCTACCAAATTTATCCCTGAAACTGGTAATCACGACATTGCAGTCGTAATTTACAAATATTTTTAGCTCACCAGAGCCGAAGGCTCCAGGGGTGCTTATAGGATAGGCAGTTGTCCGTTGTCGTCGTGTGTCTGATGTCAACACTTTTAAACATCTCCTCTGAAGCCACTTGGCCGATTGGGCCCAAATTTTATCTGTGGCATCCTTGGGCTGGGGGATTGAAAGTTGGTGTTTTTTTATGAAAATCGGCTCATTAGTTTGGTTGCTATGGCAACTTAGAGTTTCCATAGACTTATAAGGGGGAAAATTGAAAAATGACATTTACTGCTAAGTCATTGCAGATATTTTGACAAAACTTTGATAGAAATGTTTCTTGAGTAAACTTCTCTCCGCCATATGCTTTTATGCCAACCTGTGGGTCCCCCAGGTTGTCCCGGGGGCCATGCCCCACCCCCTCCACTTCATAAAAGGCCATATATCACAGAAACCATTCAGATCCCGACCCCTAAACCATATATATTCTTGTTCCTATTGATAAGACGCATTCAGTGACACCAACCTGAGGGTCCTCAGGGATGCGCCGAGGCCATGCCCCACCCCCTCCACTTAATAAAAGGCTCAATATCTTGGAAACGATTCAGATCCCCACCCCTAAACCATATATATTCTTGTTCCTTATGATAAGGCCCATTCAGTGACATCAACCTGGGAGTCCCCGGGATGCGCCGGGGCCATGCCCCACCCCCTCCATTTCATAAAAGGCCCAATATCTCGGAAACCTTACAGATCCCCACCCCTAAACCATATACATTTTTGATCCTTATGATAAGACACATTCATTGACACCAACTTGGGGGTCCTCAGGGATGCACTGGGGCCTTGCACCCCTTCACTTCACAAAAGGCCATATATCTCAGAAACTGTTCAGATACTCACTTCTAAGCCATATATATTCTTGTTCATTATGATAAGACGCATTCAGTGACACCAACCTGGGGGTCCCCAGGGATGTGCTGGGGCCATGCCCCACCCCCTCTATTTCATAATCTCACAATATCTCGGAAACCTTACAGATGGCTACCCCTAAACCATATATATTCTTGTTCCTTATGATAAGACACATTCATTGACACCAACCTGGGAGTCTCCCGGGGCCTTGTCCCATGCCTCCACTTCACAAAAGGCCTTATATCTCAGAAACTGTTCCTAGCCCCGCCCTAAACCATATATATTCATCTTCCTTATGATAAGACGCATTCAGTGACACCAGCTTTGGAGTCCCCGGGGCATGCCCAGGCCATGCCCCATCCCTTTACTTCATTAAAAGCCATATATCTCAGAAATAATTCAGATCCCCACCATATACTTGTTCCTTAGGATAAGACTAGTTCAATCACACCAACCTGGGGGTCTCTTTGTGCTGAGGCAATGTGCCCCGCCCTTCAACTGCATAAAAGGCTTTATATTTCAGAAACCATTCAAATCCCCACCCCATAATCATATATGTTCTTCTTCCTTATTATTAGCACACCTACTGTAGAGGGGTCCGCAGGGGCCATTCCTATCCTTTCCACTTCATAAAAGGCCTCAAATCTCAGAAACCGTTCAGATTCCCACCCCTCAACCAAATATATACTTGGTCCTTATGATAAGACACATTTAGGGACAACAATCTTGGGCTTTCCAGGGATGTGATCGGTCAGCTGAAGGAGGGGAGGAAATAATGGCGAGCGCCGTTTAAAAGTTATGTGTATGACTCCTGCTTTTATTTTGTTTCATGCTTACTTTTTCAACAATCACTTTTTTCGTCTTTCGCCATCTTGAGTCATCTTCTTCTCTCTGGCCTCCTGCAAGATTTCCTGTACTCTCTGTCTGGCAGGGATGCTAACTCCTCTTTCTTTCAAAATGTCCTTCACAATCGGTTTATACTCGTTCTTGACACTTTTGTCTATGAGTGTTCACCTTGATTAGTTCTATTGCTGCTAAATGTTCTAATACAACACGGCCTTCAACTGGGGAGAAGTAGTTTACAAGAATAGCTGATACATGCTTGTTGTTTGTTGTGGTTGATTCATCAATGTTCAACGAAAATGGATGAGTCTGAATGTTTTTCAGTATGTGCTCATGAAATGTCTTTTTGAGTCTATAATTCATCTTATACGATGCTGAAGTCCTATCCATGGACAGAATATCTAGTGCTTTCTTGTCTTTAGACAATGTCTGAGCAACATGTATCAGAACTGGTACAAACGTCATTGGTAGGGACCATTCAGCAATAACCCCAAGTATCATTGCCTGAAATAAATAAATGAAGTAATTTTTACATCTTCATGTTGTACTTTGAAAAGGTTCTATTTACAATCACAATGAGGCATAAAATTATGTTTACATATTCAAACAGTGACTTTGCATCTTTAGTCGAGTAAGAGTAATATTTAAATTTAAATGAGAATTAAATCCATCAAAGCATTTTATTACCCTTCAAAAATCACTTATAGCAGCCGACGTACTGTACTCATTAACTATTGTAGAGCCTAAAGGAACCTCTAAATGGTATTCACTAATTGTGATTCTAGCATAACTTCTTCAACACATTTCAGACATTTAAATCAACTTGCTCAAATTTTAGAATAGCTATAGCACCTGATAATAATGTCATTTTACAGATCATTACAGTAACTTTGTTACCGGCCCCGATAGCTCAGTTGGTAGAGTGTCCGCTCCGGGGAACGGGAGGTCTCGGGTTCGATCCCGGGCCGCGACATACCAAAGTCGTTAAAAATGGTACTAGCTGCTCCTCGCTTGGCACTCAGATTTACGGGGTAGAGCTAGGACTGGTCGATCCAGTGTCAGGATAATGTGACTGGGTGTGGTATCATGTAATGTGTCTGGGACATGATACTTCAGTGAGGCAGCACTATAAACGTGAGCATTGAGCTCCCTGTCGCAACCAGACACCGTCGTGATATGACTGAAAAATTGTTGAAAGCGACGTTAAACCCGAATTCACACACACACACACACACACAGTAACTTTGTTTTAACTGTGATTTAACATCCCTGTCAACACTATTTAGGCCATTTTGGAGACATAGCTTCCAACTTGGTGGGACTTTAACCTGACATTGTGATGAAATACATCTCAAGCCCTACCATGCAGTGAAACCAATACAGTTTATATGCATGGACAGTCCAGCTTACATCACTTTGCCTGGGCAGGCTTAGATCTTCTATACAAGCGGTTTACCAGTACTCTTGCGGTCAGTTTCAGCTCTGTGTGGACTGGCCCCGATAGCTCAGTTGGTAGAGTGTCCGCTGCAGGGAACGGGAGGTCATGGGTTCGATCCCGGGCCGCGACATACCAAAGTCGTTAAAAATGGTACTAGCTGCTCCTCGCTTGGCACTCAGATTTACGGGGTAGAGCTAGGACTGGTCGACCCAGTGTCAGGATAATGTGACTGGGTGTCGTATCATGTAATGTGTCTGGGACATGATACTTCAGTGAGGCAGCACTATAAAAGTGAGCATTGAGCTCCCTGTCGCAACCAGACAGCGTCGTGATATGACTAAAAAATTGTTGAAAGCGACGTTAAACCCGAATTCACACACACACACAGCTGTGTGGGAACACCATGCAACCCAATCTATTTCTCCTCCCCAGGGCGAGGGCCCATTTTCAGTAAATTATAACAAGAAATAATCAAATAGGAAGTAACCTGTGCATTGGCAACTCTATCATCAAGAGAAACTACTGGCTTTACTTTCTCAGGCTGTTTTTGTACTTGTTCATGTTTCAAGAAGAACGGATGTACACCATATGCTGTCTGACTGGTTGATCCCGACGATGAAAAATAAGCTGGCAACTGCTGGTTTTCACTTGCTGTTTTAACTTTTGACAAGTGTTCAGCACTCTGACAGTGTTCTATTAAAGTAATTTTCCTTCTTGAGCCATAATTGAGAATCTTCAGACAAACAATGCACTTGGCTTTTCCAGGAGTATTCAATTTTCTTATCCATTCCGTCAATGGTATTTTCTTGTTTTCACCTTTAACTGTAACTTTCACTGAATGTTCTAGCCAGTCCTATTTGAATTTGTTTTTTATTGTCTTTGTCAATGTCTTTAACTAAATGAGACTCATTTGTCCTTTCAATAATTTTATCCATATTTTGCAAATTATTTTGTATCACAATTCTGAAATAAACCGCGTAAATTACCAAATATTGAGTCAGCTGAAGCACAAATAGTGTTTAGGTTGACTCTATTTGCCATGCCACATATTTCTGAAATGCTTCAAATATATAGCAATACATGTATATCAAAAGTATACAGAACTGCCTCACTGAGTTTTGTTTGTTTGATTTCAGGTTTAACTTCCCCATCAATACTGTGTAAAGGTCATTTTGGAGACTTTGCTTCCAATGTTGTGGGACTTTTACCCGACATTGAGATGAAATGACATCTCAAGCCCTCAGCTCTGCATGGAAGCATCATGCAGCCCATATATTTCTTCAAGCCTTGATGGGCGGGGGTCATGCCTCACTGAGTTGAGATGAGTATCTACCAATAATGTTTATAGAAGTTAGAAAAAAACACAAGTATATCCCTGTGCACACCTTCTCTTGATACACACATTATTACTACAAGAACTTTGCTGCACTGTATCACGTCGAGTGGATATTTCCAGATTAATGAATCAGAGGAGATGCGGAGCATCGAGTGTGATGCATAAGACCTGGAAACATCCATGTTATGTGATACTGTGTGGCAGTTCAGAACTAGCAAGGATGGTGATACATAATTGGAAAACTTGCGTAGGGTGATACAGGGATTTGTATTTTCGTTTCTGAAAACCTGTAGTAGGTTTATAATAAATAGTCGGATTTACATATGTATGGATGTTAGGGACTGGTGAAGGTGATAGGAGAGTGCGAGTTGCAGAATTGAAGGTGGAAAAATGAAAGTTTGAAACAGAGTATAGAGGTTTTCTGTTTGGTATTGACTTTTTTGTGTGTCTCAATATTGTGGCAGTCCTAATACCGTATTTACCATATGTATTCGGATAGACAAACCACAGCAAACAGTGTTGACTCAGACGAGTTTAGGCAGAGCATGGCCTCTCATCAGGGTCTACACTGTTTGCCACTCATCTAGTTATTTTCAGACGTAACACTGAGTATTAAATTAAATATGTTCAACTTTCACAGCAAGTGAAATAAGGAGCTGAAGTATCCAAATAATTAGGCTGAATACGGTACACCTTAAGAATGGCATGTCTTTTGCAAACAGTGTTGCACAGAACCAGATGATCAGACTAATTCTGCCAGCTCCTTCAGTCTATCCAAATCTGCCCTGTCTAAAACGTATATTTTTGGTCTGCACTAGTGTCACACTTAAGCCTATTTTCAACATCCCATCATTGCATATTGGAGGTTCATTATGACTGTTCGTTTGAAATTTACAGCACTTGATTCCAGATTCGACCAAATCGACAAAGTCCGATTCCGTCGATGGACGAGTTGTTAAATTTCCATTTAATAATGATTGCTTTTTCAATAAAGATTATCAACTCGCTAGAATTTTCCCTCAGAACAAGATCTCAAAATAATGCATCCATATTCGTAGACTGTAGGCGTTATTTTCTTCAACTATATACCAGAAAACATGGTGACCCGCTGCCGCAGCCATTTTCTATCAGTTTCGCCAAGGGAGACAAATCTTGCAAGTCCGGTAAGATTCGGCTTTTTCCGCGACGCTAAGGGAAAAAATCTTACAAGTCCGGTTTGAAGTAGATTGGTTTTACATGGGCTTATATAGGGAAAATCTTTAACATTCTTCTTCTATGAAACCGCAAGGCCCATATCTTTGATATTTGGTATGAAGCTTCATCTAGTCGACCCCTACCAAGATTGTTCAAATTATAGTGCTGGGGCCAAAAATGCCCCCACTCCGGGGGCCCTTTGGTTTTACATGGGCTTATATAGGTAAAATCTTTAAAAATCTTCTTCTCTGAAACCGCAAGGCCCAGGTCTTTGCTATTTGGTATGAAGCTTCATCTAGTGGACCCCTACCAAGATTGTTCAAATTATAGTGCTGGGGCCAAAAATTCCCCCAACCCGGGGCCCTTTGGTTTTACATGGGCTTATATAGGGAAAATCTTTAAAAATCTTCTTCTATGAAACCGCAACGCCCAGGTCTTTTCTATTTGGTATGAAGCTTCATCTAAAGCACCCCTACCAAGATTGTTCAAATTATAGTGCTGGGGCCAAAAATGCCCCCGCCCCGGGGCCCTTTGGTTTTACATATCTATAAGGAAAATCTTTAAAAAATCTTATTGTCTGAAACCGCAAGGCCCAGGTCTTTGATATTTGGTGGGAAGCTTCATCTTGTGGACCTCTACCAAGATTGTTCAAATTATAGCCCTGGGGCCAAAAATGCCCCCACTCCGGGGCCCTTTGGTTTTACATAGACTTATATAGGGAAAATCTTTAAAAATCTTCTTCTGTGAAACCACTAGGCCTAGGTATTTGATATTTGGTGTGAAGCTTTATCTAGTGGACCTCTATCAAGATTGTTCAAATTATAGCCCACAGGCCACAAATGCCCCCACCCCGGGGCCCTTTGGTTTTTTATAGGCTTATATAGAGATAATCTTTGAAAATCTTCTTCTCTGAAACAGCAAGGCCCAGGTCTTTGATATTTGGTGTGCAGCTACATCTAGTGGACCTCTATCAAGATTGTTTAAATTATAGCCCTGAGGCCAAAACTGTCCCCGCGCCGGTACCCATTAGTTTTACATAGGCTTATATTGGAAAAAAGAACTTAAAAAATCTTCTAGTCTGAAACCAGAAGACCCAGGTCTTTGATATTTGGTGTGAAGCTTTATCTAGTGGACCTCTACTGAGATTGTTCAAATTATAGCCCTGGCACCAAAGTGTCCCCGCGCCAGGGCCCGCTAGTTTTACATAGGCTTATATAGGGAAAACCTTTAAAAATTTTCTTTTCTGAAACCAGAAGGCCCAGGTCTTTGATATTTGGTATGAAGCTTCATATAGTGGACCACAACCAAGTTCTTTCAAATTATAGCTCTTGGTCCAAGAATGTACGAGAGACACTGATACTCAGGTGATCGATTCAGGGCCCTCTGGGCCCTCTTGTAATTATTTTTCAGAGAAAATAAGGCTTGACAGACAATTCACATGTAATGTCAAGCTTTATTTTCCCTTGAAAATAGTGTTTGTTTGTTTGTGAGTTTAACGGCCCAGTCAACACTATTTTAGGTCATTTTTGAGCCGGTCAGTTTACCTATCCACAATTTTCCTGGGCAGGCTTATACATAAGCGGTTAACCAGTACAGTGCACATTCTTTCGCCAGAAACTGACAACTGCCCTTCTTGAATCAGTGGGAGGGAAAGAATGACCATAGAAAAGATTTCATTATCAATCTCCACGAAAGAATGTTGCCGACCCCGGCAGGAGTCGAACCCGTGTCCTTCTGATCACCAGTCAGATGTGCATCCGACAGCTACCGAGGCCGGTGAAAATACAGTGAAACTTCAGTAACTCGGATACGGTTGGGACCATGAAATTTTTTTTTTCGAGAGTAGTTGGAAGTACTCTGGGTTAATCAAAATTGCCAGGCAATGAGGCGTAATTGGCATGACTTAAGGACATCTTAATCTTTTGTTAAATAAAGGAATGTTGTGTGTACTCATTAGAATCGCTTCATTGAGGCGATTCTAATGAGTATGCACCAAATACTTTTACAAGACAGTGTGAGGAGAAAAGTCCATAAATTATCTTAACCCTTCTCTTGCTGAATATTCAGTTTAGCCACACCCATTTCTGACTTTGAACCAATCAGATTACTTGATGTAATTTATTCTTACAAAGCCATAAACTTAATGTCAAACAGTGTAGATCCTGATCAGATGGCTTCTTCAGAAGCCATCTGATCTGGATCTACACTGTTTCCAAAGATAGGGGTTGTCATGAACAGCAAGATAAGGGTTAAATGTATATAAATGTTGAGCTTTGGGAAGGATTCTCTAGGCACTTCAGAATGAGTTCAAATTAGCCGGGTTCGAGTTATCAAAGTTTCACTTAGGGGATAACTGTACTGAAAATTGTCATTTGGGGAGGTAAATCGGAGGTTTTATAGTCGGAAATTTCGTTTTACGGCGACGCGTCAGCGGAGCCGTAAAACGTAATTTGCGACCGTAAAACCGACGATTTACCTCCCCAAATGACAATTTTCAATACAGTTATCCCCATTCTAATGCACTTATTCAGTTGTTAAGTTAAAAACTGTACTGTTTTGCACAAGGCGGCAAGCGCGGTGAGCTGCGTAAAACCAAATGACAACCAATGGAAAGCGACGTTACATGATGACGTCGGATTTCCGACAGTATATCACAGAATATACTGTCGCAAATTTTTGACGTTATCCAATCAGACGTCGCGTTACATACGCAAGTGCATTAGAATAAAGTTTCACTGTAGTTTTAAAAAATAAAATTGCCGTCTGCTCTAAAAATAACATCGCCTATAAGGGTTGAGTGGGCTGCATTTTGACCATAAGGCAATGGCACTCTAGCCATGTCTGGCCCAGAGGTTATAAAACAGTTTTCATGCTCAACTCAGCTGAGCATGAAATTTGTAATGCCCAACTATTAAAATACAAACAAGTCGGGCAATATTCATGCTCAGATCAGCACCCTGCTCATAAATTTTAAAATGCCAACATTAAAATTTATGAGAAGGATAAAGTTCTTGCTAAAGTTAGTTGAGCATGAAACAGTTTTATAACCTCAGGGCCAGATCATCATGGAAATTGTATACTCTGCAAATTTCATGAACAAAAGTAAAGAACAGGAAATAAATAAAGAACAACAACCATGAAAGGGTTTTTCTTGTTTTCTTTGTAAACACAATTATGTGTAAACTTTACAACAATAATATGAATATCCTAATCTTTTATACATCTATAACATAATCACATTCATACTAAAACAGGGGAAGACGGAAAGGTGTGTATCTCTTGATAAATTCTCCAAGATAATTTTCTCCAAATTCTCAAAATACTTGAAAGTCTGGGAAATTTGATGTTGGGGATAAATTTTCAAATTTGCCATAAAACAAATCTATTGTACCTGGCAATTCTTGGAAAATCTGACAAAATCTGAGATAAAATCTCAAATTCTCCATTATACGAGTATTTGATAATTCTGGGATTTTTCTGGGATAATTTAGACTTTTATTCACAACTGAAAAATATTCAAAAAATTTAATTCAGAGATAATTTTGAGAAAAAAAAGTAAAATTTTCTTAGGAATATCTTAAAATACACACTTTAGCTATTCCTCTGCAAAATGCCTCAGAAGTGAGATTTTCATGATTAAATGTGCTTCAAAGCAGACAAAAGCTGTATGACTTGCCAAAAAATGATTTCATTATCTTCAGGGCCTACCTGTTCAGCAAATGCGGTGGATTTGTAGATAACATGGTTTAATCTTTAGTTATACACCACGACCTCTTCATAAAACCTTTGTTTGGGTCCAAGATAACATGCTTTAATCTTTAGTTAAACACCACAACCTCTTCATAAAACCTTTGTTGGGGTCCAAAGCAGAAACTGTGTTAGTTAACGCTCTGAATGCTAGGTATTTTTTCACAGCAGACGACATTTTGCAATAATTTTCTAATTTTACCCAGAAAACAGAATCTGGCATCTCATGCGAATCGTCTCCAGTGGAGACAATTTGCATGACATGTCAAGGCCTATTTTCTGGAAAAAATAAGAAACATATCAACAATTTGTCGTTTTCTGAATTAGCCTAGAGAGTGATAAAGGTTAAACAATTGTGTTGTATCCAAACAATGTAAACATTGTGTAGAAAAATTAACATTGATCATATGATGTCGTATCTGAGAATGTAATAACATCATGTAATAAATTCGTATTAAATCCACTAGTGGATTAAATATGCCATTTAGTTAGATACACACTGTACCATTATATGCAGGAAGTCCTTAACGACGTCGCGTTTACTAATGGCGGAATATTGACACTTTTGTAAAACAATCGTGAATAAAATGGGTTTTAAATGTCATATGATAAATAGAATCTTGCATTCATGCTCATGTATTATTGAATTTATTAAACTCGTTGAGGAAAAGGGATAAAATGCTCTACAAAGCCTCGCATTTTATCCCTTTTCCTCGGCAAGTTTAAATAATTCAACAATACATGAGCACTAGTGCCTCAATATAGAAAAAATACCATTTATTGGGGGCAGAAGGTACTATAAAAAGGAAGAACTGGCTGCACAACGAAAATCACGAGTAATACGAGCCTGTTCATTTATCTTCCATTTTCTTTCACCATATAAACATAACTCACTATGTAATAACAAGTTTAAAACACATTACATAAGCATTTATAAAGAGATGCAGTACATGAAATAAATAGCTTTGCAAAAATTGTTTACATCTATAAGAAGAGGTGTGTTGAGACGACGTTTAAATGTACCGTATGACTTATTCATAGAAAAGTCTTCTATTTGAACATCCATTTCAACATTGTTTACATACAAACACCCTTGCAAAATCCACATTATACAGGTGTTGGGGTTCAAGAAACAAGCTATGTGCACAGACCAAACATTGCTGATGCCGATAATAATGCGGCAGTATTCTGGCTGTATGGGTTGACAACCTGACGAGTCCTTACTGAGTGCTTGTTCAAGACTCATATCAACACAGTGCAGTTATATGTTCATGATGTGCTGGCAAAATGGCAAACATTGCAGACTGTGATCAGACAGCAGCTTGCTCGGCACATCACTAATATTTGGATTAAATACAGAAAAGAAGGTACATGTATCTCTAGTACATGTATCTGGAACTTTTCTGTTTGAGCCTCAGTCCAAGGTGACATTGCTGGGCAAGAAAAACAAATATGTACATGGCTCCAGACAAAGTGCAGTAACAGTGATAATAAAAGGATGATTTTCTTATTTCTTGTTAGAGAAGATTCTTACAGATATTCACAATAAGGGCCAGTTGTTCAAAACTAACAATGTCACAGTTAACTTATCCTTAAAACTCTGTACATGTATTTAATATGCCAAATATGCTAATATATTTGCTGACAAAATGTGAGCAGCTCTCATTTTTACAGCAAAAATAACACCTGCTGGGACATTTAACATTTAAACAACTAACGACCTCGTTAAGATAATGCTTTGAACAATTTGTTTGTTTGATTTTAGGTTTGAAGTCCCCATCAACACCGTAAAGGTCATTTTGGAGATGTTACTTGTATTTTTGTGGGACTTTTACCTGACATTGAGATGAAATGACATCTCAAGCCCTGTCGCCCAATGAAACCAATAGGGTTTATAAGCATGGACGGTCCGCCTCGCACCGCAGTTCCTGGGCAGGCTTAGAGTAAGTTAATTGTATCGATTCCTGATCTTTGTTTTACTTCTACTTTGTATCGACTGCCTATAAATTCGCAAAATTGCATTATGTTTCCTCTGGCTTTCTTTGCCGGATCATTACAGGGTCACTGATGAGGTTTTATTAGCCGAAACTACGTAGTATGTTTCATTGCTCTTAAAGGAACTCATTTTTGATTTTTATTTAGATCCTCTAAGCGGTTTACCAGTACTCGTGTGCGGGTTGGTTTCATCTCTGCGTGGAAGCATCATGCAGCCCATCTATTTCTTCAAGCCCCGCTGGGCAGGAGCCGAATGATTGGAACAACTGGGCCCAGATGTTTTCGTAGAAAAATAAGAAAAAATATCCCCAAATTATTCATATAACTCCTTATCTGGAGCTATGATGTAATTTTCAGACACCTCTAGTGCCAACAGTATTATATGAGACTATCTGGTGCCGTGACCAGGATATGATACAAGACACTATCTGGTGCTGTGACCAGGATATCTTTCTGCAAGTTTAATATTTACCACCGGAAAATCAGGAAAGAAAGTAAATTTTAAATACAAAAACAACCTTCTAAGTAGCCACAAAATAAACAAGAAAATTCTTGTCAATAACAAAAATGGATTTTCTATTTGAACAAATAATGACATGAAAAATATGATAAATAATAATCTAACTTCATTTTTGGCAAATATATGTACTCTATATTTTCTAATGATATATACAGCGTATCAAAAGAAACAAACTTAACCTTTGACCTGCCAAATTCCAATTATAAGACAACAACACTTTAACATGTATTTTAATATATTTCTTGAAAACAGGAATTGACACTTCATTCTGACATTTGGTCAGTTTGAAATGAGGAGACCTGTTTGAAAGGAAAATAAAACAAACTTTATCCCATTTTGTATCGGAAACCCCAGAAAGGGTACCCTGGCAAACAGTGTGGCATCTGATCAGGGTCTACACTGTTTGCAAAAAGTTCAGCTATTTTTCAAATAAATTTTAAAGATAACACAACCTGTCGCCCCTAAATTTCGAAATGGACTCCTGCCATGTATAAGGAGGAAGATTCCATTTGGTACAAAAAGGGTTAAAAAACAATCAAGTGAAGTCTGCCAAGGCAGCCAACAGCAGGCAAGAGTTAATAGCTATATATACATGCACTAACTGGATTAAGCCAGCAACATTTAGCAGGACAATCATAATACAAAAGTATAAAATTCCTCAGTACTTGCAAATGGCAAGCCGAAAAAGGCAATCAGAGGATCAAGATGGTCAAAGAAGCCTTTGTCTTTGGAAGTCAAATCTGTGTTTATTACAATTCTTTTACATTACAATAACACACCCCTGCAACATAGTGCAATTTTTCACATCTCCAACATGGCTACTTTTCTAAGGAGAATATTTTTCTTATTTTTACTGCCAACATAAGTTGAGGGTACTCGTTAGAACCGCCTCAATGAGGCGGTTCTAACGAGTACTTTCATGGACTTGTTCACATGATGAATCCATATGAAGATAAAAAAAATATTTCTTTACCATAAATCATCCTATAATCCATTTTTTATCGGAAACCCTAAAACAGGTAATAGGCAAACAGTGCAGGTGCATATCAGTTTGCCGCAGAATAGTCTTCTTTAAGATCAGACAATTCTAATGAGTTCACACAACATAACCTTTTCATTGTACCATCCAAAATACTTCCCTAAGTTGCCCTGAACACTGTCTGACATCAATGGCTCGAACACAAGGGACAACGAAAATCTGTTCGAGATGGGGGTAGATCAAGCCACTAGGCATAATGCGGTTAATTTTGGGATATCTTTTCGACGTTCTATAATAAAAATGTATGCTGTGTGTACTCATTAGAATAGCTTCATCGAGGTGATTCTATGCAAGATAAAAGTGGAAAATCTCCTTAATTATCCCACACTATCTGATTCTCTTACGTAGAGGAATTCCCTAGGGGTCAAAAAAGGGTTTGACTGAGCCATGGAAAAGGAGCCAACAAAGTTGTACTGTATATGGATATCTGGAGCTTTGGAAAGAATTCTACAAGGACTAAAGAGCGTGTTTGAATTAGCCATGGTAAACAAGCCATTCAAGCCCCGCCAAGCGAATTTGTGTTTTTGAGCATTCCGTCATGACAAATTTTAACTGAGCTATTCAGAGGGGCCAGGGATATGGCTTTCTGTCTGAAGGTTCCTCTTGATTCACTGCTTGTATGAGCGAGCAGCGAAGGTTCTGGTGAGACTGCGCGGATGCGCAGGCTCGCCTGAACCTTTGCTGCTCGCATAGGCGATAAGAACCAAAATGGCTTGACGGGGCCAATTCGTATTTGAGTTAGTTTCACTGTTGTTGCCATAATATACAAAATATCAAAACTTCAGGGTATCTACAAAACATTTGACTATGAGATCTTGCTAGGAATTTTAAAACATAGAAAACAGACATGTATAAAACTAAGAATCCTTCTGAAAGTGAAAAACTAGCCAAAGAGTTTAAAAAGTCAATTAGTTATCTACAGTTTAAAATCAAAGACACAATGTGCAAGAATTTGAACAAGTGAAATGTAAGGTTATAAAATCACTGGCCTATCTCATTATCAACGAAATCACCACGAGGTGAATTTATCAAAGTTTTGAGGGTATCTGACTAAAGGCTGAATAGACGTTAATAATGCATCCTTGGCTGTTTTTACTGGCCTTCAATGTGTCAGAAATTTGCTTAGTGTTGAACCTTAGCAAAGCATTCTTGGACAGAGGTTATGGAACTTTGCTTTCATGCTCAACTCAGCATAAAATCTGTCCTGCTCATAAATACTGAAATGCGAATGGGGTTTTACGATAAGCAGGAAAGATAAGGGATCATACACTTGTGGTCATTTCAAATAAAATTTATGCAACATGCCTCGGGCCTCATTCATAAATTTCATAAGAAATGACGATGAAGGTAAGATTCTGTTCTGCTAGGTAAGATTCTGTTCTGCTGTCATATTAAAAAATTTAAATGGTATTTTATTGCCAAAGAAGTTCACATGACGTAGGGTTGCCACAGACATTGTTGTGACATTATGCTTCTGTAACAATGTGCTATTACATGTCTGGTCATCATTTTATGACATGACGTTATATGATGTTATCCAGTAAATAACGTTATCCACTAAATGACGTTATCCACTAAATGATGTTATCCACTAAATAACGTTATCCACTAAATAACCATGTTTTAGGACATACATTAATATTTATGAGCAGCAGAATTTCATGCTCAATTACGACGAGGAAAAAATAAGTTTTACAACCTTGGGGGGAAAGATCTGGGTCTACAGACTGTTCAGGTACTTTTGTTCCAAGAATTAAGATTAACCCTTATCCTGCTGAATAGATTAATGTAGCCACATCCATTTCTGACTGTCTACCGACCAAATTACTTGATATAATGTATTCATACAATTCACAAACTGCATGAGAAACAGTGTAGATCCTGATCAGATGGCTTCTAAGAAGCCATCTGATCTGGAGCTACACTGTTTTCAAAGATAGAGTTGTCGTGTTTAGCGAGATAATGGGTTATCAAAATTCTACTGCAGTTACAGACAGTGGCACTCGTGGTGTAAGGAAACGCCATTTACAGGTCTGATTAACACACAAAATGCCAATCACGACAATTGTTGTCTGCCTTGCCATCTGCCAGTTACCTTAAAAGTAATTTTTTGAAAACAGAGTGGACCCAGATCAGACTGCTCCTGTAGGAGCAGGAGCAGTCTGAATTGGGCCCACACTGTTTGCCTGTGTGCAAAAATATTTTTAAAAAGTTTGCAAAAAGATTCATCAGACGACATTAGCAGACGACATTTTCAGATGTAGTTTTTATCGACGTCTTAAGGATAAACTCCCCTATTTTTGTACACTGGACAATATAATTATTTATGGCTATCAATACTGAACGATTAGAAATGAATGATAAAATCCAAGGAACAATTATATTGATATCACTCGATATCAGCATGTTAACTTGATACTGCACGCTAACTTGGATGCCTTCTTATTTTACCGTTAGGCAATGTTGCTTCTAATGACATCTTAGTGATGTAACACGATAATTTGCTTAAGCACGCATACATATTCTGATAAAATGCAAATTCTGAAGCTAAAGCTTACTGATAATGACACACATCTGTAGCTACCGTATTTACCATATATATTCGGGCAGACTGCGCAAACAGTGTAGACCCAGATGAGATGGTGACTGCGGCGTCTCATCAGGGTCTACACGGTTTTCCACTCATTCAGCTATTTTTAGGCACAACATCGGGTATTAAATTGTATTTGTTCAAATTTTAGAGCAAGTATGGTAAATTTTAGAGCAAGTATGGTAAGTCTACACTGTTTGCCACTCATTCAGCTGTCTTAAGACACAACATCGAGTAGCAAATTGTACTTGTTCAAAGTTTAGAGGAGTTTAGGTGTCCGAATATTTAGGGTAAATAGGGTATATTATAAAAATGGTAATTGCACTGGTAAGGCTGATTATCAGTTACCCCCTTTATTAATTGTATTGTAACACGTTGTTAACCCCTATATTAATTGTAACAATTATTATTATTAAGCAATTATATGATCTCTGTTCTCATTAGAATCACCTTAAGGGGTGATTCTAATGAGCACACATTTTGAACAACTGGGCCCAGATTTTGCTACCCAGAAGGCCCAGTTGTTCAAAACTCACAGTATTGTTACTCAACATATTGTTAGAAATTGGAGCATTTCATATGGCAAATATACTTATAATTTCGGCAAAAATATCAGTATTGTACTTACTAGAACACCAAACCCTTTTACCTCTAACAAGCTTGTTAAGCTAACAAGCCTTTAAACAACGGGGCCGAGAACTTCAATAGCAGGCTGTTCTGGTATTGGAGGAGAAAACTTCCCATAAAGATCACACTTTCGGATGTTCCCTATTCACCATAACTTTTATCATCTATCGCATGCTCTTATCTAACTAATTGCATTGGGTCTAAAAACTAATTGAATCTGAGACTACCGTAATGATCCTAAGTATTCGGACAGATAGGCCTAAGCAATCAGTACAGACCCAGATCAGACTGCTCCTTTAGGGGCAGTCTGATCTGGGTCTACTAAGCAAACAGTGCAGACCCAGATCAGACTGCTCCTAGCAGTCTGATCAGGGGCTACAGTGTTTGCCATTCTGTCGGCACCTTTTGGACCCCTTGCTGGATCGTGGAACAAATGTTTAAATTTAGGGAGCATTACAGCTAGTCCTCAAGGTGTTCAAACTTTTAGGATTTTTACCATATCCATCAAATGGATGCAAAACATCTAAATATAGTCTAACTTCAATGGCTCAAACACCTTTTGGACCATGAACACTTGTTTGAGAAGGGGGTAATTTTGGCCAATCAAGGTCAATCAAAGCACAAGTTCCGGCGGCTTAAAAGGAATATACAGTAAAATTTTGATATTAAGACCATCTTTGGGACTGTTCAAAAGTGGTCTTAAAGACCACTTTTGAACAGCCCCAAAGGTGGTCTCCAATAAGAGGACAATGTATGCAGAAAACACAAAAAAGAGAACTGCAACCTACAAAATAAACCTTTTGAAGCGGGATTAGTCTTAATTTTAGGTGGTCTTAATAGCAGAATTTCACTGTATATTTTTTTTTTTTTAAATAAGGGTTTGTGGTGTGTACTCATTAGAATCGCCTCAATGAGGCAATCAATAGAATTGCCTCAATGAGGCAATTCTAACGAGTACCTACAACATCACTTTCGAGATAAAAATAAGAAAATTCTCCATAGTTTATCTGAAATATGTTAGTATCTACAGTTATGGGAGACATTTCCTTGTGACACAAGAACAAATTTGAAACAGTTGTGGTAAATGAGCCATCGGTGTTTGGGCCACGTAAGATTCACTGTATTTCACACAAAAGCTTTTCAGATTGGACGACTCCAACCATAAAAGATTGTCACTAAATCAGAGATGAGTCCCAGAATGATGCACCAACTCTCCATCTTTCCAACAAAGCATTTGTTGGAATTTGACTACGAATACTCCAGCTTGGCTTGCAGCTGCATCTACTAGCGATATGTGATAGCTTGATCTCCAATGAAATATTGCACTAGCCGAGAATCTCAGAGAAATACTTTCTCGAGGAGTTCTTTGTTTCCGACTTTTTACTAGCCGTCTCATTCTATTCCAAAAGTACTGGTTTCTTCTACTGCAGTGACTAGCTTCTCAAACAGCATGTCGAATGTTGTGTATGGCGGAAGATCAAGTCTGTTAAAACAAGTGTGTGCTCTGAAAAAAAATAACATAACATTACTGATTTACCCGAAATATCCATACACCTGACTCCTTCGAACTCATCAGTCTCGCTTTGCTGAGGCAATTCTAATGAGTACACACAGCATACCTCTCTGATTTGGATCTACACTGTTTGCAAATGTAAGGGCTGTTGTGAACAGCAGGACAAAGGTTAAAGGCAAGTCAACACTGTTAACCCTTATCTTGCTGAATATTCATTTAAGCCACACCCATTTCTGTCTACCGACCAATCAAATTACTTGATGTAATTTATTGCTACAAATTCATAAACTGAATGTTAAACAGTGTAGATCCTGATCAGATGGCTTCTTCAGAAGCCATCTGATCTGGATCTACACTGTTTCCAAAGATATGGCTTGTCGTGAACAACATGATAAGAGTTAAGGTCATGTCGGGCCAGTTAGTTTGTCTAACCACACTTTTCTTGAGCAAATTTATACATAAGCTGTTCACCAGAGCAATGCATATTCTTTGTGATTTTGTGTTAATTCTAGTGATCCTAAGTACTGGGACAAAGTACTAAGCAAACAGTTCAGACCCAGATCAGACTGCTCCCAAAAGATCTGCACCGTTTGCCATTCTGTTTGCACCTTTTTTTTTTTTTTGTTTTACGGCCCTTTCAAGATTATTTCACTCATATCGAGCCGATCGTTTATCAGAGGTGGGCCAAAACCGGAGTACCCGGAGAAAAACCACCTGACCTTCCGTTGCAGAACTTGGCGTCTCACATATGACTCCTTGCTGGATAATGAAACAAATTTATTAAAACTTTAGGAGAATTACAGCAAGTCCTCAAGGTGTCCGAGTGTTTAGGAATTTTTACGGTATATTTTGCCTATTTTATATTATGGCAGTATAAAAACTGCAACAACTAGTTCTTACACTTCTGTATTTCTCCAAATATGACACAACCAGTACACTTTAATGTACAGTCATCCCTCTTTATATCAACATTCGTTATAACGGAAAAACTCATTATAACGGCAATTTCAATTGAATGACTTCTTAACTAAAGGCTTCGAGGTTTCGAGCAGCGTGGGTTTCCCTTAGGTTGGAAATGCCCAAATCCAGTCCATAGTCATGAAAGATTCGACGTCTAATACTCCAAGAAACAAATGTTATAGATACTTGTTAGAATCGCCTCACCGGGGCGATTCTAACAAATGTCTATAACATTTTTTCTTGGAGTAATGATGGGGAAAACGCCTTTTATTACCTATCATAATCCTACTTGGGCTTCTTTATAATGGCAAATTCTTTAAAACAGCACAATAATAGGGAACAAATACTGTCGTTATAACGAGGGTCCTCTGTTTATCATAAAGGAACTTTTAAACCGGATATCATGCGGCGCACAATGCATTATGGGCTATTGTGATATCACAAATACAGTATAATCAGCATTTTTTGTGTCCGGGGAGATGAAACAATAACTCAGGGTCCAGTTGTTCAAAGCATTGTTAGCTTAACGAGCTCGTTAGTGGTCAAACTGTTAATTGTTCTAGTAAATACAATATCTAATACTCTGGTATTTTTGCCGAAAAAAATGTGAGCAGCTTTTGCATTTGCAAATGCTGCTCACATTTTTTTCTGCAAAAATATTAGTTTATTTGCCATATTGTAATGATATGTTAACTAACGAAATCATTAGTTTTGAAAAACTGGCCCCTCGTTTCTATAGCTAAAATTATGGATAGCTGAGCAAACTGGGGCCGGTTGTTCAAGGCACTGTTGGCTTAATCAGCTTATTAGTGGTCATACTAGTAAATAGTAAATACAATATCTAATACAGTATATTTTTTTGGCATATTTGCCATATTAAATGGTCAAAGTTTTAGCGATGCCTTAACTAATGACATGGTATTGAATAACAGGACCCTGGTTTGTGTCTTTTTGATTTGGGGTTTACCATCCCCGTCAACACTGTATTTTTTTTTTTGGAGATGGTGCTTCCAATTTTGTAGGACTTTTACCATGAAATGACATCTCAAGCACTGTCGCCAAAATGAAACCAAGGGTTTATAAGCATGGATGGTCAGACTCGCGTCGCTTTGCCTGGGCAAGCTTAGATCCTCTAGGCGCTTAACCAGTACTCGCATACGGTCGGTTTGAGCTCTGCGTGGAAGCATAATGCAGTCCATCTATTTCTTCAAGCCCCGATGGGCGGGTGCCAAGGTTCGTGCCTTACTCGGACAAAAAACCCAAAGGCAGATGGACTAATATTTAATTCTGACCCCAACATACCTTGGCAGACTGGTAACTCGTCCCCACTTCTCAATACAGAACTTCCTTGGACCAGTACTGCCTCGCAATGCTGCAAAACCCTCATATGGTATACTGGAGGTCCCTGTGACAAACTGCAAAAGAAACAAGCATGCTACAAGTGAAGTGACTGATTCTGTTGGACCCTTGTGGGTCATTTAACTCATTTTGTGTCCTTTCACAGAGACCGGGAAAAGAGATAGTATAGATGTATCTGAGGGACAGGGGTGAAACAGGATTGATTGATTTGAGATTTAACGTCCCCATCAACACTGTATAGGTCATTTTGGAGACGTTGCTTCCAATTTTGTGGGACTTTTACCCGACATTGAAATGAAATGACATCTCAAGCCCTGTCACCCAAGAAACCAATAGGGTTTATAAGCACGGACGGGTCGACTCGCAGCAATTTTCCTGGGCAGGCTTAGACCTTCTAAGCCGATTACCAGTACTCATGTGCAGTTGGTATCAGCTCTGCGCGGAAGCATCGTGCAGCCCAATCTATTTCTCCAAGCCCCAATGGGCGGGGGCGGCTTGCAGATCATTTAACTCATTTGGTGTCCTCTCTCAGAGAAAGGGAGAAGAGATAGAGATAAAAGATAGAGGTATGAGAGGGACCTGGGAGAAACAGGAAAATAAATTAAAGTGAAGAAGCAGAATAACAAGTTTGCCTCTACCCTAACCTTAACCCTTCTGCTGAATATTTAAATATGCCACACACCCACTACTGATTATTTTTTTGTTTTGTTTGATTTGAGGTTTAACGTCCCCGTCAACACTGTAAAGGTCATTTTGGAGACGTTGCTTTCAATTTTGTGGGACTTTTACCCGACATTGAGATGAAATTACATCTCAAGCCCTGTCGCCCAATGAAACCAATAGGGTTTAATTAGCATGGACGATCCGCCTCGCACCGCGGTTCCTGCCACTACTGATTATCAACCAATCAGATTACTTGATGCAAATTACTGTGACAAATTCATAAACTGAATGTCAAACAATGAAGATCCTGATCCGATGGCCATCTGATCTGGATCTTTATTGTTTGAAAGATAAGACATATCTAGGCTCAGCATGACAAGGGTTAAGAAAGGAAAGCAGGTCTTGTGTAATTGTAAGCCAATATCAGTTGGAAACCCGGCAGTTGAAGTAACATAAAATTCATGTCACCCAAAGAGAAGTGACAATGTAAGTTTCATAGCTTCAGACAAGGAGGAGTACTGCCAGAGGAAAATTATTCCACCATTAAAACGTAAGTCCTTCTTGAAGCTGGAGAACAGTCCTAGAAACTAGTGGAATCAGTAGTTTTACTTGGTGTATTTTACAGCCCAATACAGGCTGCATTCCCAATGTAAAAATTAGGGGATAACTGTATTCAAAATTGTCATTGCCTGTTTATGGTCAGAAATTTTGTTTTACGGCGACACCCAAGGGAAGCCATAGAATGGAATTTACAACCGTAAAACCGACGATTTACCTCCCCAAATGACAAGTCTAAATACAGTTATCCCCATTCAAATACACTTGTTTTGATTTATAAAAAACATGTTCTTTTTGCTGTAAACCGTAAGCACAGTGGTCTGCTTAAAACAAAATGCCAGCCAATGGAAAACGACCTTATATGATGACTCAGGGTTTCTGAAAGTATATTGCTGAATATAACAATGCAAATTTTTTATGTTATCCAATCAGACATCGCGATACATATGCTTGTGCATTAGAATGACCTGTCTTTTCCTAATTTAGAGATACTTTTCCGAATCATGTGAAGTCACTGGGATTTATTCCAAAATTCCTTCAGCGCAGGAGGTTTCCCTAAAAGGGGATAAAATCACTGGAAATGTTTTGGGTAGGGTTTGGAGTTTAATAGCCTAGTCAACACTCAAGGAGCAGTCTGGTCAAGGTCTCCACTGTTTGCCATTCCATCTGCACTTTTTGAAATCCTTGCTGGATTGAGAAACAAATTTGCTAAAATTTTAGGGGAATTATAGCAAGTCCTTAAGCTGTCAGAATTATACGGATTTTTACAGTACACATTTTCTTATCCCTGTCCTTTGTCATAGTGTGGGTTATATTGGGATCATTGATTCCACTGCGGAAATTTGAAAATATTTTGAGGGTCACTGATGAGGTCTAATTAACCAAAACTGGCTAGTCTGGCATAGAAACAACTTGTACACTGTATGGTTTTCAGTTTTGTGTTGTAGTCCTTGCTTCCCTTTTATAGAACATTGACAAGTACAGTGCACATCCTTTCACCAGAAACTAAAACTTGCCCTTTTTGTATCAGCAGAAGGGAGATAATGACTGCAGGTCCCCCCACAAAAAATAGTCTTATAAAGACGTTGGGGTGTACCTGTAAAAGTCTGAGCCGTCTTTCATTGTCAAACTTTTCTATGGCTTCCCAGAACCACTGGATGACTTGGTTCAGGTCATGGTAGCCTCCCCGGTATTCCGTGTTCTTTCTCCAGTCCTTAATGTCAATCTCCACGGTACCTGCTATCACCAGTTCTAGTTCACGTGCATCAAATATGGACACCAGTCGAGACTCCAACACCTGTTAAATTACCAAACAAACATCTCCATAAGGAAAATATATATCCCCAGTATATCTATCAACAATCTATATCTCAAACAGGTTAACAGTTTATCTTGTTCCCTGCAATATCTTGTCCCCGGTACCCACATGGTATCATGGTATCTTGTCTACCCAGGACTGGCATGGTACTTTGTCCCCCACCCCTCACCCACCACCAAAGTGGGACAAAATACCAAGTGATAATTTTTCCATATATCACATATACATTTTTGTTTGGTTGTAACACAGTTGTTTTAAGGGGAATGGGAACACCTGGCAGGTTTTTCAAAGAGAGACAACTTTCTGGACTTCCTGTTTCATTTTCTATAAGCCCTGTCCTGCTAAAAAGTGGTCTACTCTTAAAGGAAAGAATTTGCTCCTCAGGAGCAAATTCTTTCCTTTAAGAGTTGACCCCTATTGACATGGGAGACAAAAATACTTTTGCAGGAGTTGCCTCCCTGAAGGTGTTCCCATTCCCCTTAACTATACACACAATTTCCACTTTGGACCCATTCACAATAGCATTATAAAGAGGTTGCAGTATATTACTAAGAAACATTGTTTTCTACAGATCTTTGTGCATATTTTAAGGTTTCAGATATTTTTTTTCCAATACAAGAAAATCGTAACAAATGCAAAAACGTTTCTTCCATTATCTATCATTTTGCAGAATTTGCATCCTTTTCTGTGTAAACATCACATGAACAAGTCCGTGAAATCCACACCCCACTTAACCCACTTTTTAGAGAAAACTGGTGTTTATGAGGGTATATTTTATTTATTACTGCTCCAAGACATAGCTTGTTGGTACTCGTTAGAACCGTCTCTAACGAGCACCTACAACCTATGTTTGTAGTATAAATGAAAACAAGAGGCCCATGGGCCACTATGCTCACCAGAGCTCAGGTGGGCACTGCCCATCCTGCCCAATGGCAGCCATGTATTTTAACATGATATCATTTTAATCCACCAAATGAACCCCCATGTCCAAATGAGCACCCATGTGGACTCAGCATCTGAAAAGTTAGGCCTTTTATGAAGTAGAGGGGGTGGGGCATGGACCCAATGGAGCCCTGGTTGGTATCACTAAATGCGTCTAATCATAAGAAACAAAAATATATATGGTTTAGCAGTGGGGATCTGTAAGGCCTCTTTAACAGTTGAGGGGTTGGGGCATGCCCTGTTGATCCCAGGAAAGCCCAAACTGTTGTCCCTAAATGTGTCTTATCATAAGGACCAAGTATATATATGGTTCAGTGCTGGGAATCTGACCGGTTTCAGAGATTTGAGGCCCTTTAATGAAATAGGAATGGCCCCTGCGGACCCTGCTACAGTAGGTGTGCTAATAATAAGGAACAAGAACATATATGATTATGGGGTGGGGATTTGAATGGTTTCTGAAATATAAAGCCTTTTATGAAATGGAAGGGCGGGGCACATTGCCTCAGCACAAAGAGACCTCCAGGTTGGTGTGATTGAACGAGTCTTATCATAAGGAACAAGTATATGGTTTAGGGGTGGGGATCTGAACTATTTCTGATATATATGGCTTTTAATGAAGTAAAGCGGTGTGGCATGGCCTGGGCGTGCCCCAGGGACTCCCAAGCTGGTGTCACTGAATGCGTCTTATCATAAGAAAGATGAATATATATGGTTTAGGGTGGGGCTAAGAACATTCTCTGAGATATAAGGCCTTATGTGAAGTGGAGGGGTGGGGCAAGGCCCAGGGAGACTCCCAGGTTGGTGTAAATGAATGTGTCTTATCATAAGGAACAAGACTATATATGGTTAAGGGGTGGCCATCTGTAGGGTTTCCGAGATATTGTGATATTATGAAATGGAGGGGGTGGGGCATGGCCCCAGCATATCCCTGGGAACCCCCAGGTTGGTGTTACTGAATGCGTCTTATCATAATGAACAAGAATATATATGGTTTAGGGGTGGGGATCTGAACAGTTTCTGAAATATATGGCCTTTTTTGAAGTGGAGGGGTGGGGCAAGGCCCCAGCGCGTCTCTGAGGACCCCCAGGTTGGTGTCAATGAATGTGTCTTATCATAAGAAGCAAGCATATATATGGTTTATGGGCGGGGATCTGTAAGATTTCCGAGATATTGGGCCTTTTATCAAATGGAGGGGGTGGGGCATGGCCCCGGTGCATCCAGGGGACTCCCAGGTTGATGTCACTGAATGGGTCTTATCAAAAGGAACAAGAATATATATGGTTTAGGGGTGGGAATCTGAATGGTTTCCGAGATATTGGGCCTTTTATAAAGTTGAGGGGGTGGGGCCTGACCTGTGCGCATCCCTGACGACCCCCAGGTTGGTGTTACTGAATGCGTCTTATCAATAGGAACAAGAATATATATGGTTTAGGGGTGGGGATCTGAACAGTTTCTGAGATATATGGCCTTTTGTGAAGTGGAGGGGTGGGGCAAGGCCCCAGCGCATCTCTGAGGACCCCCATGTTGGTGTCAATGAATGTGTCTTATTATAAGAAGCACGCATATATATGGTTTAGGGGCGGGGATCTGTAAGGTTTACGAGATATTGGGCCTTTTATGAAATGGAGGGGGTGGGGCATGGCCCCGGCGCATCCAGGGGACTCCCAGGTTGATGTCACTGAATGGGTCTTATCATAAGGAACAAGAATATATATGGTTTAGGGGTGGGGATCTGAATGGTTTCCGAGATATTGGGCCTTTTATTAAGTGGATGGGGTGGGGCATGACCTCGGCGCATCCCTGAGGACCCCAAGGTTGGTGTTACTAAATGCGTCTTATCAATAGGAACAAGAATATATATGGTTTAGGGGTCGGGATCTGAATGGTTTCTAAGATATATGGCCTTTTATGAAGTGGAGGGGGTGGGGCATGGCCCCGGCACAACCTTGGGGACCCTCAGGTTGGCATAAAAGCATATGGCTGAAAGAATTTTACTCAAGAAACATTTCTATAAAAGTTTTGTCCAAATATCTGCAATGACTTGGCAGTAAATGCCATTTTTCAATTTTCCCCATTATAAGTCTATGGAAACTCTAAGTTGCCATAGCAACCAAACTAATGGGCCGATTTTCATAAAAAACACAAACTTTCAATCCCCCAGCCCAAGGATGCTACAGATAAAATTTGGGCTGAATCGGTCCAGTGGCTTCAGAGAAGAAGATGTTTGAAAGTGTTGACGTCAGACGACGACGACAACGACGACGACGCCGGACAACTGCCTATCCTATAAGCTCCCCCCGAGCCTTCGGCTCTGGTGAGCTAAAAATATCATGGATTTGCATGAGAAAAGTAGGCATTTTGCAGATGTGAAAAAATGCATTGTGTCGCATGGGAGTGTTATATTAATGAAAACAAATCAGAAATCAGTTTTCATTTTACCTCATGAAACCCTTTGATGATGCTCTCTGTCTGCTCGGTAACTCCTCGTTCAAGACGCCATTTCACCATTCTCTCGATGTATTCCTTCTTATTTTTTTCTGTCACCGGTATACTCTTACCATTAGGCTTCAGCTCTCTCTCGGTCACCTGAAAAGAACAAATTTTCGATGTTGAGTGACTTACCGTATTTACCGTATGTATTGCCCATATTACACATCGACCACGAATCCCACAAATTACCACAAATTGATAAGTTTTAGAATTCTTAGCTGAATCATAATCAGCGTCACAAACTGGACCAGAAAATTTACAAAATTTTAAGATTCCTAAAATACATCAATTTGTGGCAATTCGTGGGATTGGTGATGTTTGTGGAATAGGGGCATATTTGGATAGATAGACCTGAGCAAACAGTGTAAACCCAGATGAGACGCCGCAAAACACGGCGTCTCATCAGGGTCTACACTGTTTGCCACATATCCAGTTATCTTTAGACCAAATATCAGGCAGTAAATTGTAATGGTTCATATTTTGGAACAACTATGGTGTTGAGGTGTCGGAATATTTAGGGTAAATACTGAATGTAGAATCACATTAGAGACTGACTTCAAATGGTAAGCCACAGAATCTGCTGCATATCAGGCAATCTCCTTCCACTGCCTCATTTGTATAGATTCATGGGTGGCCTCAAGTAATGGGGAATGTAAAGTGAATGTTTGGCCTAAAGTAAGGTGAAATGTATTTTGATGTTTTGGTCTGAAGTAAAGAGGAACATACTGCGACTTGTTTGGCCTCAAGTAAAAAGGAATGTATTGTGACCATGGCCTATAATAATGCAGAATGTATTGTGACATGTTGGCCTATAATAATGAGGAATGTATTGTGACTTGTTGACCATGTTGTCTGACTTTTCAGCCTCCAGTTAAAAGAAATGTATTGTTACTTTTTGGAATTAAATAAATATGAACGTACTATGACTTTTCGGCCTCAAGTAAGGAGTATTGAAGTGTGATTTTTTGGCTCAAGTAAAGTAGAAAGTACTCAAGAAAAAAGGAATGTGTTGTAAGTTCTGACACCAATTAAAGGTGTGCATGTGTGTATTGTGTTGTTCTGGCTTCAAGATCAGAGGACTGTATTGTGACTTTTGGCATCAAGGGTAATTCAACTTCTTGGCCTCAAGTACAGAGGAATATATTGTGACTTTTTGGCCTCAAGTACAGAGGAATATATTGTGACTTTTGGCCTCAAGTATAGAATAATGTATTGTGACTTTTGGGCCTCAAGTAAAGAGAAATGTATTGTGACCTTTTGGCATCAAGTAAAGATAAATGTATTATGACTTTTTGGCAAGAAATGTATTGTGACCTTTTTGCAATAAGTAAAAAGGAATGTATTATGACTTTTTGGCATCAAGTAAAGAGGAGTGAGTGTATTATGACTTTTTGGCGTCAAGTAAAGAGTAATGTATTGTGACTTTTTGGCTTCAAGTATAGAAGAATGTTTTGTGACTTTTTGGCCTGAAGTAAAGAGAAATGTATTGTGAATTTTTGGCGTCAAGTAAAGAGGAATGTATTGTGAATTTTTGGCTTCAAGTAAAGAGGAATATGTTGTGACGTTTTGGCGTCAAGTAAAGAGGAATGTATTGTGACTTTTTGGCCTCAAGTAAAGAGGAATGAATTGTGACTTTTTGGCCTCAAGTATAGAAGAATGTATTGTGACTTTTGGCATCAAGTAAAGAAGTATGTATTCTTGACTTTTTGGCCTCAGGTAAAGTGGAATATATTGTGACTTTCTGGCCTCAAGTGAAAAGGATTGTAGTTGGACTTTTTGACCTATAGTAAGGAAGAATGTATTGTGACTTTATTTCGCCTAAGTTAAGAGCAATGGTCTTTGAATTATAACACTAAGAGCAATGTATCATGACTTTTTGGCCTGGTGAATTTCTGGCCGTAAGTAATTTGTAGGGGTTGCAGTGAAACATGTACTGGGCTGTGAAGAAATAGGATTGTATCCAGCCCCATATTACACCCTTCACAAAATGGTTACATGCAGTCCAAAAGGCTTGGAACAGCTTGTTTTCATTTACCGTAAGCACATGTACTTTTAAGCCTTACCTGTCCAAACACTTCTTCATTGACAGAGAAGAACAGGTCCATATCACACTCCGTGATGTCATTTTCTTTGATCCACATTAAACTGGAGTGAAACTCTGTATCTAGAGCTTCAACATCTCCCAAGGACCATGGCCTGTAAAGAAAGAAAGTGGGGCTTTTTCACTAATATTGGTGAGACTCATAACAAGCTGTCTCATCTGGATCTATACCATTTGACATCCTGTTAACCCTTTTTGTACCAAATGGAATCTTCCTTCTTATATATAGCAGGAGTCCATTTCAAAATTTTCTTCTTTCTTTCTTCAAAAACTATTTGGAAATTGGCTGAAAGTTTTGCAAACAGTATAGGCCCTGATCAGATGCCGCGTTCTGCGGCGTCTGATCTGGGCCTTCACTGTTTGCCAACTACCCATTTTGGGGTTTCTGGTACAAAATGGCTTATGATATTGACTAAACCTCAGTCATGTCCAAACATCAAGGAGTCCAATTCAGAGTGAGTGAGTGAATGTTTGAGTTTTACATCCCACCAACAGCTAAGGTCATATGGAGAAGGGACCTCAGTTTAAAGACTCATCCGAAAGTCTGGAGAAGCCTGGGATCAATCCTGCGATCCCTGGTTTAATAGGCGAGTAGCACAACCACTACACCATGGAGGTTTCTCATTGAGCAGAAATAAAATATCACAATTTTTCAGCTTCAAATTTTCCTTTTTTCAGGGGTAAAGTTTACAATGTATTTATATAGGCATCATGTTTTCGTAATGTATTAGTGAGACACATTACCAGCTGTCTCATCTAGGTCTACACTATTTAATATCCTGTTAACCCATCTTGTACCGGAACCCCAAAACAGGTATTTGGCAAACAGTGCAAGTCCAGATCAGACACCGCAGAATGCGGCATCTGATCAGGGCCTACACTGTTTGCAAAATGTTCAGCCCTTTTCCAAACAATTTTTGAAGAAAACACAACCTGACACCCCTAAATTTTGAAATGGACTCCTGCTATATAAAAGGAGGAAGATTCCATTTGGTACAAAAAGGGTTGATGTTTTAGACTCAACTTCCTGATTACAAGAATGGACATCTCCAAAGATGGAAGATGGAGTGAAAAGGTAAAGTAAGAAATGACCACAAAAATCATGTTGGGAAACAATGAGGGTTCTGATTAGACTGTCAGGGCTGGTTGGTAGGGCTGGCTAATCGGAGCTGAAAAGATAATCAATTATCAGTCCTGCCATCGATAATCGATTAGTAATCGCTAAGATTTTTGTCATTACATCCAACCTGTATTAAGCAAGTACCTCTGGGATATTCAAAAAGTGCTTGCTTAAGGCAGGTGCTTGCTTAACACAGGTGAATTTTAATGAATTTTCCTTTTTCGGGAACTGAATGCATGCTTGCTTAAGACAGGTTGCTTGCTTAATAGAGGTGGCCACTTAGACAGGTTTGGCTGTATTTTACCTGTCTGGCTTTCTGTCTGAGCATGACTCTTACCATATGTTGCACTTTACCATATGTATTTTTGAACAGACAAGCCTGAACAAACAGTGTAGACCCAGATGAGACGCCGCATAATGCGGCGTCTCATCAGGGTCTGCACTGTTTGCCACTCATCCAGCTATTTTAGGCATAACTTTGGGTAGTAAATTGTACCTATCAAGTTTTGTTTGTTTGTTTGATTTGAGGTTTAACGTCCCCGTCAACACTGTAAAGGTCATTTTGGAGACGTTGCTTCCAATTTTGTGGGACTTTTACCCGACATTGAGATGAAATGACATCTCAATCCCTGTCGCCCAATGAAACCAAAAGGGTTTATTAGCATGGACGGTCCGCCTTGCACCGCGGTTCCTGGACAGGCTTAGATCCTCTAAGCGGTTTACCAGTACTAGTGTGCGGGCCAGATTCAGCTCTGCCTGGAAGCATCATGCAGCCCATATATTTCTTCAAGCCCCTATGGGCGGGGGCCGATACCTATCAAGTAATCGATTAAAAGCAAATCAGAAATGATAATCATTTTTGTGGAATTTATCGATCGATTAATCCATTATACGATTAATCGTTGCAGCCTTACTGGTTGGGTGAGGCCAAGGTGTCATATATCTTACACCTAACTTGATATCAGCTTACAGTTGGGCAAGGCCCGCTCTCCTTGCAGCAAGTAAAGGATAGAGGGAGAATATTTTAATTTTGTCTGTTCCATTACTTTCATTTTCTTATTTCTCCCCTATCCCTCCGGTTTATCTCCTCTACTATTGCTTCTATCTTTTTCTCCTTTCCTCTGAGAGATGACACAAAATGACCCACAAGGGTTGATGTATTGTTAAGTGAATGTGTGCAATCTTGTCTGTATAATAAGAACCACTTTTAATAATATTCTGTTCAGACTACAGCTGTTCACAAGGGAATGTGTGGCGGCTGTAAAAGGCCTCCCTACCCTTCATCATAGTTTTTTTTCTAGTCTTTTGGAATCATTGATTCCATTATGGAATTCTAAAAATATATCATGGTCACTGATGAGGCTTAGTTGGCCAAAACTAGTTATTGTGGCCATGAAAAACTTTTATACTCCATACTTTTCAGTTCTGTGGTGTATTCCTTGCTTCCAAAGGATGACCCTTTATAGAACATATTTAGCTACAGAAAACTTACACTCGAAGAAGGAATTTATAGAATGGTCTGGTGAAGAATGCATCCAGAAGATACTGATGTATGAGGCAGAGACCCAGAACACGACCTGCAAATCGGAACCTGCAAAGAAAATAACAGAATATCAACCCTTATCCTGCTGTTCATG
Source organism: Lucinisca nassula (assembly GCA_963580285.1). Taxonomy (NCBI): domain Eukaryota; kingdom Metazoa; phylum Mollusca; class Bivalvia; order Lucinida; family Lucinidae; genus Lucinisca; species Lucinisca nassula. The sequence continues at coordinate 96,125,944 of OY757025.1, read as the reverse complement.
ACAGGCCCTACCTTCGCAAACAGTGTAGATCCAGATCAGATGGCTTCTGAAGAAGCCATCTGATCAGGATCTACACTGTTTGACATTGAAGTTGTGAATTTGCAGGGATAAATTATATCAAACAATCTGATTAGTTCAAAAGTCAATGGTTGTGGTCAGTGGGATAAGGGTAAACAAATGTCAGACTTGCTTGAGAAGTATTCAATTTCTAGATACCCCACTACCTTTTAACTAGACAAAAGTGCCCAGTGGGGCACGTATACCCCCGGCCAGTGCCATCACCTCAACTGAAACTAGTCATACTGATCATGTTTGCAAAATTTCAAGTTTCTATGTACAGTAGTTATTGAGAAATCTTTGACACAAAATAAAAATATACACTATTAAACAGCAAGAACTTCAAAGGGAAATAACTCTAAAAGGCCTGACCCCTTGACCCTTATTTTCTTTCCCACAATACAAGTAGTCATACTGATCATGTGTGCAAAATTTCAAGTTTCTATGTGAAGCAGTTCCTGAGATATCTTTGACACAAAATAATTGTTTACGGACACACAGACAGATGGAAAAGACAAAAACTATATACCCCCATTGCATACTTCGTATGCCGGGGGTATAATAACACTGCTGTTGTGATCCAAAGCAGAATCTTGTCAGCTAAGGGGAATGGATACACCTTCTGGGGAGGCAACTCCTGCAAAAGTATTTTTGTCTCCCATGACAATAGGGGTCAACTCTTAAAGGAAAGAATTTGCTCCTCAGGAGTAGACCCCTTTTTCAGTGGGACAGGGCTTACAGAAAAGGAAAAAGGAAGTCCCGAAAGTTGTTTCCCTTTGAAAAATGGCAGAAACATCTGCCAGGTGATCTCATTCGCCTTATACAACCATATTATACCCAAACAAAAATATCATGTGTTTAGAGTTATCCTTGGAACATACATTACATGTACAACACTTGTTACGGCCCCGCCCATTGGGGCTTGAAGAAATAGATGAGCTGCATGATGCTTCCACACAGAGCTGAAACTGACCCGCACACGAATACTGGTAAACCACTTAGAGGATCTAAGCCTGCACAGGCAAAGCAGTCCATGCTTATAAATCCAATTGGTTTCAATGGGCAGCAGGGCTTGAGATGTCATTTCATCTCAGTGTCGGGTAAAAGTCCAAAAAATTGGAAGCAACGTCTCCAAAATGACCTTTACAGTGTTGACGGGGACGTTAAACCGCAAATCAAACAAACAAACAAAACAACAATTGTTACTATCAGAATATCTATATCAAAGAAACCCCTTACCCTACTGAACACGTTAGCTCCTACCATTGTAAACTGTGTAGATCTAGATCAGATGGCCTGTGATCTGATCAGGATCTACACTGCCATGCATTTTGTGAATTGAACAAATACATTATATTAAGCAATCTGATTGGTGGAGAGTTAGAAATGGGTGTGGCTAATTTTTTTTTTTTCAGCAGGATAAAGCATAAAGACCTCTTTCAAGACTACACAAGACCACTAACATGGCTAAGCATAACCAAAGAAAACATATTACTTCCTGGGGTTTAAAACATACAATCAGTGAAATGGCCCCCGCCCATAGGGGCTTGAAGAAATATATGGGCTGCATGATGCTTCCACGCAGAGCTGAATCCGGCCCGCACACTAGTACTGGTAAACCGCTTCGAGGATCTAAGCCTGTCCAGGAACCGCGGTGCGAGGCCGACCGTCCATGCTAATAAACCCTATTGGTTTCATTGGGCGACAGGGCTTGAGATGTCATTTCATCTCAATGTTGGGTAAAAGTCCCACAAAATTGGAAGCAACGTCTCCAAAATGACCTTTACAGTGTTGACGGGGACGTTAAACCTCAAATCAAACAAACAAACAAACAATCATTGAAAACCTGAACCAGTTTGCCATAGCAACAGATAAGGTAAGTAGTTTTGATATCTCTACATAAACCTATGTTGTGGGTATTCATTAGTTTTTATGGAGAATTGACAAAAACTATCCTTCAATTACAACAAAATGCCAACGTTATCTGTTTTGTGATAACTGGAGGATAGTTTTCCCTATTTCTCCATATAAACCTATGTTATGGGTATTCATTAGAACCGCCTCATCGAGGCTGTTCGAGCAGTTCTAATGAATACCCACAACATATGTTTTCATGGAGAATTGGTAAAAACTATCCTTCAATTATAACAAAATAACAACATTATCTGTTTTGTGATAATTGGTGGGTAGTTTTCCTTATTTCTCCATATATACCTATGTTGTGGGTATTCATTAGAACCACCTCATCGAGGCAGTTCTAATGAATACCCACAACACAGGTTTTTATAAAGAATTGATAAAACTATCCTTCAATTATAACAAAATACCAACGTTATCTGTTTTGTGATAATTGGAGGATAGTTTTCCTTATTTCTCCATATAAACCTATGTTGTGGGTATTCATTAGAACTGCCTCGGCCAGGCAGTTCTAATGAATACCCACAACATGGGTTTTTATGGAGAATTGACAAAAACTATCCTTCAGTTATAACAAAATACCAGATAATCTGTTGCTATGGTTTGCTTGCACAAAGGGATTATCATCCGAGCCCTTATTCCTCTGCCAAGCTTTGAAGACTGAAGAAAGACAGAAATAATTCTTACCATTCATGAGCATTCTCAACAAAGGATGACATCGGGCTGACCTGCACTGTATACGTATCATTGGCCGAGTATTCAAACAGTCCATAATACGGATTAAACAATTCTCGAGACAAAAGAAAGAAGAATTCTCTCGATGGACCACCGTAATCTAACCCCTCTTCTCCAGTGAAGGTAATGTATAATTTGCTTTTCTGTAGTTCCTTCTTTGGTGTTGACATAATTTTGTTGAAAGCATCTTCCAAAACATGGTCTCGTCGAACCATCATTCTGTAAAAGTGAATCAGAATTAATTGAAGTATTCAAATGTAACATTATTTGTATTCTTCAAGTTTTATACAATCAAACTTCGACAGCTCAAACATCCTTGGGACCATGAAAATTTGTTTGATACCATAGCAACAGATAAGGTTGATATTTTGTGATAAATGAAGGATAGTTTTCCTTATTTTTCCATATAAACCTATGTTGTGGGTATTCATTAGAACCACCTTGCCGCGGTAGTTCTAATGAATACCCACAACATAGGTTTTTATGGAGAACTGACAAAAACTATCCTTCAATTATCATAAAACACCAACCTTATCTTTTTTGATAATAGAAGGATAGTTTTCCTCATTTTTCCGTGTAAACATATGTTGTGGGTATTCATTAGAACCACATCGCTGAGGCAGATCTAATGAATACCCACAACATATGTTTTTATGGAGAACTGGCAAAAACTATCCTTCAATTATCACAAAATACCAACCTTATCTGTTTTGTGATAATTGAAGGATAGTTTTCCTTATTTCTTCATATAAACCTATGTTGTGGGAATTCATTAGAACCACCTCGGCGAGGCAGTTCTAATGAATAGGAGCTTTTTTCGTGACATACTTCCGGTTCTAAAAATAGAACGGGAAAAGCCCTGGCCATCATCTGCCGTATTGCTTCAAAGGCAGTGGGACAGATAAAGTGTTTATTACAGCGTAAAACAATAGAATTCTTTAAAACTTTTGGGGATTTCTAATGTAAGATAATGGGAGAAACACGGATATGCTGCCAGATGTGAAATTTCGCACTACGAAAATGATATATTGTACATACGATCCAACAGGGTCCTCTCTCTCTCTCTCTCTCTCTCTCTCTCTCTCTCTCTCTCTCTCTCTCTCTCTCTCTCTCTCTCTCTCTCTCTCTCTCTCTCTCTCTCTCTCTCTCTCTCTTAGCGCACCAACAATTAGCGAGCGCAGGCAAATGTAAATTAGTTTGTCGTTAAATGTAGCTACGTCAACCCACATGTAGCATGTCAATAACGTCGTGTCTACATCAAACCAATTTCAAAGCGATGCAATGAATTTGACATTGCAACGTCGATGAAATGTCACAACGTTTCGTTGGCGATAATACGGCGCAGCTTAATAAAATGTCATTTGCCCAGTGCTCGGACCCATCAAGACTCGGTGGGATTGGAACATTAAATTCAAAACAAACGTAGAACACCCTTTCAGAGCATAAGAATGTTAAACACTCCTTCGCAAGTGCAAGATTTTACAGTAAAATCTGATAGATTTGTAGATTGGTTCAACCTGCCCAGCCCTTAGGTCTACATTAACCCATTTGGTACCGGAAACCCCAAAAGGGTAAAGTGACAAACAGTGCAGGCCCAGATCAGACGCCGCAGAATGCGGCGTCTGATCAGGGCCTACACTGTTTGCAAAAAGTTCGGCCATTTCCCAAATAAATTTTGAAGAAAACACAACCTGACACCCCTAAATTTTTAAAATGACTCCTGATACCGTATATATAAGGAGGAAGATTCCATCTGGTACAAAAAGGGTTATGGGCTTCTTGGATACAGGGATCAGTCAAACTATCTCAACGGTCACGTGCCATTGAAGTGAGTTGGAGTGGTTGTCGATGGCATGACGTCGAGCCAACGTTGACTCGACGCCTTCTGTAAGTCCACTCATTGGTTGTTGTTGTTTTTTTTTTTCGACTGTCAGTATGTTTATTTGACTGTCTAACAGTCCGTCCGTTCGTCTGTTAGACAGTCATTCAGTCAGTCGGTCTTTGTGTCGTCTGTCTGTCTACTGTCAGTTTGTCAGTCAAACCCCTCTCTCTCTCTCTTACCAACGGTCATGTGACAATGAAATGAGCTGGAGTGGGTGTCGACGTCATATAGATAGATAGATAGATGGATGGATGGATGGATGGATGGATGGATGGATGGATGGATGGATGGATATAGATAGATAGATAGATAGATAGATAGATAGATAGATAGATAGATAGATAGATAGATAGATAGATAGATAGACAGACAGACAGACAGACAGACAGACAGACAGACAGACAGACAGACAGATAGATAGATAGAGAATAAATTGAAAGTTACGTACAACTTATTTCGTGAATAACTGTATCTCAAGCCATTGACATGGGTCATTCACGAAAAGATTTTCGTCAATTAAAAACGGATTTAGGATAAAAGAATTTCGGTAATGAAAGTAAAATATCATTCTTTCCTTCTCAGTCATTATTTCAATGAAAACGGGTATATTTTCTCTTAAAATGTCTGAATATTGTTAGCATTTTAAGTTCCGCCAATACATTTGAATAGCGATGGCCGTTTCAGTTGACGGCCAGTATTTTGCGCATGCGCAAGAATGACGTCATAAACGGAATTCCTAAAACCTCCTATACCCAGATCATAGGTTTTTATGGAGAACATAGGTTTTTATGGAGAATTGACAAAAACTATCCTTCAATTATCACAAAATAGCAACCATATCTGTTTTGTGATAATATAAGGACAGTTTTCCTTATTTCTCCAGATAGACCTTTGTTGTGGGTATTCATTAGAACTGTGTCTGCGAGGAGGTTCTAATGAATACCCATAACATAGGTTTTTACGGAGAACTGACAAAAACTATCCTTCAATTTTCAAAAAATATCCCCCTTATCTGTTGCTATGTTTGAGACAGGAGTAGTTTGAGCCACTGAGGGTCTATGATAGTGCCATGTGAAAAGACATAATGGGAATGATTTAGGGATATCTTACTGATCTTCTGAAAAATATGGGTATGTTGCGTGTACTCATTAGAATTGCCTGAGGCAATTCTAATGAGTACACACAACATACAGTTTCATGATAAAATAATAAGAAAAATCTCCTTAAATTATCGCTCAATATTTGTTAACTGGAGAGAAAAATTTCCTAGGGATTCAAGAACAAATTCGTATCAATCATGGTGAATGAGCAATCAGTGTTCACGCCATTGAATTTTTTCTATATATACCAATAATTTCAATAAAACACCATTTTTAAATGACTATTGTTAAGCAAATAAGTTGTAGTTTGCACGAAGACGTATAAGTCTGCATACACTCATGAGGGAATTCTGGGCCAATCAATCAATCCACATCACCATCATCATCAATCATAATAATCATTATCGTCATCATGTACATCATTTTTTTTAACGTGTTAGCTTCATTACTATAAAGTTGACAAAAAGAGTACTAATGTAAAATATGTGAAAGATTATTAATTTTGTTTTGGTTTGAATTGAGGTTTAATGTCCCCATCAACACAATTTAGGTCATTTTGGAGACATTGCTTCCAATTTTGTGGGACTTTCACCTGACATTGAGATGAAATGACATTTCAAGCCATGCTGCCAATGAAACCAAAAGGGTTTATATGCATGGTCGGTCCGACTCATATCACTTTGCCTGGGCAGGCTTATACCTTCTAGGCTGTTTACCAGTACTAGTGTGTGGTCAATTTCAGCTCTGCATGGAAGCATCATGCAGCCCATCTAATTCTTCAAGCTCCGATGGGCAGGGGCAGCGAGCTCTGCATGGAAGCATCATGCAGCCCAATCTATTTCTCCTAGCCCCGATGGGCGGGGGCCTTACAGAATATTATAAAATTACTTTAATTTTGAAGGGCCTTGTCCATATCCTTTCTGTTCCAATTTTCTGTAAAAGTTCCTCAACTTTGCGTGGAAATCTCTTTTGTATGGTGCTGGTACCCGGACATTGGATCTCTGTGTATCTGTTACATGACTAGTACCTGGAAACCAGAAGTATGTATTACAGTCCTTTCATTATTGCATTCATAGTTACAACTAGAGCTGTCAGTGAAACTGACTAGGGCCCCGGCAGCGCTATCAGAGGAGTAGTAAAAAAATTTAAGGACAGACAGATGGACAGACAGACGGACAGACAGAGTGATTACTATAGGGCACCCACACTTTCAGTGGGGGGCCCTAATAAGGAGTAAGTAGTAAGTAACAAGATTATTTTTTTTTAATAAATTATCTGATTTCTCCATCAAACTGTATGTTGTGGGTACTTGTTAGAATTGCCTCATTGAGGCAATTCTAACAAATACCCACAATGAGGCAATTCTAACAAGTACCTAAACATGTGTTTCTAACAAAAAATAAAGACAAGAATTAGGCCGAAAGCTATGTTACGTCTGTATGAACTTAAAATATTTGGGTTGACACTTGTGTTACCACAAATGTTGACAGACTGACAAACAACGGACAATGTGTGACGGTTCCCAACGGGCGTTCGTGATAGAACTGTGCTGCATCTGCGATGATCCGACGTTGTGACGTCGAAGTATTGTTGATGCAGCGCCGTAATGTCCAACCTCAATCCATTTGGGAACCACTATCACTTAGTAACAGCATAATTAAAACCTTTGCAATCGACAATTGCTTTGAATTATCTCTGTTGTACCACTGACAAGTATCTAGGGATACAGATTCGTATAAGTCCTCGACTTTCTTCTGATTCCCTTTTGTATTATGTCATTTATTTACACTTTGTATTTGTATGTTTGCTATACGAATAAAATATGTTTAAATCAACGGACAAATGTACGAAAAAGCTGACTCCAATATGCCATGCTTAAAGCAGGCATGACGAAAATTATCCCTTGCAAATCCTTGTTATCTTGGTCTGAAGAGACGCCGCCATGGTGTAGTGGTTATGCTACTACCCTTGTAAACCAGCAGTCACAGGAGCAATCCCAGGCTTCTCCAGACTTTCGGCTTTAAACCAAGGTCCCATCGTCGTGTGACCTTAGCTGTTGGTGAAAGAAAGAAAGAACTTACTAGGAGAATTATGCGGTGACTCTGATGAAGAAGTTTCCATGGGCGATGCCGATCTAACACTGGCTGCCGAGGGCTGGGGTACAAATGACATAATATCTTCCTCGAACACACTGAAATAGGAATTGAAGCCAATGCATTAATGACCATATACTCACACAAAACCTCTTCGTAAAACTGTTTTGATTTAACATGGCTTAACCTTTAAAATGCCGTGAAAAACTGCATCTGAAAATGTTGTCTGCTTATGTCGTCTGCTGAATCTTCTTGAAAACGTTTCACCCCCACCCATTGGTGCTTGAAGAAATAGATAGGCTGCATGATGCTTCCACACAGGGCTTGAGATGTCATTTCACCTCAATGTCGGGTAAAAGTCCCACCAAATTGGAAGCAACATCTCCAAAATGACCTGTACAGTGTTGACGGGGATGTTAAACCTCAGATCAAACAAATAAATTAACAGTATTGAGCAGCTCCATTTACCAAACCACACTTCCTGGGCAGGCTTAACCTAAACTAATACAGCGTACATTCTTTAACCAGACAAATGCCCTTCTTAAATCAGTGGGAGAGATAAAGACTACAGGAAAGATTACATGATCAATCTCAGCAAAAGAATCTTGCCGACCCAGCTGGTAAGGCTGACACGATTAATCGTATAATCGATTAATTGATCGATAAATTCCACAAAAATGATTATCAGTACTGATTTGCTTGTAATCGATTATTTGATAAGTGCAGTTTACTACCCAAAGTTGTGCATAAAATAGCTGGATCAGTGGCAAACAGTGCAGACCCTGATGAGACGCCGCATGTTGCGGCGTCTCATCTGGGTCTACACTGTTTGGTCAAGCCTGCTTGTTCAAATATACATATGGTAAAGTGCAACATATGGTAATCGTTCTGCTCAGACAGAAAACCAGACAGGTAATATTATGACAAAAACCTTAGCTATTACTAATCTATTATTGATTGCAGTGACAGGACTGATAATCGATTATCTTTTCAGCTCCAATTTGCCAGCCCTACCAGCTGGTATTGAACCTGCAGCCTTCTGATCACCTGTGAGTCGCATATCTGACTAAGCAACCGAACCTGCAATAACAGCTACCATAATGATCCTAAGTATTGGGACGGATAGGCCTATGCAAACAGAGCAGACCGTGATCAGACTGCTCCTTCAGGAGCAGTCTGATCAGGGTCTACACTGTTTGCCCTTTCATCTGCACCTTTTGGACTCCTTGCTGGATCATGAAACGAATTTGTTAAAATTTTAGGGAGATATACTGCAAGTCCTCAAGGTATCCAAACCCTTTTTAGGATTTTTACTTTTATGGTATCCCGTTAATAGCTACCTTAACATGATAGTGAGCTGCAGATCATTGGAGACTCTGTCCAGAGCGTCTGTTCCACCGACACATATTCTATGTACTCTTTCTTTGAGCTGTGAAGACGATGAGTATGTGGGGTATTTCTCCTTGAGTATGTCTTGGATGTTGGCTTGACGGAGAAAGGCCACCACTTTGTCATTGTAAGCTGAAATAGAACTAATATTTTAGAAAAATGTTCCAATTATTCTATACAAGCCGAGTTTTTTTTTTTTTTTTTTTAGTTTTTTACGTCCCACCAACAGCTAAGGTCATACGGAGACAGGACCTTGGTTTAAAGGCTCATCTGAAAGTCTTGAGAAGCCCGGGGTCGATCCTGCGACCCCTGGTTTACAAGGCGCGTAGCGTAACCACTACACCACGGAGGCTTCTAAACTATACAAACCGAAGCATGACAAAAATTTTAGAAAGATTTGTGCGAAAAGTTAAGACTCTGATCAGACTATGCTTCTGCAGTCTGATGAGAAAAGATTCTGATCGGACTATGCTTCCGCAAAGTCTGATCTGTCTTTGCTATTCGCATGAGCTTTCAACCTCTGGCCTGTCAAAAGATAAATAAGCAAAGACTGGCCACATTGGCTCATTTAAGTGTGTGTGTGTGAATTCGGGTTTAACGTCGCTTTCAACAATTTTTCAGTCATATCACGATGGTGTCTGGTTGCGGGCTCATTTAAGGGGAATGGATATACCTTCAGGGAAAGCAACTCATGCAAAAGTATTTTTGTCTCCCATGTCAATAGTGGTCAACTCTTTAAGGAAAGAATTTGCTACTAAAGAGCAAGTTCTTTCCCTTAAGAGCAGACCCCTTTTTCAGTGAGTCAGGGCTATAGAAAAACGAACAGGAAGTCTGAAAGTTGTCTCCCTTTGAAAAATGGCGGAAAAAAGTGCTAGATATTCCCATTCCCTGTAGGTTTTTTTCATGCTCTGGCTCATATTTTGAATGAGGTTTTAAATCCCCATCAATACTATTTAGGCCATTTTGGAAACACTAGTGACCACAAATTTTCTTTTCTTTTCTTTGTTTGTTTGATTTGAGGTTTAACGTCCCCGCCAACACTGTATAGTTAATTTTGGAGATGTTGCTTCCAATTTTTTGGGACTTTTACCCAACATTGCGATGAAATGACATTTCAAGATCTGTCGCCCAATGAAACTAATTGGGTCTATAATCATGGACGGTCCGACTCGCACCGCTTTGCCTGGGCAGGCTTAGATAGATAGCCCATTTAACTCTTCAAGACCCGATGGGCGGGGGCCGAGTTATCAAGCAAATTGATTGTTAACCACTAGTTAAAAAGGTTCATTATTGATTGATTGATTGTTTTGGGTTTAACGACACGCCAACCCTTGTGGGTCATTTTGTGTCGTCTCCCAGAGAAAGGGAGAGAATAGCTAAAAGAGATAGTACAGAAAATAAAAGTAAGCAACAGAGAGAGAGAAAATTGAGTGGAAGTGCAGGAACAGAAGAAATAACCTTACCCGCTGCAAGGACTGCAGGCCTTGTCCAACTGTAAGCCAGTATCAGATGGACGCCCCAGTGACGCAAGATACAGGACACCTTTGCCTCACCCAACCACCCATGGTTCAATATTAACCCATCAAGTGCTATAGAAAATGCAGAGCAGAAGACAATTTATTTTTTCATATTTCAGGGAAAAAGCTTGACATTTCAGGTAAATTGTCTGCCCAGCAGACACTTCGTATGCAATGCCAAGCCTTATTTTCCCTGAAAAATAAGCAAAATATACATTTACTCTGATATTTCCATCTGCTGGTCATAATTCTGATTAGATATTAACCCTTGAGATGCCATGAAAAACTGCGTCTGCAAATGTTGTTAGTTTTTGTCATCTGCTGAAGTTCTTGTAAACTTTTTAGAAAAATAATCTGCATACAGGAAAACAGTGTGGACTCTGATCAGACTGCTCCTACAGGAGCAGACTGATCTGGGTCCACACTGTTTGAATAAAAAAAGACTGTCAAACTCTCCAGCAGACGACAATTGTTGTGACGCATTTTATGGGTTAACGATTGTGATTAGTTATTAACTCTTGTCCTGCTAAAATACACTGTCAACTTGTTCGTGAATTTGCATGAAATATTATATCAATTAACTTGACTGGTTGATAGACAGAAATGTGTGTGCCAAAATTAATTCATTCAGCGGGACAAGGGTTGGCCCCATGACAAAGAATGTACCTGTCGGTATAGCAGAAGAGGAGTCGGTGATTGGCTGTCTTGGAGGTGGAGTTGGCTGTAAGAAAACAAATGAAAATTCTGCAGCATGAATAATATTAATATCAGCATTTTGTTTGTTTCTCCACACAACATATTAATCCTTAAGCTGCCTAGAAAAACACATCTGAAAATGTTGTCTGCTTATGTTGTCTGCTGATTCTTCTTCCAACCTTTTTAAAGAATATTTTTGCATATAGGCAAACAGTGTGAGCCCAGATCAGACTGCTCTGATCTGGGCCACACTGCTTGGGAAAAAAAATGACTTTGAAGATAACCGACAGATGGCAAAGCAGGCAACAATTGTTGTGACTGGCATTTTATGGGTTACAGGCAAAACATAGTTTTATGTGATTATGACCTGGTGGAATCCCTATGGCAATCCAATGCAAAATGACACCAAAGATCACTTTCCTTAGCCAAAACATGCCTTTGGGACCATTTTAACATAGCAACAAATAAGTTGGTATTTATTGATAATTGAAGGATAGTTTTTGTCAATTCTACATAAAAACTATGTTGTGGGTATTCATTAGAACCGCCTCGACGAAAAAGTCGAACAATTCAAACAAACAAAAGCTATAGTGACTTTGGGTTGATTGATAAAAAGCAATATAATAATTTTCTCTCTGAAACTTTTTTTTTTTATCATTTTTTTGTTTGTTGTTGTTGCATTGTTTTCAAGTCACAGTTTTCCACAAGTACACATGTGAATATACTCACAGCATCATTCCTTGTGGGTGAATGTTCCTGGCCTCCTGACCTGTGCCGTACACGCAGTAAGGATGTGTGTAAGAAATCTGGATTGATGGGAGGAATATCAGTTGGCAGTCTCGGATCTATGAATGTTGTACCTCGTAAGTGATGATCAATGAAAAATGGCTGCAAAAAGAACAGCATCAGAGTCTTATAAAGCTAAACATTTTTACACCTTTGGACGCAAATCTGTTCAAACTCCTAAGGAGTACCTTTCAATCAAGCAAGTTTGACAAACAAATGTCATTAATCAGAAAATTCTAAAACTGGATCAAGCAATATACATTGATTGGTCTCATTATAACAAGCACTTTTTTCCATTTTTTAATCTGGTTGACATCTGATACGTATTTTGATTGGACAGTGCTGGAGTCTGCAATGAAATGTACACCACTATAAGTTTTGAATTTATTCCTGGCTGGAAGTGGATTGACACGATGTTAACATATTTTGAATGATGTTTCAAATCAAGATGAAATGAGGCTCATCAAAGTTTGAACAAATTTGTATCCACAGGTTAAGTGTACGAAAAAAAAAGGAACAAACTTTTTTATTTTCTACCTTTCATTTTGCTTTTTTGCGTTAATTTTTGTTGTTGTTTGGTATTTGGAGTGACATGATGTTGCTTATATCATATATTTCTCATATGTTATTCAGGCATAACAACCTGAATAATGACACAAATACTCCTGCGATCTTCCCCTTGCCTCCATGTAAAGTGGTGTTTTTTTAATTATAGTAAAATTCCTATCTTAAGGCCCCCTTTGGGACGGTTGAAAAGTGGTCTGTATGGTCCCTGACCAGAGGACATTGTGTGCAGAAAACATAAAAGAAAGAATAAATGCACCCTTCTAGTTAAGCTTTTTAAAGCAGAGTTAGTCATAATTTTAGGTGGTCGGAATTCCGGAATTTCACTGTACTTTACATGGTCTTGTTAACTTGATGATTCTTAGAAATAAGAGGCCCCCGCCCAGTGGGGCTTGGAGAAATATATTGGGCTACATGATGCTTCCACACATGGCTGAAACCGACCACACGAGTCATTTCATCTCAATGTCTGGAAAAAGTCCCACAAAATTGGAAGCAACGTCTCCAAAATGACCTAAATAGTGTTGATGGGAACTTAACCCTTGTCCTGCTGAATATTCATATATGCCACACCCACTACTGAATATCAACCAATCAGATTACTTGATGCAAATTATTGCAACAAATTCACAATCTGAATGGCAAACAATGTAGATCCTGATCAGATGGCTTCGTCAGAAGCCATCTGATCTGGATCTACATTGTTTCAAAGATAAGGCATATCCGGGATTAGCAGGACAAGGGTTAAAACCCCAATTCAAACATACAAAACTTAAAAATGAGATATATGTCGATACAAGTGATGGATAAAAAACCCTGTACGATGTGACTGGGTAGATGAAAGACAAAGCTGATATTTTGATCAATAGAGCACAAAGGTTCAGCAACAGCGACAAGTTGCAATGAGTACCAAAATAGGCATTTTCAATCTACATGCAATTACATGCTATAAACTATGAGTGCCAAAAACTACTGTAATCGTCTTTAATCACTAAAAAGCTTCGACTTTTGTCAGTGAAGGACAACTGCCCTTCCTGATTCAGTGGACTGCAGAGACTGACCATAGCATACATTTCATGACAAATCTCCACGAAAGAATAAATTGGACACATTCTTACCTTAGAGTTAGTTTTGTCAAATTTCATCTCCCATCCCTCAGGAAGTTCCTTGCTGGCATCTGCAAACAAGTTGAGAAATCCAACCATGTCTCTATTATGCTGATATCTGCAAAATATTGGTTTTAACATTTATCCTGCTGAATAAATTAATAAAGCCATACCCATTGCTGATATCCACCAATCAAATTACTTGACAATGTATTTGTTCAATTCACAAACTGCATGACAAACAGTGTAGATCCTGATCAGATAGCTGCAACTGTACTGTTTGCAATTGTTTGTATTGGAGTTAATGGCCCAGTCAACACTAGGTCATTTTTGAGCCGGTCAGTTTACCTATCCACACTTTCCTGGGCAGTCTTATATGTAAGCGGTTAACCAGTACAGTGCACATTCTTTCGCCAGAAACTAACAACTGCCCTTCTTAAATCAGCGGAACTGTTTGCAAAGGTAGGGGTTGTAATGTTCAGCAGGATAAGGTATAGATGATGACCAGTGTAGATCCTGATCAGATGGCTTCTTCAGAAGCCATTTGATCTGGATCTGTACTGTTTGCAAATGCAGGGGTTGTCATGTTCAGCAGGATAAGGGTATTTTTTTTTAAATGTGTATTTCTGAAGTGGACTCTTCTGCTCTGAATTAGGGCACATCCATTCTTGTAAATAGGGGTTTCCGTCAAAATCATTAACAGAACGGCCGTCTAGATCCAGATGGAACTGCTCATTCTGAGCCATCTCATCTGGATCTACACTGTTTGCATAGGTATCAGTACCAGTCTACAGGATTGAAATGGTGAGTAAATGAAATTAAGGGGTATGGGAACACCTGGCAGATTTTTCCATCATTTTTGAAAGGGAGACAACTTTCGGGACTTCCTGTTCCCTTTTCTATAAGCCTTGTCCCACTGAAAAAGGGGTCTACTCTTAAAGGAAAGAATTTGATCCTCAGGAGCAAATTCTTTCCTTTAAGAGATGACCCCTATTGACATGGAAGACAAATATACTTTTGCAGGAGTTGCCGCCCCTGAAAGTGTATCCATTCCCCTTATGTGATAATTTTCCTTATTTCTCATTAAAAACCTGTTGTGGGTACTTGTTAGAATAACCTAAATGAGGCGATTCAAACAAGTACCCACAACATATGTTTTAGTGGAAAAATAAGAAAAATTAGAAACTATAGCCCAGCTTAGCATTATCAGAAAAGAAAAATACAAGAAAAAAAAGGTTTTCAGCTTTCAGCCTCTAAATAAAGGTGGTAAAAAGGCAATCCAGAGTTATGGTTCATGTGCTCTGCACATCGTCTCATGGTGCTTTACATTTGTGTGAAATTTCATGAAAATATCTCAAACCATTTTTCCATTATGGAGCGGACAAGGTTAAAATAGCCATTTTTCAATGTTCAAAGGGCAATAACTCCAAAAGTTGGCAATCCAGAGTTATGGTTCATGTGCCCTGCACATCGTCTTATAGTGATTTACATTTGTGTGAAGTTTCATGAAAATATCTCGAACGGTTTTTGAGTTATCGTGAATAACAGAATTTTTTGATTTATGGAGCAGACAAGGTTAAAATTGTCATTTTTCAAAGTCCAAAGGGGAAAACTTCAACAGTAAGCAAATCCAGAGTTATGGTTCATGCGCTCTGCACATCATCTCATAGTGCTTTACATTTGTGTGAAGTTTCATGAAAATATCTCGAACGGTTTTTGAGTTATCGTGAATAACAGAATTTTTTCAATGTTGAAAGGGCAATAACTCCAAAAGTAGGCAATCCCGAGTTCTAGTTCATGTGCTCTGCACATCGTCTCATAGTGCTTTACATTTGTGTGAAGTTTCATGAAAATATCTCAAACGTTTTTTTTTTAGTTACAATGAATAAAGGAATTACGGAATCACAGAAGGACAAGGCAAATCCAATATAGCCCCCACTTTTTCAAAGCGGGGCTATAATTATCTCAAAATTATTGAAACATTTTCCTCCTTGGAGCTATGAACATGACCCTATTACCTCATCCATCTAGAGTATCTCTAGATTTAAAGATGCCATTTTTCACACACATATCACAAGCAATATTCCTGTAAATATAGATTGCTCCAGATAAAGGAAAAGTAACGAGGATCATTTTCCTCATTTCTTGTTAATAACATATGTTGTGGGTATTTTTAGGTTTGCCTTTTGGAGGAGATCCTGACAAGTTCCCACAATTTTGTAGAAACATACGTTCTGGGTACTTGTAAGGATCGCCTCAAGGAGGCGATCCTAACAAGTACCAACAATATATGTTATAGAAACATATATTCCGGGTATTTATTAGGATCACCTCATGGAGGAGATTCTAAAAAATACCCCCAATGTTTTAGAAACATATTGTGGGTATTTGTTTGGATCGCCTTGAGGCATTCCCAACAAGTATCCACAATATATGTTTTGACAAGAAACTAGACAAAAGTGCCCAGTGGGGCACGTATACCCCCGGCCAGTGCCATCACCTCAGCTGAAACAAGAACTACAAAGGGAAATAACTCTAAAAGGCCTGACCCCTTGGCCCTTATTTTCTTTCCCACAATACAACTAGTCATACTGATCATGTTTGCAAAATTTCAAGTTTCTATGTACAGTAGTTACATACCTGCCAACTTTCACCCATTAGGCGTGAGTTTCACGATTTTTCCATGCATTTTGACCTCACGATCGTGTTGCCAAAATAAGGCAAAAATCACGATTTTTCCACCTCCTCACGCTTGGTATTTTTATCAGCCATATTGTTTGTGGATAGTCATTTGGAATAGCTTGGATTTCTTCACTATCTTTTTGAGATGGAAAAACCCTGAGTATATTTTTAGCTGTATTGACTATTTTTAACCCAATGATATATTACCCAGTAGCCACAAACAAATGCAAGTTGCCAACAGTTTTCTATCTGTATGAGCATGAACAGGGATGCCCTTTGCTGATCTTTTCATGTAAGTATGTTTGAACAATTATTTAATCTCTCTCCAGATGTAATGAAAGTAAATATTTACCTATGAATGAGCAATGTCACGTATTTTCGTGACTACGAAAATCGTAGTTTTTATCTCTCAAACTAAGAATTGTATTGTTTTTTGGTAATGAGTGCTCTAACACTTCAGAAACAATTGTTTTGCAAAATAAAGGCTGTTATAGTCAGACATAAAGCACTCCTTGCAACTGCATGAAAACTGTTTCTGAGTAAGAGAACCTAATTTCAGACAGATCACATATTCAGACAATAAGTATATACCAGTGATTTATTGGATGATACATACCTAAAATGTAAACATGCCATATTTCTGATTGTACTAGTGGACTGGAGTGTGTCTACTAGTTTGAAAAAAAATCTCCCCCATGGAAATTTTGGGGAAAATATTCACCGCGCTTTATTCCATCGAAAAATGCCGTGACACGCAGAATCTCCCCCATGAAAAATTTGAAAAGTTGGCAGGTATGGTAGTTATTGAGAAATCTTTGACACAAAATAAAAATATACACTATTAATCAGCAAGAATTACAAAGGGAAATAACTCTAAAAGACCTGACCCCTTGGCCCTTATTTTCTTTCCCACAATACAAGTAGTCATACTGATCATGTGTGCAAAATTTCAAGTTTCTATGTGAAGCAGTTCCTGAGATATCTTTGACACAAACAAGAACTACAAAGGGAAATAACTCTAAAAGGCCTGACACCTTGGCCCTTATTTTCTTTCCCACAATACAACTAGTCATACTGATCATGTTTGCTAAATTTCAAGTTTCTATGTACAGTAGTTATTGAGAAATCTTTGACACAAAATAAAAATATACACTATTAAACAGCAAGAACTACAAAGGGAAATAACTCTAAAAGGCCTGACCCCTTGGCCCTTATTTTCTTTCCCACAATACAAGTAGTCATACTGATCATGTGTGCAAAATTTCAAGTTTCTATGTGAAGCAGTTCCTGAGATATCTTTGACACAAAATAATTGTTTACGGACAGACAGACAGACAGACAGACAGACAGACGGAAAAGACAAAAACTATATACCCCCATGGCATACTTCGTATGCCGGGGGTATAATAAGGTAAGGTATCTCCAAATTATCCACAATCCCCATTGCTGCTCCTTAAATCTCGACGTACCTGTCAAACATGGAAGCATCTTTGCGTATCTTGGTGATCATATGTTTCAGCGTTTGGTTACGGTTGTACTCCACCATAGCATTCTGAAAAGATGTCAAAGAGAAGAATATTAAGATTTCAGTTCCTAATTCCACCATGACAAAGTACAGTTGAAGAAAATTTGTTTGAGATAGTAGTTCGAGTCACTGTGGGTCGATCATGGCATCCAATCAGTATTTTTTTGTTTGTTTTGTTTTTTTACGAGATTATTTCACATATTTCAAGTTGATCAGAAGTCAGCAAAAACCTGACTACCCGGAGAAAAATCACCTGACCTTCCGTTGCAGAACTTGGTATCTGACATGTGACCCAAGCGAGGCTCGAATCACAGCTGTGAGAGACCCGGTCAGAGACCTGATGATTAAAGTCTAAGAGTAAGCGGTCTTACCCGTCAGGCCAAGGAGGCTCGTTGCATCGTGTCAGGGGGCATAACGGGAATGAAATAGGGATATCTTTTTGATCTTCTATAAAATGAAGGTATGTTATGTGTACTCTTTGAGGTTATTCTAATGAGCACACACAACATACATTTTATGTTGTCTTCACCACATCAAGTTGATTTTAATGAGCACACAAAGCATACAGTTTATGTTGTCTTCACATCAAGGTGATTCTAATGAGTACACAACATACAATTTCAAGATAAAATATTACAAAGTCTCCCTCAATTGTTCCTAGAATGTTGTAATCTTGGGATACGTGGAAATCTCTAGGGACTCAAAAACTATTTCCACTCAGCCATGGCAAACAAGCCTTCTACATTTGAATCTTTGATGTTTCAGTCTCTGTTGCAACACTGTATAGGTCATTTTGGGGATGTGGCTTCCGATTTTGTGGGACTTTTACCCAACACTGAGATGAAATGACATCTCAAGCCCTGTCGCCCAATGAAACCAATAGGAATTATAGGCATGGAAGGTCCGACTCGCACCACTTTGTCTGGGCAGGCTTAGGTCCAAGCGGTTTACCAGTACTCGTGTGCGGTCGGTTTCAGCTCTGCGTGGAAGCATCATGCAGCCTATCTATTTCTTCAAGCCCCGATGGGCGGGGGCCGTTTGCTTAGGCCTATCTTTCGCAATACAGTAGAACTTCCATGGCTCGAACAACGATGGCTTGTTTACCATGGATGAGTCGAACCATAGAAATAGTGGGGGGATAATTAAGGAGATTTCAGTCTTTTATCTTGCAAATGTATGCTGTGTGTACTCATTAGAATCGCCTCAATGAGGCAATTCTAATGAGTACACACAGCATACATTTTCATTATAGAACACCGAAAGGATGTTTAGAAATATCACGTTATGCCTCCTGGCAGTAACCCTCAGTGGCTCAAACTACCCCTGTCTCGAACAGATTTTCGAGGTCCCAAAGGTGTTCGAGCCATTGAAGTTCGACTGTACTTAGGATCATTACGGTAATAAATTTTCAGCTTGTATCGTTAACAAACCTCGTTAGCCTGGAGAAGAGGAAAGAAGTCTGATCTCATCAGAAACTTGACAGCTGGTGGTCTGTAGGTTCCTCTGGTCTCGGAGGTGGCTACCATGGTAACAGGGGCAGGTAACACAGTCTGTGCGGATGTCTGAGGGCTGCTGTCACTAGTTCCTGTGTAGAAAAGTCCAAACAATCACAGAATTAATCTCTCAATCCCATAGAGCCTAGTACTGACACTTAGCTAAACTGTGTAGATCCAGATGAGACGGCTCATAATGAGCCGTCTCATCAGGATCTACACTGTTTGCGATTCTGTTATACTAACGTATGTGAAACACCTATTAGCAACCAGAGGCCAGTTGTTCAAAGCCTTGTTAGCTTAAGGAGCTTGTTAGTGTTCATATTAACTGTTCTAGCAAATAAAGTATCTAAAATTTTGTTATTTTTGCTGACAAAATGTGAGCAGCTTTTGCAGATGCAAAAGCTGCTCACATTTTTTCAGCAAACATATTAGCATATTTGCCATATCAAATGATCAAAGTTTTAATGACTCGTTAACTTACATCGTTAGTTTGAACAACTGGCCCCAGGGGCAAATCCAAAAATAGAAGATGGAAGTCAGCTTCAAAAACTCAGGAATGAAAGGGTTAATTCATGAGAAAATATCACTGTGTGTAATTTTTCTCTTTCACCAGAGCCAGAACCTCGGCTCTCTATCTATGGCTTTGTCTCTGCTAGTGCTTTTGCACACAGTTCAGCAGGAAAGGTTCTGGTAAAACTACAAACCAAGTTCATGGTAATAAGAGCATAGCGCGCTTACACATTTGTTTTTTTTTTTGTCATGAAAACATGCAACAGAACATTCTTCCATTAAGTGTACAGTTGGGTGTGACCTTTTGCTCCTTATGCCAACTATGGGCATGTTTTGGTTTTAACTTCTGCAGACTGCAAAATCTTGAAGCCATCAGATCAGGTTTTACAGTTATAGTTTGTCTCTGAATGCGTGTATCACTTATATACTTTTGTTTTGGATAGTCAACTGGCCATTTTGCGGGAAATTCTAAAACAGCGCGCCTATATAGGCAATGGAAAATAACTGTGTTTTATTCTGCAACAAATCATGGCACGGAAGAGTGTGACGATTGACATCATTAAAAACTGCCAATTTATGACGTCACTAGTCGATTTCTTTATAGACATGTAACGTCATATTCTCGAAAACGTTAGAAAAGGATATAATAAATGCATGTTTCAGTCGATAATTTTAGCAGGATTTCTTCTAACAATAACGAAAAGTTGTGAGATTTGGAAGGAAACAACAACAGTATTGCCGATTTTCAGCTTGTTAGAATCGAAATAGATCAGCTCTTGTTTGTGACTACGCACTCGTAAAATTTACAGTACAAACCGTCAGTTCTACTTTACAACTGACCTCAAACTGTGATGTATTACTCAACAAATCATAGTTAGAGCTGATATATTTCTTAAGTAACTGTCCTTTCGGCTTACCGCTATTGATGTTTCCATTGAAATAACTTTTTCATGTTTCTGTTTCTTTCCCTTTGGTGTCTCTGATAGGAGCTGTGGGTTAATTGTATCGATTCCTGATCGTTGCCTTTCACTTCTATTTTACACTGTTTGCCATTCAATTTGTGAACTGGCTGAATACATTCTGTCAAGTAATTTGATTGGCTGACAGAAATGGGTGTGGCTACATTAATTTATTCAGCAGTACAAACCTGATGAGGAGCTTTCAGCAGAATTACTGGCTGGTTCCAGATCTGTCCGAGTCTGCCTAATGGTTCTGCGTATACTCTGGTACCGTCTGTCCAGCTGTTGTCTCTGTTCAGAACTAATAGTTGGTCGACGATGGATTGAGCGTTGTCCACTCTGAGGTTTCTGCCAAGTTGTTTGTCGGTTAACATGATCAATATAGAACACACGGCCATGACTGTCTACCCTGGCTTCCCAACCTGTAATAATAAAATAAAAATTCTAAAGCACTTGCAAATGTAAAACAATGCCTGATTGGATAACATCTGGATTTGTGACTGTATATTCTGTGCTTAATAATTTTTCTCTCCTATGAATGAATGATTTCTCTCTTACAGGTTTTGGTAAATAAGTGAAACAAAATGTATCGTTTTTATCTCCCCTGAGCACAAGCCAGCTAGCTCATGAGACAAGGGCATTTAATGCACAGGCAGCCAGCAATGGCACAGGTGAGCATAAATGCAGGCTCACCCAAGTCTTTGCTGCTCGTAGATTTGAATTGGAGACAGAGGTAGTTTCTTACAAGAAGCCATGCCTCTAGCCCTACTACCATGAAAGTCCTAAAAATTCAGACACCCTGAGGCCATGCTGTAATTCTCCTAAATTATTAACAAATTTGTTTCACCATCCAGCAAGAAGTCCAAAAGGTGAAGAGGGAATGGCAAACAGTGTACACCCTAATCAGACGGCTCATTCAGGAGCAGTCTGATCTGGGTATGCACGGTTTGCTTAGGCGTATCTGACCCACTACATAGGATCATTATGGTAGTTGGTTCTGCACGCACATTTTTAGTACATAAATCGAAGAATGAGCCTTTTTCTCAGCTCCAATATTCCCGCCACGGGAATGAGCAAAGGCACATCCATTTGTAAAAGCTACTCACACTTTTTCGGGAAAAAATATCATCACATTTGTTTTATGAAATTTATAAGTTTTAATGATACATTTACTAAAGACATTGCTTATTTTGAACAACAGGTGCCAGAAAATCTTTTCTGTGGTCGGTCAATATTCAACTGACCTTCAAATATGCAGATTTAAAAGTTGGTTTTTAAAATCGTGTCAAACGTGTGCATGAACTGAAGGGTGAAACAAAATAACAATTCAAGTACAATTATATAACATATTTACCATTACAGGGATCAACCATGGTTTTTCAAGCATTAATATTTGCCGGATCCCCCCGAGGAAGCTGCCCGAACATGAGGCCACGGGGCAGAATGTCCAAATATCTTCTGAGGGATCCGCAAATGTTAATGCAATGAAATAACCATGGATGATCATTGATCTTGCGTAACTTATGTTTCCGACAGCAAGTTTTGACGAAAACGCCCAAAAGCTCCATATAAACTCTTCAACTGTGACCGGCAAAGCAACACGGCAGCTAGTTCAAAATGTTGCTTACAATGATGTTGTTACGCAGTAACCCTCTGACGTCATCATAGAACTCTAAAAGGCTACGTTCAGGGCGTTAACGTTACGTCGCTCACCGTAAAGCAACAAAGCAAGGCCCATCTTGTGATATCAAAAGCTCAAAATCCATGTTCAAACAGCACATGAATTTCATGCTTTGAACATGTGTTTTGTTGTTTGAGCACGGCTTTCAGTCAATTTGACAGTCGCTTCAAACAGCAATGTGCATAGGTATTTATGCAAGAATATGTATTTGAACAGACAGGCCTGAGTATTAAAACAGTGTATACCCAGATAAGATGCCACATATCTCAGCATGTCATCAGAGACTACACTGTTTGCCACTCATCCACCTACTGTAAAATCCTAAAAATTCGGACACTTTGAAGACGTGTTGTAATTCTCTTAAAATCTTAACAAATTTTTTTCATGATCCAGCAAGGAGTCCAAAAGGTGCAAATGGAATGGCAAACAGTATAGATCCTGATCAGACTGCTCCTTCAGGAGCAGTCTGATCTGGGTCTGCACTGTTTGCTTAGGCCTATCTGTCCCAATATTTAGCATCATTATGGTAGTTTTAGACAAAACATCATGTGGAAAATTGTACTTGTTCAAATTTTAGAACGAATGAGGTAAAGAATTGAGGTGTCCGGGTACTTAGGGTAACTACGGTACACATTCACCAACCTGAGGGTAAAGGCTCATCCCCGGGAGTTGGGTCCACCTTGTGGTAACGTCTTCGTGCTGGAAGTTTAGGAAGTGGCGACACAGGGGGAGGTAATCCATCAGCTGAAATAACATACTTTTAAGATGATTTCACATATACTGAGCCAGTCATTCATTAGAGGTGGACAAAACCCAGAGTACCTGGAGAAAAAACACCTGACTTCCGCTGCAACATTTGGCATCTCACTTGTGACTATGAATGAGGCAACACTCTTAATCACTAGGCCATTGAGGATATATTTATTTTATAACCAAGTACAGTCAGAGGTAGATAAAAACCATGACAGGGTTCTTACAAGTCAAGTTCAAGGACTTTTCAAGGACTTTCCAAAGGACCAATCTTATAGTTTTCAAGGACTTTGATCTTTTTTCCTTCCTTGACATTTCTTGTTTCTTAAATTAATGATCCTCTCCCTTTGCATGTGAGCTCAATGCTCTCTCACCCAAATGTGCCACATCAATCATGCTAGACAGTCTGCCATATAATCTACTATTTGTTTCCTTTACTCAAGGATATTGTGTTGGGCACCGTCTGCTGAAAACACTTTTACAAATTGCGATAAAAAAAAAGATTTCAGGCTCCTTAATATAACTTGAGACACCAGCTTTGTATGGCTTAGCCTGGTTATTGAAACTAATTTGTTTTGCCAATAAAATTGTTAAATCAATTGGTACCAGTCGGCAAGGGAGACGATCCAAGAATCAAAGTTTGAAACATTGGCATCCAGTCTGTTCGCACCCCAGTCTGCTCGCACCAAGCACATTCGACCTTTCATATTACAGTGTTCTGGCATACCTGCGATGGCTCAAAACTTGCGATTTTCTTCTAGAATCTTTACTTTTGATTATCAGGTAGATTTACCGTAAAAATTCGGCTATAAGACGAGGATTTTTCCCTCCAAAATGAGCCAAAAAAATTGACCCCGTCTTATAGCCGAGGTCATGGACTGCAGGCTTTTTTCCGGCAATCTCCGGTGAAGACCAGACATACGGAAAAAGCCGATAGGTGATTTTTGAATTGATAAAAATCGCCGCCCACAAACCACCGCTACGATTTTTCTGCACGCGATCGGTAGATCACGTCATCCGACGCATTATCCCCACACGTGTTTAATGTCATTGCATGTGTCTCTTTCATTAAAAAAAAATGGTTGGAACCGGTAAAAATATTTTCCCGATAGCTTAGTGGTTGTGAATAGAGGTGGATAGAAAATCAGTGCTTTGCACAGCTCCCGAATTATCCCCAGCAGCTCCGTGTCAATAACCATGAACAGCGTTCGACTTTTCCCGCCAACGTCTGCTATTTGTCGCCAAAACATAACCATTCATGAGATCGTAGAATAGTTTGATTTTATAATGCAAACATTTACCGTTAGATGTAGCTAATAGTCTGAGGAGCAATTAAATCATTTTCACATTGATTGTGGATTAAATTTTATGACTGGAGGATAAACGCAAATTAGAGACATAACTTGACCATATTTTCACACCTTATCGACACGCACCGCAGGGTGGCAATTATACGACAGGGATTAACAATAGTGTCATACTTGAACTGTAATAAATACACAGATGGTTTGTCTCTGAATTGACAGCGATTTACTTACTGGTCTAGTAGTACCGTATTTAAGGACTTAAAAATTTGGCAGTTGTAGACGATTTTTTTTATTTTTTGCATTTGTCCCCACCGAGCGTCATAAGGTCAAAGTGCACCTGCCCGGCGTGATTTCGGTCTGTCCCGGATGGCCGGGAAATGGATTTGTCAGCCCCTGTCGTCTATTAAATAGAAGTCTGTGTAGCCTAAGCCAGCAAAGCATGTACCGGGCCGACTGCGATACGACGTTTGCCGCTAATTTGTGCTAGCTGGGGCATTGGTTCTGCGACTGAATAGCTAGGTGTTGTGTTTCCCGATAAAAAAAACGTTCAGTTACTTCTGACGAAAAAAGGCCGATTTCTCACATCTAAATGGCATCTGGTTGAATAAAACAAAATGTCAAATTCAAGTACTTTTCAAGGTCAATGGACAGTTTACAAGCACTTTTATTTTCAAGGACTCTTCAAGACAGCCCTTCATATTCAAGTACTTTTCAAGAAATATAAGTATATGGTGAAATTTCGATAGCTGGAACACCGATGGCTCGTATACCATGGTTCTTTCAAACTCGTTCTGGAGTCCCTCGGAAAAAATCCATAACTGCAGATATAAAAGCATTTTAGATAATTGTCTTATTTGATGTTGAGAATGTATGTTGTGTGTACTCATTAGAATCGCCTGATGAGTACACACAACATACATTCAAGGGGATTCTAATGTGTACACACAACAAACATTTGGTTTGAAGAAAATTGAAAAGACGTCCATATTATGCCGCCTGACCTGGCCCTAAGTTCAACCATCGGTGGTTCGAACCACCTGTCTTGAACAAATTTTCATGGTCCAAAAGGGGTTCGAGCCATCACAGTTTGACTGCATTAGCCATATTTAATGATAATAGTTTTAACCATATATATTTATTAACAACATCATTAGTTTTGAACATCTGGGGCCCAGTTGTTCAAAACCAATGACGTCGTTAGTTGATGTATCGTTAAAACTGATCATTTAATGTGGCAAGTATATATGCTAATATTTTTGCTGAAAAAAATGTGAGCAGCTTTTGCAAATGCAAAAGCTGCTCACATTTTTTCAGCAAAAATACCAAAATTTTAGATATTGAACTTGCTAGAACAGTTAACAATATGATCACTAACAAGCTGGTTAAGCTAACGATGCTTTGAACAATTGGCTCCTGGATGTTACAAAGGTTTGTGACACTGTTTTGAAAACACTATACTTACCTGAATCAGAACTTGATGGTGGCTGATCCTCGCCATGTCTTAACTGCCAGACCACAGAATTTGACGGCGGTGGTGACTGTCGTCCAGGAACTGATATTGCACTATGCCCTGGTAAAACTCCACCCTCTGCCCCTCCCACATGTTCCCCACCTCCCCTCCTGGCCGGGGAGGCTTCAATACTATTGGACGGAGTCACGTTATCATCAAATGAAACCCAGTTATCACAGCTACGCGTTTCTGACATCGGCGATGGCAATTCAAGTTCTCCCGACACATCACTACCGAAACTTGTATTAGCACGCTCTTTTTGTTTTTGAGTCCAATTTTTTAAATGCTGATGAATATGTTGTCGGTTTTGATGCTTTTCTTCCTCACTTAGCGCCCGTGCCCGTGGATAAATAATTGGGGGAGAGGGTGTCTTGTCCCTTCTCTCTGGAATTCCAGGTCGAGGAGGTGTATGAGGACGAGGGGGAGGGGTATTATCTGCCCCTGATCCCCTCTGAGGTAAGGCTGGCACTCCCCCTGCAGCCCCCTCCACAGGCTTTTCGGGAGTATCCATTATTCTTCGGACAGCGGGGCTTAACGACCGCCGTGCATTTGGTTTCGGAGCAAGATTTGCATCACGTGAAGGTTTTGGAGTATAACTTGGTGGAAAGCTAGATGATCCTAAACTACCTGTAGATAAATGGCTTTCGTTGGAAGCCTGACGATCTAAAGTTCTTTGAGATTCATTTGAATGTTGACGTTCAATTATATTATGGCTATCTATAGAAAGCTGATTTTCTACTGACGACTGTCTATCCATCCCAGAATGCCCTTGATCAGAAAATTCATGAAAATGACTGTCCCCATGTTCAGATTGGTTAGTTTCACGAGATTTTTGCCTATCTAATAATGGGGGTAAGGAAGGGGGCATATCAAAAGTGTGTGCCATACTAGAAAAGTCTGAGTTCCTTAATCGATCAACTGGAATACTATCAACTGATCGTTGACGATTGAATGGGGGCGGTAAATCAAATGTTCGATGTCTGTCCGCCATTGCATCTTCCCTATTTCTATGCCGACCTATTGAGTGAGTTGCATGTAAATGTTTATGTCTATCACTTGGTTTATTTGGATCTACGTTTTTATGTCTCTCTACTGTAGGTGGTGCTGAATCAAAATGTCTGTTCCGGTGAACAGGTGGCGGGGTTTCCAGTCTATTAATAGCCATGTCTCTCTCTGAAGTCCGATGCCTTTCCACTGGCGGTGGAGGCGGAGAAATGTTACTTTCACTACGCGAGGAATCAACAGATCTTAACCTTTCAACAAGTGGTGGGGTGTCATCACCCCCTGAACTTATATCTACAGACTGCAACATATCCACAGATGTATCTAAGCTTGTAGTCCTATTTCTATCACTCCTTTGAGCACTAGAATCCATAGCACGTATATTTTCAATATTTGGAACATGAAACTCTGTCTGTCTCTCCTTACCCAATGTATTGTGACTTGAAACATTTGAAAGACTGTTTAAAACACCTCCTTTAGAAACTTTTTGATGCTTATGATGCTCCCTACGTGGAACATCCACACTAAGCCCACCTGACCTTCGGGGATCACGTTCAATTCTTTCCCCAGAACTATTATCGGACAGAGAGCTCTCGTGAGACCCTGCGAAAGCCTCCATACTATCAAAACTTGTGCTATCCTCTGTAGAAACTAGAGATAATGAACCGCCACTCCCTGAAGCCCCATCCCCTGACTGCATATGAATGGGACTATAAGTTCTTGGGGGCAAAGGGGGTGGGGCTAGGGCCTCTGCCATTGTAAAATTTTCAAATGTGTGACAAGGGCTAGTCGGTGTTGTCCCAGAATGAGCATGTGTTCTTTCTTTCTCGAGACGTGGTGGTAATGGAGGGGGCTCATCATCTCTGTGAATTTCACCATGTTTATGACGTGGGGGCAAAGGCGGGGCCTTGTAAGTCCGCGGTGGAACATCTGGGGCTTCTGCAGGAAAATAGTCATTATCCGTGGATAAACACAAAGACATTCCATTTAAAAGTGGGTTACTTTCACTACGCGGTGTTGTTGGTTTAGATGACCTTAAATCACTAGTTAATTCCAAAACATCTGAATTTTCAAAACATGCAGCCCCATGTTCTGGTTCAAGGTTCAACTGCAACACCTCTCCTGAATCGGAGAACTCACTCCTTTCCCCATTTGAACAACAATTTATGTTTTGATTTTGAACACTTTCATCATGTAAAATTCCATCAGAACCACCTGAGTTTTCACCGCTTGACGGCAAAGCACTATCATCTCCTCTCAACCCTGAACTCTCCGCACTTTGAAAACCACAAATAGTATTTGGTAATAATGGCTCACACGGGGAGTGTATGTCCTCCACCTGTGCATCAAAATTATCTGAAATCCTTAACGAATTTTCATGGAATGTAGAAGATGGGTACTCCGACTCCGGAGATTCACTGGAGTCTTTACCCATAATGCCGTTCAGTTCAGAAAGCGCTGGTGAAGTGAAGCTATGCTCCTGATTTGCATAATGGAAAGGCACTTCCCTCAAGTCTGTTGACTCCGGCAGAGAAGTTTTTCGGTCGTTTGGACGCTTACGTTTCGCTGGCACTGGTTTGTTTTGTGGCTCTGAAAGATGGTAGAAAAGTGGATTAAAAATATTTCGGATTACATAAGAAATTGTTTGTAATTCACATTTCAAGTTTCACATAAACAGCTTTGTTTGACCCTTATCCTGCTGAATGTGACAACCCCTACCTTTGAAAACAGTGTAGATCCAGATCAGATGGCTTCTGAAGAAGCCATCTGATCCGGATCTACACTGTTTGTCAAGTAGTTTGTGAATTGTACAAATAGATTAAGTAATTTGACTGGTGGATAGTCAGAAATGGGTGTGGCTAAATTAATTTATTCAGCAGGATAAGGGTTAAGTTCACAGTGCAGTAAAATCAAGACCGTTTCGCTAGTAAGGGCAGTTTCAGTCAGTCCCAAAAGCACTGTTTTTCTGTATAATTATCTTCAAAATTTATACCACCTCACCAATGAGACCACTTTTGGGTGGTCTTAATAGCTTTTTACTGTAAACAGTGACACTGCAGTAACTCAAACATAAAATGTGATGATTCTAATGAGTACCCACAACACTCCTTTATTTTTAAGATTGGAAAGATATCCAGGCTAGCATGAAACCTATTACGTCCTACATAGCAACAGATAAGGTAAGTATTTTGTGATAATTGAAGGATAGTTTCTGTCAATTCTCCATTAAAACCTATGTTGTGGATACTCATTAGAACCGCCTCGGCGAGGCGGTTCTAATGAGTATCCACAACGTAGATTTATATGGAGAAATAAGGAAACTATCCTTCAACCCTCACAAAATACTTACCGTATTAGGGCGTGTACTACCCGCAGTTTTTTTCCCCAAATTACAGGCCCAGGTTTTGGGTGCGGGTAATCTGCCCGAATTTGTTTTGGACCTTTTTTTTTTTACTTTTGTCCGCTGAAAATACAATGCATCTCAATGTTATGCGCTATCTATTTACGATTCCCGATATAAATAACGTTAATTGCCGACTCAATTTAACTTACACATGAGTAATATAACCATCTCCAATACTAGGAAAACCGATTTTGTACTAATTATTCCTAAAACTCTGATTTTAAACGAAATAAACAAGTTATTTATCCATTTGTACACATGGTTTGTCTGATTTCCGGGAATTGAGAAGGTGTGTATAGCTACAATCGATTTGATTGGCCGCTATACTTGACTTGAGCGATCGTGGTCACTCGACTATATTCGAGCGTTTCCGTGAAACAAGAATGAGCTTTTACAAAAGGATGCTACATTTTACCAGCGGATTTTTTTTTTGCGGAGCAGAAAAACAAATAGAAATATATCAATGAAACGGAGTAAAAAAATGAAAAGGGGACGTGTAGATATGTATATCTACTTAGTGACATTATTTGGCTATTCTTTCTTGAGGGTTTGTTGGCCCTAAGAAGGGCCGGTTAGAATGACTTGTCAGATTTAGTCATATCAGTCGAAGCCGCAGAACTCTTCATCATCGCTCTGCAGAAGGTCTTCAAGCTGCTCATCTGTCATGAACTCGTTGTTCAGGTTCTTCATTAGGCAGTCGGCATAGTATGGCTCCTCAATGAAGTCATCCCCGTCCTCGGAATCATCAGTTGGCGGCTCAGGGGATGCTTCGGCACAGTTTCTCTTTTGGACCATATCTTCCCAAAGGACGTCGTCTTCTGTACCGTCGAGTGCGTTGGAAATACAACATTTCTTGAATGACTTGACTATGATTGCAGGATCAAGTTCTTCCCACGCATCATTCACCCAGGTGCAAACATCAAGCAGAGTGGGTTTACGCATGTTCCCTGTTGGAGTGAAGGTGTGTTCCCCGTCGGCGTACCAGTCATTCCACTTTCGTTGCAACATGACCTTCATGGGCTTGTTGATGCTGACATCTAGCGGCTGCAAGATGCCTGTCATACCCCCGGGAATAATTGTCAACGTTGACCTGTGTTCTTCCTTGAGCAGAGTTTTTATTTCTTCTGACTTGTGGCACCGGAAGGCATCCAGCACCAAGAGAGATTTCTTGCGTAGGCCACCCGGTCGTTTTCCCCAGATATTGTTAACCCAGTCTACCATGAGTTTATGGTCCATCCAGCCATGTTCTTGACACCGAACTAGCACACCCTTCGGCCACTTCATTCCCTTCGGCAGTGTCTTTCGTTTAAAGATGATGAACGGCGGTAGTTTCCCGCCGTCAGCGGTACAGGCGAGCATAACGGTAAACCTGTCTTTCTCATGTCCCGTCGTATTGATGGTGACTGTCTTTGAGCCCTTCGGTGCGACTGTAGTTGCTGAGGGTAGGTCAAATGTCAGTGGGGTCTGGTCGGCATTTCCCAACTGACTGAGGTCATAGTCATTGCGTTTGCGTTGTTTTATGATGAATTTCTGGAACTCTACCAGCTTGTCTTCGTAGTCTTCTGGGAGCTTCTGTGAGATGTGGGTACGACGTCTGATGGACAGGCCTTTACGTTTCATGAATGCGTAGCACCAGTCAGCTGAACCCTTGAAGTCAGGAATCTTCATCTTCTTCGCCACCTGTCTACCTCGGAACCGGATCTCAGTTGATGACACGGCAATACCACGTCGGCGGCGTTCTTGAACAAATTCAAGTACACGCTCTTCAATCTGTGGATATTTCTCTGAAGACCCTCTGTCTGCTTGCTTTGTTCTTGGCATGATCTGGAGTCGAACCTTCTGTTTTCTCCACTGTCGGATGCAGGATTCGTCGACGGAGAATTCACGGCCGGCCGCTCTATTCCCTTGGGCCTCTGCATAGACAATAGCTGCCAACTTCTCTTTAGCAGTGAATGCTCTTCTGAAGCGACCCATAATTGCAGGCAAGGATTATTACTTTCTGGCAATAAAGGTTATTTGTCTTTCTTGTTAAAGAAGAACAATAAGTTTTCTTTCGTCAAGTGACAATAGAGTAAGACAATCGGAAGATTGCTAACAATGACACTCAAACTCAGCGATGTTATATACAAGTACTTGAGTTCTCAATGTCACTTCTCAAAGTTCTCAACTTTGTCACCTTTACCAAACACACAATTAACACAAATAAAGGCCGACTTTAATCATGTTAATTCGCTATCGATTAACGGACACGGACACTGCATGCGCAATAAGTGTTTACCCGATGAGTGGTCTAAATTGCACATCAAAAGCACCGCTAATCAGCGGTTCGTAGTGCGTAACGACGATGATCAGTCGTAATCGCAAACAGCGGCCAGGGAAGGGATAATACAAAAGAATAAAAACAATGACAATGTTTTATTAAGGGAAAGTTTATATTGGTTAATAAATAAATTGCAAGGGTGAACAGGTGAAGTTTTTACAACATTTTCTGCGGCGTCTGATCTGGGTCTGCACTGTTTGCCGATGTCCCCAAAAAGGGCCGCTGGGCATATATTGGTTAATAAATAAATAACAAGGGTGAACAGGCCAAGTTTTTACAACTTTTTCATGTAAAATACATGCTTTCTGGTGATAGCCGCACGCACGTGCATTTTCCCGCCTTTTGAAGACGATCGCGCGTTCCGTTTTATGTTACAAAAACTGGCCAAATTCTTACTTTTTCTCACTTACGGACCCACCAAAATTTCAGCAAATGTTCCATGCGGGTAATACAACAGAATAACATTTTTCCCCCAGATTTTGGCAAAAAAAAGGGGTGCGGGTAGTACGCAAATGCGGGTAGTACACGCCCGAATACGGTACCTTATCTGTTGCTATGCAGTGTTTTATCACCAGTTAGACATGAATCCGCCCGCCTCAGCTACTAAGGCTGGCTTTGCAACATAAAACCCTAATCATACTATTCATTTTTCTTGCCTCATATGGATTTATGTACTTACTTAAAGGAGATTTGGTGACTCTAACCGAGAATTTCATCGTGCCGCTCACACTCTCAGAAGGATGACGTCGACTCAAATCCAGTGACAGCGAAACTGGTCTGAAACAAGCAAAAATCTAAAATGACAGACTGACTGATTGATGTTTTATGGCGCATTGGCCCAAAGTAGGCCATATCACTGCAAAAACAGTATGTAGATGGAGAAAGGTGTACTGTCATTTTCAAACACACCGACTGATTGGGGAGAAAAATTAGCAAGATATAGAGAATACCAAGTTCGTGTCTTTTGATATCAAGTTTATCAGGCAAGTCTTCCAGAACCCTTGTAGAATCGTGAGGCTTGCCAAGCGATTCTACATGCGTTCTAGAAGCTGAGCCTGATAAATCTGATATAAAATGAAGCCAATCTGGTATTCTATTTATCAGTTTACCCCCTTTTACACTCTTAAATTGGCAATTTACGATGTTATCAATTGCCCTCAGTGCGTCCCAATATTCTGGCGCGCAATAATCCAGCAATATATTTATATATCAGCTGACCGTAATTTTTCCTATGATATTTCTTTTTTTTCAAGTAATTTTTCGAATTTTTTCCAGTAATAATATCATTTTTGCCAATTTTTCGAGTAGTCCGGTTCATTCATAAAAGTTGACCTGATAAAGCTCACTTGTCCTGAGATAGCATATCTTTATCAGGTCAAGGTGTTACAATGCATACAATATAGGGGGTAACTGATAATATCTGATAAGAGACCGATCTGCTCAGCTACAAAGACAAGCCAGAGTCATGAAAGTTAAGATATAGAGACTAGAGGTATTGTACTATCCAACCAGCAAACATTAACCCATTGTATACCAGTGAACTCCTCATTGCCAGATGTTGGTTTGTTTGTTTGATTTGAGGTTTAACATCCCTGTCAACACTGTAAAGGTCATTTTGGAGACGTTGCTTCCAATTTTGTGGGACTTTTACCCGACATTGAGATGAAATGACATCTCAAGCCCTGTCGCCCAATGAAACCAATAGGGTTTATTAGCATGGACGGTCCGCCTCGCACCACGGTTCCTGGACAGGCTTGACAAGTCCATTTATCATATAAGAGATCGCAGGCCTATTTTTGGTTTTTATTCTATTTTTGACGGAAAACTCTGTCAGCAAATAGTGCAGGCTCGATCAGACGGCGCGGCGTCTGATCGAGCCTGCACTATTTGCTGACAGAATTTTCCGCGGCGTCTGATCTGGGCATGCACTGTTTGCCAAGGTACCGCTTTTGGGGTTTCCTGCATACAATGGGTTAAGGTGCTGATCAGACTGGGCGATTCATGCTTAAGCTGCCATATGAGCCCCGCCAAGCGAATTTGTGTCTTCGAGCATTCCGTCATGACAAATTTTAACTGCCCATGCCCAGCCATTCAGAGGGGCCGGGGATATGGCTTTCTGTCTGAAGGTACCTCTTGATTCCCTGCTTGTATGGGCGAGCAGCGAAGGTTCTGGCGAGACTGCGCGGATGCGCAGGCTCGCCTGAACCTTCGCTGCTCGCATAGGCCATAAGTACCAAAATCGCTTGACGGGGCCCATATTTGCCCTAAATATTTGGACACCTCAACTCCTTACTACACTTATTCTAAAATTTGAACAAGTAAAATTTACTACCCGATGCTGTGTCTTAAATAGCTGGCTAAGTGGCAAACAGTACAGACTTTGATGAGACGCCGCAGCATGCGGCGTCTCATCTGGGTCTACACTGTTTGCTCAGGACTGACTGTAGGAATACACAGGGTAAATAAATTAAATACCCACAAGGTCCCATTTTCCCCCGATTCGTCACAATGAAACAATGAAAGTACAGCATCTGAACATTCCAATAAAGTTATGAGGTGTACCCGTCCAGATCAGATTACACAAAATGGTTACTGTCATGAATCTCATATTATGGTGAGTGGATAAAGCCTAATAAAACTAATTTCCCTCCTGTTGGTGTTTTCCAGCTTTGGCTAATTATTGCCTCTTGTTTTGGTGAGTTGGCGAGCCTTTTCATAGCTCCAGACAAGGAGAATTAGCTAGATTGAGCTGTAAAATTTCATGTACAAAGGGCTGTAACTCCCGTGACACATGTCAGATTTTTACAGTGATCGAACTCGTGCAAGGTTTCATGGATGCAAAGCCATGTATCAAGTTTGGTGGAAATCGGTAAGTAAACACAGATTTATGCCGGAAACGGCTAATTTCAGCATTATTTGAAGAACAAAGGGCCATAACTCCTGTGATATGCATTTGATTTCGACAATAAAACTTGTGTGAGGTCTCATGAATGCAATGCCATGCATCAAGTGTGTTGGAAATCGGTAGATAACACAGACTGTAGTGTCTGGAAACAGCTAATTTCAGAATTATTTGAAGAAAGGGCCATAACTTTCATGATACACAGCAGATTTTAAGGATGATCAAACTCATATATGACGTCCCATAGATACAAAGCCACGTATTCAGTTTGGTGGAAATCGGTAGGTAAACACATACTGTAGAGGGCGAAAGCCGCTAATTTCAGCATTATTTGAGCCCCGCCATGCGAATTTGTGTCTTTGAGCATTCCGTCATGACAAATTATAACTGCGCATGCCCAGCTATTCAGAGGGGCCAGGGATATGGCTTTCTGTCTGAAGGTTCCTCTTGATTCACTGCTTGTATGAGCGAGCAGCGAAGGTTCTGGCGAGACTGCGCATAGGCGATAAGTACCAAAATCGCTTGACGGGGCCCATTTGAAAAACAAAGGCCTGTAACTCGTGTGAAATGTGTCAAATTTTGAGGATGGTCAAACTAATGCGAGGTCTCAAGGATGAAAAAGCCATGTATGAAGTTTTGTGTAAATAGATTGGGAAACACTGACTGTAGAGTCCGCAAGCGGCTAATTTCAGCATTATTTGAAGAACAAAGGGCTGTAACTTCCATGATACATGTCAGATTTTGACAAAGATCGAACCTGTGCAAGGATTTATGGATGTGAAGCCATGTATGAAGTTTAGTGGAAATTGGTTCAGAAACATAGACTGTAGAGTCCGGAAATAGCTAATTTCAGCATTATTTGAAGAACAAAGGGGCATAACTCGCATGATACAGTATTGGGTTTTATTGTCCTTTTAAATATTATTTCACTTACTTCAAGCCAATCCTTAACCACAGGTGGGAAAAAACCAGAATGTATGGAGAAAAAACACCTGACCTTCTGTTGCAGAACTTGGAATCTCGCATGTGATACAGTGAAACCTCGATGGCTTGAACACCGATAGCTCGATCACCACGGCTGTTTTGAACTCGTTCTTGAGTCCCTATAGCTCCAGATATCCATATACACCACAACCTCTTTATAATACTATTGATGGGGTCCAAAGCAGAAACCGTGTTAGTTAAACAACAGTGTTATATCCAAACAAAAATGTATAGATTATATAGAAAAATGACCATTTATGGTCATTTTTCTATGAAATCTATACATTCTTGGGATCCATCTTGAAACCGTGTTATATCCAAAACCGTGTTATAATGAACCGTGTTCATTACGAGGTTGTGGTGTATTCCGGGAAATTTAGTAAGATGTAGGGAGGTTTTTCTTCTTTTATCTTGAAAAGGTATGTTGTGTGTACTCATTAGAATCGCCTCAACGAGGTGATTCTAATGAGTACACACAACATACCTTTATTTTTATAGAAGATAGACATATTACTATCATTAAGCCTCCCAATCACCCTCAGTGGCTCGAACTATCCCTGTCTCAAACAAATTTTCATGGTCCCAAAGGTGTTTGAGCCAAAGAAATTCAACTTATTCATTTCATTGGGTGGCTTTGTTCACCTTAAAGGACATGATTTTCTCATGACAGACTATACCATTTGCACTATACATAAAAACAGTTTTACCTGAAAGATGCCAATCACAACAACTGTCGTCTGCTTTGTCGTTCGCTGGTTACTTTAAAAGTCACCAGTTACTTTAAAAGTCATTGTTGCAAACAGTGGGGACCCAGATCAGACTGCTCCTATCTAGGAGCAGTCTGTGCTCCTGATCAGGGTGCATACTGTTTGAGAATGTATGCAAACATATGTATGAAAGGTTTGGCAGAATATGCAGCAGACGACATAAACAGGCAACATCTTCAGATGAAGCAATAATCTTAGTTTTCATTGGGTGTATTTTTCACCAAAAAGAACATGATTTTCTCATGACAAACATTGCCATTTGCACTTTACATAAGTGTTTAACATGAGATGCTAATCACAACAAATGTTGTCTGCTTTATCATCTGCCGGTTACTTTAAAAGTTATTGTTGCAAACAGTGCGGACCCAGATC
The DNA here is from genome assembly GCA_963580285.1 of Lucinisca nassula. Lineage (NCBI taxonomy): Eukaryota > Metazoa > Mollusca > Bivalvia > Lucinida > Lucinidae > Lucinisca > Lucinisca nassula. The sequence continues at coordinate 96,088,931 of OY757025.1, read as the reverse complement.
AGACTGCTCCTCTAGGAGCAGTCTGATCAGGGTCCACACTGTTTGAATATGCAATCATATGTTTGAAAGGTTGGGCAAAAGATGCAGCAGACGACATAAACAGAGCAGTCTGATCAGGGTCCACACTGTTTGCCTGTGTCCAGACATACGTTTGAAAGGTTTGGCAGAAGACGCAGCAGACGACATAAACAAGCTACATCTTCAAATGAAGCAATAATCTGGGTGAAGCAATCATTAATTTCATTGGGTGGATTTTTTCACCTTAAAAGAGCTTTATTTTCTCATGACAAACGTTGCCATTTGCACTTTACGTAAAACAGTTTAACCTGAAAGACGCCAATCACAACGATTGTCGTCTGCTTTGTCATCTGCTGGTTACTTTAAAAAGTCACTGTTGCAAACAGTGTGGGCCAGGTCAGACTGCTCCTGGAGGAGCAGTCTGATCAGGGTCCACATTGTTTGCCTGTATGCAAAAATATGATTGAAAGGTTTGGCAGCGACATAAACAGGTGACATCTTCAGTAGCAGTTTTTCTTGGCATCTTAAGGGTTAATGTTGAACAGAGGGCTTATGTTCAAGACACGAAAAACAATTTGTCAGATCATATTACGACTTATTAAATCCAATCCCAAGTAATATTTCTGAAACTGATTACCTTATATCAGGTAACAACGGCTGAAGTAATTCGCAAACATAATATTGCTATTTGCCATATGTGAGCCATATACATCTTATTATCAAATGCAGTTTGTGAAGGCTTGATCAGACTGCAAGGTGCACATTGATGGCTAATTAAATGCAGTTTTTGAAAAACCTGATTAAGAGCTGCAAAACTCAGGTCCATTCTGATTTATTAAATCGCTTAATTCAAGCAGTATTAGGCACTTGGTAACTCTCTTCTGCACACACACACCCACACACATTCACACATGCATGCATGCATGCATGTACACTTGTCAAGACGTGCCTCCGCCCACCGGGGCTTTGAGAAATAGATTGGGCTACATGATGCTTCCACGCAGAGTCGAAACCAACTGCTTAGAAGGTCTAAGCCTACCCAGGCAAAGTGTTGCGAGTCGGACCGTCCTATGCATAAAAACCTATTGTTTTCATTGGGTGGCAGGGCTTGAGATGTCATTTCATCTCGATGTTGGGTGGAAGTCCCACAAAATTGAAAGCAATGTCTCAAAAATGACCTGAATAGTGTTGATTTTGTTTGTTTGATTTGAGGTTTGTCCCCATCAACACTGTTAAGGTCATTTTGGAGACGTTTCTTCCAATTTTGTGGGACTTTCACCCGACATTGAGATGTAATGACATCTCAAGCCCTGCCGTCCAATGAAACCAATAGGGTTTATAAGCATGGTCGGGCCGACACGCACCGCTTTTCCTGGGCAGTCTTAGATCCACTAAGTGGTATACCACTACTCGTGTGCGGGCTGGTTTCAGCTCTGCATGGAAGCATCATGCAGCCCATATATTTCTTCAAGCCCGATGGGTGGGCGCCGTGAATAGTGTTGATGGTGACATTAAACCTCAATTCAAACAAACAATTCTTTCCAGTTTTTATTTGGTTTGGAGTTTAACACGTTTTGTTTTCTTACTTCTCTATTACAACAAATATTTCACTTGAGATACTGGCCAGAATGTCCCCATAAACCCCTTAAGTACCACAGAACTATTTTCAAGGAGAGGCCCATAGGGGCTTGAAGAAATATATGGGCTGCATGATGCTTCCAGGCAGAGCTGAATCCGGCCCGCACACTAGTACTGGTAAACCGCTTAGAGTATCTAAGCCTGTCCAGGAACCGTGGTGCGAGGCGGAACGTCCATACTAGTTTCATTGGGCAACAGGGCTGAGATGTCATTTCATCTCAATGTCGGGTAAAAGTCCCACAAAATTGGAAGCAACGTCTCCAAAATGACCTTTACAGCGTTGACGGGGACGTTAAACCTCTAATCAAACAATTTTCAAGGAGATCATTTTATTTTTTGGATTACTTTTTGAAGAAAATAAGTCTAGAAATTATATGTGAATCTCCTGAAAAATAAGGCAGAAGAAATTGAAAATGACGCTTCAAATGTCGTGATTGGCAGTAGGGCTGGCTAATCGGAGCTGAAAAGATAATCGATTATCAGTCCTGCCATTGCGATCGATAATCGATTAGTAATCGTTAAGGTTTCTGTCATAATTTTACCTGTCTGGCTTTCTGTCGGAGCATGACTCTTACCATATGTTGCACTTTACCATATGTATATTTGAACAGACAGGCCTGAGCAAACAGTGTAGACCCAGATGAGACGCTGCATAATGCGGCGTCTCATCAGGGTCTGCACTGTTTGCCACTCATTCAGCTATTTTAGGCATAACTTTGGGTAGTAAATTGTACCTATTAAGTGATCAATTAAAAACAAATCAGAAATGATAATCATTTTTGTGGGATTTATTGATCGATTAACCGATTAATCGTGTTAGCCTTAATTGGCAGTCCATGGGTTAACCCTTATCCTTATCCTGCTGAACACAACAACCACTACCTTTGCAAACCATGTAGATTCTGATCAGATGGCGTCTTCAATGGCTTCTGAAGAGGCCATCTGATCAGGATCTACACTGTTTGCAAATTTTAATGAATACATTATATCAAGTAATTCGATTGGTTGATAGAGGGAAATGTGTGTGGCAAAGTAAACTAGATCGCGCAGTCGATGGCGCGCCATCGCAAATCCCCACGTTTTGACCTCTTCCAGGGACCCCTGGGGGCTGGTCCAAAAATTAATGTGCTCTTGCAGAAGCCATTCATGTAAGTAACTCACACACCAAATTTGGTTGAATTCCAATGAACGGTATAGGAGGAGATAGCCGGACAGACGGACGGACGGACAGACGGACGGACGGAGGCGATAACAATATCCCCACTTTTCTTAAAAAAAACGTGGGGATAATTATTCAGCAGGAGAAGTGTTAAGGCAATTCTCAAGGGTACGAGTGCTTCTTCAGAGATCATCCCAATATTATGGTATTAACCGTACGTATTCGGAGAGACAGGCCTGAGCAAACATTGTAGACCCAGATGAGACGCCACAAAATGTGGCGTCTCATCAGGGTCTACACTTTTTGTCACTCATCCTGCTATTCTTAGACACAACATCAGGTAGTAAATTGTACTTGTTCAAATTTTAGAACAAGTATGGTAAGGAGTTTAAGTGTCTGAATACTTAGGATAAGTACAGTATCAACAGAAACTGTCTCGACTGAAACTCTCATCTTACCCATCAGCTGAGCCCGTTTTGTCCAGGATTCTTTGTACAGCTATCGAGGCTTTGCCGAGAAATCTGCTCAATGTTGGTCGACTCTTGGCAAATTTGTCTTTCACCTCAAACTCCAACACATCTGACGGCAAAACCTCCATTGTAAGAGGCTGAAATGTAGTACAAGAATATGAGAATCTTACATGGGTGCGAGGGGTGGATGGAAAAATCCGCCCCAAGGGTCACTGTCTGGCATCACGAGGCTTGCCTCATGATCCCGGACAGTGATCCCCGAGGGACGGATAACACTCATGTAGGATAGTTTTTCTTGCATACCTTCCGTTTCTGAATGTGGATTTTTAACACTGTAGTCACTTCGGATGCTGACATCCGCCATATTGTGATGATACTACAGTGATGTTCAGTGAAGTCCCATAACATGCTGTGGTGTCAACCTTAACGATGGCTCATATGAGGTCGTATTCAACCAGTCCATTTATCAAACATGCGAGAAAATTCGATTTTTACCCTGTTCCTGCACTACCTGGGTAAGAACAACAGAATTTCTATCCCACGCTAAAACTATGGATTTCCTTAAGGGGCTCTTACACTGTCACGATTTTGGCCACGACGCACCACGATTTTTTAAATCATGAACAACGTCGTAGAGAAGTCGGCAGAGATCTTGAGGAATCGTGGTTGATCGTGATAGTTCGGGAGCGACCACGACTGTTTTGGACATGTTCAAAACATTCGTGACGAGTCGGCATCATTTTTCAAATCATAGCTCAGTCGTGAGCCGTCGTCGTGGTAATCGTGGCCAATCGTGAATAATCATGACTGAATTCTACCACGATTGAGCTACGATGAGACAAGATCATCTACGACACCTCAACGATTCTGTTGCGACTGCCGTATGATCTACTACGATATCACGACGACTGCTCACGACAATGCAAGATTCACCAGGAATGCACTACGATTGATGACGATACTAGCACGATTTCTCCCGACGAACATACCCAGATTGTTATAAAACCTGATGAATCGGGAGAAGTCTTGGTTAATCATGAGTAAATCGTATCGAATCCTCCATGATCGTACTGAGTCTTTGATCATCGTGCCAATTCGGCCTTGGTCGTAGAGCAGTCTTGCAGGGATCGTGAGAAATCGTGTATGATCGTCTGATATCTTGAAGCAATCGTGGTGCAGTCGTAGAAGAATCCTAGAGGATCGTAAGACATCGTGGTCGATCGTGGAGGATCGTTGTAAATCGGCTCCATTATCGTACAGCAATCGTGATTGTTCGTAGAAGTGTCGTAGTAATGTTGTGAGTATTCGTAGGGTAGTGAAATCGGAACCATATATGCCCTGATTTGCCACGATTTTCATGGTCCCCATTGGTTGTGGACAGTCGTGGACAATCGTGGTCAAAGTCGTGACAGTGTAAGAGCCGCATTATCTGGTGTACAAGAAAGTACTTGTACAGTCATAATCACTGTTGGGAACAAGAAAATTTGTTTGAGATGGGGACAGTTCTAACCATTGAGGTAATTCATGGCCGCAGACCAGAATACAGTGTAACTTCCGAATGGTTCGATTCACACGGGGCTTTCAAACTCGTTCTTGAGTTCCTAGGAAAACAATTCCATAGCTGCAGATATAAACATATTTTGGATAATTGTCTTATTTGATCTTAAAAATGTATGTTGTGTGTACTCATTAGAATCACCTCGATGAGGCGATTCTAATGAGTAAACACAATATACATTTTTTGTGAAGAAAATTGAAAAGATTTTCATATTATGTCTCCATATCTGTTTCTAAGATCAACCCTGAGTGGCTCGAACTACCCCTGTCACAAACAAATTTTCATGGTCCCGAAGGTGTTGAGCCATTGAAGTTCGCTTGTAATTTAACAGTATCTTTTCCATGTTCTGTTACATGAAGGTATATTGTGTGTGCTCATTAGAAATGCCTTATTGACGCTGTCAATTCACCCTACCACACTTTTTCCTGGGCAGGCTTATACAGTGTCGGGTAAAAGTCCCACAAAATTGGAAGCAAGTCTCCAAAATGACCTTTACAGTGTTGATGGGGACGTTAAACCTCAAATCAACCAACCAACATACATGTAAGTGGTTTACCAGTACAGTGCACATTCTTCAGTGCCTGTTAGGTCTATGCCATTGAATGATTTGTTTGTTTGGTTTGAGGTTTAACGTCCCCATCAACACTGTAAAGGTCATTTTGGAGACATTGCTTCCAATTTTGTGGGACTTTTACCCGACACTGAGATGAAATGACATCTCAAGCCCTGACGCCCAATGAAACCAATAGGGTTTATTAGCATTAGGGTCCGCCTCGCACTGCGGTTCCTGGACAGGCTTAGATCCTCTAAGTGGTTTACCAGTACTAGTGTGCGGGCCAGATTCAGCTCTGCGTGGAAACATCATGCAGCCCATATATTTCTTCAAGCCCATATGGGCGGGGGCTTGTCACTGAATGAACATGAAATAATGTATAGTCAACCCTCTTTATGCCAACATTCGATATAACAACAAAACTTGTTATAAGGACAATATCAATGGAATAAATCCTTAGCTCAGGCCATCCTTAAAAAATTCTTGGTTTGCTGTGCTCCTACCTACCAACACAGATTGCCCCTACCCAAAAAATGTTATTACCATTCTGAGGAAAAGATTTTTTTTTTTTGAAATCCTGATTAAACTCAAATTTAACACACTAAGCCAAATTTCAAGATGACATTCTTGTTGTTGTTGTTTTTTTGCTGTTTTATTATTTTTTTTTTTCAGAGAAAATCAGGCTTGACATTTCATTTGAATGGTCTGCTAGTTTCAGAGAAAATCAGGCTTGACATTTCATTTGAATGGTCTGCCCAGCAGACCATTCAAATGAAATTCAAAGCCTGATTTTCAGAAAATAAGTATTTGAAATGATGTTTCCGGTTGTTGTATGGTGCTTTAGGGTCAAATATCTTTTCAGATCAAAAAAAAAAAAGACCTACCTTCCTACCCACCTCACATATGATGGGTAGGAGCACAGCAAACAAAATTTTTTTTAAGGATGGCCTCAGGATGAGACAATTAATGGAAATATTCAAGAATATTGTACATGTAATTGTTTAATATGCCAAGAAACAAATGTAGTGGATATTTGTTACAATTGCCTTACTCTGGAATTCTAATAAATGTCCACAACATTTGTTTGTTTGAGTTTAGGTTTAACGTCCCCATTGACACTATTTAGGTAATTTCTTCAGAAGCCTACACCGGCCCTGATAGCTCAGTTGGTAGAGTGTCCGCTCCGGGGAACGGGAGGTCTCGGGTTCGATCCCGGGCCGCTACATACCAAAGTTATTATGATGGTACTAGCTGCTCCTCGCTTGGCACTCAGATTTACGGGGTAGAGCTAGGACTGGTCGACCCAGTGTCAGGATAATGTGAGTGGGTGTGGTATCATGTAATGTGTCTGGGACATGATACTTCAGTGACGCAGCACTATAAAAGTGAGCATTGAGCTCCCTGTCGCAACCAGACACCGTCATGATGACTGAAAAATTGTTGAAAGCGACGTTAAACCCGAATTCACACACACACTCTTCAGAAGCCATCTGATCTGGATCTACACTGTTTGCAAAGGTAGGAGTTTTCGTGTTCAGCAGGATAAGGCTTAAAACGATACCTTTCAAATATCAAAGAATTTCTGAATTTAACCCTTATCATGCTGTTTACGACAACTCCTATCTTTGCAAACAGTGTAGATCCTGATCAGATGGCTTCTTCAGAAGCCATCTGATCAGGATCTACACTGTTTGACATTCAGATTGTGAATTTGTAGCAATAAATTACATCAAGTAATTTGATTGGTTGATAGACAGAAATGGGTGTGGCTTAAATGTATATTCAGCAAGATAAGGGTTAAGGGTTCTACTATACCTGTGAATCCCATTTGGGACTGGTAGTATTCTCCCTGACTGGGGTCCTCAGCTCCCTTTTGTGATGGTCCAACTGCTCACATAACTTCCCAGGCTGAAGGGTTAGTTTAAGGTAGGGGTCAGGGTTGAAAAACACTCCCTTCTTAAGGTTTGCTGACTGTAAATCTGAAAAGAAAATGAAAAAAGCATCACGAAAACAGGCCTATATAATTTTGACCCCCCTCGAACCCCAATTTTATATAGTAAAACTGGGGTTTCCGGGGGTATATCTTATTTTTCTTATTTCTGCTCTAAAATATAGATTGTGGGTACTCGCTATGGACGACAAGCTGGACCAACGACTCATCAACTCAGTCAATGTGTGCAAGGCTTAATATCTGCAAAACTATTCCGTCAGTGGAATAAAATTGACAATGTAACAACTATTGGTAAATAATTATGCATTTTTTGCTTTGTTTGATTTGAGGTTTAAAGTCCCCATCAACACTGTATAGGTCATTTTGGAGACGCTGCTTCCAATTTTGCAGGACTTTTATTCGACATTGAGATGATATGACATCTCAAGCCCTGTCACCCAATGAAACCAACAGGGTTTATAAGCGCGGGCTGTCCGACTTGCACCGCTTTGCCTGGGCAGGCTTAGATCCTCTAAGCGGTTTACCAGTACTTGTGTGTGGTCGGTTTCAGTTCTGTGTGAAAGCATCATGCAGCCAATCTATTTCTTCAAGCCCCGATGGGCGGGGGCCGAAATAATTATGTATAGTGACATCAATGTCTAAGCAAACAGTGTAAACCAAGATCAGACTGCATCTGAAGGTGCAGTCTGGTCTGGGTCTATATCATTTGCCACCTTGTCAGGCTCAAACCTTGCATCATTTCAAAGTAAAGATTCTGGTACCTTGGATTTTGACAAGATAAAACTTGACTGCATATTTCCTGGTTTGTTTGTTTGTTTGATTGATTTGAGGTTTAACGTCCCTGTCAACACTGTAAAGGTCATTTTGGAGACGTTTCTTCCATTTTTGTGGGACTTTTACCCGACATTGAGATGAAATGACATCTCAAGCCCTGTCGCCCAATGAAACCAATAGGGTTTATTAGCATGGACGGGCTTATCCCACAATTTAACTCTTATCCTGCTGTTCACGACAACCCCTATCTTTGGAAACAGTGTAGATCCAGATTAGATGGCTTCTGAAGAAGCCATCTGATCAGGATCTACCCTGTTTCACATTCAATTTATGAATTTGTAGGAATAAAATACTTCAAGTAATCTGATTGGTTCAAATTCAGAAATGGGTGTGGCTAAACTGAATATTCAGCAAGAGAAGGGTTAAAACAACTTTTCCTTCTAGCTTTGTATCTTTTACTGCACGATTCAAAACCACCTCACACCACTCATGGTGTCATTTTATTTCCTTAAAGCTGATATCTTTAACCTTTACCACTCTCTAGGCAAATTCAGCAGACGACAAAATTGTTGGTATTTTTTCTTATTTTTCCCAGAAATCAGGACTTGACATCTCATGCAAATTGTCTCCAAGGGAGACAATTTGCATAATCTGTCAAGTCCTGTTTTCTGTGAAAAAAATAGAAAAATATTTCAAAATGTCGTCTGCTGCAGAAAGATACCTAGCATGCAGAGCGCTAAAAACTCAATACCTAGGTATTAGTTTCATACCCAACCGTTCAGAACATGATATGACCGAACAACGAAATCTTGGTGATGGAATGTTTCTACTTAACAATTTATTCTGCTGAAAACGACAACACCTACCTTTCCAAACTGTGAAGATCCTAAAAGCCATCCCTCATCAGCCATCTGATCAAGATCTACACTGTTTGTCAGTGTAGATCCTGATCAGATAGCTTCTCATACTTGTGATAATATTTTTATCTGTATGAGGGAGATTTGCCATTGTGATGAGAAAGATGTAAAGAATATATAGGGAAATTCTCAGTTCAAATGAGGGAGACCCCAAAATTTTACTAAAAAGCTTAGCTTAATTGGGCGAAAATTAGCATCAAAATCAGGGAGTCTCCCTCCTGATGAGGGAGGTATCACAGGTATGGCTTCTGAAGAAGCCATCTGATCTGGATCTACATTGCTTGTCATTCAGTTTGTGAATTTGAATAAATACATTATAATAATAATTTGATTGGTTGGTAGTCAGAAATGGGTGTGTCTAATTAAGCTAATCAGCTGGATAAGGGCTTAGAGGAATGTTTACACTTTCAGGCAACTCTTTCAAATAATACACACACACACCTCTTTATAACACTGTTCATTATAACATGGTTTTGGATATTACACAGTTAACCCTTCTCTTGCTGAATATTCATTTAAGCCACACCCATTTCTGTCTATCAACCAATCAAATTATGTGATGTAATTTATTGCTACAAATTCATTAACTGAATGCCAAACAGTGTAGATCCTGATCAGATGGCTTCTACACTGTTTGCAAAGATAGGGTTGTTGTGAACAGCAAGAAAAGGGTTAAAAGATAGGTCCAAAAATTGTATAGACTACATGGCAAAACTTCTACATAATATATAAATTTTGTTTGGATATAACACAGTTGTTTAACTTGGATATAACACGGTTGTTTAACTTGGATATAACACAGTTGTTTAACTAACATCAGCTTCTGCTTTGGAACCCAACAACAATGTTATAAAGAGGTTGGGGTGTAATTTTGTTTCTCTCATAAACTGAGCCCTTCAAAAAGGGGTCTACTCCTAAAAGAAAGAATTTACTCCTCAGGAACAAGTTTTTAAGCACAGGCCATTTTTTAGAGGAGTTTTTTGTTAACTGGAATATGCAACAATTGTGTCTCTTCTTAAAGGTGCATTATTGAGCTACCGGGTCTCAAAGATTTTTTTCTGTTTTTTATCTTCAATGCATACTCCTTTGTCAAGTGTACACTTTTGGAGCCAAATACAGCTTCAGAACTTTGTGAAAATGGTCGTTTCATTCGTGTTTACCCTTTGCTCTGAACATGTGTTCAGAATTTCTGTTCTAAAAATAAATCTGTCACTTTACACATACATGGCGACAGTATCGTCTCTGAGTGTCGTTACTTATGGCATGATATTCAGCGTCATATGTTTTTCCGATTCAGACATGGCCTAAGCACACAAGGCCAAAAATGAACATCGCATAACGTCATATATGGGGATTCTATTTTTGTCACGAATTAAAAATAGATCTAACTAGTGTTCGAAACCTAGTAAGGGAATCCCTGTCAAACTCGTTTACCTGTCATCATAATTGTTCGCATTTTTGCATAAAATGCATTCGTTTCTATTGTTTTAAAGAAAAATACCGGCTATATGTATTTTATTTTTGGAAGCATTTTTTCCAGATAGCTCAATAATGCACCTTTAAAACGGCTGGAACACTTTTCAAAAGTACTTGGATGCACTTTCAGGGAAAACTCTAAACTTGTCTTTTGACTCCAAACTTGTCTCTTGTCTTTTTCACTTCAGCTGGGATCTTCTCTTAGTCAATAAAATGCCAGTCACGACAACTGTCGTCTGCTTTGTCGTCTGCTGTTTACTTTAAAAGACAGTTTTGCAAACAGTTTGGACCCAAATCAGACTGCTCCTATAGGAGCAGTCTGATTTGGGTCCACACTGTTTGCCTGTAAGCAAAAATATTTTTTAGTTTATACTAATTTATTTTAGTTCGATTGCGATGAAAAGCTTCAAGCTTATTGAATCGCTCTTGTACATTCATTCCGGGTGTTTTCAAATATTTTTTAAAACGGTTGCAAAAAAATTCAGCAGACAACATAAGCAGACAACATTTTCAGATGTAGTTTTTGTCAGCATCTAAACGGTTAAAGGAAAGAATTTGCTCCTGAGAAGCAAATTCTTTCCTTTAAGAGAAGACCCTTTTTGAGGGGCTAAGTTTTCAGGAGTGCAAACAACATGTCATGAAAGTTTTCTTCCTAGAAAAATATTTTTGACAGCCCAGACAACACTATTAAGGTAATATTGAGCCAGTCACTGTACCTAACCAACCTTTTCCTTGGCAGGCTTGTACATATGTGGTTTACAAGTGCAGAGAAAATTCTTTTGCCACCAACAGATAACTGCCTGTCTTGAATCAGTGGAAGGGAAAGAATGAATGAAGAAAAGATTTCATGATCAATCTTGAGGAAAGACTGTTGCCGACCCAATAGGTATCAAACCCGCAACCTCCTGAACACCAGTCAGATGCCTATCTGACTGGCCTATCTGACTGAGCTACTGGAATTGTGTCAAAAACCCTTTAAAGAACTAAGACAACCAAAACCCTAACCAGCGGGCAATCTCGTATCTATTCTTTATGATTAGGTCACAAATTTTGGTCAAATTTCCACAAATTTTCTGTAACAACTATTTCAACCCTTAAGATGCTGAGAAAAACTACATCTGTAAATGTTGTCTGCTTATATCGTCTGCTGAATATTCTTGCAAACTTTTAAGAATTTTTTTTTCATACAGGCAAACAGTGTGGATCCAGATCAGACTGCTCCCAGAGGAGCAGTCTGATCTGGCCCACACTGTTTGCAAAAATGACTTTTAAAGTAACCGGCAGACGACAAAGCAGACGAGTGAGTGAGTGAGTGAGTTTTAGTTTTACGTCCCACCAACAGCTAAGGTCATACGGAGACGGGACCTCGGTTTAAAGACTCATCCGAAAGTCTGGAGAAGCCCGGGATCGATCCTGCGATCCCTGGTTTACAAGGCGAGTAGCGTAACCACTGCACCACGGAGGCTTCTACAAAGCAGACGACAATAGTCGTAATTGGCATTTTACAGGTTAACTAAGTATGGGGTAAGCACTGTAAGTGTAGCCTATTTTACACATTATGAAATCCTGTCCAAACAAACTCTCATTTCAAATCATAAAGATCATTTGCTTGGATACACCTAATCTATTTAAGTGTGAAAGGCTTGGTGTCAATAGTGTCCTGCGGGTGAAAGTTAGTGTGACCCCCGTTTTACCCAAATTGCTACTTTCCAATCTAATGATTATCAGCGGTCAAATGGCCACCCCTGTAGAATACAATGAAGGTGGGTGTACTAACACCAGATAGTCTGTATCTAAAAACTTATTGGGTCCTTTGTTGGTCAATCAACCCAAAGTTTCATATACACCACAATTTCGCTATAACACTGTTCTTTATAACAGGGTTTCAGATATAACACGATTTCAAGAAGGATCCCAAAAATGAATAGGTTATATAGAAAAATGACCATAAATGGTCATTTTTCTATATAATCTAAACATTTTTGTTTGGATATAATACGGTTGTTTAACTAACACGGCTTTTGCTTTGGAGGATCCCATTAATAGTGTTATAAAGAGGTTGTGGTGTACAAGCAAAGATACACTGCCGATGTTCATGTGACTATCACTGTCCCCGCACAGATAGCAGTTATACGAAATACTCCATGTGACTATCACTGTCCCCGCACAGATAGCAGTTATATGAAATACTCCATGTGACTATCACTGTCCCCGCACAGCAGTTATACGAAATACTCCATGTGACTATCACTGTCCCCGCACAGATAGCAGTTATACGAAATACTCCATGTGACTATCACTGTCCCCGCACAGATAGCAGTTATACGAAATACTCCATGTGACTATCACTGTCCCCGCACAGATAGCAGTTATACGAAATACTCCATGTGACTATCACTATCCCCGCACAGATAGCAGTAATACAAAATACTCCATGTGACTATCACTGTCCCCGCACAGATAGCAGTTATATGAAATACTCCATGTGACTATCACTGTCCCCACACAGATAGCAGTTATACGAAATACTCCATGTGACTATCACTGTCCAGCACAGACAGCATTTTATACGAAATACAGGTAACAATTATTCTACATTACAGCCATGCTATTCTTATTGTCGTGACATCAGAGTGCTGTGTAAAGAGGATTATCTGTAAAACATGGACTGGGCTCACGTGCTGGGCACATGAGTCAAACATGGTTTTGGCTTTGGATCCCAACAATTGTGTTATAAAGCTGTTGGGGTGTAGTCTGGGTCAACTTACCTACAAACTGTAGCTGGACTAGCTTCTGGCTGGTTCCCTGTCCGTCTTTATTCTTGACCTCACCATTTATGTCTACCTTCTGAAAGTAGAAATACAAGGTAAATAGTCAATGATGTTAGGAAGAAATGCAAAGGATACACCGTCAAGGCAATTACCTCCTTCAACACATACTGATGTCTCCTTTATCCAAAAGGGTCTACTCTTCGACCTTCAGATGCCAATCACAACAATTGTCATCTGCTTTGCTGTCTGCTGTACCAACTTTAAAAGTCATTTTTGCAAACAGTGTGGACCCTGATCAGACTGCTCCTCTAGGAGCAGTCTGATCAGGGTCCATACTTTTTGCCGTTTGAAAAGTTTGCAAGAATGATGCAACAGACGACTTTTGGGCATCGGAAGGGCTAAAAGGAAAGTCTCCCTTATCAACTTAGGGGTACCTGGTTGATTTTTTTTTTTTTTTTTTTTTTTAGAAATTGTATTAACCCTGAAGACGCCGAGAATAACTTCATCTGAAAATGTCGTCTGCTGAATTTTTTTGCAAATGTTTTAAAAAAAAAATTTTGCGTACAGGCAAACAGTGTGCACCGTTTGCAAAAATGACTTTAAAAATAACCAGGACAAAGCAGAAGATAATAATTTATTGTCATGATTGGCATTTTATGGGTTAAAAATGGCTGAACCTTTTCCAACAGGGAAGGCGGCCTGATCAGTGGCATCTGATCTGGGCCTGCACTGTTTTAGGGGTTTCCCTTTTAAAAATGGTTAAAAGTCGCCAAGGCTGTGTGGAACAGTCTTGGAGATTTCCATAAATCCACACTTACACCCTTGCCAGACTGTACCCACGATGTCGATCCCTTAATTTCCGCTTTCCATTTAAAGCAACAAAAGTTTTTTTTAAAACCGCTTATTATCTTAATAAACAACCATCCCAAGATTTAAAATGCACCTCTCTGCATCTGCAGTATCGAGTATCATATTTATTAGTAAAAGTGCAAGTAAACTGTTTGTGGTTTAAAATTAATATTCATACATAATTTTTATGGTTTATATTATAATCATTCATAATCATTTCTTCACTTTACTGCAGAAATTTTATGCATGAACTGTATCGGAAACATACTCACATCTTAAGCATGTACTAGTCCCTTTACTAACCACAATGAGCAGAAGCTGTTTTCAAAGCATTTCTGTTTTCTTATTTTTTCCAGTCAAAATAACGCTTGACACTAAATGTGAATTGTCTGCTTAGAAGACAATTCTCATGAAATGTCAAGCCTTATTTGTGAGAAAAATGAAAAAAAAAAAAAACATTCTAACAAGTACCCACAACATATCATATTTCTGACAAGAAATAGGGAAAATTATCCTTATTTATTTCTCTTTATTACGTTTCTAGGAAAATATTCATGAAAAAATACAAAAAAAATAAAAATAAAATAAAATAAAATCTCTACATATTCTTTTCTGACATAAAACCCAAAAGATGCATCTTTTTGGTATCATATAAAATTTCAAGCTGCCATTCCCCTTTCAGCTGAGGCACACCGAATTTTCATGTGGCCAGTTATGGCACCGATCAGACTGCACAATTGTGCAGTCTGATCGGTGCCATTACTGGCCACCCTTGTCGTAAGTCACATTTCCTCATAAAGCCTTTCCTTTGTAAGTGGGGAAGGCACAGCCTGATCACATTACTGCGAGAGAGGGACTATTTTACTGAGAGAAGGACTATTTTACCATAGAATTCATCCTCTTAACACCAGGTTAATAATTTACGTTTCACGTCAAGGTGTATCATGTTACGAACTAATCTCGTGGTATTTCCGTCCTTTGATTGTAGGATGCACTTCAAATGATGCCGTTTTCAATCTTATTAAGTTTCTAATTATTTTCATGTATTTGATTTACTATTTCAAATCTGGAACATTTTTTTAAACATTCATCTAATGATCATAAAAGAAATGGTACAAATAGAGTTCAGCTTTTATAACTTAGGCCCAATTGTTCAAAGCCTCGTTAACCCATTTTGTACCTGAACCCAAAACGGGTACCCGGGCAAACAGTGCAGGCCCAGATCAGACGCCGCAGAAGGCGGCGTCTGATCAGGGCCTCCACTGTTTGCTAAAAGTTCAGTCATTTTTCCAAATCAATTTTGAAGAAAACACAACCTGACACCCCTTAATTTTGAAATTGACTCCTGCTATATATAAGGAGGAAGATTCCATTTGGTACAAAAAGGGTTAACTAAACAAACTGGTTAGTAAAGTAAATCAACTGTTCCAGAATGTAAAATATCCAATATACTGAATATCTAATACATTGGCATTTTTGCTGAAAAAAAGTGTGTTGCTTTTGTAATGCAAAAGCTTCTCACATTTCTTCAGCGTCATGTTGTCCCATTGTATACTGGTGGACTCTTCCATTGCCATATGTTGGACAAGTCCATTTGTGATAATAAGGAATGTCAGGCCTATTTTTTGTTTTTATTCCATTTTGTCTGACAATTCTGTTAGCGAACAGTGTAGGCCCTGATCAGACGCCCCATTCTGCGGCGTCTGATCTGGGCCAGCACTGTTCGCCAAGATACCCCTTTAGGGGTTTCCCCGGATGCAATGGGTTAACAAGTCCATGTAATGAACACCCCTCTACACCCCCCTTATACAGAGAAAATTGGGGTTTACAGGGGGTATACATTATTTTGCTTACATAGGTTACGGGTACTCATTAGAACCGCCTCTCTGAGGCGGTTCTAACGAGCACCCACAACCTATATTTGGAGTATAAATAAGAAAGAAACCACATATTTTCATCGGAAAAATAGCCATTTTGGAGAAATGAAAGACCACTATATCACATAGGTGTGTTATAGTAATGGCAAAAATTGTGAGGCTTTTAGGCTGAAGTTTTAACTTTTAAATTCCTTAACTTTGAATACCTCTGCCTTGAATTTTAATGCTTACAGTGTCAACACTGTTCTGAATCAGTCTTTTTTTCTTATTTTCCTCAGAATATAATAGGACTTGTCATTTTGTGAATCATCTAAAGTAACAAGAGTTGTAGCTCTCTACTCATTTTATCATCGGAATTGAAGTGCAAGAGCCAGTTGTTCAGAACTGATGATGTCATAAGTTAACCTTTATCCCACTGCATGAATTAATTTAGCCACACCTATTTACATTTCAACCAATCAAATTATTTCATGTAATTTATTCATTTGAAAATTCACAAACTGAGTCGGGGCTTGAAGAAATAGATGGGCTGCATGTTGCTTCCACGCAGAGCTGAAACCGACCGCACACGAGTGCTGGTAAAATGCTTAGCAAATTTAAGCCTGCCCAGGAAAAGTGGTGCAAGTTGGACCATCCATGCATATAAACCCTATTGGTTTCATTGGGCGGCAGGGCATGAGATGTCATTTCATTTCAATGTCGGGTAAAAGTCCCACAAAATTGGAAGCAATGTCTCCAAAATGACCTATACAGTGATGACAGGGACGTTAAACCTCAAATCAACCAACCAACAAACTGAATGACAGTGTAGACCCTGATCAGATGGCCATCTGATCTGGATCTACACTATTTGCAAATATAGGTGACATTAAAACACTGATCATTTTGTATGGTAAATATGTTATCATTTTTGCTGAAAGTACCATCAAACCAACACACAGGCTGGCTTAACTAATTTATACCGCTCGCTTTAATGCAAATAGATGATTATGTTTCCGTATTATTCATTCTAACACCTAGTGGCTAGGCTACCCAGGGTACATCTGATTCAAAACTTTATAGTTTTAAGAAATTTACCTAAAAATCCTAAAAATTTGGACACCTTGTGGACTTGGTGTTAAAAGTTCTAAAATTTTAACACATTTGTTTCAACATCCAGCAAGGAGTCCAAAAAATGCAGATGGAATTGCAATCAGTGTAGATCCTGATCAGACTGCTGCTGAGGAGCAGTCTGATCTGGGTCTGCACTGTTTGCTCAGGCCTATCTGTCCCAATGCTTAGGAGGTTTACGGTATTTAAATAAGGCCCTGATCAGCGGGTCCGATTTGGGCCTGCACTATTGTCAGCCTCCCATTTTGGGGCTTCCCCTATACATGTATAATGGGTTAACCCTTAATGTTTTGTTTGATTTGAGGTTTAACGTCCCCATCAACACTGTAAAGGTCATTTTGGAGACGTTGCTTCCAATTTTTGTGGGACTTTTACTCGACATTGAGAAGAAATGACATCACAAGCCCTGTCGCCCAATGCAACCAATAAGGTTTATTAGCATGGACGGTCCGCCTCGCACCGCGGTTCCTGGACAGGCTTAGATCCTCTAAGCATTTTACCAGTACTAGTGTGCGGGCCGGATTCAGCTCTGTGTGGAAGCATCATGCAGCCCATATATTTCTTCAAGCCCCTATGGGCGGGGGCGAAGGGTTAACCCTTAAGCTGCTGAGAAAATTGTACCTTAAAATGTTGTCCGTTTTTGTTGCAAACTTTTTAAAAATATTTTTGCATGCAAACAAACAGAGTGGGCCCAGATCAGACTGCTCCTACAGGATCAGTCTGATCTGGGTCTACACTGTTTGCCAAAAAAATGACTTTTAAGGTAACCGGTGTAACAGGCCGGTTCTTCCCCCCAGTCAGTTTCTTCCCCGGGGAAGAACTGGGCCGGCCCGTTTCTTCCCCGGGGAAGAAACTGACTAGTCAGTTTCTTCCCCACCCAGTCAGTTTCTTCCCCACCTGAAATTGTTTTAGAAGCATAGAGAACGAGTAATTTATGCCTCACAAATTGTTAAAAATTCAAAAAGAAACCATTCTGAATTAGTTTTGAGTCTTTACAGCTTGAATGGCAAAATTTTCTCAATGCCATACAATATATGGAGATCCAAGGAAATTTTCATCCCAATTCCAGTATCTATGATTAATTTTCTTAGCTTTTTACGACATAAACTGGTATTAACTAAACAGATATAATAAGTAACAACCCTTTAGTGCTCCAACCTAAATATAATTTGGAAAGTGGGGGTGGGGAAGAACCGGGCCGGCCCATTTCTTCCCCACCCAAGATTTTTCTGTTTACTAAAAATATTTGTGATAAATGTTCTTCACTTTTAAAGACATAAATTGGTATTAACTACAGAGTTATAATAAGCAACAAATGTTTGGCCCTTAAATTTCAATAGAATTCGGAGACTGGGGGGTGGGGAAGAACTGGGCCGGCCCATTTCTTCCCCACCAAAGATTTTTCTGTTTACTAATTATATTTGTGATAAATGTTCTTCACTTTTAAACACATAAATTGGTATTAACTACAGAGTTATAATAAGAAACAAATGTTTGGCCCTTAAATTTCAATAGAATTTGGAGACTTGGGGGTGGGGAAGAACTGGGCCGGCCCAGTTCTTCCCCACCCCAGATGTTTCTGTTTACTAATGATTCTTGTGATAAATTTCCTTTGCTTTTTAGGACAAAAATTGGTATAAACTACAAAGATATAATAAGCAAAATGTATGGAGCTTTATTATCAAGAGAATTTGGAGGCTTGGGTGGGGAAGAACTGGGCCGACCAAGTTCTTCCCCACCCCAGATGTTTCTACTTTCTAATAATTCTGGTGATAAATTTCCTTTGCTTTTTAAGACATAAATTAGTATAAACTAAACAGATATAATAAGCTACAAATGTTTGGAGCTCAAATCTCAATAGAATTTGGAGACTGGGTTGTGGGGAAGAACTGGGCCGGCCCGTTTCTTCCCCACCCCAGATGTTTCTGTTTACTAAAAATTCTTGTGATAAATTTTCTTCACTTTTAAAGACATAAATTGGTATTAACTAAACAGATATAATAAGCAACAAATGTTTGGCACTTAAATTACAATAGAATTCGGAGACTCAGGGGTGGGGGAAGAACTGGGCCAGCCTGTTTCTTCCCCACCCTTGGGTAGTGTTGTACAGTTATGTCAGTTATATTGCTGAAGATGTCTTGGGTGGGGAAGAACTGGGCCAGTTTCTTTCCCACCCTTGGTAAGTATTGTACTGTTAAGTCAATTATGACATTGAAGGTGTTGGGGTGGGGAAGAACTTGGCCAACCCATTTCTTCCCCACCACTGGGTAGTGTTGTACAGTTATGTCCGTTATATCACTGAATATGTCTGGGGTGGGGAAGAACTGGTGTGGCCCGTTTCTTCCCCCACCCTTGGGTAGTGTTGTACAGTTATTTCAGTTATATTGCTGAAGTTGTCTTGGGTGGGGAAGGACTGGGCCGCCAGTTTCTTCCCCACCCTTGGTAAGTGTTGTACTGTTAAGTCAATGATGATGTTGAAGGTGTCTGGGGTGGGGAAGAACTGGGCCTGCCTATTTCTTCCTCACCCTTGGCTAGTGTTGTACAGTTATGTCAGTTATATCAGAGGATGTCTGAGGCAGGGAAGAACTGGGGCGGCCCGTTTCTTCCCCAACCTTGTGTAGTGATGTACAATTAAATCAGCTATTATGTTTAAGTTGTCTGTGGTGGGGAAGAACTGGGCCGGCCCAGTCCTGCCCCACCCCCAATCTCCAAATTCTATTTAGATTTGAGCTCCAAATATGTTTTGCTTATTATATCTTTTTAGTTTATTCCAATTAAAAAGCGAAGAAAATTTATCACAAGAATTTTTTGCAAACAGAAAAATCTGGGGTGGGGAAGAAATGGGCCGGCCCAGTTCTTCCCCACCCCCAGTCTCAAAATTCTAATTTGATTTGAGCTCCAAACATTTGTTGCTTATTATCTTTTTAGTTTATACCAACTTTTATCTTAAAAAGCGAAGAAAATTTATCACAAGAATTTTTTACAAACAGAAAAATCTGGGGTGGGGAAGAAACGGGCCGGCCCAGTTCTTCCCCACCCCAAGTTTCTAAATTCAATTGAGATTTGAGCTCCAAACATATTTGTTGCTTATTATATCTTTTTAGTTTATTCCAATTTATGTCTTAAAAAGCGAAGAAAATTTATCACAAGAATTTTTTGTAAAAAAGAAAAACTGGGGTGGGGAAGAAACAGGCCGGCCCATTTCTTCCCCACCCCCAGCCTCCAAATTCTATTTAGATTTGAGCTCCAAACATTTGTTGCTTTTTATATCTTTTTAGTTTATACCAATTTATGTCTTAAAAAGCGAAGAATATTTATCACAAGAATTTTTTAAACAGAAAACTCTGGGGTGGGGAAGAAATGGGCCGGCCCACCCAGTCTCCAAATTCTATTTAGATTTGAGCGTCAAACAATTGTGGCTTATTATATCTGTTTAGATAATACTAATTTATGTCTTAAACAGCAAAGAAAATTCATCAAAGATGCTTGAATTGGGATGCATATTTTATTGCATCTCCATGAATGGTGTACCATAGAGCAAATTTTGTCATTCAAGCTAAAAGGACTCAGAACTTCTTCAGAATGGTCTCTTTTCTCATTTATAACAAATTGTGAGCTGAAAATTATTCGTTGACTATGATTCTGAAAAAAATTCAGGTGGGGAAGAAACTGACCGGGTGGGGAAGAAACTGACTAGTTAGTTTCTTCCCCCGGGGAAGAAACGGGCCGGCCCAGTTCTTCCCCCGGGGAAGAAACGGGCCGGCCCAGTTCTTCCCCGGGGAAGAACCGGGCCGGGGGAAGAAACTGACCGTTACACCGGCAGATGGCAATGCAGAAGACAATTGTCGTGATTGGCATTTTATGGGTTTAATATCATACATAATTGCTGAATCATATCTTATAACTTTAACACATAACATTAGTCATTATGATAAATTCCACAGATTTTTTTAACATTTTTTTTTTCTTCAAAATATATTAAATTATATTGCTAGGAGTTACTCAATTTCGATAAATGTCAGTTTTGGAGTTAGAGGTTAGGTTATTATTACTCTGATATGAAAGCTTTAAAGCAACAGAAATTAATACAGTCATTTTTGAAGATAAACGTTGATGATACTAATACCCTCACAATAAAATGACTCGGTTCAAAACCACAAATTAATACCTTAGGAAAACTAGTACGAACCTATGACTGGTACCAGACTTCACGTTTTAGCATCAATCAAAATTGGACATTTTATATCAAAATGATTGAATTAATAACAATGACAGTTTTATAAAAGCTGAAGCTTCATTAATTCACGTTTTCTCTTATTTCTATCTCTCCCCCAGACATCACGTCTATCATAACCGCAAAACTGCATGCAGCACACAATTTAAATGGTGTATCCCATATCAATAGCGATATACGAATAAACATATCAGAAATTAAAACTTCTAGTGGTGTCCGTTATCTGTGGGTTTTTTTGTTAGTTTTTATATTTATTTTACAGCCAATTCAGGAATATTTCACTTGTATTGACCCGATTAATCAGAGGTAGGCAAAACCAGAGTACTCAGAGAATCCGTTGTCTGATATGACCTGAGTGAGGCATGAACACACAGTAGTGTGAGACCTAATGATTTAAAGTCACTGCCCATCCTCATTTGTTACAGTTCATTCAATTAAATCACCTAAATTTTCAGTTATCTTTATTGTTACAAGGCATCATATCATGGCTGACTATCATGGCACTGTTACATTTCATTCAATCAAATCACCTAAATTTTCAGTTAAATTTAATTTTGCAAGGCATCATATCATGGCTGACAATCATGGAGCTATTACAGTTCATTCAATCAAATCACCTTAATTTTCAGTTAACTTTATTGTTGCCAGGCATCATATCATGGCTGACTATCATGGAGCTGTTACAGTTCATTCAATCAAATCATCTAAATTTTCAGTTAAGTTTAATTTTGCGAGGCCTTATATCATGGTTGACTATCATATAGAGCTGTTACATCAAAATTTTCTGTTAATTTTATTGTTGTGAGGCATCATATCATGATTGACTATCATACAGCTGTTACAGTTCATTCAATCAAATCACCAAAATTTTCAGTTAACTTTATCTTTGTGAGGCATCATATCATGGCTGACTATCATTGAGCTGTTACAGTTCATTCAATCAAATCACCTAAATTTTGAGTTAACTTTATTGTTGCAAGGCATCATATCATGAATGACTATCATAGAGCTGTTACAGTTCATTCAATCAAATCACCAAAATTTTCAGTTAACTTCATTGTTGCGAGGCATCATATCATGGCTGACTATCATACAGCTATTTCAATCAAATCAACAAAATTTCATAGAGCTGAGGGTTTACCACTTGTCCTGCTGAACACGATAACCCCTACCTTTTGAAAACTGTGTAGATCCAGATAAGATGGCTTCTTCTGTTTGTCATTCAGTGCATATTATATAACATCAAATAATTTGATTGGATGACAGTTAGTAATGGGTGTGGCAAATATTTTTTTATCCTGCAGGAAGAGGGTTAAGGTTCAAGCCTTGACCAGATTAGTGACTGAAGAACTTGCAGTGTCTATCCAGAATATTATAAAGTTTCATATCCTGGTAGTCCATTTATCAAATACACATATAAGCCTCCCAACCCATAAAATACCTATCACGGCAACTGTCATCTGCTTTGCCGTCTGCCAGTTACCTTAAAAGTCATTTTTGGCAAACAGTGTGGACCCAGATCAGACTGCTCCTGTAGGAGGGGCGTCATGATCAGCGGGATAAGAGTTAACTGACCTGACTGCACATAATGTATGGTGTTATTAACCTTTAAGCTGCAGAGAAAAAAAACAACATCTTAAAATGTCATCTGCTGAATCATCTTGCAAACTTTTTAAAAATATTTTTGCACAGGCAAACAGTGTGGACCAAGATCAGACTGCTCCTACAAGACCTAATTCATTCCTGCAAATTCACAAACAGAATGTCAAACAGTGTGGATCCTGATCAGAAGCCATCTGATCTGGATCTACATGTTTGCAAAGGTAGGGGCTGTCATGAACAGCAGGATAAGGGTTCTTCAGAAGCCATCTGATCTGGAGCTGCAGTGTTTACAAAGGTAGGGGCTGACGTGAACAGCAGGATAAGGGTCAACTCTTATCCCGCTGATCAGGACGCCCTTACTTCTGAAGAAGCCATCTGATCAGGATCTACAATGTTTGACATTTAGTTTTTGAATTTGTAGGAATAAATTAATAAGTAATCTGATCGCAGAGTCAGAAATGGGTGTGGCTAACTAAATTATTCATCAGGCTATGGGTTAAGTGATCTTTCAGGCATTGTTTTTGCTTTTCTTCGGCCCCCGCCCATCGAGCCTTAGAGAAATAGATGGGCTGCATGATGCTTCCACGCAGAGCTGAAACCGACAGCACATGAGTACTGGTTTTACCGCTTAGAGGGTCCAAGCCTGCCCAGGCAAAGCGATGACAGTCGGACTGTCCATGCTTATAAACCCTAGTTTTCATGGGGAGGCAGGGCTGGAGATGTCATTTCATCTCAATGTAGGGTAAAAGTTCCAAAAAATTGAAAGCAACGTCTCCAAAATGACCTATACTGTACAGTGTTGACGGGGACATTAAACCTCAAATCAAACAAATTATCACAATACTTACTTAGCAATGTATATAATTCCATTTAAATCATTAGCGACTATTTTTAACGTTTTTCTTTTACAAATTAAAATTTGCTTTAATTCAAATGCCTGACATTTCTCTCACAATATTATCGCCTTTTCTGACAATGTAACGCTGTAGTTTACAGATTACCTTCAAAGGTAGCAAGTGCTTAGCTTATCCGAAAATTAACTTCAATTGTCCGCTACTTAGGATCAATAAAGACACAATATAATATCGATGAGTCAGAGAATTACTGCTGATTGGGTTAAATCTATTATGCCGAGTGTAATAAACAGTATATAGAGTAGTTATCCTTTGATATGTATACCTATAGGAGTAAGCCTATTACGGAAAAGTGCTAAAATGAGAAGAAAAACTGTTCCGAAATTAGATTTCTTATTTGTAAAGACTTAAACCTATGGACTTAAAATCTTATGCAACAATATTTCCCAAGTTAAGCCAGTGACATCAGCTTATTTGTGCATTACATCAAGATGATCATGATTCAACCCTCAAAATTTGCCAATCACAACAATTGTTGTTTCCTTTGTTGTTTGCTAGATAGTTGCAAACAATATGAACCCAGGTCAGACTGCTCCTGCCTGTATGCAGAAATGTGTAAGAAAAGTTTCCAAGAAAATTCAGCAGACAACATAAACAGACAGCATTTTTTAGATGCAGTTTTTCTTGTTACATTTTAACTCTTATCCTGCAGTTTACAACTACCCTTTACTTTGCAAACAGTGTAGATCAAGATCAGATGGTTTCTTCAGAAGCCATGTGATCAGGATCTACGCTGTTTGACATCCAGTTTATGAATTTGTAGGAATAAATTACATCAAGTAATCTGATTGGTTCAAAGTCAGAAATGGGTGTGGCTAAACTGAATATTCAGCAAGAGAAGGGTTAAGGGTTAAGTTTGTTTGTTTGTATTGGAGTTTAACAGCTCAGTCAACACATTATTTTAGGTCATTTTTGAGCCGGTCAGTTTACCTATCCACACCTTTCCTGGGCAGTCTAATACATAAGTGGTTAACCAGTACAGTGCACATTCTTTCGCCAGAAACTGACAACTGCCCTTCTTGAATCAGCGGAAGATTTTAAGGGTCAAATCTATGGACCTGAAACCTTATGCAACAGCATTTCCCAAGTTAAGCCAGTGACATCAGCTAATTTCTGTATTATATCAAGATGATGATGTTATTTAACCCCTAAAGCACCACGGAAATATTTAAAGCAGACAACAATTTTAATGGGTCACTTTACAGAAGTTTCCCAGCTGCTTTTGTCCATGTGAAAATCTCTGACCATGTACAAAATCTACATGTTTTTGTTTGTTTAATTTGAGGTTAAACTTCCCTGTCAACACTGTAAAGGTAATTTTGGAGACGTTGCTTCCAATTATGTGGTACTTCTACCCGAAATTGAGATGAAATGAGTCCCATTTCAAGCCCTGCCACCTAATGAAACCAAAATGGTTTATAAGCATGGAGGGGCCAACTCACACCGCTTTGCCTGGGCAGGCTTACGATCCTCTAAGCGGCAAAAATTTACATGTAGGTATCAGTTTATTTATAGCAGTGCCAGTCTTCTTCTTGTGACATGATAGTGCTGTGTAAATAGTAAAATCTGGACTGAGTGTAGACCCAGATCAGATGCTACATAATGTAGTGTCTGATCAGGGTCTACAATGTTCGCTTACAGTACAGGAATTTAACCCATTTAGTACCAGAAACCCCTAAAAGGGGTACCCTGGCAAACAGTGCAGGCCCAGATCAGACGCCGCAGAATGCGTCGTCTGATCAGGGCCTACACTGTTTGCTAAAAGTGCAACCATTTTCCAAATAAATTTTGAAGAAAACACAACTTGTCACCCCTAAATTTTGAAATAGATTCCTGCTATATATAAGAAGGAAGATTCCATTTGGTACAAAAAAGGTTAAGGGTTAAACGAGAGTCAAAGTCCCCGTTCAGGACCATTTTTGCAGCCCACACTCGGAGAAAATCAACCAGCCAGTGCTCGCTCTGGGGAACGGGAGGTCACGGGTTCGATCCCGGGCCGCGCCATGCCAAAGTCGTTAAAAATGGTACTAGCTGCTCCTCGCTTGGCACTCAGATTTACGGGGTGGAGCTAGGACTGGTCGACCCAGTGTCAGGATAATGTGACTGGGTGTGGTATCATGTAATGTGTCTGGGACATGATACTTCAGTGAGGCAGCACTATAAAAGTGAGCACTGAGCTCCCTGTTGGAACCAGACACTGTCGTGATATGACTGAAAAATTGTTGAAAGCGACGTTAAACCCGAATTCACACACACACCAACCAGTGCTGTCAGTGCTTTGATTATCAAAATTACATGTTTGTTTCAGAGAAGAATAAGACATAAACAAGATGTGTTTGTGAAACACTGATGCCCCCGGACAGGGCCAATGTTAATGTTTTTAAAAATTTAAAAAAAAATAGGTCAAAGGTCAAGTTCAAGGTCACAAGATAAAAAATTATGGTACCATTGGAAAGGTCTCGTGATAAGGTATACACATGTGAAATATGAAAGCTCTATCTATTACCATTCAAAGGTATGCCAAATGTTAAGGTTTTTGTAGACAGACAAACGGACAAACAGACAAACCGACAAACAGACAGACAGACCAAAAACTATATGCCCCCGAATCTCTTAGATTCCGGGGGCATAAAAATCTTTGGGTTTTTGTGAAGTATCTACAGTCGTTCAAAGCATTCATAGCTTAACGAGCTCATTAGTGGTCAAAATAATAACTTCCGGTAAGCAAAGTACCAAGTACAGTGCTATTTTTGCTGAAAAAAAGGTGAGCAGCTTGCAAAAGTTCCACAAAATTGGATGCAACATCTCCAAAATGAACTAAATAGTGTTGATGGGGATGTAAAACCTCAATGCAAATTTTAAAATTCTTATATAGTCAGTCTTTTTTTTTCTACACCGAGTGTCCCCTGGCAAGAAACAAACAATCTTTGGGACTGTCCAAATGTGATCTTAACTCTTTTTTGTACCAAATGGAATCTTAATTTCCTCCTTATATATAGCATTTCAAAATTTAGGGGTGACAGGTTGTCTTTTTCTTCAAAATTTATTTGGAAAATGACTGAACTTTTTGCAAATAGTGTAGGCCCTGATCAGATGCCGCGTTCTGCGGCATCTGATCTGGGCCTGCACTGTTTGCCAGGGTACCCATTTTGGGGTTTCGTGCACAAAATGGGTTAAAGACCAATTTTGGGCATTCCCAAAAGTGGTCTAAATATTGGAATTTCACTGTAAAATTCAATATTGGGGCAACACCTGCAATATCCAACACACCTTGTCATGCATTTGCAACTGAGCTCAGAATACGAAATGACAAAGGCTTATTATCCTGTTCAATCGTTAATTTTCACGTATCTAAAATCAGTTTTAAGACTAGTTGTTGAGAGTTGAATAGATTAGTATCGTAAAGTATTTACTGTATTCAATTCAAAGATATAATCTTATCAACAGCTGTTAGGACAAAATTAGACAAAAACTCACAAACGGCCAGGTCCAGAGAACAAAGACTCGGAACAGCATGATCAGTGTTTAACCAACTTTTGTCAGTCTTTTCTAAATACATTCACTTTAGCTCATCAGACCTCTTGTCCAAATTGCAAAGAAGATTCTCTGCCATTTGCAAAACGAAATTCATATTTTATAATTTTCGCTGTGACTATCTGAAAAGATTGGAATGTTATTTTATTCAGTGTGATTTCCAGAGCAAATTTTTCGCAAAGTGGACATTTGTTCATCTTTTGTATGAATAACAATTTTAGGCACGTTTGAAAAAATGTTTTTGAAAAGTATGAAAGGTTGAAAATAAATATTGAAAAACAATATCGTAGAAGATTGCCCTTAACACCAATATCATGACCTGAATTGTTTTCATCGATTTCAGACATGAGATTATTAAATATAGTCCACAGCAAAATTATTTTGGAATGAACATTTTTTGTTGTTTTTTTTTTTTGTTTTGGTTTTACGGCCCTTTCAAGATTATTTCACTCATATCGAGCCGATCGTTAATCAGAGGTGGGCGAAAACCGGAGTACCCGGAGAAAAACCACCTGACCTTCCGTTGCAGAACTTTGCGTCTCACACGTGACCCGAGCGAGGCTCGAACCACAGCGGTGAGAGACCTAATGATCAAGAGTCAGCGCTCTTAACCACTAGGCCACGGAGGCCCGTCTTGGAATGAACATGCATTGTCATGAACTGTAGAATACAATATTTTGATCTCTCCCCCCTCCCTCCCCCTCTCTCTCTTTGCATGTGTGTGTGTGTTCTCTCTCTCTCTCTTTCTGTCTGTCTCTCTCTCTATATATATATCTCTGCTTGCCTGCATGTGTGTGTGCATGCGCACAATACTTACTCAAAAATTTTAGCAATTCTTCCAAGTAATACTTGACAGTTTTGTTTTTGTTTGTTTGAATTGAGGTTTAACATCCCCGGTTATTTTTGGAGACGTTGCTTACAGTTTTGTGGGACTTTTAGTCCGACATTGAGATGAAATGACAACTCAAGCCCTGCCGCCCAATGAAACCAAAAGGTTTATATGCAATGGACGGTCTGACTCACACCACTTTGCCTGGGCAGCCTTAGTCAATCTATGCGTTTACCAGTACTCATGTGTGGTCAGTTTCAGCTCTGCATAGAAGCACCCAAGCAGCCCAATCTATTTCTCCAAGCCCTGATGGGTGGGGGTGGAAAACTTAAAAATAAACAAAGCTACTAAATGATCCAGAAGTTTCCTTGCAATTGTGCATGTGACTTTTGCTGACCAGGTACAAAATCCAGGTAAAGAGGTAAAGGTTATATACAGTAGAACTTCGATGGCTCGAACACCGATGGCTTGTTTACCATGGCTGAGTCGAACCCGTTCTTGAGAACCTAGGGCTATCCTCTACATAAGAAATAGTGGGAATAGTGGGAGATAATCTAGGAAATTTTTGTCCTTTATCTTGCAAATGTATGAGGCGATTCTAATGAGTACACACAGCATACATTTTCATTATAGAACATTGAAAAAATATCAAAAAGTATATCGTATACCTCCTGGCAGTATGACTCAATGGCTCGAACTACCCTGTCTCGAACATATTTTCAAGGTCCCAATGGTGTTTGAGCCATTGAAGTTCGCCTGTAATTCCAATTTTCTATCATTATATACATTTTAAGCGATTTGATTGGTTGAAATAAAAGTTATATATTTCGATATGTTTCACATAGTGACAGGCAGTATTATGACGTGACATAAAACAGCACGTTTAGAACCCACGTGTTACCTCATCGTATATAAAAGACTTCAACAGCGTTCGACTAAAAAGATGGAAAACTATTCAAAGCGTAAATTTTAGTAGAAGACAAATAAACTGAATTCAAAGACTTGAATTTTTTTTTCCGCTTGGGTTTCTTTCAAAGTTGGCAGCTCCAACGGAATAATTATTCCGTCATAGCCGATGGGAAGTTAATTCTAACACTTTTGAAAGAATTCCTAAAATTTTGGTGATAGTTTTAACATTTCAATGAGTAAATTGGAATTATAAGGAATGAATTATCATTTTTGGGTCGATTGTTTATCAATCGACCCAAAGTTATAAAGGACAAACCTCTATTAGTGCTGGAGTCCATGTGACTATCACTGATTTGAAGGAATCCACACAGATTATTTATAGAATTTTATCGCAGTGAGGTCAGCGTGTTTACGTGAAAAGGTTAACTGTAAAATCTGGGCTGGAATCATGGGTTGGGCTAGGCAAACAGTGTAGACCCAGATCAGACGCCGCAGAATGCGGCGACTAATCAGGGTCTTCCCTGCTTGCTCAGAGTATAGGAATTTAAGGGTCAGGCGCCGAAAAACGCAGTGTCTGATCAGGGTCTACACGATTTGCTTTCAGTAAAGGAGTTTAAGGGTTAAACGAAACAGTCAACGCTCAGGCCCATTTTTCCTAACTACACCCAAAGACAATCGACCCACCAGTACTCTCAGTGCTTTGATTATTGATTTTATCAATGTGTAAACTCCGGCGACTCACTCACAAACTTAGCATGGGCTTCATGCGAAGTTTGTGAGTGATTCGCCGAAGTTTACACATCCATAAAAACCACAAAAATAAATTTAACTCTTTCCTATAATAAAGCTGCAGTGTTCTTGTCATTGTGACATAATAGTGCTGTGTGTGTGTGTATGTGTGTGAATTTGGGTTTAACGTCGCTTTCAACAATTTTTCAGTTATATCACGACGGTGTCTGGTTGCGACAGGGAGCTCAATGCTCACTTCTATAGTGCTGCCTCACTGAAGTATCATGTCCCAGACACATTACATGATACCACACCCAGTCACATTATCCTGACACTGGGTCGACCAGTCCTAGCTCTACCCCGTAAATCTGAAAGCGAGGAGCAGCCAGTACCATTTTTAACGACTTTGGTATGTCGCGGCCCGGGATCGAACCCGTGACCTCCCGTTCCCCGGAGCGGACACTCTACCAACTGAGCTATCGGGGCCGGTAAATAATAGTGCTGTGTAAAGACGGTTATCTGTAAGACCTGGACTGAGCAGAACTGGAAAAATCCACTTGCCCAGTGCCTGATGCTGAAGTATGAGTAAAAATTTTGTTGTCAATACGAAATGTGTCGGAACCTATGCAGGACAAATCAATGTTTGAAGAATTTTTCAGCCCCCAAGTGGTTTTTCCGCTACTATGGCACAGCATTAACCCTTGTCCTGCTGAATATTTATATATGCCACACCCACTACTGAATATCAACCAATCAGATTACTTGATGCAAATTATTGCAATAAATTCACAATCTGAATGGCAAACAATGTAGATCCTGATCAGATGGCTTCGTCAGAAGCCATCTGATCTGGATCTTCATTGTTTGGAAAATTGGGCATATCCGGGCTCAGCAGGACAAGGGTTAACAACTGATTGTGGTTACCTGTTCAAATTTAGTGGTTTTCTCTCTGTACTGTGGCTTCCTTTTCCACATATGGCCAAAATGTGGCATCAGACACAAAGCATTCAGCCCTCGCCCTTCGGGGCTTGAAGAAATAGATGGGCTGCATGATGCTTCCATGCAGAGCTGAAACCGACCGCACACAAGTACTAGTAAACCGCTTAGAGGACCTAGGCCTGTCCAGGCAAAGAGGTGCGAGTCGGTCCGTCCATACTTATAAACCCTATTGGTTTCATTGGGCGACAGTTCTTGAGATGTCATTTCATCTCAGTGTTGGGTAAAAGTCCCACAAAATTGGAAGCATCTTCAAAATGACCTATACAGTTTTGACGGGGACGTTAAACCTCAAAATAAACAAACAAACAAAGACACAAAGCACCACTCTTAGGTGGACAACAAATACTCTTGTCAGAATGTGTGGATACACAATCTGATCAGTCTTTGCATACACAGTCTAATCAGAAGTTTGGCTAACCACTGCCACACGAATGCACAAACTGATCAGAGTTTTTGCATCCACTCTTGTCAAATCCAACCCCGAGGTTATAAAACTTTTTCATGCTCAACTCATGTGAGCATGAAATTTTTCCTGCTCATTGTTATGCATAAGAATTTATTTTTCTGATTCCCACTTTCACCCCACTGTGAACTAATAGTGCTATAAATATCTTGTTAATCTTTTTATAGAAGATTCTAGAAAACTGAGTCACAGATTAATTTCTTTTTTTGTAAACAACATGTTTACAAGGAAAAGTACTTCAGAACCTTCCAGAAAGTTCAGGTTTGCATTATTTTTAGAAGATTACCTCATCTTATTCCACAACCCTGTGGAACATTCTAGAGAAATCTTAGGGTCTATAAAAGAGCATGATTTTTCTCATTGAGTCAGACTTTGGAGTTTGATGTTTGGGCATTTAAGAAAAGTTATTTATAAATTCTGTGTGGGATTGTTAAAGGATATTACTTTTCATTTTGGACTGTGAATTCTGTGGGATCAAGGAAAATAGATTCATTCAGGATATTTCATAACAGAGCTAAGTACATTTAATTTTCTTACTTCTACAGGTTAAAGTTAACTTGTAAATAAATTTTGTTAAAATTTTCCAAAAGGCTTGTTTGCTTTTTCTTTCTGCTACGCCTGGCTCGTAACAGAAATTGGGGGCTCGTCCGGGATAAACCATTTCGAGCATTTTAAAACCGACATTTCATGTGACGGCAGGTAATTGTCATTTCTTGTCAAATATAGACTTGGCAGTTGCTTCACAGGATTGGTATTTCCCTATAGGCATATGGGGGATTGTCATTTCATGTGAATGTCATTTCAGGTGAAATAGTACTTGTCATTTCATGTGAAATTCTTATTGGACTTGTCATTTCAAAAAAAAAAAAAAAATATATATATCGTCTGCTGAGTGCAATAACGATGTAACTGACATTTTGGCCAAAATAGTTTTTTTGCATAAATGGGTGCCTTAGGACTTGACACACTTGGTAAATAAGTTCTACAGCTGGATTCTGCCTCAATCATGGTTTATTTCAGCATTTTGGAATTTTTTTTGTCAGTTACACCGTTTTTGCTCTGACTTTTAGAAAAAAAGTTGCCGCAAAAACAGTGTAAGTGCACTTACCCCATTTTTGCGCCAAGTTTTTTAATACCTCAAAAATATTGAATCCTGCTGCTTGATATTTCAAAATAAGCATGTAAGTACTATGCAGAATGTATAAAATGTGACCTATTACCTACCAAATGCCTTTAATTTACTGCTTTACCATGTAAAAGGCAAAGAAATAAGGTTTGTACATTTACACCGTTTTAGCGCTGGATGCACTTACACCGTTTTTGCACCAAAAAAGTTGAAAAAACACTCGGCGCAGAAATGGTGTATCAACCCTTAAATGCTAAATATTTCTTTTCAAATGTCATTTCTTCAACAATAAACATCACATACAAATGAAAGAAATCGCCATGAAGTTAAGAAACCAGCTTATAGTATTGTTTTCTATGCCATTCTTTAATAAAACAGTTTTTTGTCTCTCCTGAAAAGTTGCCATTTTGCACTTACAACGTTATTGCACTCAGCAGACGATATATAAAAAAAAAATTGTCAAATTAACCTCAATCTTTATTACCCTAATTACTTAATAAAACATACAAAAAGCAAACATGTCGTTTGATTTGAGAAGCTTTTTGGCTCAGCCTACTCAGGAGTTGTTTAATCTGGCCAAAAGGACAGATTTGTTAGATATTGCTTCCCATTATGGGGTTACTGCTGTCAAAACAAGCATGAAGAAGCATGAAATTAAGAATATTTTGGTACAGTTTTTTGTTGATGAAGAACTTTTCGATCCATCTGCTTTGTCTCTCATTATGGTTTCACATACTGAATTACAAATGAGACAAATTGAAATAGGAAGGCAAATTGAATTAGAAAAGTTAAGATTAGAGATGGAAGAACGAGGCAAAGAAAAAGAAAGAGAAATGCAGAGACAAATGCAGATGGAAAGATTAGAAATGGAAGAACGTGTTCGAAAAGAAAAAATAGAACAGGAAGAAAAAAATAGAGAAATGGAAGAAAGGGAGAGGGAAAAACAAAGAGAAATGGAAGAAAGAGAGAGGGAAAAACAAAGAGAAATGGAGGAACGGATTGAGTTAGAAAAGGAAAAAATGAGATATAGTATTGAAGAAAAAGAAAGGGAAAGGCAATTTCAATTAAGGCTGAAAGAAATGGAACTCCAGGGTCAAGATAGGGTGAAACATACCCCTGTTTTTGACTCTGGTAGTTACTTTGATGCAACAAAGCACATCAGATTAGTTCCACCATTTCAGGAAAAAGAGGTAGATAAGTATTTTTTGCATTTCGAAAAAGTTGCAGAAAATTTAAAATGGCCAAAAGAGCATTGGACCTTACTTTTGCAAAGCGTTGTTGTCGGAAAGGCTCGAGACATTTACACTCAGCTGACTGTCGAGCAAAGCTCAGACTATGATTTGGTTAAGGAGCTTATTCTTAAAGCATATGAGTTGGTCCCTGAGGCTTACAGGCAGAAATTTAGGAACTGTAAAAAAGAAATTTCCCAGACCCATGTAGAATTTGCTCGAACCAAAGAACAGCTATTTGATAGGTGGTGTTCTTCTAAAAAAGTAGGCTCTGATCATGACAAACTTAGACAGCTTGTCCTTGTTGAAGAGTTCAAACGGTGCATAAATTCAGACATTAAATCTTTTCTCGATGAGAAACAGGTTGAAACTTTGGAGGAAGCTTCTCGTTTGGCAGATGATTATGCTTTGACTCATAAAGTCTCATTTGTGAACAGGCCTTATCCTCGAAAACCTTATAATCCACAGACAGGTCCAAGATTCTATCCCAGTAATCCTTCTGGTAGTTATAGCCATACATCTAGTAATATGCCCAAACTTTCTGGTGAAAATAAAAGCCAGAATCCTTCCAAACCTTCTGGTGAAAACAGAAGTCAGAATTTTTCCAAACCTTCTGGTGAAAACAAAGACCAGAATCCCTTATCTCAACCTCAAGTAGTTTGTCATTATTGTAAAAATACAGGTCATTTGATCTCTGAGTGTTTAAAATTAAAGAGAAGGAAAGAACGAAAAAGACAAGAGGAACTTAAGCCTACAG
Organism: Lucinisca nassula; assembly: GCA_963580285.1. Taxonomy (NCBI): domain Eukaryota; kingdom Metazoa; phylum Mollusca; class Bivalvia; order Lucinida; family Lucinidae; genus Lucinisca; species Lucinisca nassula. Next base: position 96,054,485 of record OY757025.1, on the reverse strand, counting down.
GCTTGACTTCTATAAGGCCAAAACCACAGTCTTGTGTAAGGGAGGAAACTCTTTCTGATATCAAATTATCTGAGACTGATTCAGTTATGGAGATTTATGAACCATTCTTATCAGATGGTTTTGTGTCACTAAATGGTGACAGTTATGCCCATCCAACCCCTATTAAAATCTTACGAGATACCGGAGCTTCTCAATCTCTTATTCTAGCAGATACTCTGCCTTTTTCTGAGAAGACTTCTTTGGGCCAAAGTGTCCTTATTCAGGGTGTGGAATGTGGATTTGTTAATGTTCCGCTCCATAACGTTTATTTGTCATCAGACTTGGTATCCGGTTCAGTGGCTGTTGGTATTAGACCTTCTTTACCTTTTAAAGGTGTTCATTTGTTGCTAGGCAATGACTTAGCTGGAGATAAGGTTGTGGTAAACCCACTTTTGACTACTAATCCTTGCATAGACCAACCGCCTGATCCCATTGAGCAGGAAATTCCTGATCTTTATCCGTCTTGTGCAGTCACAAGGGCTATGGCACGTAAGGCCAAGCAAGCTGATGGGAAGCAGGATTTTGATTTTACTGATACCTTTTTGGGTCAGTCTTTTAATGACGAGATAACAAGGTCTCTGTCTTCAAGCCTGTCTGATCAGCAGGCAGATTTTCATGAGAATAAGTCATCTTTAGATCTAGGCCATGACAAAATGTCCGGGTCTCAACTAGCTATAGAACAGCACAAGGATCCTGAAATTTCGCCTTTGTTTGAAAGGGCTTTAGATGAGCAGGAATTATCTCAGGTCCCAGTCTGTTATTATGTCAAAAATGGCATTCTTATGAGAAAATGGCGTCCACCAGACGTCTCAGCAGAAGACGAGTGGACTGTCAACCATCAGATAGTGGTTCCACGGGTTTACCGTCCCGAAATATTAAACTTGGCGCATGAAACCCCCATGTCAGGACATTTAGGTGTAAATAAAACCTATCACAAGATTCTTAATCATTTTTACTGGCCTGGGTTAAAATCAGATGTTTCTCAGCATTGTAGGTCCTGCCATACATGCCAAATGGTAGGAAAACCCAATCAGACTATACCTAAGGCTCACTTGCAGCCTATACCTGCTTTTGATGAACCTTTCAGTCGAATAATTATAGACTGTGTGGGTCCCTTGCCCAGAACAAAGTCTGGCTGTGAATATCTATTGACTATTACGTGTGCTTCCACACGTTTTCCTGAAGCCATTCCTTTAAGAAATATCAAAACTAAGACAATCGTCAAGGCCTTAGTGAAGTTTTTCACATTTGTTGGGCTTCCTAAATCTATTCAGTCAGACCAAGGCTCAAATTTTATGTCTGGAATATTTCAACAAGTAATGCATGAACTTGGCATTGTACAGTATAAGTCATCGGCCTATCATCCTGAAAGTCAAGGCGCCCTTGAAAGATTCCATCAAACATTGAAAAACATGATAAGATCATATTGTTTTGACACAGAGAAGGATTGGGATGAAGGCATCCATCTCCTTTTATTTGCTGTTAGAGAATCTGTGCAAGAATCTCTTGGCTTCAGTCCATTTGAATTAGTATTTGGTCATACTGTTCGTGGTCCTTTGAAACTTCTCAAAGAGAAATTTCTCTCCAATGATGACACCTCCCTGAATTTACTTCAGTATGTGTCTGATTTCACAACTAGACTTTCAAAAGCTTGTGAGGCTGCTCGGACCAATCTTCAGTCAGCCCAAAGGAAAATGAAACAGCTATATGACATAGGGACAAAAGAAAGGAATTTTAAACCAGGTGATAAGGTACTAGCTCTTTTGCCTATTCCAGGAAAATCGTTGCAGGCCAGGTATTATGGTCCATACACTGTAGACAAAAAGATCAGTGACGTAAATTACATAATAAACACTCCTGGGAGGCGCAAGCTAAAGCAGCTATGTCATATTAACATGCTCAAGGAATACATAGATAGGGACAATACATCTTTAACATCAGTCAATCTAGTTAGCTCTGTTCCACTTAATTCATGTGACAATGACTGTGAGGATATTAATTCAGTGAAGTCGGATCCCACATCATCAAAACTTCAGAATTCTGACATTCTACGGAATCTTGACCAGAAACTGTCACATCTAGAGCCAAATCAGCGGAATGAACTGAAACAGCTGATTTTTGAATATGGACACTTATTTCCTGACATTCCAACACGGACAGACAAAATATTTCACGATGTGGACATAAATGGTTCTAAACCTGTAAAACAACACCCATACAGGATGAATCCTATAAAACAGAAAAATCTTAAAGAAGAAATTCAGTATTTGCTGGACAATGACTGGAATGGAGTTCTCCTAGTATTCTTATACCAGAACAAGAAAGGACAAAAATGTTTATAGACTCTTAGAAGGATTAATTCTCGAACATAGACAGATGCAGAGCAAGAATCAGTCTGCAACATTTCGAAGTTTATCTTACCCCTACTACTGCACCGATTGTTGTTTTCAGTGATCACAATCCACTGACTTTCATACACAAAATGAAAAACAAAAATCAGCGGTTGCTCAGGTGGAGTCTCATGCTACAAGAGTATAATTTAGACATAAGACATATTAGGGGGAGAGATAACATTATCCCTGATGCCCTTTCAAGAGCTTGAGCAGTGTCAGGAATTGTGTTTTTCTTTCATACTGCAGTGGATTGTGGATACATGTAATTGTATATGCTATGTTCAATATTTTATTAATCTTAAAGCAAAAGAAAGCTTTATTACATAAATCTTTCTTTTCCTCGAAGAGGGGGAGTGTTATGCATAAGAATTTATTTTTCTGATTCCCACTTTCACCCCACTGTGAACTAATAGTGCTATAAATATCTTGTTAATCTTTTTATAGAAGATTCTAGAAAACTGAGTCACAGATTAATTTCTTTTTTTGTAAACAACATGTTTACAAGGAAAAGTACTTCAGAACCTTCCAGAAAGTTCAGGTTTGCATTATTTTTAGAAGATTACCTCATCTTATTCCACAACCCTGTGGAACATTCTAGAGAAATCTTAGGGTCTATAAAAGAGCATGATTTTTCTCATTGAGTCAGACTTTGGAGTTTGATGTTTGGGCATTTAAGAAAAGTTATTTATAAATTCTGTGTGGGATTGTTAAAGGATATTACTTTTCATTTTGGACTGTGAATTCTGTGGGATCAAGGAAAATAGATTCATTCAGGATATTTCATAACAGAGCTAAGTACATTTAATTTTCTTACTTCTACAGGTTAAAGTTAACTTGTAAATAAATTTTGTTAAAATTTTCCAAAAGGCTTGTTTGCTTTTTCTTTCTGCTACGCCTGGCTCGTAACACTCATAAATTTGAAAATGCCAACAAATGTTGGCATTTTCAAATTTATGAGCAGGACAAATAACATTCTCTGCTATCTGAGAAAGAAAAATCGCTCAACTTCTTAGTATTTTAATTTTTATGAGCACCCTAAGTTTCATGCTCAGCTGAAGGGAGCATGAAAAAAAGTTTTATAACCTCGGGGCCAGAGCTTTTGATGACAACAGGACTGTTACAAAGCAGGTTTTCTTGATAGGCAATTCCATGTCTCAAATTGATCTGAATGCCATAAACAATAAAAGTGTCAACTGTAAACATACTCCTGTATATATAAATCATATTTACTATTACAATGAAAGAAATAATCGTGTCATAGTGACTCACTGGCCATAATATCTATTCTACTAAATAAATAGATTATTCAATAAACTGCAAAAACACCGATCATTTGGTGAATTTTTTTTTATATCAAGTTGTTACAATTTTGCTTTTATTTATAATTTTGATTTAGGAAGTATTTTAGATTTTGGCACAACAGCACAAAATACCAATTAACTTCACTAATCATGGGTCTAACCCACTCACCTCGGGTCTTCACAAAACTCCTAAAGCCAGTATTTGCTCATCTCAGATCTATAGGACATATCAGTGCAGCATATACAGATGATTCATGTTTACAGGGTTCCACATATGAAAAATGCCTTAGCAACATTAAGGACACAGTCCACCTTATGGACTCGCTCGGTTTGACAGTACAGCCAGAAAAATCTGTTCTGGAACCCACACAACAGATTGTTTTCCTAGGGTTTTTACTCTGTTCAATAACAATGACAATTAGACTTACTCCTGAAAGGTGCAAAGATATTACCAACTTACCGTATTCGGGTGTGTATTACCCGCATTTGAGTACTACCCGCACCCCCCTTTTTTTCCAAAATCTGGGGGAAAACTGTTATTCTGTTGTATTACTCGCATGGAACATTTGCTGAAATTTTGGTGAATGCGTAAGTGAGAAAAAGTAAAAATTTGGCCAGTTTTTGTAACACACAACGGAACGCGCGATCGTCTTCAAAGGGCGGGAAAATGCATGTGCGTGCGAGTTTCACCAGAAAGCATGTATTTTGCATTAAAATGTTGAAAAAACTTTACCTGTTCACCATTGTAATTTATTTATTAACCCACATATGCCCGCGGCCCTTTTTTGGGACATCGACAAACAGTGCAGTCCCAGATCAGACACCTCAGAAAGACGCCGCAGACGTCACTTTTTTGGGACATCGGCAAACAGTGCAGTCCCAGATCAGACACCTCAGAAAGACGCCGCAGACGTCTCTTTTTTGGGACATCGGCAAACAGTGCAGTCCCAGATCAGACACCTCAGAAAGACGCCGCAGACGTCTGATTTGGATTTACACTGTTTGAGGATTTATGACGGTTCAATTATGACACTTGTTAATCCCTGTCATATAATTGCCACCCTGCGGTGCGTGTCGATAAGGTGTGAAAATATGGTCAAGTTATGTCTCTAATTTGCGTTTATTCCCCAATCATAAAATTTAATCCGCAATCAATGTGAAAATTATTTAATTGCTCCTAAGACGAGTTGCTCCGACTATTCTACTATCTCGTAAATGGTTATGTTTTGGCGCCAAATAGCAGACGCTTGGCGAGAAAAGTTGAATGCTTTGATTTGTGTTAACACATCTGTATGCTGTTGTTGGTATTGACACGGAGCTTACGGAAAACGCTGTTTTCCACAACCGTTTTGCTATCGAGAATTTTTTTACCATTACCAAAAAATTTTTTATGAGAGAGATACGCCCCATTAATATAAAACAATAGACACGTGTGGGGTTGCTGGGGTCCGATGACGTCATTTACCGGTCGCGTGCAGAAAAAAAACTGTAGCGGTGGTTTGTGGGCGGCGGTTATGATGCTGGAAAACTTCGATGTTCGCATTGAACTTGCTTGTTTATTTTGTTAAAAATCAGAGTTTTAGGAATAATATTCACAAAATCGGGCTTGCTAGTAATGGAGATTGTTATATTACTCATGTGTAGGTAAAATTGAGTGGACAATTAAACATCTTTTATGTCGGGAATCGTACAAGGATAGAGCATAACACGAGATGCATCGTTTTTTCAGCTGACAAAAGTAAAACTAAAATGGTCCAAAAATAATTCGGGAGGATTACCCGCACCCTGAACTTGGGCCTGTAATTTGAAGGAAAAAAACTGCGGGTAATACACGCCCGAATACGGTATGTCAAGAAGTTCTAACCCAAAAACGTATGACAATACGAAAGTTTTCAAAACTTACAGGCAAACTGGTGGCGGCAGAACCTGGGGTGGAATATGCCCCTTTCTATTATAAGCCGTTGGAGAAAATTAAAGAACACGAACTGAAAGTGCATCAAGGTAATTTTGACAGCTTCATGACCATTCCCAAAGCTGCAATACCTACCATAGATTGGTGGATTGAAAATATCAGCACAAGCTTTAAACTTATTTCACATGGACCGGCTAAAATTATCTTATTCTCTGATGCATCAACTAAAGGATGGGGTGCATTCGATCAAACACACAATATCCGCACTGGAGGTGAATGGTCACTGACTGAACAAGACTGCCACATAAATGTCCTTGAGCTGAAAGCTTGTCAGTTTGCTCTTAAATCTTTCTGTAAAACAGTTTCCAATGAACATGTAAAACATTACATGGACAACACCACAAGTTGTGCATATGTCAACAAATTTGGGGGTAAAAAACCAATATAAGATACATTGGCTAGAGAAATCTGGGCTTGGTGTTTCCAAAGAAATATTCATTTGAGTGCAGCCCATGTACCTGGTTTAGATAATTGTGAGGCCGATGAAGAAAGCAGAACAATCAATGATGACACTGAATGGTCACTGACTCAAAAAGTGTTTGACATGATTAAAGACATACATCCCAACTTGTCAACTGACTTATTTGCATCAAGATTAAACCATAAATTGGAAAGATATGTTACACGTAGACCAGATCCAGGTGCCACAGCCATCGATGCATTTTCACTAACATGGACTTTGATTGGTCTTAGAGCGCTAATATGCGATGTCGAGTCGTTTCACCACTGGGTTGTTTCAGACATTTTTTGAAGTACGTTTCGATTATTGGACCAAATACACTACTCGACTGATACCTTCACAAAACAGGTACAGGTATAAAACATGAATTCAAAGTAAGTGCTCGCGTCTAAAAGTGGTAAATTATTTGTTGTTGCTGCTACACAATCACAGAACTGATAAAATACCAGAATTTTGTTCCTTCCTGAATGACCCTGATCAAGTTGTCGAACTCAACCAAGCAAATCAAGCACGCGGTCAGAAAACATGGCTTCTAAAACTTTTCGCCAAAAAAAAAAAATGAAAATTTTCAGAGGAAAAAAAGAGATTTTCATTCTTTCTGCTTAAAATATTGATTTTGGGTACACCTCGACGAGGCGGTTCTAACGAATACCCACAATCTATGTTTTAGAGCAGATATGAGGAAATAATGAATACCCCTGCAAACCCAACTTTTTCTATTTAAAGTGGGGTTTGCAGGAGTATTCATTACATAGGCGTGTTATCTTGATGTCCTGTGCGTAAACTTCAAAATGAATATCCTTATATCACCACCTCTCAACTTTAAACCACTAAAGTATTGTTTGCTATAAACTTGGCATCAAGTATACCCGCGCTTGCGCGGGTTTTTATCTAGTAATACAGGATATTGGCTTAAATACCACATTAGCAATTTCTCTCTTGCCCCACCTCCCCTCCCCTCCCCCTCCACCTCTCTATGAGGCATAATAACTAAAGAATGGGTAGAAGTTGAATGTTGAATGTTTATGGCCCTTACAAGCTTATTTCATATATTTTGAGCAGACTGTTTATCAGGTCGGCAAAAACTTGGGTACCTATAGAAAAACAACCTGACCTTCCATTTCATAACTTAACCTCTCACATGTGACCAGGAGAGGCTCTGACCCACAGCAATAAGAGATGACAAGTAAGGCCTTCATTTTTATGCCCCCTGCATGACCGAATGCATATCAATCCAGCAATTACTATTAAAAGCCTGCAACCCTAATGTGTCACCACACCTCAATTATGATCAATTTAGTTCATCAACACAGTGAAATGACCAATTCATCATATTGAATTATAGGCTTTCCTCCCCCTCTTGTAGTAAACAGAACAAGACGCCGAGAAAAACTACATCTGAAAATGTTGTCTGCTTATGTCGTCTGCTGAATTATTTTGCAAACTTTTTTAAAATATTTTTGAATACGGGCAAACAGTGTGGGCCCAGATCAGACTGCTCCTTCAGGGTCCACTCTGCAAAAAAAAAAAATACTTAAGGTAACCGGCAGACGGCAAAGCAGACGACAACTGTCATGATTGGCATTTTATTGGTTAGGTACTTAGCCCTATTTTAGGTGATGTTAACCCGTTTTATATGGGAAACTGGCGGCCCCCGCTCATCGGGGCCGCTTCCACGCAGCGCTGACGCCGACCGCAAACAAGTACATACTGGTAAACCGCTTAGAGGATCTAAGCCTGCTCAGGCAAAGCAGTGCGTGTCGGACCTTCCATGCTTATAAACTCTACTGGTTTCATTGGGTGACAGGGCTTGAGATGTCATTTCATCCCAATATCGGGTTAAAGTCCCACAAAATTGGAAGCAATGTCTCCAAAATGACCTATACAGTGTTGACGGGGACATTAAACCTAAAATGAAACAAACTGTGTGAAACAATATATATGGTTTCAAAGCAGTCCTTGGATAATCAAAAACTGGATAAACACTGGAAGCAATAGGCATCATGTATTGCTAAGGCTTTTAATTGTCCTACAAGGCTCATTTTCCTTGCCTCTAGCCCGATTATTATACCCTAAACAATGCGGGGGTACTTTGTCAATATTTCAGTAGGCTAAACTTGATTGTTTTATAACAGATACTTGACAAGAAGTCAACAATAATAGGCATATGATTCACCTCCATTTAGGGGGAAATAGCATCATTTATACGATTATAGTAACACCTTTTGAATGTATTACATGTAAGAAGCATATGATTTTGAAATGGTGCATGCTTCAAGAAAACAATACAAATTTTATCAGTGATAAGATCCAATGTTACTCAGAAATTCTGAATCATCTTTTTTAACCCATAAGACCCCAAGAAAAACTACATCTGAAAATGTCATCTGCTTATGTCGTCTGCTGAATATTTTGCAAATGTTTAAAAAAATATTTTTGCTTATAGGCAAACAGTGTGGACCCAAATCAGACTGCTCCTAGAGAAGCAGTCTGATTTGGGTTCACACTGTTTGCAAAAATGACTTTTAAAGTAACCAGCAGATGACAAAGCAGACAACAATTGTTGTGATTGGCATTTTATGGGTTAACAGTTTATAGCTCCTGATGGTCAGGGTTCAGACTTTCGGATGAGTCTTTAAACCGAGGTCCCGTCTCCGTATGACCTTAGCTGTTGGTGGGACGTAAAACTCAAACTCACTCACTCACTGATGGTCAGGGCTGCCAAACCGCTATTTGATTTGGTGTTTAACAGTCCAGCCAAAATTATTAGGGTCGTGTTGAGCTGGTCAGTAAAGGTAACTTCACATTTCCAGGGCAGGCTTATACAGAAGCGGTCAACCAGTATAGAGTGCAAATTCTTGTCACCGTCAACCCTATTAAGGTCATTTTGGAGATGCTGCTTCCAATTTTGTGGGACTTTTGCCCAACATAGTGAGCTGAAATGACATCTCAAGCCCTACCGCCTCAATAAGACAATAAGATATTCTTGCAGAAACTGACAACTGCCCTTCTTGAATAAGGAGAAGGGAGAGCATGAATGTGGAGAAGATTTCATCATCCATGAAAGTTACTAGATCCGATGATCAGACCGGCAACCTGCTGACCACCAGTCAGAAGCACATTCAATTTGCACGACCTACGCCCTCAAACTGACAAACACACGAATTTAAATAATTCATCACATATGATCACCCTCTTCATCATTAACTAAACTGAATACAGTGCAAATCATGATATGAGCCCCGCCAAGCGAATTTGTGTCTTCGAGCATGCCGTCACGACAAATTTTAACTGCGCATGCCCAGCCATTCAGAGGGGCCAGGGATACGGCTTTTTGTCTGAAGGTTCCTCTTGATTCACTGCTTGCATGAGCGAGCAGCGAAGGTTCTGGCGAGACTGCGCGGATGCTCGCATAGGCGATAAGTACCAAAATCGCTTGACGGGGCCCATATGATCAATCACTGATAAATGATTAAAGTTTTAACAGTTGACAGGTGAAGGACAGGTTAACCCTTTCAACCCTGCACATGTAGACCGGTATGGGTACCAAATTCAAGCAGTGTAGACAAATTCAAACAGTGTAGATAAGACGGCTTGTTATAAACAGAGTGGATCAAAATGAGCTGCTGCCATCATATTAACCCACACTGGACCAGAAACCCTGAAACAGGTTTTTTGCAAACAATGCAGGCCCAGATCAGATGCCGCAGAGCACAGCGTCTGATCAGGGCCGACACTGTTTACAAAAGGTTTAGCCATTTTCTAAATAAATTTTAAAGAAAAACACAACCTGACACCCCTAAATTTTGAAATCAACAAAAACTTAAAATGTTTTTCAGATTTTGTATTTTTCTTGTTTCTCCCAGAAACTTGGATTAGTTATCTCATGCAAATTGTCACCATTGTCAGACATCTTGCATGAAATGTCAACTCCTGTTTTCTGGTTAAAATTAAGGAAAATATTTCAATCCGTCTGCTGAAGAAAAAAATACCCAGCATGCAGAGCGTTAGAACCACATTGTCACAAAAGACACTCTCTCACTGGACTCAGCTACTTCCTATTATTTTATTACCGTAAAACACCTAAATTTGTACACATTGAGAACTTCATGCAATTCTCCTAAAATTTTAACATACAGGTTTCATGATCCAGCAAGGAGTTCAAAAAGTGCAGATGGAAATGCAAACAGTGCAGTCTGCACTGTTTGCTCAGGCATGTCTGTCCGAGTACATAGGGGCATTACGATATTGTTTTTGTGCATATAAAGTACCTCATGTTTACGTTTTGAGTAAGCAGATCATGAATGACCTGTCGCCTTGAGATGATGCATCAAAACTAAAACAGTTGTCACTGAACAAAATAATAACAACAAAAGTACTTTAATGTTGCGAAAATACCACAACAATGATTGAAATTCTACTTAAAATACTCCATAGTATTTGTGACATTTTATGCTGGTTACAGTAACAGCACTTACTCAGTTTTACTAAGACCAAAAAAGTGTTGAAAATACTTGTAAAGGTGAGACTCATTATAACGCTATTTGATACAACACCGTTTTGAATACAAATAAACCTATTTACAGCACTTCATTCTAACACTGATTGGATATAACATTTTTAAAGATGGACCTCAATAATGTATAGATTATATAGAACAAGAAAAATGCCTAATGGCATTATGGACGGGTTTTTTTTTTCAGTACGGTTAGGATGGTGGTGGCATGGGTGGGGTAGGGTGGGGTGTGCTGGTGTGGGGTAGGGTGGGGTGGGATGGGCTAGGAGTCTGGTGGGACGGGGTGGAATTTGTGTTGGGGTGGGGTGTGGGGTGGGATGGGGTGTGGTGGGGTTGTGGGGTGGGGTGGGCTTGGGTGGGTGGGATGGGGTGAGGTGGGGTAAGCTGGGGAGTGGTGGGACGGTGTGGGGTTGGGGGTGGATTGGGGTTGTTTTGGGATGGGGGTGGGGTGGGGTTGTGGGGTAGGGTATGCTAGGGTAGGGTGGGGTGGGTAGGGTATGTATGTAAAACTAAGTATGCATGTATGTACAGAACAAATGCAATATCCTAACCCAGTAACAACTTTTTGTGGAGGGGGGGGGGAGGGGGGGGGGGTATGATCTGTTTATGTGTTTTAAGAAAAAAAATAAAATAAAGTTTTTTTCTATTTTTAGCTCTAGCTCTAGTGGCCACTGATTTTAGCAATTTTGAAAAAGGGTCACCTAATGAACATTTCTGTAAAATAATTTTGAAATCGGGCCATTATCACAGGAGGAGATGTCGTTTAAAGAAATTGTTGACGGACGACGGACATCAACTCACCTTGAGCACTTCGTGCTCAGGTGAGCTAAAAAAAGAACGAAAAAAAAAAAAAAAAAAAAAAAATCCATGCCTGTGCATGCATGTATGTATTATTACTAGCAACTATCAGGGGAGGAAGATAATAATTGTTCATATGTGTTTATGGAGAAGAAAAGAAAAATAAAGAAAAAAAAGAATGAAAAAAGAAAGAAAAAAAAAAAGAACAAAAGAAAAAAAAAATGTCTCCACCGGGGTTTGAACTCACGCCCCTCAGATTCATAGTCAACAATAGGATTCGTAGTCCAGCACTCTATCCACTACACTGGCATTTGAAACAAGAGGGCCACGATGGCCCTGGATCGCTCACCTGATCCATAGAGTAACAAGTGGGCCCCTGGGAGGGCCATTATTGACCCCAGGGCTATAATGTGCATAATGTTGAGGGAGGTCTAAAAAGGTGAAGCTTCATACCAAATATCAACAAAGGCTATAATTTGAATAATCATGGCAAAGGTCCACTTGATGGAGCTACACCCCAAATATCAAAGACCTGGGTCTTGCGGTTTAAGAGAAGAAGATTCTTTTTAAAGATATTCCCTACATAAGCCTATGTAAATCCAAATGGCCCCAGAGCGGGGGCATTTTTGGCCTCTGGGCTATAATTTAAATAATCTTGATAGAGGTCCACTAGATGAAGCTTTACACCAAATATCAAAGACCTGGGCCATGCTATTTCAGAGAAAAAGATTTTCAAAGATTATCTCTATATTACGTTTATGTAAAACCAAAGGGCCCCGGGGCGGGGGATTTTTAGCCCGGGGGCTATAATGTGAACAATCTTGGTAGAGGTCCACTAGATGAAGCTCCATACCAAATATCAAAGACATGGGCCTCGCAGTTTCGGAGAAGAAGTTTTTTAAAGATTTCCCTATATAAGTCTATGTAAAACCAAAGGGTCTCGTGGCGGAGTCATTTTTGACCCCAGGTCTGTAATTTGAACAATCTTGATAGAGGTCAACTAAATGAAATTTCACACCAAATATCAAAGACCTAGGCCTTGTGGTTTCACAGAAGAAGATTTTTAAAGATTATCCCTGTATAAGTCTAAGTAAAACCAAAGGGCCCCAGAGACGGGGGCATTTTTGGCCCCAGGGCTATAATTTGAACAATCTTGTTAGAGGTTTACAATATGAAGCTTCATACCAAATATCAAAGAACTGGGCCTTGAGGTTTCAGAGATGAAGATTTTTAAAGATTTTCCCTATATAAGCCGATGTAAAACCAAAGGGCCCTTGGGCGGGGGCATTTTGGGCCCGAGAACTATAATTTGAACAATCTTGGAAGCGGTCCATCAGATGAAGCTTCATACCAAATAGCAAAGACCTGGGCCTTGCGGTTTCAGAGAAGAAGATTTTTAAAGATTTTCCCTATATAAGCCTATGTAAAACCAAAAGGCCCCGGGGCAGGGTCATTTTTGTCCCCAGCACTATAATTTGAACAATCTTGGTAGGGGTCCACAAGACGAAGCTTCATACCAAATATCAAAGACCTGGGCCTTGCAATTTCAGAGAAGATTTTTAAAGATTTTCCCTATATAAGCCCATGTAAAACCAAAGGGCCCGGGGCAGGGGCATTTTTGGCCCCAGCACTACAATTTGAACAATCTTGGTAGGGGTCCACTAGATGAAGCTTCATACTAAATATCAAAGTCCTGGGCCTTGCGGTTTCAGAGAAGAAGATTTTTTAAGATTTTCCCTATATAAGCCCATGTAAAACCAAAGGGACCGGGGCTGGGGCATTTTTGGCCCCAGCACTATATATAATTTGAACAATCTTGGTAGTTGTCCACTAGATGAAGCTTCATACCAAATATCAAAGACCTGGGCCTTGGGGTTTCAGAGAAGAAGATTTTTTAAGTTTTCGGTGAAAAAATCTATTTTTGTCTCCTATGAACTATATGTGCAACGGACCAGAACCATTTGATGTTGTTTGAAGAAATTGTTTACGCACGGATGACAGACAAAAAGTGATCCTAATATTAATCACAAGAGGGCCATGATGGCCCTGGATCGCTCACCTGATCCATAGTGTAACAAGTGGGCCCCAGAGAGGGCCATTATTGGCCCCAGAGCTTTAATATGCATAATGTTGAGGGAGGTCTTAAAGGTGAAGCTTCATACCAAACATCAACAAAGGCTATAATTTGAACAATCTTGGCAAAGGTCCACTAGATGAAGCTACACATCAAATATCAAAGACCTGGGCCTAGTGGTTTCAGAGAAGAAGATTTTTAAAGATTTTCCCTTTATAAGCCTATGTAAAACCAAAGGGCCCCTTGGCGGGGGCATTTTTGGCCCCAGCACTATAATTTGAACAATCTTGGTAGGGGTCCACTAGATGAAGCTTCATACCAAATATCAAAGACCTGGGCCTTGTGGTTTCAGAGCAGAAGATTTTTAAAGATTTTCCCTATATAAGCCAATGTAAAACTAAAGGGCCCCGTGGCGGGGGCATTTTTTGTCCCAGCACTAAAATTTGAACAATCTTGGTAGGGGTCCACTAGATGAAGCTTCATACCAAATATCAAAGACCTGGGCCTTGTGGTTTCAGAGAAAAAGATTTTTAAAGATTTTCCCTATATAAGCCTATGTAAAACCAAAGGGCCCCGTGGCGGGGGCATTTTTAGTCCCAGCACTAAAATTTGAACAATCTTGGTAGGGGTCCACTAGATGAAGGTTCATACCAAATATCAATGTCCTGGGCCTTGTGGTTTCAGAGAAGAAGATTTTTATAGATTTTCCCTATATAAGCCAATGTAAAACCAAAGGGCCCCGTGGCGGGGGCATTTTTTGTCCCAGCACTAAAATTTGAACAATCTTGGTAGGGGTCCACTAGATGAAGCTTCATACCAAATATCAAAGTCCTGGGCCTTGTGGTTTCAGAGAAGAAGATTTTTAAAGAATTTTCCCTATATAAGCCTATGTAAAACCAAAGGGCCCCGGGGCGGGGGCATTTTTGGCCCCAGCACTATAATTTGAACAATCTTGGTAGGGGTCCACTAGATGAAGCTTCATATCAATGACCTGGGCCTTGTGGTTTCAGAGAAGAAGGGCATTTTTTGTCCCAGCACTAAAATTTGAACAATCTTGGTAGGGGTCCACTAGATGAAGCTTCATACCAAATATCAATGTCCTGGGCCTTGTGGTTTCAGAGAAGAAGATTTTTAAAGATTTTCCCTATATAAGCCTATGTAAAACCAAAGGGCCCCGTGGCGGGGGTATTTTTTGTCCCAGCACTATAATTTGAACAATCTTGGTAGGGGTCCACTAGATGAAGCTTCATTCCAAATATCAAAGTCCTGGGCCTTGTGGTTTCAGAGAAGAAGATTTTTAAAGATTTTCCCTATATAAGCCTATGTAAAACCAAAGGGCCCCGGGGCGGGGGCATTTTTGGCCCCAGCACTATAATTTGAACAATCTTGGTAAAGGTCCACTAGATGAAGCTTTTCCCTATATAAGCCCATGTAAAACCAAAGGGCCCCGGGGCGGGGGCATTTTTGGCCCCAGCACTATAATTTGAACAATCTCGGTAGGGGTCCACTAGATGAAGCTTCATACCAAATATCAAAGACCTTGGCCTTGTGGTTTCAGAGAAGAAGATTTTTTAAGTTTTTGGTGAAAAAAATCTATTTTTAGCTCCTGTGACCTAGATGTGCAACGGACCGGAACCATTTGAACAACTTTGAAAGGGGACCACCTAAGGATCATTCCTGTGAAGTTTGGTCAAAATCCGATCAGTGGTTTAGGAGGAGATGTTGTTTAAAGAAATTGTTTACGCACGCACGGACGCACGGACGCACGCACGGACGCACGCACGCACGGACGGACGACGGACAAAAAGTGATCCCAAAAGCTCACCTCGTCACTACGTGACGGTGAGCTAAAAATATACCAGAGAGGGCCATTATTGGCCCCAGGGTTTTAATGTGCATAATGTTGAGGGAGGTCTTAAAGGTGAAGCTTCATACCAAACATCAACAAAGGCTATAATTAGAACAATCTTGGCAAAGGTCCACTAGATAAAGCTACACATCAAATTTCAAAGACCTGGGCCTTGCAGTTTCAGAGAAGAAGATTTTTTTTAAAGATATTCCCTACATAAGCCTATGCAAAACCAAATGGCCCCAGGGCTATATAAATCTATGTAAAAACAAAGGGCCCCGGCCCGGGGTGGGGGCATTTGTGGCCCCAGGGCTATAATTTGAACAATCTTGGTAGAGGTCCACTAGATAAAGCTCCATACTAAATATCAAAGGCCTTGGCCTTGCAGTTTCAGAGAAGATTTTTAAAGATTTCCCTATATAAGTCTATGCAAAACCAAAGGGCCCCGGAGCGGGGACATTTTTGGTACCAGGGCTATAATTTGAATAATTGTGATAGAGGTCCACTAGATGCAGCTTCATACCAAATATCAAAGACCCAGGCCTTGTGGTTTCAGAGAAGAAGATTTTTGAAGATTTTCCCCATGTAAGTCTATGTAAAACCATAGGGCCCCAGAGTGGGGGCATTTTTGGCCCCAGGGCTATAATTTTAACAATCTTGGTAGAGGTCCATTAGATGCAACTTCATACCAAATTTCAAAGTCCTGGGCCTTGTGGTTTCAGAGAAGATTTTTAAAGATTATCCCTATATAAGTCTATGTAAAACCAAAGGGCCCCGGGACGGGGCCACTTTTGGCCCCAGCACTATAATTTGAATCATCTTGGTAGGGGTCCTTTAGAAGAAGCTTCATACCAAATATAAAAGACCTAGGCCTTGTGGTTTCAGAGAAGAAGATTTTTAAAGATTTTCCCTATATAAGTCTATGTAAAACCAAAGGGCCCCTGAGCGGGGGCATTTTTGGCCCAAGGGCTATAATTTGAACAATCTTGGTAGGGGTCCACTAGATGAAGCTTCATACAAAATATCAAAGTCCTGGGCCTTGCGGTTTCAGAGAAGAAGATTTTTAAAGATTTTCCCTATATAAGGCCATGTAAAACCAAAGGGTCCCAGTCGGAGGCTTTTTTTGCCCCAGCACTATAATTTGAACAATCTTGGTAGGGGTCCACTAGATAAAGCTTAATTCCAAATATCAAAGTCCTGGGCCTTGCAGTTTCAGAGCAGAAGATTTTTAAAGATTTTCCCTATATAAGCCTATGTAAAACCAAAGGGCCCGGGGGCGGGGACATTTTTGGCCTCAGCACTATCATTTGAATAATCTTGTTAGGGGTCTTTTAGATGAAGCTTCATACCAAATATAAAAGACCTAGGCCTTGTGGTTTCAGAGAAAAGGATTTTTAAAGATTTTCCCTATATAAGTCTATGTAAAAACAAAGGGCCCCTGAGCGGGGGCATTTTTGGCCCAAGGGCGATAGTTTGAACAATCTTGGTAGAGGTCCATTGGATGAAGCTTCATTCTAAATATCAAAGTCCTGGACCTTGCGGTTTCAGAGAAGAAGATTTTTAAAGATTTTCCCTATATAAGTCTATGTAAAACCAAAGGGCCCCTGAGCAGGGGCTATAATTTGAACAATCTTGGTAGGGGTCCACTAGATGAAGCTTCATACAAAATATCAAAGTCCTGGGCCTTGCGGTTTCAGAGAAGAAGATTTTTAAAGATTTTCCCTATATAAGCCTATGTAAAACCAAAGGGTCCCAGGTGGAGGCTTTTTTTGCCCCAGCACTATAATTTGAACAATCTTGGTAGGGGTCCACTAGATAAAGCTTAATACCAAATATCAAAGTCCTGGTCAAATATCAAAGTCTATGTAAAAACAAAGGGCCCCTGAGCGGGGGCATTTTTGGCCCAAGGGCGATAATTTGAACAATCTTGGTAGAGGTCCAATGGATGAAGCTTCATTCTAAATATCAAAGTCCTGGACCTTGCGGTTTCAGAGAAGAAGATTTTTAAAGATTTTCCCTATATAAGGCCATGTAAAACCAAAGGGCCCCGGAACGGGGGCATTTTTTGCCCCAGCACTATAATTTGAACAATCTTGGTAGGGGTCCACTAGATAAAGCTTAATACCAAATATCAAAGTCCTGGGCCTTGCAGCTTCAGAGCAGAAGATTTTTAAAGATTTTCCCTATATAAGCCTATGTAAAACCAAAGGGCCCGGGGGCGGGGACATTTTTGGCCTCAGCACTATCATTTGAATAATCTTGTTAGGGGTCTTTTAGATGAAGCTTCATACCAAATATAAAAGACCTAGGCCTTGTGGTTTCAGAGAAAAGGATTTTTAAAGATTTTCCCTATATAAGTCTATGTAAAACTAGAGTGTTCACAAGTTTTTTCTTTAATTTGACCTACTGACCTACTTTTTGACCCGAAAAGACCTTTATTCAAACTTAGCCAAGATATTGTCACAATGACCATTCTGAGCAAGATTAATGATTTAACCAAACTTGTGGCCTCCTGAGTATTCACAAGGTTTTTCTATGATTTGACCTACTGACCTACTTTTCAACCGGACATGACCCATATTCAAACTTGACCGAGATATTGTCATGATGATCATTCTGAGCAAGTTTGATTATGATTGGACCAAAATTGTGGCCCCTAGGGTGTTCACAAGGTTTTTATATGATTTGACCCGCTGACCTACTTTTTAACCCGATATGACCCATATTCGAACTGGACTGAAATATTGTCACAATGGTCATTCTGAGCAAGTTTCATGATAATTGGACCAAAACAGTGGCCTTCAGAGTGTTCACAAGGTTTTTCTATGATTTGACCTACTGACCTACTTTTTGACCGGACATGACCCATATTCGAACTTGACCAAGATATTGTCATGATGATCATTCTGAGCAAGTTTGATTATGATTGGACCAAAATTGTGGCCTCTAGGGTGTTCACAAGGTTTTTCTATGATTTGACCCGCTGACCTACTTTTTAAGCCGACATGATCCATATTCAAACTTCACTAAAATATTGTCACAATGATCATTCTGAGCAAGTTTGATGATGATTGGACCAAAATTGTGGCCTCTCGAGTGTTCACAAGGTTTTTCTATGATTTGACCTACTGACCTACTTTTTTACCCGACATGACCCAAATTCGAACTTGACCGAGATATTGTCATGATTATCATTCTGAGCAAGTTTGATGATAATTGGACCAAAACTGTGGCCTCTAGTGTGTTCACAAGAAAAAGTTTACGCACGACGGACGACGGACGACGGACGACGCACGACGACGCCGGACATCTTACTGTCACAAAAGCTCACCATGACCTTCGGTCAGGTGAGCTAAAAAGGTTAACCAAAAGGTAAACCTGAAAAACACAAGTTTGAAAAATGACAATTTCCGCCAAAATTTTAGTCTTTTGCGCCATTTATGGATAATACATGAAAGCGGTACCTCCACTTATGCATCAGTCCTGATATTAAAACAATCTGCTACAGCATAGATGAAAAATATCACTTTGAAAAAAAGGTTAACCAAAAGGTAAACCTGGGACGACGCCCGCCCGCCCGCCCGCCCACCCGCCCGCCCGGACATCACTATTTTAAAGGACGGATTTTTTTTAAAAACCCGTCCAAAAATGACCATAAATGGTCATTTTTCTGTATAATCAACTCATTTTTGTGGCTACCTTGATGGCTCAGTTGGATGTACGTCTGACAAACCATATATGTTCATTTTTGTACATTATATATTTTTTGTTTGAATAAAACATGGTTTCTGATTTGGACCCCAACATGAGTGTTATACAGAGGTTTTGCTTGTTTCATTGTTTTGGAGTTACATAGCCCAGTCAACACTTATTTAGGTCATATTGAGCAGGTCAGTTTATGTAGCCACACTTCCTAGCCAGTGGGTAAGCAGTTAACCTGAACAGTGCACATTCTTTACCCAGAAACTGACAACTGTCCTTTTTGAATCAGCAGAAGGGAAAGAATGACAGCAGAAAAGATTTCATAATCAATATCCACACAAGTATGCTGCCGACCCCCACAGATATCCAACCTGCTACTTCCTGATCACTGTCTTTCAATTTGGGCACGTCCATTCTTGAAAATATGTGTTTTTCAAAATCATTATTTGCATATGTATGTTTAAATACATGTAAAGTTAAGGAAATTATACAGATCTTTTTATCGGAACCCGCCAGACTTTACCTGTAACCTCTTACCGATTTTATTTTTTATTTCATTCTACTGTCGATTTATCTAAAAAGTTTATACAAATTAGCGACTTTGCGAGAAATGGACCTTAATATACACATGATCAGTGACCACTTAAAAATGCATAACAGAACAAGGCATACAGCTATACCCCGGCACCACTTATTACTTTTGCAAACAGTAAAGGCTCGGGCACGACTGCCCACATGGGCAGTCATGCCCGAGCCTTTACTGTTTGCATATGCCGTAAAGACCTATGTTTCATGTTGCGGATACTATAAATATCTTATAAGCCCCAAATTTAAACAAACACTACTGGTAATTCAGGGTGAAACCTAATCTCATAGCAAATACAGCTCAGTATTTGGCCAATTTCAAGTAGTAGGTAAATGTTGGCAAACAATTTTTACAAGAACAAGCAATATACCACATCCAATTATAAGGTGACCGGGTACACTTAAAATTTGTCAGCTATATCTGCAAGGGAGACCACTTTTGTGACCTGCAATGGTTCCCTGTTTGTTTGATTTGAGGTTTAACGTCCCCGTCAACACTAGGTGGCACTACAGTAAAAAAAATCCCCTTACTCACAATGTAAATTGGGGCATATTCCATCTTCTACCACATTTCAGCAAGTCTAATGCTTCCATTATGAGGCATATAATTTGACAGGCTGACCATTTACCTTCCAGAAGAAGCTAAAAAATATGTATGCTGTGCGGCATATTTTGGCCTTTTTGGCAGCCAGTGTCAACAAACCCATACCGCAGCGAATAAATCCAGGCATTTCCAGTGGCCAGTCAGCACAATTTTATGGTTCATTTTAAATCAGCTGCATTTTACAATAGCAAATACCTACTAATACTTCTTCTAATAAACAATAATACTTCTCAGAAAAATAATGGCTTAGCACACAATCCTATCAGAAGCAGCAGAATATTCAATTCTGTACTGAAAGCTCTCCCCAAAGCAAGTGCAGCTTTCATAAAGACCAATTATTTACTGTAGTGCAACCTATACCAAACCCTAATTTCTTTATGATCCACCAAAAGAATTGCCAAACACAAGTTTAGACCATATCTAATAATAAAGTCATGCATAATTAATGTTCAGTGACAAAGAATCTTTAAACTTTGCGAAAAAGTTATCGCTTCCAGATTCTACGATGAAAGTCGGACAAACCATGTTTTGTGAAAAAGCGCAAAGTTTACCTCTTTCCAGAATGGAACCCAGAAACCGGCTTGCATCAGTGCTTCTTCTCAGATGTCTTTGGAATACTTTAATCCTAAAATGCACTAAATCATGTCCTATTAGCAGCCATGCTAGAAATTTTGGCTGTTCTCACACCTATACCCCCTAATTTCAGTAAAAATTGGCATTTTGAGGATATTTTGGGGACAAAACCTTGATGTAAATGATTATAAATGCCTTAATGCCATGAGAAATGTCTGAATATATCTATTCAAATCTTGTAACATGAATCCAACCAGTAAGAACTTACAATGGCTGAGAAAACTCATTGCGATATTGCAGCGGGCTGTTCGGAGAGACAATTTTGAAATTTTGCATTGGCTTGAGACCTCTGTCTAATGCCAAGTAACCTCAGTGTTATATTCAATATTGAGTATTTTCTTTTTCTTGTGTTCCTGTTTTTACATTTACTGCAAGTCTGCTTTCCAAACAGACCAATGACAACTGATTTACATGGCTTTTAAGTAACCCCCCCCCCTCCAATTACATGGAACAGAAGCAAAAACTTATAAAATACACCAAGTTAGTCCTAAATTAGCACTAAACTTACAATTTGTACAGTTTCTGTGACAAAATACATGCCAGGAAGATCAACTTTAAGATACAGAATTGGAGGGAACCTATTATGTGTGAAAATATTATGTAATGAATGAAAACATTAGAGGGGAGCTGATTTTTCTACTTTCGGTTTAGGTGGCACTACAGTAAAAAAAATCCCCTTACTCACAATGTAAATTGGGGCATATTCCATCTTCTACCACATTTCAGCAAGTCTAATGCTTCCATTATGAGGCATATAATTTGACAGGCTGACCATTTACCTTCCAGAAGAAGCTAAAAAATATGTATGCTGTGCGGCATATTTTGGCCTTTTTGGCAGCCAGTGTCAACAAACCCATACCGCAGCGAATAAATCCAGGCATTTCCAGTGGCCAGTCAGCACAATTTTATGGTTCATTTTAAATCAGCTGCATTTTACAATAGCAAATACCTACTAATACTTCTTCTAATAAACAATAATACTTCTCAGAAAAATAATGGCTTAGCACACAATCCTATCAGAAGCAGCAGAATATTCAATTCTGTACTGAAAGCTCTCCCCAAAGCAAGTGCAGCTTTCATAAAGACCAATTATTTACTGTAGTGCAACCTATACCAAACCCTAATTTCTTTATGATCCACCAAAAGAATTGCCAAACACAAGTTTAGACCATATCTAATAATAAAGTCATGCATAATTAATGTTCAGTGACAAAGAATCTTTAAACTTTGCGAAAAAGTTATCGCTTCCAGATTCTACGATGAAAGTCGGACAAACCATGTTTTGTGAAAAAGCGCAAAGTTTACCTCTTTCCAGAATGGAACCCAGAAACCGGCTTGCATCAGTGCTTCTTCTCAGATGTCTTTGGAATACTTTAATCCTAAAATGCACTAAATCATGTCCTATTAGCAGCCATGCTAGAAATTTTGGCTGTTCTCACACCTATACCCCCTAATTTCAGTAAAAATTGGCATTTTGAGGATATTTTGGGGACAAAACCTTGATGTAAATGATTATAAATGCCTTAATGCCATGAGAAATGTCTGAATATATCTATTCAAATCTTGTAACATGAATCCAACCAGTAAGAACTTACAATGGCTGAGAAAACTCATTGCGATATTGCAGCGGGCTGTTCGGAGAGACAATTTTGAAATTTTGCATTGGCTTGAGACCTCTGTCTAATGCCAAGTAACCTCAGTGTTATATTCAATATTGAGTATTTTCTTTTTCTTGTGTTCCTGTTTTTACATTTACTGCAAGTCTGCTTTCCAAACAGACCAATGACAACTGATTTACATGGCTTTTAAGTAACCCCCCCCCTCCAATTACATGGAACAGAAGCAAAAACTTATAAAATACACCAAGTTAGTCCTAAATTAGCACTAAACTTACAATTTGTACAGTTTCTGTGACAAAATACATGCCAGGAAGATCAACTTTAAGATACAGAATTGGAGGGAACCTATTATGTGTGAAAATATTATGTAATGAATGAAAACATTAGAGGGGAGCTGATTTTTCTACTTTCGGTTTAGGTGGCACTACAGTAAAAAAAATCCCCTTACTCACAATGTAAATTGGGGCATATTCCATCTTCTACCACATTTCAGCAAGTCTAATGCTTCCATTATGAGGCATATAATTTGACAGGCTGACCATTTACCTTCCAGAAGAAGCTAAAAAATATGTATGCTGTGCGGCATATTTTGGCCTTTTTGGCAGCCAGTGTCAACAAACCCATACCGCAGCGAATAAATCCAGGCATTTCCAGTGGCCAGTCAGCACAATTTTATGGTTCATTTTAAATCAGCTGCATTTTACAATAGCAAATACCTACTAATACTTCTTCTAATAAACAATAATACTTCTCAGAAAAATAATGGCTTAGCACACAATCCTATCAGAAGCAGCAGAATATTCAATTCTGTACTGAAAGCTCTCCCCAAAGCAAGTGCAGCTTTCATAAAGACCAATTATTTACTGTAGTGCAACCGTAAAGTTCATTTTGGAGACGTTGCTTCCAATTTTGTGGGACTTTTACCCGACATTAAGATGAAATGACATCTCAAGCCCTGTCGCCCAATGAAACCAATAGGGTTTATCAGCATGGACGGTCCGCCTCGCACCGCGGTTCCTGGACAGGCTTAGATCCTCTAAGCGGTTTACCAGTACTAGTGTGCTGGCCGGATTCAGCTCTGATTGGAAGCATCGTGCAGCCCATATATTTCTTCAAGCCCCTATGGGCGGGGGCGGTTCCCTGTAAATTAAACCCTAAGAAAAAGTTACCAAGGCAGTCTAGTCTTGGTTTAGGCTGGCAAATGGTCCTAAATGGGGACTTGGACTGTTTTCTTAACCTGTAAATTTGGCCCCCGCCCATCGGGGCTTGAAGAAATATATGGGCTGCATGATGCTTTCACGCAGAGCTGAAACCGAACCACACACGAGTACTGGTAAACCGCTTAGAGGGTCTAAGCCTGCCCAGGCAAAGCCGTGCGAGTCCATGCTTATAAACCCTATTGGTTTCATTTGGCGGCAGGGATTGAGATGCCATTTCATCTCAATGTCGGGTAAATGTCCCACAAAATTGGAAGCAACGTCTCCAAAATGACCTATACAGTGTTGACGCAGACGTTAAACCTCAAATCAAACAAACCAAAGCAGAAACTATATTAGTTAGACAACCACTGGGACAGACAGGCCTAAGCAAACAGTGCAGACACAGATCAGACAGCTCCTCAAGGAGCAGTATGATCAGGGTCTACACTATTTGCCATTCCGTCTGCACCTTTTGGACTCCTTGCTGGAACATGAAACGGAATTGTTATAATTTTAGGAGACTTACAGCAAATCCTCAACGTGTCCGAATTTTTAGGAATCTTACAGTATGTCCAAACAAAAAATTTTGGGATCCATCTTTAAACTGTGTTATGTCCAAAACCCTATGGTGGTGCAGTAATTATGGTCATTTTTATAAATCATCTTTATATTTCTGACTGAATTTACACAACCTATCTCTAAACCATCTTCTTTCTGAATAATATAGACAATGTCTTGAAGATGAAAACAAGAGGGCCATGATGGCCCTGGATCGCTCACCTGATCCTATTGTACAAACGGAATTGTGGGTAATATATGGTGGAGTGGAGGGTTTGAGCAATTTTGGTTGGACCCAAAGACCATTTCTGTGAAATTAATTCAAAATCAGTCTGCCTGTTTAGGAGTAGAAGTCATTTTGAGAAGTAGAAGCCATTTTTGATGAAATGACATCTCAAGCCCTGCTGCCCAATGAAACCAATGGGGTTTAAATGTATTGATGGTTCCACTTGCACCACTTTGCCTAGACAGGCTAAAACCTTCAAAGTGGTTTACCAATATTCCTGTAGAAGCACCTTGCAGCCAAGGTGGGTGGGGGCCAAAACTTTCAAAAGACATCTGTCTCTAAAAGGAAGCAATTTTATAGGAATGTTCTATGAGTGACCCTCTAACAATATTGCTAAAAATATTTTGCTTAACTGAACATGATGGCCACCACAGCTAAAAACCTCAAACCTCATTCCAGTCAAATAATTTCATAATCAATCCACTGGTCGTTTAAAAGGTTTTTCTATTTTTAGCTCTGGCAGCCATCTTGTTCACCAGAGCAGAATGGTTTGAGCACTTTTTGTAGAGGGTCACCCAAGGAACATTCCTGTGAAGTTATTTCAAAATCCATCCACGGGTAAAGGAGAAGAAGTTGTTTAAGATTTTTTCTATTTTTAGCTCTGGTGGCCATTTTATTCAACCGAGCAGAACGGTTTGAGCAATTGTGGTAGAGGGTCACCGAACGAACATTCCTGTGAAACATTTTCAAAATCCATCCACTTGTTAAGGAGAAGTCATTTAAAGGTTTTTCTATTTTTAGCTCTGGTGGCCATTTTGTTGACCTGTTTGTTGGAACGGTTTGAGCAAATTTGGTAGAGGGTCACCCAAGGAACATTCTGGTGAAATAATTTCAAAATCCATCCACAGGTTAAGGAGAAAAGTGCGTTTAAAGTTTATTCTATTTTTAGCTCTGGTGGCCATTTTGTTAACCCGAGCTGAACAGTTTGAGCAATTTTGGTGGAGGGCCACCCAAGGAACATTCCTGTTAAGTGATTTCAAAATCCATCCGCTGGTAAAGGAGAAGAAGTCGTTTAAAGGTTTTTCTATTTTAAGCTCTGGCGGCCATTTTGTTTACCCGAGCGGAACAGTATGAGCAATTTTGGTAGAGGGTCACCAAACAAACATTCCTGTGAAATAATTTCAAAATCCATCCACTGGTTATGGAGAAGAAGTCGTTTAAAGGTTTTTCTATTTTTAGCTCTGGTGGCCATTTTGTTCACCCGAGGGGAACAGCATAAGCAATTTTTGTAGAAGTTTGCCAAAGGAACATTCCTGTGAAATTTCAAAATCCATCCACTGTTTAAGGAGTAGAAGATGTTTAAAGGTTTTTCTATTTTTAGCTCTGGTGGCCATTTTGTTCACCCCGAGCGGAACTGTTTGAGCAATTTTGGTAGAGGATCCCCCAAGGAACATTCCAGTGAAATAATTTCAAAATCCATCCACTGGTTAAGGAGAAAAAGTTGTTTAAAGCTTTTTCTATTTTTAGCTCTGGCGGCCATTTTGTTCACCCGAGCAAAATGGTTTGGGCAATTTTGGTAGAGGGTCACCGAAGGAACATTCCTGTGAAGTAATTTCAAAATCCATCCACTAGTTAAGGAGAAAAAGTCGTTTAAAGCTTTTTCTATTTTTAGCTCTGGCGGCCATTTTGTTCACACGAGCGGAACGGTTTGAGCAATTCTGGTAGAGGGTCCCCAAGGAACTTTCCTGTCAAGTAATTTCGAAATCCATCCACTGTTTAAGGAGAAGAAGTTGTTAAAAGGTTTTTCTATTTTTAGCTCTGGCGGCCATTTTGTTCACCCGAGCTGAACGGTTTGAGCAATTTTGGTAGAGGGTCATCCAAGGAACATTCCTGTAAAACAATTTCAAAATCCATCCACTGGTTAAGCAGGAGAAGTCATTTAAACAATTTTCTATTTTTAGCTCTGGCGGCCATCTTGTTCACCCGAGCGGAACACTTTGAGCAATTTTGGTAGAGGATCACCCAAGGAGCATTCCTGTGAAATTAGATCAAAATCTGTCCAGCAGTTTTGGAGGAGAAGTTGTTTAAAGCAAAAGTTGACGACGGACGGACGCACGCACGCACGCACGCACGGACGACGGACGACGGACAAAGACTGATCCCAAAAGCTCACCTTGAGCACTTCGTGCTCAGGTGAGCTAAAAAATAGTATGCATCAATTAAATACCTGTAAAACCTGTATATAATTTCCAAAAATGACACAAAACTACTAACTGATCCGATGTCTCGAAAATTTTATCACCTGCACAGTTTAAAATCAGATCACCTTGTTTTACGTACACTATCCAAAAACCTGACAGTTTACCTGTGAAGTTTGACAATAACTGCGTACTCCAAGCTACCATAATTGACTGTATGGGTGGATGAATAACGCTACCCACGGTTAAAAGATGATACACTGGTATGATAATGTGTTTTCGAGATTTTTATTGATATGAAATTTATTTACCTACACATGCCTATATTTACCAGTGAAGTGTGTCACAAAGTTGAAGAGGATTTGTCAAGGTAAGAGGTTGGAGGAGAAAGCAAAAACATGTCATTTTTTATACAGGTGACCTTAACCTGCTAAATATATTTCTGTCTGAACTGTATCGTTTTGAGTTTTATGTCCCACAAACAACTAAGGTCATATGGAGATGAGACCTCAGTTTAATCCTTTTTGTACCAAATGGAATTTTCCTCCTTATATATAGCAAGAGTCCATTTCAAAATTTGTCGTTTCTTCAAAATAGATTTGGAAAATGGCTGAACTTTTTGCAAACAGTGGAGGCCCTGATCAGACGCTGCGTTCTGCGGCGTCTGATCTGGGCCTGCAGTTTGCCACAGTACCCGTTTAGGGGTTTCCAGTCTGAAATGGGTTCAAAAGACTCATCCGAAAGTCTGGAGAAGTGTTTTGAGTTTAACATACCACCAACAAATAAGGTCAAACAGAGAAGAGACATTGGCTTAAAGACTTATCCGAAAATCTTGGAGAAGCCTGAAACTGAACCTATGACCCCATTATTAAAGTGTTATTGGGTCTAAACTCAAATCAACATTTCTAGAAAAGGGGTCTTCTCTTAAAAGAAAAGATTCCGCTCCTTGTGAGCAAATTCTTTCATTTAAGAGTAAACCCCTATTGACAAGGGAGACCAAATTATTTTTGAAAGAACTGCCCCTAGAGGTGTAGAGTGTGATGCAAAAAGCCGCCATGACATCACTCATAGACTCTTTTAAACTGTAGATGGTGCAAAATCATTTTCTCTCATCAAAAGCATTACGAAAGGAAAAATATGCATATGTTACAGTCAAAATTGATTGCTTGATTAATTTTTTGTGTTTAACGACATGTCAACCCTTGTGGGTCATTTTGTGTCGTCTCCCAGAGAAATGGAGAAAAGAGATAGTAGAGGAGGTAAAAGTGAGGGACAGAGGGAAATGAATGGATATGTAGAAACAGAAGAAATAGGAACACTCCCCCTCTACTCTTACTGCAGGCCTTGCTCAACTGTACTGAAGCCATTTTCAGATGGACGTCATAGAGAGATTCACGCTACCTTTGCCTAACCCAACCATGCCCCCAAACAAAATCGATGGCGAATTTTCTTCTGAACGGATCAGCCGAAGTGTGTGAATTGCTGATTTTCTTATCTTTCTATTTGCTTTTTCCGGTTTTTGTTTCATTTGAGGTTTAACGTCCCCGTCAACACAGTAAAGGTCATTTTGGAGACTTTCCTTCCAATTTTCTGGGACTTTTACCCAACGTTGAGATGACATGCCATCTCAAGCCCTGTCTTTGTTTTGTTTAATTTGAAGTTTAACGTCCCCGTCAGCACAGTAAAGGTCATTTTGGAGACGTTGCTTCCAATTCTGTGGTATTTTTATCCGACACTGAGATAAAATGACATCTCAAGCCCTGTCACCCAATGAAACCAATAGGGTCTATATGCATGGACAGACCGACTCGCATCGCTTTGCCTGGGCAGGCTTAGATCATCTAAGCAGTTTACCAGTAGTCGTGTGCAGTCGGTTTCAGCTCTGAGTGGAAGCATCATGCAGCCTGTCTATTTCTTCAAGCCCCGATGGGAGGGGGCCATCAAGCCCTGTCGCCCAATGAAACCAATAGGGTTTATAATTCAAGCATGGATGGTTCGACTTGCACCACTTTGCCTGGGAAGGCTTAGATCCTCTAAGCATTTACCAGTACTCGTGTGCGGGTCGAATTTAGCATGTAATGGAAGCATCGTGCAGCCCATGTATTTCTTCAAGCCCCGATTTCTTTTTCCGGTAAAATCATAGACCCTGAGGGTGTCTGAAGAGACTGAGGAGAAACTAGAATACTTCGGATACCCAGGTTAGTTGGTCAGTTGTTTTTTTGTTTGTTTGATTTGAGGTTTAACGTCCCCGACAACACTGTAAAGGTCATTTTGGAGACGCTGCTTCCAATTTTGTGGGACTTTTACCCGACATCGAGATGAAATGACATCTCAAGCCCTGTCGCCCAAAAGGCTTTATTAGCATGGACGGTCCGCCTCGCACTGCGGTTCCTGGACAGGCTTAGATCCTCTAAGCGGTTTTCCAGTACTAGTGTGCGGGCCGGATTCAGCTCTGTGTGGAAGCATCATGCAGCCCATATATTTCTTCAAGCCCCTATGGGCGGGGGCTTATTGGTCAGTTGTAAGAAGACAAATCATTCGTGCTAAATGCTCATGATTTGATCTGCTTTACAAAATACCTCAAATTGTGATTTTCTTTTTTTTACTCAATAATTTTCCACTACAGTTGATCTATTTTTCAATTACAGTCAAATTCCTATGTTAAGACCACCTTTGGGACTGTTCAAAAGTGGTCTTTTTGAACAGTCCTGAAGGTGGTCCATGTGCAGAAAACACGAAGACAGTGAAACTGTACCCTTCTTAATAAGCTTTTTACAACAGAATTAATCTTAATTTTAGGTGGTCTTAATAGCGGAATTTTACTGTATATACAAAAAAAATAAATTCTGTAAAAAAATACTTTTCTATCCTTAACTGATTTTAAAATAATATTGACTTACACACCAAATTATTCCGTCACCGACATTAAGTTTAGTCCATCTACTAAAATTTTACACCTAAAATATCACAATTTGCACCTGTATGGGTAGAAATTTAACACTGAAATCAACATAATGATATCTACGCTAAATGTTCCTCTTCTTTTTTCCCTATCCTTTTGTGTATGATTAGGGATGCAAGAACTTAGCTTCAATTACTGAGACACTGAAAACTCAACAAAGCCACGTACAGTTACAGTTCAAAAGTATTCATTTCATTTCAACTGATACCAGTGGGTTTTCATTATGATAACACACCCTAGCGACATAGCACATTTTTTTACATCTCCAAAATGGCTACTTTTCTGATGAAAATCTGTGTTATTTTTCTTATTTATACTGCAAACATAGGTTGTGGGTGCTCGTTAGAACCGCCTCATTGAGGCAGCTCTAACGAGTACCCACAACCTATGTCTTGGCGCAGAAATAATGTATATACCCCCATAAACCCCAGTTTTCTCTATATAAACTGGGGTTTAGTGGGTGTTCATTTTACAGACTTATTCACAGGAAGTGTTTGTTTATTTTGTTTGTTTGTATTGAGGTTTAATGTCCTCATCAACACTATTTAGGGCATTTTGGGGACGTTTCCAATTTTGAAGGACTCTTACCCAATATTGAGATGAAATGAAATTTCGAGCTCTGCCACCCGATTAAATGTATGCGCCACTTTGCCTGGGCAGGCTTATATCTCAGCGGTTTCTGCTCTGCATGTTTGTTTGTTTGGAGTGAACAATTTAGGGCATACTTCGAGCCAATCAGTTTATCTAACTACTTTTTTTCTGGGCAGGCATCACTACAGCTGTTGTCTGGGAATGTGTGGCGGCCGTAATAGTCTCCCTGCCCTGCATCATAGTGTAGTTTATATTTTCTTGTCCTTTGGGATCATTGATTCCATTGTGGAATTTTGGAAATAATTGAGGGTCACTGATGAGACCTAATTGGCCGAAACTAGCTAGTCTGGCCCAGAAAACATGCACACTTCATATTTTCCAGTTCTGTGGTGTATGCCTTGCTTCCAAAGGATAACCCTTCTATAGAATATGTTTATTATGCATACATAAGTGGTTTACCGGTACATTGCACATTCTTTCTAACTGTCCTTGAATCAGCAGACGGAAAAAAAATGAAAATAGAAAAAACTGCATGATCAATCTGCACGAAAGAAAGTTTCCAACTCTTCAAGATCAATCTGAAAGAAAGAAAGTTATTGACCTGGCAGGTATCGAATCTGCCACCTCCTCCACCTCCTGTGCATCCAACTGAACTACCGATGACAGCTATCAATTGGTATTCAGAAGAACATAATTGTTTATTGATTGACTGTATTGGAGTTTAACGGCCCAGTCAATACAATTCTAGGTCATTTTTGAGCCGGTTTGTTTACCTATCCACACTTTTCCTGGGCAGGCTTATACAAAAGCGGTTAACCAGTGCAGTACACATTCTTTCGCCAGAAACTGTCAACTGCTATCTTGAATCAGCAGAAGGGAGAGAAAGACCACAGAAAAGATTTCATGATCAATCTCCATGAAAGAATGTTGCCGACCCAAGCACGTATCAAACCCGCATCCTCCTGATCACCAGTCAGATGCGCAACCGACAAGCTACCAAGGCTGGCTTTTTTTTTTAAAGATAGATTCTTCAATAACTGTATAGGAAAGAAAACAAAACAAAAATTTCTCACAATCTGCCAGTTGTCCTTTTACAAATAGAAAAGCCAAGAAAAAATTGTCTGTAAATGTCCTCTGCTGCATCTACTCACAATCTTTCCAAACATAGTTCTGCCTACAGGCAAACAGTGTGGATCCTGAAGCAGTCTGATCTGGGTCCACACTATTTGCAACAATGACTTTTAAAGTAACCAGTAGACAACAAAGCAGAAGACAATAGTTGCTCCCACAAAATTGGAAGCAACGTCTCCAAAATGACCTGTACAGTGTTGACGGGGACATTAAACCCAAAATCGCTTAGAGGATCTAAGCCTGTCCAGGAACCGCGGTGCGAGACGGACCGTCCATGTTAATAAACCCTATTGGTTTCATTGGGCGACAGGGCTTGAGATGTCATTTCATCTCAATGTTGGGTAAAAGTTCCACAAAATTGGAAGCAAGTCTCCAAAATGACCTTTACAGCGTTGAAGGGGACATTAAACCTCAAATCAACCAACTAAACCTAAAATCAAACAAACAAACAAACAATAGTTGCCACATAGCCAAGGTGCCACTTGCATCAAAGGGTTAACTCTTATCATGCTGTTCACGACAACCCCTATCTTTGGAAACAGTGTAAATCCAGATCAGATGGCTTCTGAAGAAGCCATCTGATCAGGATCTACACTGTTTGACATTCAGTTTATGAATTTGTAGAAATAAAGTACATCAAGTAATCTGATTGGTTCAAAGTCAGAAATGGGTGCGGCTAATCTGAATATTCAGCAAGAGAAGGGTTAAAATTATGCGCAATCACTGTAATCTAAAGTTACACCTATTCATTTGGGTCTAAAATTACAATGGACATCGAAAACCAACAAAGTAACAGATCTTATAAAAGGACCTGTTCCCCAAAACAAACAACGCTACTTCATCTTTCAGGTTTACAAGTGCGTAACGTGATGTGTAGAAACGTTAATCCCCGCATTTATCT
The DNA here is from genome assembly GCA_963580285.1 of Lucinisca nassula. Lineage (NCBI taxonomy): Eukaryota > Metazoa > Mollusca > Bivalvia > Lucinida > Lucinidae > Lucinisca > Lucinisca nassula. The sequence continues at coordinate 96,022,174 of OY757025.1, read as the reverse complement.
CGACACATCAGGACTTTATTATTACCCAGCAATTATACTCGGAGACCACCCTGATACATATCAAGTGTCTACTAACTTCGAACAATATCATTATCGCTACTGTGTCAAAATAAACCATTGCTTGAGACTGAAGAAAAAATTAATTTTCTTTGAAGTACAGGAATAAAAATGATTTATGTTTTTCATACTGATACCATATACAGTAGGACTTCGATGGCTCGAACACCGATGGCTCGTTTACCATGGATGTGTTGAACTCATTCTTGAGCCCATAGCGAAATCCTCTACATAAGAAATAGTGGGGGTAATTTAGGAGATTTTAGTCTTTTATCTTGCAAATGTATGCTGTGTGTACTCATTAGAATCGCCTCGATGAGGCGATTCTAATGAGTACACACAGCATACATTTTCATTATAGAACACCCAAAAGATGTCTAAAAGTATCTCGTTATGCCTCCCGACAGTAACCTCAGTGGCTCGAACTACCCCTGTCTCGAACAGATTTTCGAGGTCCAGAAGGTGTTCGAGCCATTGAAGTTCGACTGTAACTGAGAGGCAAGCGCCTAGTGGGTAAGAAGAGCACTGACTCAACCCTTTTTGTACCAAATGGAATAAATCGATCCAGGGCTTCTCCAGACTTTCGGATAAGTCTTTAAATCGGGGTCCCGTCTCCGTACGACCTTAGCTGTTGGTGGGACGTAAAACTCAAACACTCACTCACCAAATGGAATCTTCCTCCTTATAAATGACAGGTGTCCATTTCGAAATTTAGTGGTGTCAGGGGTTGTGTTTTCTACAAAATATATTTGGAAAATGACTGAACTTTTAGCAGACATTGGCGGCCCTGATCAGACGCCGCACAATGCGGCGTCTGATCTGGACCCGCACTGTTTGCCAGGGTACCCCTTTAGGAGTTTCCGGCCTGAAATGGGTTAATTTATTAATTAGGTCTCTCACTGCTGCTCAGGTCACGTGAGATGCCAAGTTCTTCAACCGAGGGTCTGGTAGTTTTTCTCCGGGTACTCTGTTTTTCGCCCACCTCTATTTAACGACTAGCTTGAAACAAGTGAAATAATCTTAAAAGGGCCGTAAAATAAAAACAATAACACAGATGCACCACAAGAAAAAATCATTTTGGGGTTCTCTGGACAGTCAAGATGTAGTTAAGTCCTTGCATCTGTTCTTGACCTTGACCTCAACCCACATCATGCTGAACCCGGATATATCCTTATGGAAACAGTATAGATTCAGATCAGCTGGACTACAGGACACAGAACTGATCAGGGCCTGCACTATTTGCTAACAGAATTTTCCATAAAAAATAGAAAAAGAACAAAAAATAGGCCTACCACCCCTTATATGACAAATGGGCTGGTCCAATATATAGCAATGGAGGAGTCCACAAGTATACAAAGGGTTAAATAAATTTCTTACCCCTAATTTTCAAAACGGATGCCTGCCATATACAGTGATGAACATTCTATGGAGTTTTGTTTGATTTGAGGTTTAACATCCCCGTCAACACTGTAAAGGTCATTTTGGAGACATTGCTTCCAATTTTGTGGGACTATTGAGTTCTAAATTGGCTTGGTCAGTGATTAGTGTGTGTTTTTAGTTTTATGTCCCACCAACAGCTTAGGTCATGCAGAGACGGGACCTTGGTCATTTGTCTGAAGAAGCCCGGGATCAAACCCTAGACCCCTGGATTATGAGGCTAGTAACATAACCACTACATTTGTACACCAGAGACAGTTCTGGTCAGTGATTAGAAAAAAATGAAAACTTCAAATATTTTATCTTTTCTTCAATATCCTAGCCTTCAGGTGCGGAGTGCTCTTAAAACAATTTATCAGAAAGTGCTTGTACTTGAGGATAAATCACTTTTAATATGCTATGACTGATGACCTTCGACCTAGGGCCATTCAACATTCCTTTCAAATATGTTGTGGTTATTTCTTAATCATTTCAAATTTCAGATGTACACAGAGGCAAACTTTTGCTAGTTTGTGTGGACTATTGTTTATTTTGAATTTAACAGCCCAGTCAACACTGTTAAGGTCATCGAGCCAGTCTGATTACCTATTCATACTTTTCATGGGCAGGCTTGTATGTACCGTAATGATCCATCTACTCAAAAGATTGTTTTGTTTGATTTGAGGTTTAATGTCCCTGTCAACACTGTATATAGGTCATTTTGGAGATGTTGCTGCCAATTCCCGACATTGAGATGAAATGACTTCTCAAGCCCTGTCGCCCAATGAAACCAATAGGGTTTATAAGCATGGAGAGGCTGACTTGCACGGCTTTGCCTGGGCCGGCTTATATCCTCTAAGCGGTGTACCAGTGCGGTCTTCGTGGAAGCATCATGCAGCCTATCTATTTCTTCAAGCCCTGGTGGGGGCCAACAAAAATTTGTTGCCTGACCCCGATAACCAGTCAAACGTCCATCAGACTGAGCAACCAAGGGCAGCTACTCTAGCATAAAACAACTGACCTCCTTTCTTACCCTGTGTTCAGCAGTTTCTACTTGTCTGTTTGGAGTTTAATGGTCCCCGCCAAGTCAATACAATTTATGTAATATTACATAGCAAAATTTTTTCCAAGGTGGGCAGATGGTTAACAAGAACAGTAAACATTCATTCGACAGAAAATGGTGTGCAGCATTCCAGGTCATGGTCAAAGGTCAAAATTTTCTGTATGAGTGGGAAGCCCTTGTCACAAGGAACCTGCACGCCAAATATGAAGGCTCTATCTCAAATGGTTCAAAAGTTATGACCAATGATAAAGTTGTCCAACCAACGAACGAACCAACAAACAGACAGGGCAAAAACAATAAGTCCCCACTATCGCAACCGGGGATGTAAAAATTAGTCTTGATTTCAGCTGGTAGCAACCCTTCAAGTACTAAGCACATTTAGCAGATGACATTTTCAAAGTATTTTTTCTTATTTTTCAGCAAAAATAAGGCTTGACATTACATGTGAATTGTCTGCCCTGCAGACATTTCACATGAAATGTCAAGTTTATTTTTGCTGAAAAAAATGCAGACAATTAACATGAAATATCAAAGATTTATTTTTGCTGAAAAATATGAAAAAAAAAAAAAAACACTTAAGATTGCTGTGTGCTCTGGAATTTTCTGCAGTGCTTTCAGAGTTAACCCTTTTTGTACCAAATGGAATCTTCCACCTTATATATAGCAAGAGTCCATTTCAAAATTTAGGGTGACAGGTTGCGTTTTCTTCAGAAACTATTTGGAAATTGGCTGAACATTTTGCAAACAGTGTAGGCCCTGATCAGACGCCGCAGAACACGGTGTCTGATCTGGGCCTGCACTGTTTGCCAACAACCTGTTTTAGGATTTCCGGTAATGAATGGGTTATCGTAATGGTGGAATTTCATCTTTTTGAAAATCTACCACTTCAGCCTGCCAGTTTGACCAGCCCATCTTGTTCAAACTGTCAATTACAAATGATCAAATTTCCATCACTTCCTCTTACAGAAGAAATGCAGCATGAAATTTTCTATTTTAAAACTGAACTGCGTTGGCGGACACTTCCTTTTTAAGACATTTTCAATCTTTTTCATTCAAGGGTGAATAATGATGCTTTATGCCAGATAGTGTGAATAAAGACCATCAAATATTGGTACCCTCATTTAAACTCAAATATCCCCCATTAATGTCACTTCTTGACTTGTTAATGAGTAATCAGTGGTCCAGTTAACACCAATCACTGGATAGGCCTGCTTACAAATCGTTGGGTTTTTATTATGGCCCTTCACTTTAATCAGGTGGGCGAGCAAAACCAGAGTATCCACAGAAAAACAAACTAACCTTCTGTTACAGAACTTTGCATCTCACATGTGACCTGAGAAAGGCTCGAAGTGGTGGGAGACCTGATGTTTAAGAGTCAGTATTCTTAACTACTAGGCAAAGCTTGTCTAATAGTCAAACATTGGAATTTAAATTCAACAGTACTAAATCTGTCACTCAGAAGCTTACAGTACAGGAATTTAAGGGTTATTGCAACAATATAACTATCAGTTCAGAACCATTTTTCCAACCTACACTCTGAGGCTTACAGAACAGGAATTTAAGGGTTATTGTAACAGTCTAACTCCCAGTTCAGGACCATTTTTCCAACCTACACTCAGAAGCTTACAGTACAGGAATTTAAGGGTTATTGTAACAGTCTAACTCCCAGTTCAGAACCATTTTTCCAACCTACACTCTGAGGCTTACAGAACAGGAATTTAAGGGTTATTGTAACAGTCTAACTCCCAGTTCAGAACCATTTTTCCAACCTACACTCTGAGGCTTACAGAACAGGAATTTAAGGGTTATTGTAACAGACTAACTCCCAGTTCAGAACCATTTTTCCAACCTACACTCTGAGGCTTACAGAACAGGAATTTAAGGGTTATTGTAACAGTCTAACTCCCAGTTCAGAACCATTTTTCCAACCTACACTCTGAGGCTTACAGAACAGGAATTTAAGGGTTATTGTAACAGTCTAACTCCCAGTTCAGAACCATTTTTCCAACCTACACTCAGAAGCTTACAGTACAGGAATTTAAGGGTTATTGTAACAGTCTAACTCCCAGTTCAGAACCATTTTTCCAACCTACACTCTGAGGCTTACAGAACAGGAATTTAAGGGTTATTGTAACAGTCTAACTCCCAGTTCAGGAACATTTTTCCAACCTACACTAAGAAGCTTATACAGTACAGGAATTTAAGGGTTATTGTAACAGTCTAACTCCCAGTTCAGGACCATTTTTCCAACCTACACTCAGAAGCAAACAGTACAGGAATTTAAGGGTTATTGTAACAGTCTAACTCCCAGTTCAGGAACATTTTTCCAACCTACACTATGAAGCTTACAGTACAGGAATTTATGGGTTATTGTAACAGTCTAACTCCCAGTTCAGGACCATTTTTCCAACCTACACTAAGAAGCTTATACATTACAGGAATTTAAGGGTTATTGTAACAGTCTAACTCCCAGTTCAGGACCATTTTTCCAACCTACACTCAGAAGCTTACAGTACAGGAATTTAAGGGTTTTTGTAACAGTCTAACTCCCAGTTCAGGACCATTTTTCCAAAATACACTCAGCTTACAGAACAGAAATTTAAGGGTTATCATTACGGTCTAACTCCCAGTTCAGGGCCATTTTTCCAACCTACACTCGGCTTACAGTACAGAAATGTAAGGCTTTTTGTAACAGTCTAACTCCCTGTTCAGGACCATTTTTCCAACCTACATTCAGAAGCTTACAGCACAGGAATTTGAGGTTTAGTGTACCAGTCTAACTTCCAATTCAGGGTCGGTTATCCAACCTACACTCAGAAACTTACAGTACAGGAAATTAAGGTTTAGTGTACCAGTCTAACTCCCAATTCTGGGCCGGTTTTCCAACTTACGCCCAGAAGCTTACAGTACAGGAATTTAAGGTTTAGTGTACCAGTCTAACTCCCAATTCAGGGCCAGTTTTCCAACTTATACTCAGAAACTTACAGTACAGGAATTTAAGGGTTATTGTACCAGACTAACTCCCAATTCAGGGCCGGTTTTCCAACCCACACTCAGAAGCTTACAGTACAGGAATTTAAGGGTTATTGTATCAGTCTTACTTCCAATTCAGGGCCGGTTTTCCAACTTACACTCAGAAGCTTACAGTACGGGAATTTAAGGGTTATTGTACCAGTCTAACTCCCAATTCAGGGCGGGTTTTCCAACCTACACTCAGAAGCTTACAGTAAAGGAATTTAAGGGTTATTGTACCAGTCTAACTCCTAATTCAGGAACATTTTTTCCAACCTACACTCAGAAGCTTACAGTTCAGGAATTTAAGGTTTATTATCTACACACAGAGACACAAGTGCTGTCAGTGCTTTGATTTTTATTATTAGAGTGATATTGCTCTGTGGCTTGGCAAATATGATTTTATTTTGCTTTTGAAAATGTGACATTTTTCCTAAAAGGTTTCTAGTAAGCTTGTCTAGACATCTAAACTTTTTACCCATTGTATATTGGTGCGCTCTTCCATTGTAATATGTTGGACAAGTTCATTGTCATTTAAGGTGGGTTGGGTCTATTTTTTGTTTTTGCTCTATTTTTGACAGAATATTCTGTTAGGAAATTTTGGTTTGATTTGAGGTTTAACGTCCCCGTCAACACTGTAAAGGTCATTTTGGAGACGTTGCTTCCAATTTTGTGGGACTTTTACCCGACATTGAGATGAAATGACATCTCAAGCCCTGTCGCCCAATGAAACCAATAGGGTTTATTAGCATGGACGGTCCGCCTCGCACCGCGGTTCCTGGACAGGCTTAGATCCTCTAAGCGGTTTACCAGTACTAGTGTGCGGGCCAGATTCAGCTCTGCGTGGAAGCATCATGCAGCCCATATATTTCTTCAAGCCCCTATGGGCGGGGGCGGCTTTCTGTTAGGAAATAGTGTAGACCTTGATTAGATCTGGGTCTGCATTATTTGTCTATGTCCCATTTATGATTTGTTGTTTAATTTGTTTTTTTATCGTCCCCGTCAACACTGTATAGGTCATTTTGGAGACGTTGCTTCTATCGTCCCCGTCAACACTGTATAGGTCATTTTGGAGACGTTGCTTCCAATTTTGTGGGACTTTTACCCGATATTGAGATGAAATGACATCTCATGCCCTGCCACCCAATGAAACCAATAGGGTTAATAAGCATGGATGGTCCAACTCGCACCGCTTGTTGGGCAGGCTTAGCTCCTCTGCGAGTCGGTTTCAGCTCTGCGTGGAAGCATCATGCAGCTCATCTATTTCTTCAAGTCCCGATGGGCGGGGGCCAATCCCATTTATGAATTTCCAGGAAAGAATAGGTTAAGCTGAAAGACAACCATTAATTTTGCTTAACCAATCAAATGCCAATCACATCAATTGTCGTCTGCTGGTTACTTTAAAAGTTTTTGCAAACAGTGTGGCCCAAATCAGACTACACCCAGAAGAGCAGTCTGATCTGGGTCCACACTGTTTGCCTGTATGCAAAAATATTTTTCAGAAGTTTGCAAAAAATTTAGCAGACGACATAAGCAGACAACATTTTCAGATGTAGTTTTTCTCAGCATCTTAAGGGTTAAACTGGACGGACATGCAAACCTTATTTACCCGATGTTTTCGGACAGATAGGCCTAAGCAAACAGTGTAGACCCAGATGAGATGCCGCAAAATGTGGCATCTCATCAGGGTCTACACTGGTTGCTAGTTATTCAGCTATTTCTAGACACAACTTGGGTAATAAATGGTACTTGTTCAAATTTTAGATCAAGTTCTGTAAGGAGTTTAGCTGTGCAAATATTTAAGGTAAATTCAGTAATCATCTATTAGCGGCGATACTATAGGTTAACTCTTTCATGCACTACTGAAAATTATATAGAGGGAATGACATTTTTTTTTTTTTTCAGAGAAAAAAAGGCTTGACATTTCAAGAGAAGCATCTGCAGGCCGTGCACACTCACCTCTAGACTCGATAATCCAAAAGACACCTAATTTTCCAATGTATAAAATTCATCAAATCAAGAATAAAATGCCTCACTGATTCCACTAACCACTCCCATTTAGTAAAAAAAAAAAATCACTTTAAATCACACTATAAACATTCAATTGTTCCGCAATAAAATTGCAAGGTACTGAAAAACCATTTAACTGCAAAACGGATACAAAGAAACGACCAATAACGAAATTACACTCAACTGCAGAAAAATAACAAGGCCGAGTTATTAAAATCCACCTTACTGTCATAAAATCATAGATAAATCGCGTTGATTACAGGTAAATTTGTACTAACTACACACAGCCCCTCAGGCTATAAACTATCTATTCAAAGGAAGTTGCCAGAAAACATTTAAGTGGTTCATTTTATAGTTCAACATCTTATCGTTAAAATGAAGAGTTCGAAAATAAAAGGCCATCGTAATGATTTTTGTATTACAATGAGACTGGTTTGGTGTGAAAATAGAAGTACAGGGAAATTCTACTATTAACCCATAAAATGCCAATAACGACAATAGTCGTCTGCTTTGTCGTCTGCCCAGTACTTTAAAATTAGTTTTTGCAAACAGTGTGGACCCAGATCAGAATGCTCCTTTAGGAAGAGTCTTATCTGGGGCCACACTGTTTGCCTGTGTGCAAAAATATTTTTGAAAAGTTGACAAAAAGATTCAGCAGACTACATAAGTAGACGACATTTTCAGATGTAGTTTTTCTCAGCGTCTTAAAGGAAAAGACCATGGCCCCAGCCCTCTGGGACTTGAAGAACTAAACGGGCTGCATGATGCTTCCATGCAGAGCTGAAATCTGACCGCACACAAGTACTGGTAAACCACTTAGAGGATCTAAGCCTGCCCAGGTACATGCTTATAAATCACATCAGGGCTTGAGATGTCATTTCATCTCAATATCGGGTAAAAGTCCCACAAAATTGGACGTTTTTGAGGGAAAATTCTGTTAGCAAATAATACAGGCCCTGATCAGACGCCGCGTTGCGGCATCTGATCGGGGTCTGCACTGTTTGCCAAGGTACCCCTTTAGGGGTTTCCTGCATACTTTGCTATAGGATCACTTGTAGATATTATCAAAGCATGGGTAAACTGACAGATTTTCTTGCTCTAACCTTTGTCCTGCTGAATACGACAACCCCTATCTTTGAAAACAGTGTAGAACCAGATCATATGCCTTCTGAAGAAGCCATCTGATCAGGATCTACACTATTTGTCATTCAGTGTGAATACACTATTTTGTTTGTTTGATCTGAGGTTTAAAATCCCTGTAAACACTGTATACATCATTTTGGAGATACTGCTTCCAATTTTGTTGGACTTTTACCTGACATTGAGATGAAATGACATCTCTAGCTCTGCCGCCCAATGAAACCAATAGGGTTTATAAGCATGGATGGTCTGACTCGCACCACTTCGCCTGGGCAGGCTTAGATCCTCTAAGTTAACCAGTACTTGTGTGCCATCAGTTTCAGCTCTGCATGGAAGCATCATGCAGCCCATCTTTTTCTTCAAGCCCCGATGGGTGGGGGCCAGGTGGTTAGACTTTACCAATATATTTGAATAGGCGTGTTTTCGTAATGTCTCCCATCAACTTCTATTGTGAAAGGAAATGAATACTGATGACCAAGTAGGAGTAAGGCCAAATAGTCATCCGCCATATTAAAGAACATTCTCGACTATCAAAGACGAAGGGTGATGATGACAGGGGCATTTTAATTTAGAATTACACCACAACCTCTTTATAGCACTATTATTGAAAATCTGTTGGCTAAACAATTGTGTAATATCCAAAACAAAAATGTAAAGATTATATAGAAAAATGACCATTTATGGTCATTTTTCTATATAATCTAAACATTTTTGGAATCTATCTGTAAACTGTATTATATCCAAAACCATGTTATAATATTTACATTTCCAGTGTAAAGTCCAATGTAAATCCTATAGAAAACAATGTAGTTCATTCTTCCATGGAGTCACATGATTTTCAGTGACGTGAAGTGACGTCATTCTAAACCATGGTTCTCTGCGGGCGTTGGTGACGTCAACGCTGTTCTGCTCCTTGTAGAAAAACAGCGTGTAAATGTTTTTCAGCTTTAAAAGTTTGCCCTATAAGCATTTTTTTCGTCCAGTGATGGGGGCAAAAAATGTAAATATGAAACTTTATTTTTCTGCTGTTCATGAAAGTATGAACGACAACAGATTGCTAGCAAAGTTTACATGAACTTCTTCGGGGTTCATTTACTTTGCATGCGACCCACTGCATTCATACTTTCATATCAGCAGAAAAAAAAAAATCATTTCTTAAATGAACAGTTTTATAAAGAGTGGTCATGCTTAAAAAAACCAGACAGAGAAATGACAGAAAAGTGAAAATACCCGATAACATACCCACAAATGAAAATGCCCTATTCCTGAAACAGGCGATTATAAGGAAAACACAAGCTGACCACATGGTTATCCAATTGGCACAAAGTGATATAATAACTAGCTAACACATTACAAGGTGTGACGACACCCCAAATCTAATTTGACAAATCATTTCAAATGTCAAAGGTTACGCGACCAGCTGTTGTTCGGCAGTGGACAGTTGTGCCCTGAGGTAAATAAAAATATCCTAAAGTAATTTTCTGTTTGTCACAATCAATTTGGTAAATCTGGACAGTCCGCCCCCGCCCATTGGGGCTTGAAGAAATAGATGGGCTGCATGATGCTTCCACGCAGAGCTAAAACCAACCGCACCTGAATACTGGTAAACTGCTTAGAGGTTCTAAGCATGCCCAGGAAAAGTGGTGTAAGTTGGACCGTCCATGCATAAACCTTATTGGTGTCATTGGGCGGCAGGGCTTGAGATGTCATTTCATCTCAATGTCGGGTAAAATTCCCACAAAATTGGAAGCAACGTCTCCAATATGACCTATACAGTGTTGATGGGGACGTTAAACCCCAAATCAAACAAACAAACAAATCTGGACAGTATGGATCACCTTCAAGCCAGGACACAATCTAGCTGGCCTCAGTAGCTCAGTTGGATGCGCGTCTGACTAGTGATCAGGAGGACGCGGGTTAGATACCTGCTGGGATTGACAATATTCTTTCGTGGAGATTGCTCATGAAATCTTTCCTACTGTCATTCTCTCCCTTCCGCTGATTTTAAGGTAACAGGCAGACGGCAAAGCAGACTACAATTGTCATGATTGGCTTGTTTTTAAAAACATTTTTGCACACAGGCAAACAGTGTGGGCCCAGATCAGACTGCTCCTACAGGAGCAGTCTGATCTGGGTCCACACTGTTTGCAAAAAAATGACTTTTTAGGTAACCGGCAGACGGCAAAGCAGACTACAATTATCGTGATTGGCATTCTATTGGTTAAGATGTTTCAGGGATGTTTTTGCAAGACACAATCAAATTTACATGGAACAAAAAACCCAGAGCTTGTTATTTTTGACATACACCAGCTACGGAGTGCACTCAATCTTTTTTTCAACAAATGACAAAATAATGCATGTTTCACCTCATTCATGTCTTACTCTTACCAAAATGGCCACTAAGTCACATAGTATTACATAAAAAATTAAAGTCGGCACTTTATCTCCTTTAAACTACAAAAAATATCTTGACATTTACAGGGATTACTTTCCACTTTTCTAAAATATTACATATGAAATTAGTTTGCACAAAAAATAAAGACTGAAGTCATTGAAAGTAACCTAGCTTAAACTTCATAAAGGCTGGCCGCAGCAGCTCAGTCGGATGTGCACCTGACTGATGATCAGGAGGAAGCGGGTTCGATACCTGCCCGAGTCGGCAACATTGTTTCGTTGAGATTGATCATGAAATCTTTTCTGCAGTCATTCTCTCCCTTCCACTGATTCAAACTGGGGCAGTTGTCAGTTTCTGGCAAAAGAATGTGCACTGTTCTGGTTAACCGCTTACTTAGGAAAAGTGTGGCTAGGAAAACTGACGGGCCAAAAGATAACCTAAAATAGTATTGACTGGGCCGTTAAAATCCAATACAAACAAACAAAACCTTCCACTGTAGAATGTAATATGAGTTAGACTCAGACCCAGTGTTCAATCCAGGATTTGGGGTTTGGGGGCCCTCTGGGCCCACAGGCCTTGCAAAAGGGGGCCATTTGGAAATTTAGGGGGCCCTTAAATTATACTATATAAAGTTACCAGATTTATCTTAAGGTTTTAGCTGCATGATAAAAATGGACACTAAACAAGTTCAACAGCACAGACAAAATCTATTTAGTTTATCTATCCATCTTCTAACACTGAGTTGGTCACATTTGTTCATTACCTCATTTAACCAGTACAAAACAATTTGGATTTAAAGTGTCTTGCTCAAGTGCTAAATGCATGTTTTATCTAGAATGAATGCCATTAAAAATATTTCTGGAAGAGAAGAACTCTATAATAAATGGCGCCCGCCTCGGTATATTGCGGTATTTCGGTCCGGTATTTAGCGTAAGCCGCACGGCGCACACGAATTTGGCGTAAGCCGCCCGGCGCACACAAGTATACCGAACATGGCCGCATCCCCGGTAAACAAAACGTCGATATGGGTTTATAAAAATAAGAATTGTTACTAGTTAAATAGGTAAAACAAAATGTTTTTCTAAGTTATTTTGATCAGGCAACATGCGGTTTTTGAACAACTCAACAATACGCAACAGACAGCCGAAATACCGCGAGAAAATCGCAAAAATGAACTCCAGAAGAAACAGTCTCTAAATTCTACAGTTGCGCCCGACGGGCCCATTGAATGATCTCTAGTGCGCCCCTCATGTAAAAAGCGGGCCCAGGGCGCAATGGCGCAGCCTAGATTGAACACTGCAGACCCACATGTCTGTGAAATGAAGACCACGCTAAACCCCACTTTATATAGAGAACTAGAAATTCGTCCATAGGACATGGATGCCCCCGCCTGAAAATATGTCTATGTTCGTATTCATGCATAGAAAGTTATTGGCTGTGTTTAAGTTTTGGACCCTTTTTTCACGTTTGACCTCTAAGTATGACCTTGATCTTGTAGGTAAGGACCTTGGTTTTGTGTGAGGCAGATTGTCTCATGATGGCCAACATTTCTGCCAGGTCATTTCAAAATCCACCCAGAGATAAAGTTATTGACTGCGTTTAAGTTTCGGACCATATTTTTTACCTTTGACCTCTAAGTATGACCGTGACCTTGGAGGTACGGATCTGGGTTTGCACGAGACACATCATCTCATGATGGTTAATATTTCTTCAAAGTAATTTTAAAATCCATCCAGAAATAACTAAGATATTGACTGCGTTTAAGTTTCGGACCCTTTTTTTTACCTTTGACCTCTAAGTATGACCTTGACCTTGGAGGTATGGATCTGGGTTTGCACGTGACACATCGTCTCATGATGGTTAACATTTCTTCAAAGTAATTTCAAAATCCATCCAGAAATAGGTAAGTCATTGACTGCGTTTAAGTTTCGGACCCTTTTTTGACCTTTGACCTCTAAGTATGACCTTGACCTTGGAGGTACGGACCTGGGTTTTGCACATGACACGTCTTCTCATGATGGTTAACATTTTTGGCGAGTAATTTTAAAATCCTTCAAGAAATAAGGAAGTTATTGACTGCGTTTAAGTTTCAGACGCACGGACGAACGGACGGACAGGGGCAACGCTATATGCCCTTACCGCCATTCGGAGAATGGCGGGGGCATAAAAATGGGGTTTACGGGGTATACATTATCTGCCTTATATTTGCTGAAAAACATAGATTGCGGGTACTTGTTAGAACCGCCTCACTGAGGCTGTTCTAACTAGCACCCACAATATATATGCTGAAAGCAGAAATAAGAAAGCTGTAACCAGTTTTACCTAATATTTGTCATTCTGACACCATGTTGGACACCAATAATTCCCATGGACATGTTTTTCTAATGTGTACACTGGGCTGTATGCCAACAGCAAAGGCTTTGATCAAGCAGCACAGACCCACAATCAAGCCAACTGAGCCACAAAGGTTTTTCGGACAAAGAACAAATACCGTAGTTAAATTTTGCTATTAAGACTAGTTTAAATTAAGACTTATTATTCTGCTTTTAAACACATATTTAAAAAGTTTCATGGCCCCTGCCCATAGGGGCTTGAAGAAATATATAGACTGCATGATGCTTCCACGCAGAGCTGAATCCGGCCTGCACACTAGTACTGGTAAACCGCTTAGAGGATCTAAGCCTGTCCAGGAACAGCAGTGCGAGGCAGAACGTCCATGCTAATAAACCCTATTGGTTTCATTGGGCGACAGGGCTTGAGATGTCATTTCATCTCAATGTCGGGTAAAAGTCCCACAAAATTGGAAGCAACGTCTCCAAAATGACCTTTACAGTGTTGACGGGGACGTAAAACCTCAAAACAAACAAACAATTTAAAAAGTGTCACTTTTTCTGTATTTGTGTTTTCTACACCAAGTTACCTTCCAGACCACTTTTAAACAGTCCAAAAGGTGGGTCTTCATCAAGGAATTTTACTGTAAATGGTACAAATTTAAGGTATCATAAAAATTCTTTACCAGAAAAATAGTGTCAATTAGGACAAGTTCTGGCTGTCAATATAAACTGTTATTGACAAAGAACACTGCCCCCAGGAAGATCAACATTACGGGGAATTACATCATAATTATTAACCAGTGTCCTGTTATGTCCTGTTATGTCCTGTTATATAGTAAATACGTAAAAACCCTAAATATTCTGACACCTCAACTCCTTACCATATTTGTTCTCTTAAATTTGGTTTGTTTATTTGTTTAATTTGAGACTAAGCTTAACCCTTATCTTGCTGAATATTCATTTAAGCCACACCCATTTCTGTCTATCAACCAATCAAATTACTTTATGTAATTTATTGCTACAAATTCATAAACTAAATGCCGAACAGTGTAGATCCTGATCAGATGGCTTCTTCAGAAGCCATCTGATCTGGATCTACACTGTTTGCAAAGATAGGGGTTGTCGTGAACAGCAAGATAGGGGTTATTTAGTAGGTTGAGTACTGTTATTCTTTCTTTGTCTTTCTGCATAGAGTGTCCTCTGGTCAGAGAGCATCTTTGGGACTGTTCAACAGTGGTCTTAAAGACCACTTTTGAACAGTCCCAAATTTTGACCACTTTTGAACAGTCCCAAAGGTGGTCTTAATATAGGAATTTTACTGCACTTGTTTGAATCACTCAATTCTAACAAGTACCCACAAAGTATGTTTCTAACCCTTACTACCCATAGCAACAGATAAAGATGGTATTTTGTGATAACTGAAGGATAGTTTCTGTAGATTCTCAATAAAAACCTATGTTGTGGGTATTCATTAGAACCACCTCGCAGAGGCGGTTCTAATGAATACCCACAACACAGGTTTATATGGAGAAATAAGGAAAACTATCCTTCAATTATCACAAAATATCAATGCTTTTGAAGGATAGTTTTTGTCAACTCTCCATTAAAAACCTATGTTGTGGGTATTCATTAGAACCGCCTCCCTGAGGCGGTTCTAATGAATACCCACAACATAGGTTTATATGGAGAAATAAGGAAAACTATCCTTCAATTATCACAAAATATCAATGATTTTGAAGTATAGTTTTTCTCACTTCTCCATTAAAACCTATGTTGTGGGTATTCATTAGAACCGCCCCTGGGAGGCGGTTCTAATGAATACCCACAACATAGGTTTATATGGAGAAATAAGGAAAACTATCCTTCAATTATTACAAGATACAAACCTTATTTGTTGCTATGGTACCCCTCAATATCTTGAGCTACGCAGTATGCAAAACTGTTGCCAAAATTTGAAATTTGATAACACTTTTTCATGTTTCACGGCAATAAAATCGGCAAAGCAATTTCTTCTTAGTTTACATTATCAAAGTTTGATCTTTTAAATGATTTGGTGTCTGTTTTCTCCCTCCCACCATGACATGAGCAGAAACATTTGTGTGCCTAATGATCTGTATCATGACAAAGTGTATTCTTTCTAACATTTCCGAATTCCGAAAAAACACCGACTGACCAACATCTATATTTTTGGGTCAACTTTTTATCAGCTGACTCAAAGTTATAAGGACAAAACATCCATGCTTATCAACCCTTTTGTTTTCATTGGGCGATAGGGCTTGAAATGTCATTTCATCTCAATGTTGGGTAAAAGTCCCACAAAACTGGAAGCAACGTCTCCAAAATGACCGTTACAGTGTTGACTGGGATGTTAAACCTCAAATCAAACAAACATCTGTTAGTGCTGGAGTCCACTGATTTATAGGAAATCCATGTATCTTATTTATAGAAAATAGCAGCCTTAATTGTATCGCATCAAGGTCAGTGTGTTGCGTAAAAGGGTCTTCTGTAGAATCTGGGCTGGAATCATGGGTTGGGCTTGGCAATCAGTGTAGACCCAGATCAGACACCACAAAATGCAGCGTCTGATCAGGGTTTACAGTGTTTGCTTACAGTACAGGAATTTCAGGGTCAGACGCTGGAAAATGCAGCATCAGATCAGGGCCTACGCGGTTTGCTTAAAGTACAGGAATTTAAAGGTTGACAAAATAGTCTAAATGCCCATTCAGGCCGATTTTCCCAATCTACACTCAGACAATCTATCCACCAGTACTCTCAGTGCTTTGATTTTCTTTAACAGTTACTTCTACAGTTGTTTCAAATGCAAAATATATGTTAGAGCCACAATAGAGGTGATAGTAAAATAAAAATACCTACAGTGTACCGTTTTTACGGAGAAATAAGACATATTTTTCCCTCATAAATTTCAAACCTGTGGAAATACTTGTCCAACGGAAAGTGGATATTAGAAATCCACTTGTCCAAATGACATTTCACTTTAATATCCAGAAATGGGCAAAGGGCATCAAAGAAATCAAAGATTTTAACTCAGAGCTACACCAGGGCCCAGTGGTTCAAAGCATCTTTAGCTTAACAAACTCGTTAGTGGTAAAATTGTTAACTGTTATCTAATACTCCGGTGCAAATGCAAAAGCTACTCACATTTTTTTCAGCAAAAATATTTTTGGGAATGCCATATTTAATGATCAAAGTTATAATGATATGTTAACTAACAGCGTCGTTAGTTTTGAACAACTTGACCCAGAAGCGCATTCTGAGAAAATGAGAATGATAATGGTAATGTCAAATAAATACAGTAAGAACGTTCTGTGGTATTTGAATCCTTTTCAAAATGGGGCATAGTCTTAAATGAAAATATTTGCTCCCATCTGACTAGACTTAACCCATAAAATGCCAATCACAATATTTGTCATCTGCTTTGCCATCTGCTAGTTACCTTAAAAGTATTCTTTTGCAAACAGTGTGGGCCCAGATCAGATTGCTCCCATTGGAACAGTCTGATCTGGGCCCACACTGTTTGCCTGTATGCAAAAATATTTTTAAAAAGTTTGCAAAAAATTCAGCAGACAACATAAGCAGACAACATTTTCAGATGTAGTTTTTTCTCCGCGTCCTAAGGGTTAATGGGAGCAAATACTTTCCTTTAACCCTTGACCCATTTTGTACCCAAAACCCCAAAACGGGTAATTGGCAAACAGTGTAGGTCCAGATCAGACGCTGCATAATGCAAAAAGTTCAGCCATTTTCCAAACAAAATTTGGAGAAAATACAACCAGAGACCGCTAAATTTTGAAATGGATTTGTGCTATATATAAGATGGAAGATTCCATTTGGTACAAAAAGGGTTAAGATGACATGAAAAACTTTACCTGAAAATGTTGTCTGCTTATGTCATCTGCTGAATCTTCTTGCAAACTTTTTAAAAATATTTTTGCATATAGGCAAACAGTGTGGATCCAGATCAGACAGCTCCTAGAGGAGCAGTCTGGTCTAGGTCCACACTGTTCGCAAAAAAATGACTTTTCAAGTAACCGGCAGACGACAAAGCAGATGCAAATTGTTGTGATAGGCATTTTATGGGTTAAGAGTAGCAACTATTTTATGACAGAATTCATGTAAATTCATAAATACTTATATTTGGTTATAATGACATAACACCATTGTTTTACCTAACATGGATTTTGCATTGGACCCTGACATCAGTGTCATGTAAATTCATAAAATAACATCCGTGTTACGAGGTTGAGGTGAAATTTTGTTTATCTCAGAATAGCCAATTCAACAAAAACGCTGAGTCTTCTCAACATTTGCTATTCTGTGGGAAATTCAACCCTTATCCTGCTGTTCATGACAACCCCTACCTTTGCAAACAGTGTAGATCCAGATCAGATGGCTTCTGAAGATCTCCACTGACATTCAGTTTGTGAATTCGTAGAAATAAATTACATATATAAAGTAATCTGATTGGTTCAAAGTCAGAAATGGGTGTGGCTAAAGTAATTATGCAGCGGGTCAAGGGTTAAAAGCAAAAAATAATTTGAGTCCCATCACAAGAATACTTGTCTTCCTGTAAGACAGAAACCAGCCTGCTCAGCTACACAAACTAGCAAGTCCGGAAATTTTAGACATACCATGAAACTACTAAGGCTGACACGATTAATCGTTTAATCGATTAATCGATCGATAAATTCCACAAAAATGTTTATCATTTCTTATTTGCTTTTAATTGATTACTTGATAGGTACAATTTACTACCCAAAGTTATGCCTAAAATAGCTGGATGAGTGGCAAAAAGTGCAGACCCTGATGAGATGCCTCATTATGCAGCGTCTCAACTGGGTCTACACTGTTTGCTCAGGCCTGTCTGTTCAAATATACATATGGTAAAGTGCAACATATGGTAAGAATCATGCTCAGACAGAAAGCCAGACAGGTAAAATAATGACAAAAACCTTAGCAATTACTAATCGATTATGGATCGCAATGACAGGACTCATAATCGATTATCTTTTCGGCTCCGATTAGCCAGCCCTAGAAACTACCCTAACGATGCTAAGTATTGGGACAGGTAGGCCTAAGCGAACAGTGCAGACCCAGATCCTACTGCTCCTCTGACCAAGGTGTACACGGTTTGCCATTCCGCTGCACCTTTTGTACTCATTGCTAAATCATGAATCAAATTCGTTAAAATTTAAGTAGATTACAGCAAGTCCTCAAGATGTCCGAAGTTTTAGGATTTTTACCATATAGAGGTATTTTACTATCCAAGTAGCGAACACAAAGGTGCTGATCAGACTGCGCGTATGCGCAGGCTGATCTGCGCCTTTGTTGTTCGCAAACGGTA
Source organism: Lucinisca nassula (assembly GCA_963580285.1). NCBI lineage: Eukaryota > Metazoa > Mollusca > Bivalvia > Lucinida > Lucinidae > Lucinisca > Lucinisca nassula. The sequence goes on along the minus strand of OY757025.1, from coordinate 96,003,386 downwards.
AAATCAGGTTTTCTCACGACATGGCTCAAACTATTATTGCATTGTTCAGTGGGTGAAATTAAAAGCAAATTAAATCTCGAACAGAGAGCACAAAGCTTAGTTACCCGGTAGCAACCACGTTTTTTGCCATAGTATGTCTGTATCTGACAGTAAAATCATTGAACTGCGTCTTAACCCATTTTGTACGGAAACCCTAAAACGGGTACCCTGGCAAACAGTGCAGGCCCAGATTAGATGCCACAGAATGCAGCATCTGATCAGGGCCTACACTGTTTGCAAAAGATTTAGCCACTTTCAAAATAAATTTTGAAGAAAAACACAACCTGTCACCCCTAAATTTTGAAATGGACTCCTGCTACATATACGGAGGAACAATAAGGGTTAATAGATAAATGCTTGCTCAGTTTTTTTGTTGTTATAGCAAAAATGAGTTGCATCAAGTGAAAATATATCTTCATCGATGTATGCACGCTGAAGATTCTAATCAGCTGCACACCCCGAGTCAGTGGCCGGCCCCGATGGTTCAGTGGGTCGTGTGAATGAATGGTGATCAGGCATTTATAGATGTTACAGGACAATAGTTTTGACATCATCTATACAGTAAAACCTGTTGTAGTGGCCACCTGTGCTAAGCAAGCAATCTGCCTAATGCAAGCATGCTTTTGGTTCCCGATAAAGGCAAATGCATATTCACCTGTATTAAGCGAGTACCTGTCCTATGCAAGCATATTTTGGTTATCCCCTAGAAGCTTGCATAATATAGGTTGCACTGTATAAGCATATTTACAGCTGCATATAAGGATCTACGATAATCCTGAACGCAAAAAAAAAAAACACAGACAAAACTGGACTGGTGCACAAGCTTGTCACGATTCTTACATAAAAAAGATATCATACATCAAACAGAAACATGAACTGGAAATTGTAGTCCAAGGGAAGTAACTCTTTCAACTGAAATTTGTGTTTACTACCTATTTTTTCACCTTTGCTTTTTGTCTATTATATTGAGTCAGAAACCTCCCCACCTCACACTAGTCTATCCATGCTGTGTAATGGTTACAAACACAATTACTTTTCCATCAATCCAATGCAGGCCGAAATACTGTCTCAATCATCATCATTTTCATCATCATCATCATCATCATCATCATCATCATCATCATCATTACTGTACACATTCATAAGTCATGACAGTACTATAATTATACTAAATACTGGGACAGATAGGCCTAAGCAAACAGTGTAGACACAGATCAGACTGCTCTGATTAGAATCTACACTGTTAGCCATTCTGTTTGCACCTTTTGGACTCCTTGCAGGATCATGAAACATATTTGTTGAAATTTTAGAAGAATTACAGCAAGTCCTCAAGGTGTCCGAATTTTCAGAATTTTTGAGGTATTGACCCTGAAGGAACCAAGAAAAACTGCATCTGAAAATGTCCTCTTTTTATGTTGTCTGCTGCATCTTCTTGCAAACTTTTTAAACATATTTTTGTATACAGGCAAACTGTATGGACCCTGATCAGACTGCTCCTAGTAGTGCCATCCAAGCTTCACTGTGTATGGAGAATGGGAGAACTGATCTTAACCCTTTAGACACCGAGAAAAACTACATCTGAGTATGTTGTCTGCTTATGTCGTCTGCTGAATTTTTTCGCAGACTTTTTAAAAATATTTTTGCATACAGGCAAACAGTGTGGGCCCAGCTCAGACTGTTCCTACCCGTTTGTGGTTTCCAGTACAAAATGGATTAATGGTTAAAGAAAAGCATTTGCTCCCATTAACCCTTAAGTCCCAGAGAAAAACTACATCTGAAAATGTTGCCTGCTTATGTCGTCTGCTGAATTTTTTCGCAGACTTTTTAAAAATATTTTTGCATACAGGCAAACAGTGTGGGCCCTGATCAGACTGCTCCTACAGGAGCAGTCTGATCTGGGTCCACACTGTTTGCAAAAATTACTTTTAAGGTAACCGGCAGATGGCAAAGCAGATGACAAACCCTTATCCTCCTGTTCACGACAAACCCTACCTTTGTAAACAGTGTAGATCCAGATCAGATAGCTTCTGAAGAAGCCATCTGATCAGGATCTACACTGTTTGTCATTCATCATCATCATCATCAACAGATTTTTGATTAACGTGCAGGTACAGGGGCAACGTCCACATAAGTGGGCCCCCTTCCAGGTAGCTGGCTTGCTGCACGCATGGCAGATCTTACACCAGATCTCCAGGCTTGTCTATCATGAGGATCGATAGCAGAGAGCTTCCATTCTCTGCAATCTCTTTCTGTTAGCTGCTTCCAGGTCATCTTGGGCCTTCCTGGCCCCCGCTTTCCACTTACCTGTATGTCACAGGCAGTCTTGACTGCACTGTTGGAGCGTTCCACATGTCCATCCCAGCAAAGTTTTCTCTCTTTCAGGATGAGGTCAAGGGCCTCAATGCCAAGACGCTCAAGTAACTCACTGGACCTGATGGTGGCAGTGTCCTGTGGCTTGACATTGCAGATCTGTCTGATCATTGCCCTGTCATTTCGCTGTAGACGTTGGAGGTTTGGCTTTGTCAATGGCCATGTCTCACTGGCATGGAGCATTGCGCTCCGCACACAAGAGCTATACACACGGCCACGTGTCTTGAACGAGAGGTGGCGGGAAGAGAGAACTGGTAGCAACTCCTTGAATTTCTTCCAGGCTGTTTTCACACGTGATGTAGTTGAAAGGTCGCAACCACCCGCTGCAGACAGCATATCACCTAGGTAGCAGAAGGAAGCTACAACCTCCAGCTTGTCGGATCCGACTTGGATTTCCCTCTGTGGTCTGCCATCTAAGGGGCGTGCGGTTCCTTGGCACCGTGTACACCTGTAATCAGGGTCCTCTATCAAGCGTTTGAGCCCACTGCATTTCTTGGGCACCCAGAACTTGCAGCCATTACAAAAGATACTGTTGCTGCCCACTCCAGTGCGACATACAGCGCATGGGAACTGGCCTGTACTCTGCAAGAGGTCCAGACCTGTACCACAGATCATGATCTTAGTCTTTCCTACATTCACTCTCAGCCCTTTCGCCTCCATTGTGTCTTTCCAAGTTAAAAGCCTCCTGACACATTCCTCAAGGGATTCAGCTATGATGACAAGGTCATCAGCATACAGGTCCTCCCAGGGGACTCCAGAGCGGAACTCGCATGACAAGGCTTCAAGCACAATGATGAAAAGCAGTGGGCTGAGAACAGAGCCTTGATGAACACCCACCTTGACCTCAAATTCTTTACTGTAACCATCACCAATGCGGACACGGCTCCGAGCATTAGCGTACATCCCTTGGACCAGTTTCACAATCCACTCGTCCACTCCAAGTTTTCTTAGTGCCCACCAGATGACTCTCCGAGGCACTCGATCAAATGCCTTTTCCAGGCCTATAAAAGTCATGTAGAGTCTCCTGTTGGCCGCAAGATACTTCTCTTGCAGCTGTCGGACAACAAAAATTGCATCTGTTGTGCCTCTTCCTGGGACGAAGCCAAACTAGGAATCGTCGATGGACACCAACTGCCTAATGAGGCCATCAACAATCCTCTCCAGGACTTTCATGACCTGTTCTGTCAGCTTGAGACCACGGTAGTTGCCCCGTTCCAATGCATCGCCCTTGCCCTTGTAGAGACAGACAATGAAACTCTGTTCCCAGTCAGAGGGTACCTTCCCATCACGGATGATTGAAGCTGCAAGGTCGCGGATCATCGAGGCTCCTGCATCACCTGCAGCTCTTATCATTTCCACCACTATGCCAGAGGGCCCCGGTGCTTTGCCAGTCTTCATCTGAGAGATAGCCTTCTTAACCATATCAATAGTGATTGGGATGGGTGGCCCTTCCACTGGTAGTTCATCAGACAGGTGGTCTGGGTCCCAGTCGAACTCAACATTGAGTAGCCTTTGGTAGTGTTCTAACCAGGCCCTCTGCTTTGAGTCTTCACTCATTGACATCTCCCCTGCATCATTCTTTACTGGTTTGTCACCTACAACATCGGCATTCTCTCTTCTCATCTGGTTAGCGAGGCGGTATACTTCTGAGGACTTAGGGTCAATATACTTGTAGATCTCCTTCTCAGCTTCTTGGCGAGCATGGTGCACTGCACGTCTGGCTATGCATTTGGCCGCAAGATATGATGCACAGGTGCCCTTACCAGTCTTCCAAGCTTTAAAGGCTTGCCGCTTGGCTGCAATGACCTTATTAACATCCTCATTCCACCACCAGGTTTCGCGACGCCAGCGGTGGGGCCGAGTTGTGCCACACACCTCTTCAGTTGTCTTGAGCAGACCAGTCTTGATGTCGTTCCATATATCCTCAGTGGTAGCATCTGCTACACCTGCCAAAGCACTCACATGCTGGCTGAAAACCTGGAAATGATTTCTTGTCTGAGATTCCTTCAGCTTCCAAACTTTTAGTCTGGGGGTGAACTTGCGCTTGGGTTTTGGTGGCACATCAATCCTCATGTCGCATGTGAGTAGCTGATGTTGCAGGGCTACTTCCTCTCCAGGGATCACCACATCTGTGACAAGTTTGCGCATTGTCCTGCGGTAAAGGATGAAATCTATCTGCGTCGCTGCGCTTCCTGACTTGTATGTGATAAGATGACTGTCATGTTTCTTGAAACATGTGTTTCCAAGAAGCAGGTCAAAGATAAAAGATAAAAGATAAAGAAGCTTTATTTAACGTCGCATATTCGAAACAAATAACATAAGCTCTGTAGAGCTTTTATTGCGACAAACAAAGTATCCTCTAACAAATACTTACCTGCCTTCATTTATCTTCCTAGGACTACCCCTGATAATGCGAGCGTCAGCCAAGGGAGCTCCTAGTACCATTTTTCACGCCTTTGGTATGGCGCGGCCGGGGATCGAACCCGCGACCTCCCATTCCCGAAGCGGACGCTCTACCACTGAGCTATCGGGGCCGGTAAAATGCCAAGGCAAATGCCAGGGCATACTCTAGAATCCTCTCACCCTCAACATCTGGTTCAGGTCTACCATACCCGATCCCACCATGCACTTCCTTGTATCCAGTGCCTGCACGGCCTACGTGGCCATTCCAATCTCCGCATGGGATCAGGAGTTCTGATCCTGGGATCCTGGCAGTCACAGCACGCAGTTGGTCAAAGAACAAGTCCTTGACTTCAGCACTTAAACCACTCTGTGGGGCATACACAGACAGAAGGGTAACCACAGACTGGCCGACTACAGCTTCACCACGATGATTCTGTCTGAGACTCTTTGCACTTCAAAAACTTTCTCTATCCACTCTTCTGCCACAAATACTCCTACACCAGCAGTGCCTTTATCGTTTCCAGACCAGTAGAGCTTATACTTGGTGTCCTTGCCCTTGATTGTGCGGCAGTTTCCACCACGGTATCTGGTCTCCTGGACACAACAGACATCCACTTTCCTGCGTGATAGTGTTTCCACTACCTCGCAAACTCTTCCTCTCAGGGTGTTGACATTGAGTGTTCCCACCCTGAATTTCCTCAGGCGCTTGCTTGATTCGCCACAATGGCCCGACCCTGCCTCCCACACCTGAGAGGAGGCCAAGCCGGAGACGTCACCAACAGAGCTTTGATGTCTGTTGGCACCGCCTAACCTTGATTCTGAATTTGTAGCTGCCATGATATGTTTTGACGGTTGTAGTTTACAGGACCGCCTGTCCTGGCTGACGTCCCTACTCAATTCTTTTACGGCACCTGAGCAAGCCTCCGTTCCCAACTAACTAGGGCAGGTGTGCTTTACCATTGTCCATGTACAGCAACCAACAGTGCCAAACCACAGTAGCTAGTACACCAAGCCATCGGTCTGTAGACGGTTGCTGCCTAGCTCTGCCACCCAGGTTGTGGCAGCCTCATAACCCTGAAGGTGGGGAGGCAACTGTGATAATGGGCAACCTCAAATTTCCCACACTCATTTAGAGTGTCACAGCTGGATGCATTTTTACGTCATACCCAGGACCCTGGAGGTCGCTATATATGGCTTAGCACACTCAAGTATCTGACAACTCACGGGCTCTTCAGATAAATGAGTGTGACAAACCAGGTTTTGTTCGGAGACCTACCAACTCTTATAAGGATTGCCCGGATATATAGCTTAGCACATTCAAGTTTCTGACAACTGATTGTAAATTTGAACAAAAACATCATACCATGTAATCTGATTTGCTGAGTCAGAAATGCGTGTGGCTGATTAAAATATTCAGCACGACAAGGTTTAAAATTATCTCCCAATATTCCTCTCTTCTGATTGGCTGGAACAAGAGAAAATCCTACCTTGTTGGCAACACTGGGGTTGTTGATGAGAATGGCTGGTCCTGTAGCTTTCAGCTCTCCACTGGTACCATGGTAATACTTAAAACACACCTTGGTCTTTGCTGAAAAATATAGAACTATGATTTCATGATGCACATGCATATTTTTTGTGTTGTGTGTGTATCTTTTTATCTTCCATTTTTACATATTTGACAGCTGGCCTCAATAGCTCAGTCTGATGTGCATCTGACTGGTGATCAGGAGGACGCGGGTTCGATACCTGCCAGGGTCGGCAACATTCTTTTGTTGAGATTGATCGTGAAATCTTCTCTACGTCATTCTCTCCCTTCTGCTGATTCAAGAAGGGCAGTTGTCAGTTTCTGGTGAAAGAATGTGCACTATACTGGTTAACTACTTGCGTATAAGCCTGCCCAGGAAAAGTGTGGATAGGTACACTGACTGGCTCAAAAATGCCATAAAATAGTGTTGACTGGGCCATTAAACTCTAATATAAATAAACAAACATATTTGACAAGTCTTACGACATGAAACTCATAACAAAGGAAAGAAGCATAGCTAAGAAAAATCCCCACCTTCGGTGTTTTTTGAACCCAGGCTGCTCGGATGAAAGTCCAATGCTCTAACCACTGACTCCCTGTGATAAACATATATTAATATACTAAGGGAGAAATTGCTATCTGTTACACAAGCATTAAACATCTAGGGTCAGTTGTTAAAAACTTGTTAGTTAACATATCGTTAAAACTTTGACCACTGAATATGGCAAATGTACTAAATATTTTTTTCAAAATGGAGGCGGTTCTAACGAGTACCCACAATCTATATTTTAGAGCAGAAATAAGAAAAATAAGGTATACCCCTGTAAACCCCAGTTTTACTATATAAAACTGGGGTTCATGGGAGTCAAAATTATATAGGCATGTTTTCGTGATGACCAGATAAGGGGATTAATTGATGATGATTGAAGAATAGCATATGTTTTGAGTATTCATTTGAACCACCTCAATGAGGCGATTCAAATGAGTACTCTCAACATGTTTTCGTTAAGAGATAAAGAAAAATATTCCTGATTTGTCACTAAATACCCACCTTATCTACTCTACTGAATTAATGAAATCATAATTCTGTGGCTGCCATGGCAAACATGACATTAACCATAAAATGCAAATCACGACTACTGTCGTCTGCCGGTTACCTTAAAAGGAATTTTTTGCAAACAGTGTGAACCCAGATCAGACTGCTCCTCTAGGCCCACACTGTTTGCCGGTATGCAAATATATTTTTAAAAAGTTTGCAAAAAAATTCAGCAGATGACATAAGCAGACGACATTTTCAGATTTAGTTTTTCTCGGGGTCTTAAGGATTAAGATTTGGAATGATTCATTTCCATGACATGTATTTGATCCGGCCTAACCTAAGTAAAAGCTACAGATTTCTCTTTTAACCCATAAAATGCCACTCACCACAACTGTCTTCTGCTTTGTCGTCTGCCGGTTACTTCAAAAGTCATTTTTGCAAAAAGTGTGAACCCAGATCACACAGCTCCTCTATGAGCAGTCTGATCTGGGTCCACACTGTTTGCCTGTATGAAATTCATACTATCAATAAAAAGTTTGCAGGAAGATTCAGCAGACGACATGAGCAGGCGACATTTTTAGATGTAGTTTTTCTCTCGGCATCTTAAGGGTTAATCATAGTTTTTAAATCAATACCTCATATTTTCCCCATTACAATAAATTTAAAATGATATATGCTTTTGGAATGACCCTGATTAACCAAGAGTCTAGGGACTTGAAATAGTTTGTCATTACTTCGCTCCTATGAAACTTCCATGACTGCAAAAAAGGGACCCTTAGCCTCCCCACATTGGGGCTTGGAGAAATAGACTGGGCTGCATGGTGCTTCCGCACAGAGCTGCAACCGAATGAACTTGTGTATTGGTAAACCGCTTAGAATGTATAATGCCTGCTCAGAAAACAAGAATTCCGCCGAAGGCTATGTCGCGCCTGTGGGGGCGTAATGTCATGCAACCATGATATGTAGGTCAAGGTCAAACATAGATGCTTGCATAAAAGATTCCATTCTTAAATGCAGCTTGTACTAAGTATCATTGATGAAGCTCTAATAATTCTTGAGAAATGTACTTAACCATTAGGGTGAACGCTAAGGTGTTCACAATATTTTACAAAGTCAGTGAACCATGAAATTTAGGTCAAGGTCAAATATGGATGCTTGCATTTAAGTTGCCATCCCCAGATTCAAGTTTGTACCAAATATGATTAATGAAGCTCTTATAGTTCTTGAGAAATAAACTTGGCCATTAGGGTGAACGCTAGGGTGTTCACAATATTTTACAAAGTCAGTGAACCATGAAATTTAGGTCAAGGTCAAATATGGATGCTTGCATTTAAGTTGCCATCCCCAGATTCAAGTTTGTACCAAATATGATTAATGAAGCTCTTAAGTTATAGTTCTTGAGAAATAAACTTGACCATTAGGGTGGACGCTAGGATGGTCGCAATATTTTACAAAGTCAGTGAACCATGAAATATTGGTGAAGGTGAAATATGAATGATTGCATTTAAGTTACCATCCCCAGATACAAGTTTGTACCAAGCATCATTAATAAAGCTCTTATAGTTCTTGAGAAATAAACTTGACTATTAGGGTGAACGCTAGGGTGGTCGCAATATTTTAAGAAATCAGTGAACCATGAAATGTAGGTCAAGGTCAAATATGGATGCTTGCATTTAAGTTGCCATCCACAAATGCAAGTTTGTACCAAATATCATTAATGAAGCTCTTATAGTTCTTGAGAAATAAACTTGACCATTAGGGTGAACCCTAGGGTGGTCGCAATATTTTACGAAGTCAGTGAACCATGAAATATAGGTCAAGGTCAAATATGGATGCTTGCATTTAAGTTACAATCCCCAGATACAAGTTTGTACCAAGTATCATTAATGAAGCTCTTATAGTTGTTGAGAAATAAACTTGAACCTTTGGGTGAATGCTAGGGTGGTCGCAAATGCTGTCGCCTTGACAAACGGACGACTGAACGGATGGAAACCGGGCGCCTATATCGCGCCATGCTAATAGCAGGGGCGACAAAAAGTGTGAGTCAAACCGCTCCTTCAACGATAGCAGTTTCTTTGGGGGTTAGGGCTTGAGATGTCATTTCATCTCAATGTTGGGTAAAAAGTCCACAAAATCTGAAGAAACATCTCCAAAAAAATGACCTAAAGTGTTGCTGGGGATGTAAAACCTCAACACCAAGAAACAAACATATTAAAGGGAACCAGTTACTCAAATAGCGTTGAAAATTAAGTAGCAAGCAGTAAATTTGCTGCCAAGACAGTGAGGGAAATTGTTAGCAGCCAGTACTTGCTACCTATGCACGTCTGACTGGTGATCAGGAGGTCGCGGGTTCGATACCTGCCGGGGTCGGCAACATTCTTTCGTGGGTAAACTGTCCAGCATAAAAATGACCTGAAATTGTGTGACTCCAATACAAAACAAACAAAACTTGCTACCTAGGAAGGTGGGATATACTATAAGCATCTTACATGGGTGTGAGGGGTGGATGGAAAAATCCATCCAAAGGGTCACTGTCCGGCATCATGAGGCTTGCCGAGTGATGCCTGACAGTGATCCCGAGGGACGAATTTTTCAACCTCTCACACCCATGTAGGATTCATTTTCTTGCATACCATTGCTGGCTATCAACCGTTCAAAAACATGTAACTTGACATATATATTCATTCAATTCAAAAACTGAATGGATATGAAATGACATCTCAAGCCCTGTCACCCAATGAAACCAATAGGGTTTATTAGCATGGACGGTCCGCCTCGCACTGCGGTTCCTGGACAAGCTTAGATCCTCTAAGCGGTTTACCAGTACTAGTGTGCAGGCCAGATTCAGCTCTGCGTGGAAGCATCATGCAGCCCATATATACGGAGTCAAAAAAGTTCCTATACATAAAATTGCTCCTGTTACCATAGTTACTACAAATGTAAAACACACAAAATTTGTTTTGTTTTAGATAGAGGACCCATTTTACCATGTAAAAGCCCAATCTGTTTTTGTTTATGTAAACTTGCCAGCCTGGTCTATTGTTTTAAACAACCAAGGGTTATTGTGACGATTTCCCAGAATAAATCATTTCAAAGGCCAAAATTTAACACCATTAAAATTGCACTTAGCACAAGATTTCTTAACTTTGATACATGTAACCTTTTATTAGATACCCTATGTGTCAATTCACAAAAGGTTTGTTACTTTAGTTTTCCATTTGTTAAGAGAAACAGACGATCACATACAGGCCTCCGATTCTTTGAAGTTGTGTGCAAAATGCTGCTTTCAATTGAAACTCCATAGAAAATCGAAATCGGTAGTGCTACATGTCACATGAATTTTCAGCATTATTTTCCATCATGGTTAACAGCAATGGTGGCAACAAAGCGCTTTTTAAAGGAATTGCAAAAATTGAATGACAGGTATAGGAATAGCAAGAGTTTGAAAATTGCTATACTTTTAATTGAAAGGGAGATAATCTGAGAATTTCACAAATTAAACCCTTGATTGTAGTGCAAAATCATGAGATATTGTAAAAGTAAAGTGAGTTTCGATGATCAATGGTTATTATCTTTCATCTCAGACAAAAAACGACTATCTGCGCATGCGCAATGCTAAATTCCTTGCCAAACCTTTCTAGGCACATATTGCAAGACAACTCTTGAGCAGAATAGTATAGGCAAATGCAAAGGAATGCATTTTGTAGCTAAACGTCCGATTCGCATGTTTACAGCCACGTTTAGCTGATGGCTGCGGAATAACTGCTGGAATTTACCCGGAAGTTGGTATAGTTACTTTTTTGACCGGGTATATTTCTTCAAGCTCCTATGGGCGGGGGCTAAATATAAATGCATGATAATAATGTTTTGATGTCATGTTTGAAAAGGCCTTCATTAGCAATGAACAACTATGACTGCCACTGGCAGATTCTGCAAGAGCTGCCTCCATTTGCATTGAAAGAGTAAATTCTTACGATCTGTGAAACAATGGCTGACTGCATCGAGATCCCAGAGTAGTTCCCCTGTCCGTCCACCATTGGCTCCCTTGGTTTTACTGTCCCAAAACTTTGAGCAATCAGTCTCACCTGAAAAAAGACACACATGTTGTGAAACTTCAGTGGCTCAAATTACCCCCTTCTCGAACAAATTTTCATGGTTCCGACGATGTTCGAATTACTGAAGTTTGACTGCCGTTGTATTTATCATCCTTCATTACTTATAACAGGTCCAGATAATGAGGCATCATGACAATAATTTAGGGATAATTTTTGGGTCTATTGTTTATCAAAGTTACTGAGCACAGAAGCTCTTCAGTGCTGATGTCCATGTGACCATCACTGATTTATAGGAAATCCAGGTAAGCTATTTATAGAAAATAGCCGCACTATTCTTGTCATTGTGACCTCAGTGTGCGGCATAAAAAAAAGCATATTGTAAAACACTAACTTGCCGCATGTGCTGGGACATTGTCAAACAGTTTAGACCCAGATCAGATGTCGCGTAAGGCGACATCTGATCAGGGTCTAAACTGTTTGCTAAAAGTATGGGAATTCAAGGGTTAAACAAAAGGGCCCAATTCTTCGTTCAGTACCACTTTCCCAACTAAGAAACGATCAACAAAACCGTGCTGTCAGGGCTTTCTTATATGTCTCCATTAACACATTGCATGCGGGAAGCCCCTAAAGGGGTACCTTGGCAAACAGTGCAGGCCCAGATCAGACGCCGCAGAATGCGGCGTCTGATCAGGGCCTGCACTATTTGCTAACAGAATTTTCTGTCTAAAATAGAATAAAAACGAAAAAAAAGGCCCACCTCCCCTGATATGACCAATGGACTTGTCCAACACATAGCAAAGGGAGAGTCCACTGGTATACATGTTGTTGGTACTTGTAAGAATCACCTCAATTAACAAACAAAATAATAAAATAATCAACCATATTTATAGAAGGTAACACATTTAGTACTAGTACTAATCTTCAATGTGGCCCTCTTTTCCTGGGTAGGAACCAGTACTAAGCAATGTGGATAAAGTCTCTTGCTCAAGGAAACAACACTTGGCACTTGCAAGGATCGAACCAGCTACCACTCAATCTCAAATCCGATGCTTTACCACTGCACCACAGCCCTCCACGGCTTTGTGAACTCTAATATATTGCTTTACTTCTGAAACTGATTTTCAAACTCATTCAAAAGAACAAAAGCTAGTTTCCACCATGTAACAAAGGCCCCCGTAAACCCCACTTTACATAGAGAAAACTGGGGTTTATGGGGGTATCCATTATTTTTCTTATTTCTGCTCCAAGACAAATGTTGTGTGTACTCATTAGAACTACCACAATGTTTAACAAGAAAAATAACCATTTTGGAGATATGAAGGAATGAACTGTGTCTAAGGCTGCCACGATTAATCTTATAATCGATTAATCGATCGATAAATTCCACAAAAATGATTATCATTTCTAATTTGTTTTTAATCGATTACAGTCCAACCTGTATTAAGCAAGCACCTAAGGGATAACCAAAATATGCTTGCTTAATACAGGTGAAATTTAACACATTTGCCTTTTTGGGGAACTGAATGCCTGCTTGCTTAAGACAGGTTGCTTGCTTAATAGAGGTGGCCGCTAAGACAGGTTTTACTGTACTTGATAGGTACAATTTACTACCCAAAGTTATGCCTAAAATAGCTGGATGAGTGGCAAACAGTGCAGACCCTGATGAGACGCCGCATTATGCGGCGTCTCATCTGGGTCTACACTGTTTGCTCAGGCCTGTCTGTTCAAATATACATATGGTAACGTGCAACATATGGTAAGAGTCATGCTCAGACAGAAAGCCAGACAGGTAAATTTATGACAAAAACCTCAGCGATTACTTATCGATTATCGACCGCAATGACTGGACTGATAATCGATTATCTTTTCAGCTCCGATTAGTCAGCCCTAACTGTGTCAAATAGATGTGTTATCATAATGCTTAATCAAAACTTGTCTTTTAAAGATTTGGAAAAACTTTCATAAGAACAGATTACCGGCCTCGGTAGCTCAGTCGGATGCACATCTGACTGGTGATCAGGAGGATGCGGGTTCGATACCTGCCGGGGTCGGCAACGTTCTTTCGTGGAGATTGATCATGAAATCTTTTCTCCAGTCATTCTCTCCCTTCCGCTGATTCAAGAAGGGCAGCTGTCAGTTTCTGGCGCTAGAATGTGCACTGTTATGGTTAATCGCTTACCTATAAGCCTGCCCAGGAAAGTGTGGTTAGGTAAACTGACTGGCTCAAAAATAACCTAAATAGTGTGGACTGGGCCGTTAAACTCCAGTATAAACAAACGAAATGAGGATAGATTAAACTGAAAGCCATGTATACCACACAGTCGTGAAATCAATATTATCTGTCTAGAGTGTTATATTGCAATTGCAACAAAAATGTCAAAGATGATCCCTACATTATGAAAGCAAACTTCATATTTCAACCTACTGATCCTAAGAATTGGCCCAGATAGGCCTACATGTAAACAAACAGTGCAGATCCTGATCAGACTGCTCCAGCTCAGGAGGTACAGTTTGCCATTCTGTCTACACCTTTTGGATTCCCTGCTGAACCGTGAAACAAATTTGTTTAAATTTTAGGAAAATTACAGCAAGTTCTCAAGGGCCTAAATTTTTATGATTTTACACTATTTCAACCTATTTTGTTTGTTTGATTTGAGGTTTAACGTCTCTGTCAACACCATATAGGTCATTTTGTAGATGTTGCTTCCAATTTTGTGGGACTTTTACTGGACATTGAGATGAAATAACATCTCAAGCCCTGTTGCCCATTGAAACCAATAGGTCCAACTTGTACCACTTTGCCTGGACAGGCTTAGCCACTCGAAGTGGTTTACCAGTACTCATGTGCGGTCGGTCTCAGCTTTGCGTAGAAGCATCATGCAGCCTATTTTTGTCCTGAATGGAACCTTCTCCTTTATATACAGCAGGAGTCCGTTTTGAAATTTATGAGTGTCAGGTTCAATTACTCGAGCCCCGCCAAGCGAATCTGGGTCTTCGAGCATTCTGTCATGACAAATTTTAACTGTGCATGCCCAGCCATTCAGAGGGGCCAGGGATATGGCTTTCTGTCTGAAGGTTCCTCTTGATTCACTGCTTGTATGAGCGAGCAGCGAAGGTTCTGGCGAGACTGCGCGGATGCGCAGGCTCGCCTGAACCTTCGCTGCTCGCATAGGCGATAAGTACCAAAATCGCTTGACGGGGCCCACTTAGAATCTATAATCTTTCTGCAAACAGGGAAAGTCCTGATCAGACGCCGCGTTTTGTTTGAATCAAATTGGCCCAAGGGTTTAGGAGGAGTTCATGTTTGAAGCAAATTTAAAATGTCTTTCTATTTTTTAGCTCTGCTGGCCATTTTGCTCATCAGAGCAAAACCATTTTAGCTAATTTGGTAGAGGGTCACCTAAGTAACATTTCTATGAAGTTTGAATGATTTGTTTTGTTTGATTTGATGTTTAACCTCCCCGTCAACAATGTAAAGGTCATTTTGGAGACGTTGCTTCCAATTTTGTGGGACTTTTACCCGACATTGAGATAAAATGACATCTCAAGCCCTGATGCCCAATGAAACCAATAGAATTATAAGCACTGACGGTCTGAGAAGTTTGAATGAAATTGGTCCATGGGTATAGGAGTTGTTGTTTGAAGATTTTTTCTTTTTTTAGCTCTGGTGGCGTTCTTGTTCGTCAGAGCGGAACAATTTTAGCAATTTTGGTAGGGAGCCACCCAGGCAACATTCCTGTGAAGTTTGAATCAAATTGGCCAAAGGGTTTAGGAAGTTTTCGCATTTAAAGCAAATTGCTGGCGACGCATGATGGACGACGCACAATGGACATTGACTGATCACAATAGCTCACTTTGTGCTCAGGTGAGCTAAAAATCGACCCAGTAGTTCATGAGATATCTTGCATACAAGATTGTGACGGCTAAGCACGATCACACCAAAAACAATATGTTCCCCTCCCCTTCGGTAAGGTGACATAATTTCGCTGAAAAATATGAAACCTACCAAAAGGAAAAAGTCCAATCCAGTCATCTGCGCTGGATTCCTCCTTTATATCCCAGGTGATCCTGACCTTGCTGGAGTTGCCGAGGGTGAACTGACGACCCGAGACATTTAGTTTGGAGGCAGTATCTTCCAGGAGAGTAAGGTCTGACTCACTGTTACATCTTTCCGGCAGCTCAAAGGTCTGATCGCTGTCAAATATTGGTGTTCTTGGTGATGGAAGAGAAAGGTCATCTACGGTTGATGATTGGCTGCCTTTTGAGCTTGACCTTCGAACCAGCCCTTCAGCCATTCTTGTTCAGCAGTAATAGTGTCCATGGCATTATATTTATTAATATCAGCAAATTAAAGCAATATTTTAAATTGTCATTTATTTCTACATGTATAAACCTTTCAACATAAGTTTTCTTTTCCAATTCCATTAGGTGCTACATGTACCTTCTGAAAAATCTTGTCTGATTACATCACATTTAACTGTTTCAATTCGAAGTCTTCATTAAAGCTTTTCTTTGGTTTTTGATTGCTAAGTTTTATTTCTTGGTAAGCCAGTGAAATTTCAACTTTTACGTCTTATGTCTGGTACTGGGCATTTCCCTGGCTGGACTGTATCCAGGTCTTCTATCCCATTGTGATCAAGTTTGTACTTGAGACCTGACCTGAAATATAGAAAAAGATAAATACATTACCAAAAATACATTACCAAAACACACCCATGCGACATAGTGAGTTCTTCCACGGCTCCGAAGCAGACATTTTTCTGATAAAAATTTTGATACTTTACCTATTTCTGCATAAAACATAGACTGTCGGTACTCGTTAGAGCCGCCTCATTGAGGCGGCTCTAACGAGTGCCCAAAGTCTATGTTTTGAGCAAAAAAAATACAGAAAACAATGTCTGTATCTCCGGTTAATAACAATTTTCTCCGTATAAAATGGGGTTTACAAGGGTTTTCATTTTATGGATTTGCAATGACGTGATATGTCAAGCAAAGATATATAATACAATATGCACAAACAGGAGTCATGGATACGGTCTGATAAGAACCTTTGCTGTGCATGTATTTATTCAAGGAGTGATGGTGTTGACCAGACTACTCATCAGTGCAGTCTGATCAACTTCAATGGATGCATGTGTAAAAGCACTCACCAGAACTGGAGTCCAAAGCAGAAACTGTGTCCGTTAAAGGCATTTATTCTTGATTATTGAGGACTATCATTTCATTACATAATATTATGTAGCCCTCAGAGCTGACTGAAGAGAAGTCCTCTGTCTTCAACAGGTAAGGGGCCTCCTTGGGGAAAATCAATAAATTACTTACTGTTGACTGGTGTACAATATTGATTTTCCTCTTAAGTGCCTCAGTCAGGGGATACAACAAGAGCTACTAATCACCTCGTATAGTCAGTATATCGCAGGGGGCAATAAAACAATTATGAACACACGGTGTGTTCTACTGTTACAGAATAAATGCCTTTAAACAACTGTGTTATATACAAACAAAAATAATATAGGTAGAAAACCATCATATCTGTTTTCAACAATGACCCATTGCACAGACAGGACACGATCAATCACTGCAGACCCAGACTCGGCCATTTTTTTTTATTAAGTTCAGCCAGTTCAGCCATTTTCTTATTAATTTCTAAAGATAACTCAACCCAACCCGACACCCCTGAATTAAACAAGAATTCTGCCAAAAGGCTATGTCGCGCCTGCAGTAAACTTGGCCATTTGGGTGAAAGCTAGGGTTGTCAAAAATGTTGAAGGATTGACAAATGGAAGAACGGACTGAAAATAGGGTGCCTACATTGTGCCATGCAAATAGCAGGTGTGGCAAAAATGAACTACTCTTATATTCAGAAGCTGAAGATTCTATTCAGGTTTTTTTTTTTTGTGTGTGCTTATTGTCAAGACTCGAGAATAACAAGCTTATTTTCCACTTGGTGAAATTGGTTGAAAATACAATTTATACACAGAGGATCTTACATCAATGTTCGTGTATTATTGAATTTATTAACCTTGTCCTGCTGAGCCCGGATATGCCTTATCTTTGAAACAATGTAGATCCAGATCAGATGGCTTCTGAAGAAGCCATCTGATCAGGATCTTCATTGTTTGCCATCCAGTTTATGAATTTGTTGCAATAATTTGGATCAAGTAATCTGATTGGCTGATAATCAGTAGTGGGTGTGACATATATAAATATTCAGCAGGACATGGTTAAACAAGATGAGGATAAGGGATAAAATACGAGGCTATGCTTTTTTCTCAAAGAGTTGAATAAATTAATAATACATGAGCATGAATGCAATATTCTATTTATCATATGTAGGGGTGAAACGATTCACTGAAATCATATCGTATCGTGATACTTTTGCTGACGATATGCATATCGTGGGGATAATATCACGATACCTGGCAATACGCCAAAAAGTACAATTTCCAAAGAATATGACAGCTTTAACATATTTCAAAACCATTTCCATATTTTAATTTTTAAGCGATATAGTGATCACTTTTATGACAAATATGGGCACCTGACAGAGGTTTTGTTACACAAGATTGAACTCTGAGGTGGTTTTGAGCCAGTTTTCCAAGAGTTTAATAATTCTCTTGCTGAATATTCAGTTTAGCCACACCCATTTCTGACTTTGAAACAATTAGATTACTTGATGTAATTTATTCCTACAAATTCATAAATTGAATGTCAAACAGTGTAGATCCTGATCAGATGGATCTGGATCTACACTGTTTGCAAAGGGAGGGATTGTCGTGAACAGCAAGATAAGGGTTAATAATTCTCAAGCTGTGACTTAAGCATAAAAGTACATATAGTATTGTGATATGTATCGTGAGACAAATACTGCCCCCCACCCCCCACCCCCCACCCCCCCCCCACCCCCCCCCACCTACGGGGAATAGCGGGGACAATGACTTTTCACAGCCCTGCTGGAAGCCCTGCACTACGGGGACCTCCTGAATTTCATTGACCCACTGTTTATAATAGTTAATTCCACTAACGGGCCTCCGTGGCCTAGTGGATAAGAGCGCTGACTCTTAGTCATTAGGTCTCTCACCGCCGTAGGTTCGAGCCTCGCTCGGGCCACGTGTGAGACGCCAAGTTCTGCAACGGAAGGTCAGGTGGTTTTTCTCCGGGTACTCCATTTTCGCCCACCTCTGATTAACGATCGGCTCGATATGAGTGAAATAATCTTGAAAGGGCCGTAAAACCCAAACCAAAAAAAAAAAAAAAAAAAGTTAATTCCACTGGGGTATGCTTGCATAATATCAAAACTCCTGCATTAACCCGGCACTGCAAGGGAACACAGAGGGTAACTACACCGCACATTAGCTCCGCTACCCCCTACCCATCCCAATAGGTTGTGAGGGGGGGGGGGGGGGGTACAAATGACTAGTGCATTACAGCCCTAATCATATTTAATTCACGATTTGTTTTACAACAAGAGGACCAAGCTAGCTTTGTCCTGTATCGCTCACCTGAGCTAACAGATTCAAAGTTTAAGGAAGTGCCAACCTTTACTGAAGGCTTTATGGGAGGACACGGTGATGACAGGGTAAGCATTTTCTGAAAATCAAGTAGAATTTAACTCTATGATAAACAGGCTGACCTCACCAGTTTTCAAACTCATTCAAGCTTTTATTCCTGACTTGCTAAGAAGATCCGATCTAAACTGAAGTGGCTATGGTGATGACAAGTTCAAAAACAAGAGTTTTCAAACTCCTCCAAGCTTTCTGCCTGACTTCCTTGTTTGTAAGTTTCATGAAGATCCGTTCAAAACTAAAGGGGCAGTAGTGATAACAATGTCGAAAATAGGCATTTTCAGCAATCAAAGGCACGTCACTCTATGATAAATGTGCCGACTTGGCCGGTATTCGAACTCACCTGAGGTTTTATTCCCAGCCACCTTACATGTAAGTTTCAGAAAGATCCGATCAGACTTGGCCAGTATTCAAACTCATCCAAGATTTTATTCCCAGCCATCTCACATATAAGTTTCAGAAAGATCCGATCAAAACTGAAGGGGCTACGGTGATGACAAGGTCAAAATTTGGCATTTTTAGCAATCAAAGGGATGTTTCTCTAAAATAATGAGCCGACTTGGCCAGTTTTCGAACTCATCCGAGGTTTCATCCCTAGCCACCTTACATATAAGTTTCAGAAAAATCAAATCAAAACTGAAGGGGCTACGGTATTGACAAGGTCAAAAATCAACATTTTCAGCCATCAAAGGGACAGAACTCTATGATAAATGGGCTGACTTGGCCTGTTTTCGAACTCATCCAAGATTATATCCCCAGCCACCTTACATAGAAGTTTCAGAAAGATCCGATCAAAACTGAAGGGGCTATGGTGATGACAAGGTCGAAAATCAGCATTTTCAGCAATCAAAGGGACGTAAATCAATGATAAATGGGCCAATTTGGCCGGTATTCAAACTCATCCTAGGTTTTATCTCCAGTCACCTAACATATAGGTTTCAGAAAGATTCAATCAAAACTGAAGGGGCTACGGTGATGACAAGGTAAAAAATCGACATTTTCAGCCATCAAAGGGACATAACTATATAGTTAATGGGGCAACTTGGCCGGTTTTCGAACTCATCCGAGGTTTTATCCCCAGCCACCTTACATATAAGTTTCAGAAAGATCCGATCAAAACTGAAGGGGCTACGGTGTTGACAAGGTCAAAAATCAACATTTTCAGCAATCAAAGGGACCTAACTCTATGACAAATAGGCGACCTTTGCCGGTATGCGAACTCATCCGAGGCTTTATCCCCAGCCACCTTGCATATAAGTTTCAGAAAGATCCGATCAAAACTCAAAGGGCTACAGTGTTGACAAGGTCAAAAATCGGCATTTTCAGCAATCAAAGGGACGTTACTCTGTGATATATCAACCAACTTGGCTGGTTTTTGAACTCATCCGAGATTTTATCCCCAGCCACTCTCGAATAAGTTTCAGAAAGATTTGATCAAAACTGAAAGGGCTACAGTGATGACAAGGTCAAAAATCAGCATTTTCAGCAATCAAAGGGACGTTACTCTACGATAAAAGGGCCGATTTGGTCGATTTTCGAACTCATCTGAGATTTTATCCACAGCCACCTTACATATAAGATTCAGAAAGATCCGATCAAAACTGAAGGGGCTACGGTGATGACAAGGTCAAAAATCGGCATTTTCAGCAATCAAAGGGACGTAACTCTATGATAAACCAGCGGACTTGGCCGGTTTTCGAACTCATCCGAGGTTTTATCCCCAGCCACATTACATATAAGTTTCAGAAAGATCCGATCAAAACTAAAGGGGCTACAGTGATGACAGGTCGAAAATGGGCATTTTCAGCAATCAAAGGGACGTAACTCTATGACAAATGGGCCGACTTGGCCGGTTTTCGAACTCATCCGAGTTTTTATCCCCAGTCACCTTACATATAAGTTTCAGAAAGATCTGATCAAAACTGAAGGCGCTACGGTGATGACAAGCATTTTCCCATAGTAAGTCTATGGGACCTTGTGGTTGCCATAGGAACCAAAGTTTTAGAGCGATTTCAAAAAAAAGTTTATGTCATCAATGCCCCACCAGAGGCATGCTACAGGTGAGAAATGATTGAGATCAGCCTGCAGGATACAGAGATATAGCTGCTCAAAAGTGTGGACGGACCACGGACGGACGACGGAGGACCCACTATACTATAAGCTCCCCTGGAGCCTTCGGCCCAGGTGAGCTAAAAATGTCAGTAAATGCTATGTCGTTAAGAACTTTGTACTTGTAACGTTATGGAGCGTATCTAACTAATTTACATATTTAATCCACTAGTGGATTACCGAATTTAATAAATGGCGTTATTACATTCTCAGATGCAGTCATATGATATATAATGTTAAATTGTTAACCCTTATCTTGCTGTTCACAACCCCTATCTTTGCAAACAGTGTAGATCCAGATCAGATGGCTTCTGAAGAAGCCATCTGATCAGGATCTACACTGTTTGGCATTCAGTTTATGAATTTGTAGCAATAAATTACATCAAGTAATTTGATTGGTTGATAGACAGAAATGGGTGTGGCTTAAATGAATATTCAGCAAGATAAGGGTTAAAAATCTCATGAATAAAAGTACATACAATCATGGCCCAATTATGATGTAAGCTTCCTTCAATGAGGATATAGAAAAGCTTAAGTACCAAAAATACTTGTTCCTACTTCCTGCTACTAATTTTCCTTAAAATGAATGAATAATTGGGTGCACATTCCAGGGAAGTTATTCTCACATTAAATGATTTACCTCCCTTCCCATATGAATCGTAACTGGCTCCCACAGGACTGGTGGGGATTAGAACTGGATGAGACTTAGGCATAGCATCTTTGAAAATCTGATGCTAGCATGTACAACATTTTTCCGTTGTTGTTTTTTTTTTCTTTGGGGGGGGGGGGGGGGGGGGGGTTTATGGCCTTTCAAGAATATTTCATTTATTTCAAGCCAATCATTAACTACAGGTGGGCAAAAATGGAAGTAACGAGATAAAAACCACCTAACCTTCTGTTGCAGAACTTGGTGTCTCACGTGACCCGAGCAAAGCCTGAACCACAGCGGTGACAGACCTTATGATAAGAGGCAGCGTTCTTACCCACTAGGCCATGGAGGCACGTTATTTTTCCAGCAGCTTAGTTATCCCTTAACTGTCATTCTCTCCCTTCTGATGATTCAGGTAAGTTACAGGTACAGTAAAATTCCTATATTAAGACCACCTTTGGGACTGTTCAAAAGTGGTCTTTAAGACCACTTTTTAACAGTCCCAAAAGTGGTTTCTGACCATATGACACTTTATGCAGAAAACATAAAGAAAGAATAACTGCAACCTACTAAATAAGCTTTTTAACTCTTATCATGCTGTTCACGACAAGCCCTATCTTTGGAAACAAAGTAGATCCAGATCAGATGGCTTCTGAAGAAGCCATCTGATCAGGATCTACACTGTTTGACATTCAATTTCTGAATTTGTAGGAATAAATTACATCAAGTAATCTGATTGGTTGAAAGTCAGAAATGGTTGTGGCTAATCTGAATATTCAGCAAGAGAAGGGTTAAAGGAGAATTAGTCTTAATTTTAGCACCGCTTTGCCTGGGCAGGCTTAGATCCTCTAAGTGGTTTACCAGTACTCGTGCGTGGGTCGGTTTCAGCTCTGCATGGAAGGGTCATGCAGCCCATCTATTTCTCCAAGCTCCGATGGGCAGGGGCCGCTACTTGAACATTTGGGTTGATGCTGGACTTGACACAAATATCAACGGAGTTGATGCTGAGCTTGACACAAAATTAATATCAATGGAGTTGATGCTGGGCTTGACATATATCAATGGAGTTGATGCTATGGTTGATGCAAATATCAGCATATTTGACGCTAGGGTTGACACAAAATGACAAATATCAATGTGAGATGATGCTAGGGTTGACACAAATATTAATGGAGTTAATGCTAAGGTTGGACACTGACGGTAGGGTTGACATAAATATCAATGGAGTTGATGCTAGGGTTGATGCAAATATCCACAGAGTTGATGTTATGGTTTACACAAATATCAATTGAGTTGATGCTAGGGTTGACACAAATATCAATGGAGTTAACACTAGAGTTGTCACAAATATCAGTGGAGTTGATGCTAGGGTTAACAAAAATGTCAACATAGTTGATGTTAGAGTGTGTGTGAATTCAGGTTTAACATCGCTTTCAACAATTTTTCAGTCATATCACGACGGTGTTGATGTAAGAAGTGACGCAAATATCAATGGAGTTGATGCTAGGGTTGACACAAATATCAACAGAATTGATGCTAGGGTTGACACAAATATCAATGGAGCTGATGGTAGGGTTGTTGATGCAAATATTAACAGAGTTGATGTTACAGTTTACACAAATATCAATTGAGTTGATTCTAGGGTTGACACAAATATCATTGGAGCTGATGCTTGGGTTGACATAAATATCAACAGAGTTGATGCTAGGGTTGACATACATGTAAATATCAACAGTTGATGCTAGGGTTGATGCAAATATCAATGAAGTTGATCATAGGGTTGACATAAATATCAAAGGAATTTATGCCAGGGTTGATGCAAATATCAACAGAGTTGATGCTCCGATTGACATAAATATCAACTGAGTTGATGCTAGGGTTGGCACAAATATCAACAGTTGATGCTACGATTGACATAAATATCAACTGAGTTGATGCTAGGGTTGGCACAAATATATCAACTGAGTTGATACTAGGGATGACGCAAATATTAACGGATTGTCGAAGGGACTAATGAACAGATTGACAGTTTACAAATTGGTACTTACAAGCCTTACAGTCCATTTAGTTTACGTAAAATGCATCCCACATTATTTTGAGTACACACTCCTCCACAAGGCTTCTTTTAAAACACTCAAAACAAAAGAATTAAGGAGAATCTTTAAACATTCAAGACAGGAAACTCACTTCATGTTTTGTTGCCTTCACAACAGGGATCTACTCCAAAAAGAAAGAGTTTCATATATTCTTCCCTCTAAGTGTTAAACTTCATTTCACAGGGGCGTAGATTAACCCTTTTACCCCTGCGTTTCTGAAGTGGCAGCTTCCTTAAATGAATTTGGACATATCCATTCTTGTAAATAGGGTGTTGTGGGGTAGTAAAAACCATTAACCCTTTTTATACTAAATGGAATCTTCCTCCCTGTAAAAAGCAGGAAGCCATTTCAAAATTTAGGGGTGTCAGGTTGTGTTTTCTTCAAATTTTCTTTTTAAAATGGCTGAACTTTAAGCAAATAGTGTAGGCCCTGGTGTCTGATATGGGCCTGCACTGTTTGCCGGGGTACCCATTTTGGAGTTTCCTGTACAAAATGGGTCAACAGAATGGCAGTGTAGATCCTGATGGGACAGCTTATTCCGGTCTAGCCGCCCTCGTTAGCTCAGTCAGGTGTGCATCTGACTGGTGATCAGGTGGTCGTGGGTTGGATACCTGCTGGTTCGGCAACATTCTTTCTTGGAGACTGATCAACAATCATTCTCTCGCTTATGATGATTCAAGAAGGGCAGTTGTCTGTTCTGGCAAAAAATGTGCAGTGTACTGGTCACAGGCTTACGTATAGGCTTCCCAGAAAAAGTGTGGATAGGGTAAACTGACCAGCTTGATATGACCTTAATAGTGTTGACTGGTCTTTTAAACTCCAAAACAAACAAAATCATCCTGATCTACACTGTATGCATAAGGAGTAGTACTGGTGAAAAGGGTTGAATCAGTGAGTGTTTGAGTTTTACGTCCCACCAGCAGCTAAGGTCATACGGAGACGGGACCTCGGTTTAAAGACTCATCCAAAAGTCTGGAGAAGCCCGGGATCGATCCTGCGACCACTGGTTTACAAGGCGAGTAGCGTAACCATTACACCACGGAGGCTCAGTTGAAAGTCAATAAATACGTATGTTGGAAGTCATGAAATTATCTCCCTTGTAAAAATAATGGACGAAAAAACCTCCAAATAGCCATACATCTACATACAGAATGGGCACACTTGATTTTCTGACAATTTTTTTCTGGAAGGGGAGACAACTTTTATGACTTTAAGTTGACTTTTTTTCCCTCTGAAAAAAAGGAACAGGTTCATCCTTTAACCCTAATCCTGCTAAATATCAATACCTTTCTAAACAGTGTAGATCCTGATCAGATGGCTTCTGAAGAAGCCATCTGATCAGGATCTACACTATTTGTCATTCAGTTTGTAAACCAAATGGGTACATTATATCAAGTAATTTGATTGGAGGTGAGTCAGAAATGGGTGTGGCTAGCTTAATATATTCAGCAGGACAACCCCCACCTTTGCAAACCATCTGATCAGGATCTACACTGTTAGTCATGCATTGTACACTGAATGACTACATTATATCAAGTAACTCGACAGGTGGATTGTCAGAAATGTGTGTCTAAATTAATATATTCAGCAGGATAAGGGTTAAGTAACGTATTTGCTCATCCTCCGGAACAAGTTTTTTCCTTCAAGCGTTAGACCCATATATGGATAAACAAAATATCTTATGATAGAGTCTCCTACCCTGAAGGTGCACCCACTCACCGTCAGTAGGTCACTCAGCCACTTAAGGAACTATGACAACCCCTACCTTTGCAAACAGTGTAGGTCCTGATCAGATGGCTTCTGAAGAAGCCATCTGATCAGGATCTACACTGTTTGTAAACTGAATGAATACATTATATCAAGTAATTCGATAGGTGGATAGTCAGAAATGTGTGTGTCTAAATTAATATATTCAGCAGGATAAGGGTAAAGGAAGGTATTTGCTCATCCTCCAGAACAAATTTTTTCCTTCATGCGCAAGACCCATATATGGATAAACAAAATATCTTATGATAGAGTTACCTTCCCTGAAGGTGGACCCATTCACCGTAAGTAGGTCACACAGCCACTTAAGGAAGTAGACCAAGTCATTCATAATTAGCTATGAGCAATTCACAAAAACGTAGTAAGAACATGGCCATGTAAAAAGGTACTCGGTGTTTGCATTATAAAGCTACCATATCTACCCTCGAAATTTGGAAATAATATTTCCACAAACAAGAAATTTTGGAAGGCCTTGAGAAGCCTCCGTGGTGCAGTCGTTACGCTACTCGCCTTGTAAACCAGGGATCGCAGGATCGATCCCAGGCTTCTCCAGACTTTCGGATGAGTCTTTAAACCGAGGTCCCATCTCCGTATGACCTTAGCTGTTGGTGGGACGTAAAACTTAAACTCACTCACCCACTAGGAAGGCCTTGAGTCCAGGGGCCAGTTGTTCAAAACTAATCATGTCGTTAGTTAACATATTGTTAAAAATTTGATCATTTGATATATGGCAAATATGCCAAAATTTTTGCTGAAAAAATGTGAGCAGCTTTTGCAAATGCAAAAGCTGCTCACATTTGCTCAGCAAAAAATACCAAAATTTTAGATACTGTACTTGCTACAACAGTTACATAAAACAATATGACCACTAACAAGCTCATTAAGTTAACGAGGCTTTGAACAACTGGGCCCAGGACCTGCCAAATCACTTGCCCAGATGCCCGTGACCAGTCCAAATTTTGACACTGTCTTAGTCTACATAGCTCCAGATAAGGTGCTTTATTCATCCGAAAATTACTGATATTTCTCTCATTTGTTGTGACTACTCATTAATAGCACCTCACCTAGTCTTCTAATGAGTACCCGGCAGCCTCCGTAGCTCAGTCAGATACGCATCTGACTGGTGATCAGGAGGACACGGGTTCGATACCTGGCGGGGTCGGCAACAATCTTTCGTGGAGAAAGATCATGAAATCTTTTCTCCTTCCACTGATTCAAGAAGAGCAGCTGTCAGTTTCTGGCGAAAGAATGTGCACTGTTCTGGTTAACTGCTTACGTATAAGCCTGACAAGGAAAGTAAACTGAAGGGATCAAAAATGACATAAAATAGTGTTTACTGGGCCGTTAAATTCTGATACAAACAAACCTAACAAGTACCCACATTTGTTTTTGTGCAATAGTAAGAAAAATAATATGTGGATACCCCTCTTATCTGGGGCTATGTGCCTATCTTCATTCAGGCAAGCTAATAAACTAAAATACTTATTCTTTAATTCCCAAAGCACCCTTCATGACTAGTAGAAGGCATTTTCAATCTTTTTTTTCTTTTTTTAATTCAGAGAAAATGTGGCTTGACATAACATGTGAATCCTCTTGTGGGGCTGGGTCAGATAATTCACATGCAATTCTCAGAAAAAAAAACAAAAAAACACACCATCAAAAATCAAACACCTGACCGCGCACCCAATCCAAAATAGTTGATAGCTGGGCCCCGTCAAGCGATTTTGGTACTTATCGCCTATGCGAAGAGCGATGGTTCAGGCGAGCCTGCGAATCCGCGCAGTCTCGCCAGAACCTTCGCTGCTCGCTCATACAAGCAGTGAATCAAGAGGAACCTTCAGACAGAAAGCCATATCCCTGGCCCCTCTGAATGGCTGGGCATGCGCAGTTAAAATTTGTCATGACGGAATGCTCGAAGACACAAATTCGCTTAGCGGGGCTCAGCTGATACTGGACAAACTGACTAAAGCCTTCTTAACCCATACATATATATACCTTGTGGCCCTTTTCTAGGATGTTGGCAAACAGTCCAGACTCGTTATGATGTTTTCCATATAAAATAGATTATTATGTAGACAGCTGTTATCCCATTTTCTTCCTTGTTATATATAGCTGGAGTCCATTTCAAAATTTAGGGGTGTCAGGTTGCGATTTCTTTAAAATTTATTTGAAAAATGGCTGAAATTTTTGCAAACAGTGTAGATCCAGATCAGATGCCGCGTTCTGCGGCGTCTGATCTGGGTCTACACTGTTTGCTTAAAGAACATTCATTTATGTAAAATTTTGCCACAAACAAAAACAAACCTGACACCCCTGTATTTGGAAATGGACTGTTCCAAACTTATTAGGTGGAAGATTCCATTGTCATATATGGGTTAATATACATTTAAAGTTAACAGTACTCCATATCTCAAACTGCATTGCCTACATGTAATAACTTGCCCATCGGGGCTTGAAGAAATGGATGGGCTGCATGATGCTTCCACGCAGAGCTTAACCCTTCTCTTGCTGAATATTCAGTTTAGCCACACCCATTTCTGACTTTGAACCAATCAGATTACTTGATGTAATTTATTCCTACAAATTCATAAATTGAATGTCAAACAGTGTAGATCCTGATCAGATGGCTTCTTCAGAAGATTTTCGTGAAGATTGATCATGAAATTTTTGCTACGGTCGTTCTCTCCCTGCCACTGATTTGTTTTTGTTTGATTTGAGGTTTAACATCCCCGTCAACACTGTAAAGGTCATTTTGGAGACGCTGCTTCCAATTTTGTGGGACTTTTATCCGACAATTAGATGAAATGATCTCAAGCCCTGTCGCCCTGCCACTGATTCAAGAAGGGCAGTTGTCAATTTGAAAGTGATGCCTGGGAATTTAATGGTCTACATATCCCATTTTGTACCAAAATATTCAAAACAGGTAATGACAAACCGTGCAGGTCCAGACCAGACGCAGCGGTGTCCGATCACGGCCCACACTGTTTGCAATAAATTTAGCTATTTTCCAAATAAATTTTAAAGATAACACAACCTGTCACTCCTAAACTTTGAAACATGTAAAATGTGAGGAGAAGAAGGGATAATGCATTGGGTTTTTCTTGTCATATGACGCACAGTACGAAATGGCATATCAATCAAGACAGTGATATTTCCTAAATGCTACTCAGCTTAATCCCCAAAAATGCAGGATTTTTTTTTTACCTAACTATTCGACCTTTCAAATTTATGGTGTTTACATCTATCTAAATTTTTTATCAGATTTCCAAAGGAGTGTAACCCATTTTGTAGCAGAAACCCCACAAACAGTGCCGGGCCAGATCAGGCCCCTGATCAGGGCCTACACTATTTGCATAAAGTCCATCTATTTTCCAAATAAATTTTAACCCCAGTCCTGCTGAATATTTATATATGCCACACCAACTACCGATTATCAACCAATCAGATTACTTGATGCAAATTATTGCAACAAATTCCCAATCTGAATGGCAAACAATGTAGATCCTGATCAGATGGCTTCTTCAGAAGCCATCTGATCTGGATCTTCATTGTTTGGAAAATAAGCATATACAGGCTCAGCAGGACAAGGGTTAATGGTAATATAACCTGTCACCCCTAAATTTTGAAATGGACTCCTGCTATATATAAGGAGGAAGATTCTATTTGGTAAAAAAAAAAGGTTAATGGCCCAGTTAACGCTAGTAAGATCATGCTGAGCCAGTCAGTTAATCTATTCACACTTATCTAACCTGTACATTGCATATTTTTCACTAGTGAGTGAGTGAGTTTTAGTTTTACGTCCCACCAACAGCTAAGGTCATACAGAGACGGGACCTCGGTTTAAAGACTCATCCGAAAGTCTGGAGAAGCCCGGGATCGATCCTGCGATCCCTGGTTTACAAGGCGAGTAGCGTAACCACTGCACCACGGAGGCTTCTATTTTTCACTAGTACATGTAAATAACAACCAGCCTTTTTTACACATCAGACTGGAAAGAATGACGATATTAAATAGAATTCTGCTAAATTAAGACGAATTATGCTTTTAAAAGCGCATGTACATTTTCTTTGTATTTTCTACACCCAGTGTGGTCCAGTGGGAGACCACTTTTGGGACTGTTCAAAAGTGGTCTTAAAGACCACTTTTGAACAGTCCCAAAGGTTGTCTTTATACAGCAGAACTTCGATGGCTCGAACACCGATGGCTCGTTTACCATGGATGAGTCGAACACATTCTTGAGTCCCTAGCAAAATCCTCTACATAAGAAATATTGGGGGATAATTCAGAAGATTTTAGTCTTTTATCTTGCAAATGTATGCTGTGTGTACTCATTAGAATCGCCTCGATGAGGCGATTCTAATGAGTACACACCACATACATATTCATTATAGAACACCGAAAAGATGCCAAAAAGTATCTCGTTATGCCTCCTGACAGTAACCTCAGTGGCTCGAACTACCCCTGCCTCGAACAGATTTTCCAGGTCCCAAATGTGTTCGAGCCATTGAAGTTCGACTGTATACATATCATCTATTCCATGATCAATCTCCAGTAAAGCAAGTTGCCAGAACAGCAAGGATTGATGTTTTAATAACGCAAGCTCCAAATAAGTTTTTATGTCCCCATCAACACTATTTAGGTAATTTTGGTTGGTTGATTTGAGGTTTAACGTCCCCGTCAACACTGTAAAGGTCATTTTGGAGACGTTGCTTCCAATTTTGTGGGACTTTTACCCGACATTGAGATGAAATGACATTTCGAGCCCTGTCGCCCAATGAAACCAATAGGGTTTATTAGCATGGACGGTCCGCCTCGCACCACGGTTCCTGGACAGGCTTAGATCCTCTAAGGGGTTTACCAGTACTAGTGTGCGGGCCGGATTCAGCTCTGCATGGAAGCATCATGCAGCCCATATATTTCTTCAAGCCCCTATGGGCAGGGGCGGAGGTAATTTTGGAGAAGTTGCTAGAGGAGCAGTCTGATCTGGGTCCACACTGTTTGCAACACTGAGTTTTAAAGTACAAGTATTACTGTAAAATTTACAATAAAATAACCTGTCACCCCCACACAACTGATAATGGACCGGCTGGAATCTATTAGGTGGAAGAGTCTGTGAGTAAAATAAGGGTTACCCTTTGAATTGCTATTCAGAACAAGAAAGCAGTCTGAGGCCCAGCCAAATCCCCCGCCACACTTTGTATCAAGGCTCAACCTTGTGACCTTCACCTGTGACCTTGACCTTGAGTTGGCATGGTTTATTTATGGTTCTGCATATCAGCTGACTGTGGGGTATATTTCACAAAAGTTTAATGAAAATCCTTTCAGGGGTAAAGGAGATATGGAACAGACAAAAAATTCAAAGTTTCAAACCCCATGACCTTCAACTGTGACTATGACCTTGAGTCGGCATGGTTTATTTATGTGTTATGCACATCAGCTCACTGATGGAGACATTTGACCAACGTTTAATGAAAATCCTTTGAAGGGTAAAGGAGATATGGAACGGACACAAAATTCAAAGTTTCAAACTCGTGACCTTCCAATGTGACCTTGACCTTGTGTCGACATGATTCATTTATAGGCTCGCAAATGAGCTCATTGAGGGGGATAAGTGACCAAAGTTTAATGAAAATTCTTTGAGGGGTAAAGGAGATATGGAATGGACAAAAAAATTCAAAGTTTTAAACTTGTGACCTAAAAATGTGACCTTGACCTTGAGTTGGCATGGTTCATTTATAGGTTCTGCACATCAGCTCACTAAGGGGGATATTTGAACAAAGTTTAATGAAAATCCTTTGAAGGGTAAAGGAGATATGGAACGGACACAAAAATCAAACTTTTAAATTCCTGACCTTCAAATGTGACCTTGACCTTGAGTCGGCATGGTTCATTTATGGGTTCTGCACATCAGCTCACTGAGAAGAATATTTGACCAATGTTTAATGAAAATCCTTCCAAGGGTACAAGGAGATATGGAACGGACACAAAATTCCAAGTTTCAAACTCATGACCTTCAATTGTGACCCTGACCTTGAGTCGGCATGGTTCATTTATGGGTTCTGCACACCAGCTCACTGAGACGAAAGTTTAATGAAAATCTATCAAAGGGTTCAGGAGACATGGAGCTGACAAGAAAGTGTTATGGACAGACAGACAGATGGACGGACGGACAGACGAAGGCCATTCCTATAATCCCCGTCCGCTTCACAGCGGGGGATTAACAACTAACAGACGGTGTTTTCAATATATTTCTTGTTTTTTCCCTATTATTCAGACAAAATAAGGCTTGACATTAACCCCTATCTTGCTGTTCACGACAATCCCTATCTTTGCAAACAGTGTAGATCCAGATCAGATGGCTTCAGAAGAAGCCATCTGATCAGGATCTACACTGTTTGGCATTCAGTTTATGAATTTGTAGCAATAAATTACATCAAGGAATTTGATTGGTTGATAGACAGAAATGGGTGTGGCTTAATTGAATATTCAGCAAGATAAGGGTTAAATGTGAATCATCTGCTGGGAAGACAGTACCGATATGTTGTGCCTGTATGTTTGAGTTGATGCTAGGAGTGACACAAATTCTGACAGACTGATGAAAGAAATAGAGTGAGTGTTTGATTTTTACATCCCACCAACAGCTAAGGTCATAGGGAGACGGGACCTCGGTTTAAAGACTCATCCGAAAGTCTGGAGAAGCCCGGGATTGATCCTGCGAGAAAGACATAGAAAATGGGCTCCTATATCTCGCCATGCATAAAGCAGGCACTATGACAAAAAACAAATTACGGTTCTTTGGCAGAACCCATAAATGAACCATGTCGACTCAAGGTCAAGGTGAAGGGCAAAGTTACTCACCTTTCAATGTAACCATGATGTTTAACCCTTTTTTGTACCAAATGGAATCTTCCCCCTTATATATAACAGGAGTTCATTACAAAATTTAGGGGTGTAAGGTTATGTTTTCTTAAAAATTTGTTTGGAAAATGGCTTAACTTTTTGCATCAGTGTAGGCCCTGATCAGACGCCGCGTTCTGATCTGGGCCTGCACTGTTTGCCAGGGTACCCATTTTGGGGTTTCTGGTACCAAATGGGTTAAAACTCACAGACATAATATAAATCAATACTTCATATTCATGACAGAAATTAGCCATAAACCCTTCCACATACACCACAAACTCGTTATAACAGAGTTCACTACAACACGATTTGGATATAACACAGTTTCAAGATGGATCCCCAAAACATGTAGATTATATAAGACCACCCCCGCCAATAGGGGCTTGAAGAAATATATGGGCTGCATAACACAGTTTCAAGATGGATCCCAAAAACATGTAGATTATATAAGACCGCCCCCGCCCCAAGGGCCTTGAAGAAATATATGGACTGCACGATGCTTCCACGCAGAGCTGAATCCAGCCCGCACACTAGTACTGGTAAACCGCTTAGAGGATCTAAGCCTGTCCAGGAACCACGGTGCGAGGCGGACCGTCCATGCTAATAAACCCTATTGGTTTCAATGGGCGACAGGACTTGAGATGTCATTTCATCTCAATGCCGGGTAAAAGTCCCACAAAATTGGAAGCAACGTCTCCAAAATGACCATTACATTGTTGACGGGGACGTTAACCCTAAAATCAAACAAACAAATCAAAGATTATATAAGAAAAATGACCATAAAAATGATCATTTTTCTGTATAATCTACACATTTTTGTTTGGATATAACACATGTGTTTGTCTGACACGGTTTCTTCTTTGGACCCTATTAAAATAAAATTGACTAGACGGGTTTCCTGGTAAGCAGTGCAGGCCCAGATCAGACGCTGCGATCAGGCCTACACTATTTGCAGAAAGTTCAGCCATTTTCCAAATCAATTTTGAAGACAACTCAACCGGTCAACCTAAATTTAGAAATGGACTCATGCTATATATCTCAGTATGACCTCAGCTGCTGGTTGGATGAAAAACTCAAACACAAACACTTCACACTCCAGCAAGAATGTTTGCCCAGGCCTATCCCACTTCTTAGGATCATGATGGTTATATCATTTTCAAAGAAAATAAGGTTAAAATGCTGTGTGATTTATCTAGTAGAGCAGTCAACTATTCACATGAAATGAGAAGCCTTTCAAAAAAAAAGGTGATCACTATTGACAGCCGGCTGTCGATAGCAAATTCGCTATTGACAGCTGGCTGTCGATAGCGAATTCACTATTGACAGCCAGCAAACTAAATTGATGAAAATGGGTATTTAGCATACTTCTATTGCAAATTTATTGTGTTTTACTTTATACACATTTATGAACAGGTTATTTAATATCATTTATTATATAATGACTTCAGGTACTCTGATTATCTAGTCGGCTGTCAATAGCCACTTCCTTAAAAAAATACAATAATATAAATTTATAATGTCATTTGCTCCTGCTGAAACTACCTGAATATTCCAATGAAATTCAATCTCACATCTGCTCATCCTATATATGACATTTTCAAATATTTTCAAACACAGCAATAATCCCTGAAATTCTATCCACAATAGACAGATTCGCATCTGTTCTTCCCATATGACATTTTCAAAAGTAGTTTTTTCTCCCCTCATTCTCCTCGAACCATAGCTCAAGATGGATCATATTTAACCCTTAACCCTTGTCCTGCTGAGCCCGAATGTGCCTTATCTTTGAAACAATGTAGATCCAGATCAGATCAGATGGCTGATCAGGATCTTCATTGTTTGCCATCCAGTTAATGAATTTGTTGTAATAATTTGCATCAAATAATCTGATTGGCTGATAATCAGTAGTGGGTGTGACATATTTAAATATTCAGCAGGACAAGGGTTAAGACACAGAAAAACTGCATCTGAAAATGTCATCTGCTTATGTTGTCTGCTGGATTTTTGCAAACTTTTTAAAACTAGAGCCAGTGTTTGTGAAGCACTATGCCCCCAACTTCATGACCCTAACACTGCTTGAGATATCTTGTTTTTACTTGGTTGCAATGCTGAAATTTTCAAAGCACAAGAAAAACATCATCTTCTTATCACCCCATATCAGCGTTTGAAGTAACAGGACAATAGCTCACACACTTTTAGAGATATTTTGAATGCCCAAACTTCCAAAGGGCCAAAATGCCTACATGTATGTCCATAAAGGGGCATAACCTGGTCAATCTTTAATACAAAAGGGCCATGATGGCCCTGGATCGCTCACCTGATCCATAGAGTAACAAGTGGGCCCAGGTGAGGGCCATTATTGACCCCAGGGCTATAATGTGCATAATGTTGAGGAAGGTCTAAAAAGGTGGAGCTTCATACCAAATATCAACAAAGGCTATGATTTGAACAATCTTGGCAAAGGTCCACTAGATGAAGCTACACACCAAATATCAAAGACCTGGGCCTTGGGGTTTCAGAGAAGAAGATTTTTTTAAAGAAATTCCCTACATAAGCCTATGTAAAACCAAATGGCCCTGGGGTGGGGGAATTTTGGCCTCAGAGCTATAATTTAAACAATCTTGATAGAGGTCCACTAGATGAAGCTTCACACCAAATATCAAAGACCTGGGCCTTGCTGTTTCAGAGAAGAGGATTTTCAAAGATTATCTCTATATATGTCTATGTAAAACCAAAGGGCCCCGGGGTGGGGGCATTTGTGGCCCCGAGGGCTATAATTTGAACAATCCTGGTAGAGGTCCACTTGATGAACCTCCATACCAAATATCAAAGTTATGGGCCTTGCAGTTTCAGAGAAGAAGACTTTCAAAGAGTTCCCTGTCTATGTAAAACCATATGGTCTCGTGCGGGGGCATTTTTGGCCCCACGGCTATAATTTGAACAATCTTGATAGAGGTCCACTAGATCAAATATCAAAGACCTAGGCCTTGTGGTTTCACAGAAGATTTTCTCTATATAAGTCTATGTAAAACCAAAGGGCCCCGAGGCCTATGATTTGAACAATCTTGGTAGAGGTCCACTAGATGAAGCTTCATACCAAATATCAAAGACCTGGGACTTGCGGTTTCAGAGAAGAAGATGTTTAAAGATTTTCCCTATACATGTTTAATCCTATTCACCATATTTGCATTATATGCTGGCTCCCAGCTTGCACACTGTCAATATTGGAAAAACAGGTAACCAGGCCCCCCTGACCTTGAAAGGTCAGGGGGGGGTCTGGTTACCTGTTTTTCCAACTCTGATAACCTTCAGACTAGGGACCAGCAGATAATGCAAATAAGGTGTATGTAAAACCAAAGGGACCCAGGGCGGGGGCATTTTTTGCCCCAGCACTATAATCTGAACAATCTTGGAAGGGGTCCACTAGATGAAGCTTCATAACAAATATCAAAGACCTGGGCCTTGTGGTTTCAGAGAAGTAGATTTTTTAATTTTTCGGTGGAAAAAATCTATTATTGGCTCCTGTACCTAGATGTGCAATGGACTGGAACCATTTGACCACCTGTAGGGACCACCTAAGGACCATTCCTGTGAAGTTTGGTCAAAATCCAATCAGTGGTTTAGGAGGAGATGTTGTTTGAAGAAATTGTTAGCGCACGGACGCAAGCACGACAGACAAAAAGTGATCCCAAAAGCTCACCTCGTCACAATGTGACAGGTGAGCTAAAAACAAGAAAAAAAAATCATATCTACTCATCATCCCCAACCAGTCTGTAAAGTTTCATGGCAATAGTTCAAATACTTTTAGAGATATCTTGCTAACAGGCTTAAAATGTCCAAAGTTTCAAAGGGCCATAACCCAGTGGGTCATTTCGGTCCTGGGTTGCTTCGGCCAGATTTAAGTGGATAGATTTTTTCAGCAGATTACCTATTGAGTATTAATTATTTTATATATTTGGATTATTTTTACACGACCTTTCACGTTAGCCATGTTAATAATAGCCCTATTAAAGAATTCTAAAAGTTCTTTTCATAGCCATGTTTCCAGTAAGCACCGACGAGGTGGTGTGACTAGGATTTAATTAGAGCTTTCACTAAAGGTGATGAATACCCCCACAAAAACTGCCTTGATAGTACAACAGCGCCATTTTGCAATTTTTTCACTTGAAAGGGGCCATAACTATGTCGAAAATTGACGAATTGTACTGGAAATCAAACTTGACCTGTATTTTATGATGTTACATCAGTGTACCAAAAATTATAAAAATCGGTGAAGCGCTTTTTGAGTTATCGTCTGGAAACCAAGTCAACAGACCCGACCGACCGACCGACCGACAAGCTCACTCCTATATACCCCCCCCAAATTTCATTTGTGGGGGTATAACAATTGTCTGAAAACAACTTTACTGAAATTATAAATAAAATTTAAGATTGGATAACAATCACACAGCAGGTACACGGCGTTATGGCAACCTCAAATCAATGTCGTACAATGTCATGACGTACAGGAGCTTGAAGTTCTGTCTATAGAAGTTCATATGGTTCAAAATCAAATGTGACACTAAGTCATTTCTTTGAAATTGCAGCAGTCTTTACATTTGGGCATTTTAAATATATTTTGATGGACCAAACTTCATGCGCCTGTGCATGACGTTGCATCAACGTAGACGTGACGTTGCATAAAGCTCATGAAATTGCGCCGTAGTTGATGTGACTTCTTTGTCACATGCAATGCACAATAAATAAGATTTTGTTAGAGATCCTTAAATGACAATCGTTATGAGCGATTATAAGGATAAGTGATGGATGGTGTCTCTGAGCTCCTGATATACATTGATTGTCTTCCTTGAAACGAAAGCATATCAAATATAATATATTTCGAAATTTTTTACGTTTACAGAATTCGCCGAAGAAGTCAAATGGCTTAAAAATTATCTCACCTCCATAAATAAAGACGCTCGCATTTAATGCCTGTTTTGAACTGTTTTCACACATAATTTAGATCATGCTCCGGCACTCAGTTAATCACCGATAAACAAAACAAGAGGACCATGATGGTCCTGTATCGCTCACCTTAGTCTATTCATCACCTTGTTTTTGATCCCACATGACCCATATTCAAACATATTCAAGATTTTATAAAGGCAAACATTCTTGGCAAGTTTCATTAAGCTTGAACCAAAAATGCAGTCTCAAGTATGATTTGACCAATTCTGTTTCTTTGATTTGAGGTTTATGCTATTTAGGTCATTTTGGAGACGTTGCTTCCAATTTTGTGGGACTATTACCCAACATTGAGATGAAAGGTCCGCCCCTTCATGTCTGACAGCATTTATATTTCTGCAGCCTGAAGGTTGATTTCAATCATTTCTAATCTGTAGCATGCTTATGGTGGGGAAATTATGAAACAAAAGTAGGTCGAGTAATGACAATGTTTTTTCTAAAAATAGCCAAAAGAACTTTGACCATGATCCACACACCCTGAAAGTCTGAATTGCTTGAGATACTGTATCATCATACCGAATATTTGTTTAAAGTTTTAATAACCCCTAAAAGGCGGGAAAACCCTGAAGGGGTAGCCTGGCAAACAGCATAGGCCCAGATCAGACGTAGCAGAATGTGGCATCTGATCAGGGTCTGCACTGTTTGCTAAAAGCATTTTCTGTCAAATAAAATACCCCTCCTGACCAAGGTATTACAAAAAGAGGACAATTCTGAGCAGGTTTGATGATGATTGGACTAAAACTGTGGCCTCTAGAGTGTTAACAAGGTATTTCTATGATATAACCTACTGACCTACTTTTTGACCCCACATGACCCATATTCGAATTAGACCTAGATATTGTCAAGATGATCATTCTGAGCAAGTTTGGCGATAATTAGACAAAAATTGCAGTCTCTAGAGTGCAAACAAGGTTTTTCTATGATTTGACCTACTTTTGACCCCACATGACCCATATTCGAATTTGACCTAGATATTGTAGAGCTGATCATTCTGAGCAAGTTTGGTGATAATTTGACCAAAACTGTGGCCTCAAGAGTGTTAACAAGGTTTTTCTATGATTTGACCTACTGATCTACTTTTTGACCCGACATGAC
Organism: Lucinisca nassula; assembly: GCA_963580285.1. Classification (NCBI taxonomy): domain Eukaryota; kingdom Metazoa; phylum Mollusca; class Bivalvia; order Lucinida; family Lucinidae; genus Lucinisca; species Lucinisca nassula. The sequence goes on along the minus strand of OY757025.1, from coordinate 95,964,773 downwards.
ACATATTCGAACTTGACCGAGATATTGTCCGGATGATCATTTTGAGCAAGTTTGAGGATGATTGGACCAAAACTGTGGCCTTTAGAGTGTTAACAAGGTTTTTCTATGATTTGACCTACTGACCTATTTTTTGGCCGACATTACCCATAATTGAACTTGGCCGAGATATTGTCAGGATATTCATTCTGAGGATGTTTGGGGATGATTGGACCAAAACTGTGGCCTCTAGAGTGCTAACAAGTTTTTCTGTGGTTTGACCTACTGACCTACTTTTTGACCCGAAATGACCCATATTCGAACTTGGCCGAGATATTGTCAGGATGATCATTCTGAGCAAGTTTGAGGAAGATTGGACCAAAACTGTGGCCTCTAGAGTGTTAACAAGGTTTTTCTATCATTTGACCTACTGACCTACTTTTTGACCCGACATGACTCATATTCGAACTTGACCGAACTATTGTCAGGATGATCATTCTGAGCAAGTTTGAGGATGATTGGACCAAAACTGTGGCCTCTAGAGTGCTAACAAGGGTATTGTGGTTTGACCTACTGACCTACTTTTTGACCAGACATGACCCATATTCGAACTTGACCAAGATATTATCAAGATGATCATCCTGAGCAAGTTTGAGGATGATTCGACCAAATTTGTGGCCTCTAGAGTGTTAACAAGGTTTTCCTTTGATTTGACCTGGTGACCTTCTTTTTGACCCGACATGACGCATATTCGAACTTGACCGACATATTGTCATGATGATCATTCTGACCAAGTTTGATGATGATTGGATCAAAACTGAGGCCTCTAGAGTGTTCACAAGAAAAGTTTACGCATGACGAACGACTACGCCGGACATCTCACAGTCACAAAAGCTAACAATGACCTTCGGTCAGGTGAGCTAAAAAGGATTAGATAACTTCAGCAAAATTGATAAACTGGTGATTCATTAATGTGGGAGTTACTTTACTACTTAAATTAAGCAGCACCTGCCTATCGGGGCTTGGAGAAATAGAATGGGCTGCATGATGCTTCCACGCAGAGCTGAAACCGACGGACCATGAGTACTTGTAAACCGCTTTGAAGGTCTAAGCCCAGGCAAAGTGGTACGAGTCGGGGCCACCCAAGCATATAAACCTTATTGGTTTCAATGGGCAGCAGGGATTGAGATGTCATTTGATCAGCCTGCATGCAAGCGCACGATGGCCGACTTCTTCAGGAGCCACATACAGACATGCACAATTAAAGATCATGGTGCACATCCATTCTATCAGATTGTTTCTTGACAGCCATGCGGATGCGATCTGCAAATACTGATACACTGCACTTATGTGCAAGCTGGTTAAATCCGCTAGTATCACAATGGCATGCAGAGTTTCAGAACAGCATGCGAAACATTATGTGCTAACTGATAAGTCTTTTTTATTTGCGAAAAAAGCAATTTTATTTGATCAGCTTGCCCCTGTCATTATGATCAGTGTCTCTGCTGTTCAAAGGAGCCCTCTATGGCTTCTTCTGCGCTACTAATAACGGAACAAGAGAAGATATAGCACAGACTGATCTCTAATAATATAATGTTATTAATCAAATAATTTCGTATTGGCCCAGTTATAGGTCCGAGGTCTGCTGTATTGGCACGAGGCCGAAGGCCGAGGCCAATACAGCTGACCGAGGACCTGTAACTGGACCAATACGAAATTACTTGATTAATGACAATTTTATTAATTGACGCAATTAAAAACATGATTTATGATTTTTGAATATTGGTTGACCTTGTGTAATATAGGATAATCAATTAATAAGTAATCTTACAATGCAATGCTTTGAAATGGTGAGAAAAAAATATTGGGCCGATTCGGCCGAAACAACCCACCAATTTGGCCAAAACGACCTTTAAATTGGGCCGAAACAAGTCAGCCCTAAGCGAACAGGCCAAAACCACCCATGACCGAAACAACCCAGAGTACGAAACAACTCAGGACCGAAAAGAAAGGCTGGCACGATTAATCTTATAATCAATTAATTGATTGATATATTCCAGAACAAGAAGTCCGCCGAAGGCTATGTCGCGCCTTTGCGGGCGCAAAGTCAGTCAACCATGATATGTAGGTCAAGGTAAAACATAGATGCTTGCACAAAAGTTTCCATTCTTTAATGCAAGCTTGTACTAAGTATCATTAAGCTCTAATAATTCTTGAGAAATGTACTTAACCATTAGGGTGAACGCTAGGGTGGTCGCAATATTTTACAATGTTGGTGATTTGTTTGTTTGATTTGAGGTGTAACGTCCCTGTCAACATGTTGGTGAACCATGAAATGTAGGTCAAGGTCAAATATGGATGCTTGCATTTAAGTTGTCATCCCCAGATACAAGTTTGTACCAAGTATCATTAATGAAGCTCTTATATTTCTTGATAAATAAACTTTTACAAAGTCAGTGCCATGAAATATAGGTCAAGGTCAACTTTGGATGCTTGCATTTAAGTTACCATACCCAGAATCTGTGGTATACTTTATTTTGCTTATTTCTGCTCCAAGACATAGGTTGTGGGTACTCGTTAGAACCGCCTCAATGAGCACCCACATCCTATCTTTGGAGCATAAGTGGTAAAAAATTTCACAGATTTTCATCAGAATAGTGGCCATTTAAGAGCTTTATTAATGATACTTGGTACAAACTTGAATCTGAGATACAAGTTTGTACCAAGTATCATTAATAAAGCTCTTATAGTTCTTGAGAAATAAACTTGATCATTAGGGTGAATGCTAGGGTGGTCGCAATATTTTACAAAGTCAGTGAACCATGACATGTAGGTCAAGGTCAAATATGGACAGGGTTGGCAAAAAGCCGGTCAATATGAGTATTGACCAGGCCAGCGGTTTTAACCAGTCATTACTGGTTGATTGGTGGTCGATTGAATCACTGGGAGTATATACCTCTGTCCTGTTGCTAAACTGGTCTTAAAAGCTTCCCCCCTACATCGTGTACATGATGTCAGACTATATTTTCATCACTGAACAAGACAAAATAGTTTCTATTAATAACAGTAATTATTTGAGGTATCTTTTATTTCATTAAAAGTCAAAAGACATTATTGCTGGTCGATTGACTCACTGAACTGTTGACAGGCCTGTTCTTTTCAATTATAATTATTCTTTTTTTCTTTAAAGGTTAGATTGATTGTTCATATTTTGATTTACAGGAATATGAATAAGCTGAATGTATCATGGATTTTGAAGGATTCATGAAAGGCCCTTTATTTATTAACCAAACATTATTTGAAGATTCAATGATGTCTTTGAATATTTAAAAGTATCTGTAAATTGTAAATACCTGTAAATTGCTGTCAAAACAGACTAACCCATGCCACTGCAGTGGGTGTGGCAAAGATCTGATTGCTAAATTGACCAATTACATGTCCCTAATAGGGGTATTATAAACTGACACCAGGCTTTATTCATAATGTGTGAAATTTTGATTTATATGCAATATGGACAGTATCTTATCATCAAGCTATTAATGAAGGTGTCAAAAATGAATGAAACCTAAAGGCCCAATTTGGAACTTCTTCACTATTTTGGAAGATAACAACAACATAGACAAAAATGCCTAGGGCTAAAAAAGCCAAAAAGTATTGCTAAGAGGCCACTTGAAGAAATAACATCTGAACCTGAAACTCTTTCAAATGATCAGCCTCAAGCTAAGAGAGCAAAACTTCAAAATACTTTCAGTAGCTTTGATTTTTTAACACTAAAATTATTCAATTGACCACTCAATATTCCAATCGACCAGTATTGACCACTTTGGGAGTATTGACCGGGACGGTTTTAACCGGTTAAAACCACCGGTTAAAACCGCCCCTGGTTTTGACCACCCAACCTTGAATATGGATGCTTGCATGTAAGATGTCATCCCCAGATACAAGTTTTACCAAGTATCATTAATGAAGCTCTTATAGTTCTTGAGAAATAAACTTGACCATTAGGGTGAACGCTAGGGTGGTCGCAAATGTTGAAGCCTTGACAAATGGACTGACGAACGAATGGAAAACTGGGCGCCTATATCGCGCCGTGCTCGCAGGTGCGACAAAAATGATTATCGTTACTTATTTATAGTAATCGATTATTTAATAGGTGCACTATACTAACCAATGTTGTGTCTAAAATTGCTGGATGAGTGACGATCAGTGCGGATCCTGATGAAACCCACGTTCTGCAGCATCTCATCTGGGTCTACACTGTTTACTCAGGCCAGAATGTCAACAAGAGGGCCATGATGGCCCTGGATCGCTCACCTGATCCATAGTGTAACAAGTGGGCCCCAGAGAGGGCCATTATTGGCCCCAGGGCTTTAATGTACATAATGTTGAGGGAGGTCTTAAAGGTGAAGCTTCATACCAAACATCAACAAAGGCTAAAATTTGAACAATCTTGTCAAAGGTCCACTAGATGAAGCTACACATCAAATATCAAAGACCTGGGCCTAGCGGTTTCAGAGAAGAAGATTTTTAAAGATTTTGCCTATATAAGCCTATGTAAAATCAAAGGGCCCCGGGACAGGGGCATTTTTTGCCCCAGCACTATAGTTTGAACAATCTTGGTAGGGGTCCACTAGATGAAGCTTCATACCAAATATCAAAGTTCTGGGCCTTGTGGTTTCAGAGAAGAAGATTTTTAAAGATTTTCCCTATATAAGCCTATGTAAAACCAAAGGGCCCCGTGGCAGGGGGGGATTTTTTGTCCCAGCACTATAATTTGAACAAGAGGGCCATGATGGCCCTGGATCGCTCACCTGATCCATAGAGTAACAAAGGGGCCCCCGGGGAGGGCCATTATTGACCCAGGGCTATAATGTGCATAATGTTGAGGTAGGTCTAAATAGGTGAAGCTTCATACCAAATATCAACAAAGGCTATAATTTGAACAATCTTGATTAGGGTCCACTAGATGAAACTAAACACCAAATATCAAAGACCTGGGCCTTGTGGTTTCCAAGAAGAAGATTTTTTTAAAGATATTCCCTATATAAGCCTATGTAAAACCAAATGGCCCTGGGGCTTGGGTGTTTTTTTGGCCTCAGGGCTATAATTTAAACAATCTTGATAGAGGTCCACTAGATGAAGCTTCACACCAAATATCAAAGACCTGGGCCTTGCTGTTTCAGAGAAAAAGATTTTCAAAGATTATCTCTATATAAGACTATGTAAAACCAAAGGGCCCCGTGGCGGGGGCATTTGGTGCCCGAGGGCTATAATTTGAACAATCTTTGTAGAGGTCCATTAGATGAAGCGCCATACCAAATATCAAAGACATGGGCCTGACAGTTTCAGAGAAAAAGATTTTTCAAGATTTTCCCTATATAAGTCTATGTAAAACCAAAGGGCCCCGGAGGGGAGGGGGCATTTTTGGCCCCAGGGCTATAATTTGAACAATCTTGGTAGAGGTCCACTAGGTGAAGCTTCACACCAAATATCATAGACCTGGGCCTTGCGGTTTCAGAGAAGAAAATTTTTAAAGATTTTCCCTATCTAAGTTTATGTAAAACCAAAGGCCCCCGGGGCGGGGGCATTTTGGCCCCAGGGCTATAATTTGAACAATCTTGAAAGAGGTCCATTAGATGAAGCTTCACACCAAATATCCAAGATCTTGGCCTTGCGGATCCAGAGAAGAAGATTTTTAAGGATTTTCCCGATAAATGCCTATGTAAAACCAAAGGCCCCCGGGGCGGGGGCATTTTTGGCCCCAGGGCTATAATTTGAACAATCTTGAAAGAGGTCCACTAGATGAAGCGTCACACTAAATATCCAAAATCTGGGCCTTGCAGTTCCAGAGAAGAAGATTTTCAAAGATTTTCCCTATATTAGCCTATGTAAAACCAAAGGCCCCCGGGGCGGGGGCATTTTTGGCCCCAGGGCTATAATTTGAACAATCTTGAAAGAGGTCCATTAGATGAAGCTTCACACCAAATATCCAAGATTTGGGCCTTGCGGTTCCAGAGAAGAAGATTTTTAAAGATTTTCCCTATATTAAGCCTATGTAAAACCAAAGGCCCCCGGGGCGGGGGCATTTTCGGCCCCAGGGCTATAATTTGAACAATCTTGGTAGAGGTCTACTAGGTAAAGCTTCACACCAATTATCAAAGACCTGGGACTTGCGGTTTCAGACAAGAAGATTTTTAAAGATTTTCCCTATATAAGCCCATGTAAAACCAAAGGACCCCAGGGCGGGGGCGTTTTTGGACCCAGGACTATAATTTGAACAATCTTGGTAGAGGTCCACTAGATGAAGCTTCATACCAAATATCGAAGACCTGGGCCTTGCGGTTTCAGAGAAGAAGATTTTTAAAGTTTTCATTTAAAAAATCTATTTTTAGCTCCTGTGACCTAGATGTGCAACAGACCGGAACCATTTGAACAACTTTGAAAGGGAACCACCTAAGGATCATTCCTGTGAAGTTTGGTCAAAATCCGATCAGTGGTTTAGGAGGAGATGTTGTTTGAAGAAAAAGTTTACGCACGCACGCACACACGCACACACGCACACACGCACGCACGACGGACGACGGACAAAAAGTGATCACAAAAGCTCACCTCGTCACTACGTGACAGGTGAGCTAACAATCTTGGTAGGGGTCCACTAGACGAAGCTTCATACCAAATATCAAAGTCCTGGGCCTTGTGGTTTCAGAGAAGAAGATTTTTAAAGATTTTCCCTATATAAGCCTATGTAAAACCAAAGGGCCCCGGGGCAGGGGCATTTTTGGCCCCAGCACTAAAATTGGAACAATCTTGGTAGGGGTCCACTAGATGAAGCTTCATACCAAATATCAAAGTCCTGGGCCTTGTGGTTTTAGAGAAGAAAATTTTTAAAGATTTTCCCTATATAAGCCTATGTAAAACCAAAGGGCCCCGTGGCGGGGGCATTTTTGGCCCCAGCACTATAATTTGAACAATCTTGGTAGGGGTCCACTAGATGAAGCTTCATACCAAATATATAAGACCTGGGCCTTGTGGTTTCAGAGAAGAAGATTTTTAAAAATTTTCCCTATATAAGCCAATGTAAAAGCAAAGGGCCCCGTGGCGGGGGCATTTTTGTCCCAGCACTAAAATTTGAACAATCTTGGTAGGGGTCCACTAGATGAAGCTTTATACCAAATATCAAAGTCCTGGGCCTTGTGGTTTCAGAAAAGAAAATTTTTAAAGATTTTCCCTATATAAGCCCATGTAAAACCAAAGGGCCCCGTGGCGGGGGCATTTTTTGTCCCAGCACTAAAATTTGAACAATCTTGGTAGGGGTCCACTAGATGAAGCTTCATACCAAATATCAAAGACCTGGGCCTTGTGGTTTCAGAGAAGAAGATTTTTTAAGATTTTCCCTATATAAGCCTATGTAAAACCAAAGGGCCCCGGGGCGGGGGCATTTTTGGCCCCAGCACTGTAATTTGAACAATCTTGGTAGGGGTCAACTAGATGAAGCTTCATACCAAATATCAAAGACCTGGGCCTTGTGGTTTCAGAGAAGAAGATTTTTAAAGATTTTCCCTATATAAGCCAATGTAAAACCAAAGGGCCCCGTGGCGGGGGCATTTTTTGTCCCAGCACTATAATTTGAACAATCTTGGTAGGGGTCCACTAGATGAAGCTTCATACCAAATATCAAAGTCCTGGGCCTTGTGGTTTCAGAGTAGAAGATTTTTGAAGATTTTCCCTATATAAGCCTATGTAAAACCAAAGGGCCCTGGGGCGGGGGCATTTTTGGCCCCAGCACTATAATTTGAACAATCTTGGTAGGGGTCCACTAGATGAAGCTTCATACCAAATATCAAAGACCTGGGCCTTGTGGTTTCAGAGAAGAAGATTTTTAAAGATTTTCCCTATATAAGCCAATGTAAAACCAAAGGGCCCCGTGGCGGGGGCATTTTTCGTCCCAGCACTCAAATTTGAACAATCTTGGTAGGGGTCCACTAGATGAAGCTTCATACCAAATATCAAAGTCCTGGGCCTTGTGGTTTCAGAGAAGAAGATTTTTAAAGATTTTCCCTATATAAGCCTATGTAAAACCAAAGGGCCCCCGTGCGGGGGCATTTTTGGCCCCAGCACTATAATTTGAACAATCTTGGTAGGGGTCCACTAGATGAAGCTTCATACCAAATAACAAAGACCTGGGCCTTGTGGTTTCAGAGAAGAAGATTTTTTAAGTTTTTGGTGAAAAAAATCTGTTTTTGGCTCCTGTGACCTAGATGTGCAACGGACCGGAACCATTTGACCCATATTCAAACTTGACCGAGATATTGTCATGATGATCATTCTGAGCAAGTTTGATTAAGATTGGACCAAAATTGTGGCCCCTAGGGTGTTCACAAGGTTTTTATATGATTTGACCCGCTGACCTACTTTTTAACCCGATATGACCCATATTCGAACTGGACTGAAATATTGTCACAATGGTCATTCTGAGCAAGTTTCATGATAATTGGACCAAAACAGTGGCCTTCAGAGTGTTCACAAGGTTTTTCTATGATTTGACCTACTGACCTACTTTTTGACCGGACATGACCCATATTCGAACTTGACCAAGATATTGTCATGATGATCATTCTGAGCAAGTTTGATTATGATTGGACCAAAATTGTGGCCTCTAGGGTGTTCACAAGGTTTTTCTATGATTTGACCCGCTGACCTACTTTTTAAGCCGACATGATCCATATTCAAACTTCACTAAAATATTGTCACAATGATCATTCTGAGCAAGTTTGATGATGATTGGACCAAAATTGTGGCCTCTCGAGTGTTCACAAGGTTTTTCTATGATTTGACCTACTGACCTACTTTTTTACCCGACATGACCCAAATTCGAACTTGACCGAGATATTGTCATGATTATCATTCTGAGCAAGTTTGATGATAATTGGACCAAAACTGTGGCCTCTAGTGTGTTCACAAGAAAAAGTTTACGCACGGACGACGCACGACGGACGACGGACGACGCACGACGACGCCGGACATCTTACTGTCACAAAAGCTCACCATGACCTTCGGTCAGGTGAGCTAAAAATACATGTATACAGTACAACATACTATAAGCGTCAGGCTTGGGGTAATCATAATCTGTAATCGTTATCAGCTGTAATCAATTACATATTTTCGAGTAATCTGATGTAATCAGTAATTTTTCTGATTACAAGTAATTTAATTTAATCAATTACTTCCAAAAATTGGCATGTATTCAAGATTATTTTCGGATTACAATTCAATTACATTTCAGTCTATTAATATACATGTGAACTTCTAAAATACACAATTTTCTATTCCATCTGCACCTTTGGGACTCTTTCCTGGTTCTTCCTGAAACAAATTTGTTAAAAATTTAGGGGAATAACTGCAAGTCATCAACATCTTTTTTTTTTTTTAGGATTTTTACGGTACGGTTCTATTGCTATAAGTTGTTTTTCGCGATGCTTGGATCAAACATTTTAGTACTGAACTGCTTCATAACCACTTAAGTATAATTCATGCCAATATTCAAAGCCTGATGCCTAAAATAGACATAATACGCAGTGAAGCCGATGCTTACGATGTCCTTGTTTTTTCTGAAAGCTGGCTAAACCCCAATATTAACAGTAGCACAATACAGATAGATAACTTCACGTCACCATTCAGGACTGATAGGCTAGGTCGCCCTGGTGGGGGTGTGATCATCTATGTCCGCGACACACTATTTTGTAAGCGAAGACCAGACTTGGAATTACAGGGCTTGGAATCTACCTGGGTAGAGATCCAAGTCAAGTCGAAAAGGATTCTGGTAGGCGGATTCTACAGACCCCCTAATAGTAGTCCAGAATATTTCAATCTTATCAAGGAAAGTATTGACAGAGCATGCAACACGAACCTATCAGACATAATTATTACAGGCGACTTTAACATCGACATGACACTTAACAACAATCCTAAAATGAAAGATCTTTTGCTTGAATACAATCTGAAACAACTTATTACTGAACCCACGCATTTTACGGAAAACTCATCGTCACTCATAGATTTGATTCTAGTACGCAATTACAGCAACGTCCTAACAAGCGGCACAATTGACCCCTTCATGGCAGATTACACCAGGTATCACTGTCCAATAGTTGTCTTACTCAAGTTCACTCTACCTCACACACCATCCTTTAAAAGACAAATATGGAATTATAAATTAGCTGATTATGACAAATTCAGGAACTTGCTGTCTGAATCCAACATTACAGAAATAGTTTTACGCGAAGGAAACATCGACATTAATATCAAGGACATCACCGACATCATATTTACAGCTGCAAAACAATCAATACCAAACAAAATAGTAACAATACGGCCTAATGATCATCCTTGGATAACTTGCAAAATCAAAAATATGATAAGGAAACGGAAGCGCACCTATAGACAATTCAAAAAGACAAACAACAATTATTTCTGGACTAAATACAAACTCCTTAGAAACAAAATCAACACTACAATAAGACTTTCTAAAAAACATTATTTTGATAAACTCGACAATCTCCTGTCTTTGGATAATTGTGACCAAAAACTATTCTGGAAAACCTCTAAGCAGCTTCTGAATCTTGGACGCTCTTCTAGCAACATTCCGGTACTTACCATGAACCATGAAGTGGCCGAAACAGACGAACAGAAAGCAGAAATGTTAAACTTATATTTTTCCGCTCAAACAAAGGTCACAAACAAAACTTTACCAACTCTCGAGCCTGCTCAGTACACCTTAGACTCAATCACAATATCGTCTCAAGATGTTCTTGATGTATTCAAGCATTTGGATGTGAGCAAAGCCTGTGGTCCTGACTTGATCAGCCCAAGGCTTTTAAGAGAAGGTGCTGATTACCTAGCACGTCCCTACTCAATCGTCTTTAACAAGTCGTTCGCCACAGGGTACTTTCCACCCTCTTGGAAGGACGCTAACCTTTCTCCAATTCATAAGAAAGATGAAAAGTCCCTCCCGGGCAATTACAGACCCATTTCCCTCTTGAGCCTAGCAGGTAAAACTATGGAACGCTGTGTGCACAAACATCTCTATTATTACATTACAGCACATCAAATGATAACTCCCTTTCAATCGGGCTTTGTACAAGGCGATTCCACTACATACCAACTTCTTCATACATACCATACCTTTTGTGAGGCTGTAGACAGTGGTAAAGAGGTACGGACAGTTTTCTGCGACATAACAAAAGCTTTCGACAGAGTCTGGCACAAGGGTTTGCTCCACAAACTCAAGAACATAGGATGCTCCGATCCTGTTTTAAAATGGTTCACAAGCTATCTATCCGGGCGGAGACAACGTGTCGTTATTAATGGCAAGTGCTCTAGTTGGGCGGCGGTTGAAGCCGATGTGCCCCAAGGTTCCATTTTAGGCCCACTTCTCTTTCTCGTTTATATAAACGACATAGTAAAAAATATTAGTTGTTCCATTCGCCTCTTTGCTGACGACACCAGTCTATACATCGTTGTTGAACATCCAGACCTAGCGGCACGACTGCTAAACACCAATCTACAAACCATTTCTAACTGGGCTGATGAATGGCTGGCAGAATTTCATGCACAGAAAACAATGGCAATGACCATATCAAGAAAAAGAAACCCCCCTCATCACCCACCCTTGTTTTTAAATAACACTATGATACAGGAAACATCCAACCACAAGCATTTGGGCCTTACATTTTCCGACTCATGCAACTCAGAAATGGGAATGGGTGTGACTTAATTGAACATTCAGCAAAATAAGGGTTAAGACAGCCTAGCCTAGCCAACAATACATTATAACGTAAATTTCTCAGCTCTGGTAGAAGTCTATATTTATAGTTTCCCATGTAAGTTTTATGTAGGTGTTCAGTCAAATCTCTCTCTCTCTCTCTCTCTCTCTCTCTCTCTCTCTCTGTCTGTATGTCACAGTTACTCATCTGAATTTGTCTGTCTGTGTCTGTCTGTCTGTCCATCTGTATGCATGTATGTTTGAACGTATATATGTATGTATGTCACACACAGCTACTTTATTTCAATATTTACAGTCTTGCTACTCAAATATTGCACACACTATGTTGTTCCAAGGAGATGACGTCTATAAGCCACAAGGCTTACTGTCAGATCCTTTAGCCATATCGTATTATATATATGTATTGTAAATGAATCAAATTTGAAATAAATATTGTTTAAACCAACATTTTAGTACCTGCAAGCCGCATTTACATAAAGAAAGGAAGGGTAAAATATATAAACTTATAAACTATTTATCATCCAGTACTCCAGAAAATGATACAAGTGCTATTCAGCTTTCATTTTTACTGTTTACTGTTGTCGACGTCGATATCAGGCATTTCTGCCTCTTCCAGACGCATTTGGATACTGGTTTCTTGTGTTTAGTCCGGGAACGTAACATGCTGGTTCAAACTTGGATGGGTGGTGATGCCACCAGCTATTTAGCCTACTTTTGAAGCTGTTCAGGGAGGATGCTTGCACAACTGATTCTGATAGACTGTTCCAAATGTCAACGACTCTATTGCAGAAACTGTTTGCTCGAATTCCTAGTCGAGATCTTCGTTTAAATAGTTTAAGTGAATGGCCTCGGGTGGCGGTGTATTCGGATAACGTAAAGAGTTTGCCTTTATCAACCTTATCTATATCGTGTAAGATCTTGTAGACCTGGATTACATCAGCTTTCTCGCGTCGATATTCAAGACTTGGCAGACCCAAAACATGGAGTCTCTCTTGATATGGCAGGTTGGAAACACTTTTTACTAATTTCGTGGCACGTCTTTGGACATTTTCCAATGCAATTTTGTCTTTTTTGTACAAGGGCGACCATACCGACCATACCATAGTGTGAACATACTAGAGATTTGTATAGGTTCAAGAATATATCCTTGTCTATATATGTAAATGTCCTAAAGATTAGTCCCAGATTTCGATTTGCAGTTTTGATTTTGGAGCTGATGTGTTCAGTGAATTTTAAAGATTTATCTACTATGACCCCAAGGTCTCTTTCAGAGTTAACCTGTTCAATAGGTATCCTTTCTGTTCCCTTTTTCATTGTATAGATCTGGCCCAGGTCATGATTACCTAGATGCAAGTGTTTACATTTTTTGTAGTTATATGTCATGCGCCAGTTGTCTGCCCATTCCATCGATTTATCAAGGGCGTCTCGGAAATGGGTGATTTCTGCCATTGTTGATACTGTGTGGTAAACTTTAGCGTCGTCAGCAAAGAGCTTCTTGAATACATGAATCACTGTTGGTAAGTCATTAATGAATAATCTATCTATCTATCTATCTTCATATACTGAGTCGGTCAAACTTGGCCATTACCTCAGTTGGGTGGTGCGCTAAATTTAGAATTTAGCAAAAAAAACAAAAAAAAACACATCCACTGGATGAGTTCTTAAAACTATTTACAATCTGCTTTCAGAGGTGTACTAAAACGCACACCTCTGGATCCCAATCTACACCATGCGGGCTTTGAACTCCTCTGCAGTGTTGGCATTTACCACAGAGGAGGGAAGACTATTCCACTGAGGAATAGTTCTAGGGAAGAAAGAATTCTTCAGGGCATCACTATAGGCCTGGTACCTACGATATTGACTGTTGTTTAGTTTTGATGCCCTTGTTTGAGTTGAAGAGTTTGAGTTAATGAATACCCTATATGAAATGAGAGACTAAAAAATTACTACCGGACGACTAGCCATTCCTAGGTGGGTTGGCTAGCTGGCCGGTACCGGATGAGCAGGCTCTATCTATCTATCTATCTTCTTATACTGAGTCGGTCATATTTGGCCATTACCTCAGTTGGGTGCGTAGCTAAATTTAGAATTTAGCTGAAAAAAAAAAAAAAAAAAAAAAGAGAAGTCACTGGATGAGTCCTTAAAACTATTTACAATCTGAATAACAGAGGTATACTAAAACGCATACCTCTGAGTCTCAATCTTACACTGTATGGGCTTTGAACTCCTCTGCAGTCTTAGCATTCACCACAGAAGAGGGAAGACTATTCCACTGGGGAATAGTGCTAGGGAAGAAGGAATTTTTCAGGGCATCACTGTAGGACTGGTACCTGTGATACTGTGAGTTGTTTACTTTTGATGCCCTTGTTCGAGTTGAAACTGTCACAGGGGTCAAGTATTTATCTTTATTAACGGCCACTGTACCTGAATGTATCTTATAGAAGAAGGTTAAAGAGGACTGCTCACGACGGGCCTCTAGGGACGGCCATTCTAGCTCGTTAAGCATGTCACCGACGCTGCTTCTATTGCGCCATCGTCGGCAGGTCCATCGAGCAGCTGTCCTCTGCACCTTCTCCACCTGCTGAATCTGAGTTTTAACATAGGGATGCCAAATGGGTGATGCATATTCTAGCTGAGGGCGAACCAATGTTTTATATGCAACATCCTTTGTCTGCCTAGGTGCAAAAGCCAAGTTTCGTCTAAGAAATCCTAAAGTCCTAGTTGCTTTTGATGTAATTTCTGAAACGTGTTGACCCCAATCAAGATCATCAGTGATGGTGATACCAAGATATTTGGCGGATTGAACCTGCTCCAAGATTTGCTGGTGTAGTTTATAGTCAAACTTAATTTGTTTGTCAGGAGGGTGTCGCGACACCCTCATTGAATGACATTTGGCCACATTGAACTTCATCTGCCAATCGGCCTCCCACTGTGCTAGTTGATTCAGGTCATCTTGTAGAATAAGACAGTCAGAAGAAGAATATATATTCCTATAAAGGACACAATCATCAGCAAACAAACGGACAGATGACCTGATGTTATCAGGGAGATCATTAATGAATACCAAGAAAAGGACGGGTCCAAGGACCGAACCTTGGGGGACACCAGATAAAACAGGGACTGGATCAGACGCTTGGCCATCAAGTACAACTTGTTGTGAGCGCCCTGAGAGCCATGAGCTAATCCACCTGTGTGTGGATCCTCTTATCCCATAGTAATCCAATTTATACAATAGCCTCCTGTGAGGTACCTTGTCAAAGGCCTTAGCGAAGTCCATGATAATCAAGTCAGTCTGTTTGTGGCCACGGTTTGTGGCCCCATCCAGATTGCTCACAATGTCATGGTAAAACTGAACTAATTGAGTTTCGCAAGACCTTTGACTTCGGAAACCATGTTGACAGTCAGCAAGAATGCTCTCTAAGGCTAGGTGCTTGTTGATGTTACTAACTATTATATGCTCCAGGGTTTTGCAACAGATGCATGTTAGCGACACTGGTCTATAATTTGCTGCATCGTATTTTTCTCCTTTTTTATAGACCGGGGTAACATTAGCTTGTCGCCAGTCATCTGGTACAGCGCCCTGGGCGAGTGATTCATTGAAGATAAAGGCCAGCACAGGTGAAAATTTCAGCACCACATTCTTTAAGCACCCTGGCATTCAGGTCATCCGGCCCAGATGCCTTATGTATTTTGAGCTTACCTAACAGTTTGGCGACCTCGTTTGGGTCAACTGTTATGTCCCCCATTGAGGGGAACTGACTATTACCTTTAGTTGGTAGCTCACCATCAGTTTCACGCGTAAATGCAGATTGAAACTGTTTGTTACATATGTTGGCCTTATCGCGCGAATCTGTTTTGAGAATACCGTTATCTCTTAACGAAGTGATCCCAAAGGCTTCCTTTTTCAGGGACTTTACAAATGACAAAAACTTTTTTACTTTACCATTCTACTGGGGACTGTTGGGATCTGTATTATCATCCTCAAAGGTAAAGATGCTGGAAACATGCTTCCAATATGCATCTCTTATTACCTTTTGTACATGTGGCTCGTTGGCTGGTCGTCCGGTACCGGACAGCTAGCCACTGCCTAATGACATTCATCCCAGCAAATGATGCCAATGGAGAATGTTCGGACCCCAAATTTTATCCTCCCTGCCGGGGATCGAACACGGGACCTCTAGCATCAGAGGAAAGTGCCTTAACCACTGAGCTATGACGCTCCACCTAAAAATCATAATTATCTCTGGATGCCAGAGTAATTGATAAGGGTCGTATCGTCGTAAATATGACTCTAAAATCGAGCAAAAACGCCTAGAAATGAAGAAAAAGTCGTACCAAATACGACTGTCAAATTGGCGATACGCAAAGGTCGTTCCACTGCAGTCGTATCGGTAATGGGAAAAAAACGTGACGCCTGACAAAAAGCAATCGAAATCGCGGTAATTATGCCGCATCATAGTCTTCAACAAAAATCAAGAACGCTTCGAAATTCATCCATTCATGAATGATGGCATTTGTTTTAATTACGCTGAAACACTTCAACCTTACCTTTTGACAGTGATTTTTTTACCCCTGCGTCCTGCGTCCAGGACGCACAAATAGGACTGAGGACGCACGATCATACAATATGTGCGTCCGTCGGACGCAAATATTTCATGGGCGAAAAATCCAACTTTCGTTTTCACTGCTGTAAATATCGGCCGAAGTGATAAAATACCGCACTTTTACCGAACCTTCAACTGCCCAACGAGTCACCGAAAAATCGATACAGGTACAGTTTAATGATCCAACCACAAGACGAGAATCCCCTCCATCCAAAATGAGCCAAAACTTTCACACAAGCAAGTTCAATGTGAACATCGAAGTTTTCCGCCATCCAAATCGCCGCCCACAAACCAACTCTACCATTTTTTTCTGCACATGATCGGTAAATGTGTCAAATGACGTCATCGGATGCCAGCAACCCCGCACGTGTTTAATGCCATTGTTTTATTTTAATGGGCTGTATCCCGTTCTTAAAAAATTGTTTGGAACCAGTAAAAAATATTTTCTCGGTAGCTAAACGGTTGTGAATGGAGGTGGATAGAAAACAGCGCTTTGCACAGCCTCCGAATTATCCCCAGCAGCTTCAACAACAGCGTTCGACTTTTCCCGCCAAGCCGAGCGTCTCTGCTATTTGGTGCCAAAACATAACCATTCACGATCCGTTTTTATAATGCATAAATCTACCGTTTGATGTAGCTTATTGTCTTAGGTGCGAGTAAATCATTTTCACATTGATTGTGGATTAAATTTTATGATTGGGGAATAAACGCAAATAAGAGACATAACTTGACCATATTTTCACACCTCGTTTAAGTTGGCTTATCGCCAGAAATGTAAGACACGCACCACAGGGCAATCATGTTTACTTGGCAATTATATGACAGGGATTAACAATAGTGTCATAATTGAACTGTTATAAATACACAGACGGTTTGTCTCTGAATTGTCGACAAAGCAGGACAGTGCAGCACAATTATTGTGATTTACATACTCTAGTTTTACTGTATTTAAGGACTCAAAAGACTGACAGCTGAAGACGATCTTTTGCACTTGCCCGACCGGGCGTCCTAAGGTCCAAGTGCACATGCCCGGCGCGATTTCGGACTTGTACCGGGCGGCCGGGCAATGGATTTGTCATCCCCTGAACCTGGATAGCTGGTGTCCCAATCAAGGGAGGAAACGTTTGTCGATAATGGTTCGGAATATTATCTCCATTGTGCATGAAGTAAATTTCACGCACATGTTGCGGTGCGCATTTATCGAAAACGAAAGTAGAAAACATTACGGAAAATAGACTAAAAAACGTACACTTTAGCAGGATTTCTTTGGGCTAGTAAACAACACAAGTTGATGATTGATTCTGTTCATTGCAAATTATAATTTATAGATACTAGACCGCATTATTTTAACTATAAATAATGGCATTTTATACTGAACCAATCTGTTTTGTACTTCCGTTTTTTTCCCTTCAAATATTGGGACTCATACTTTCAGATTTGGGACGCACATTTTTTTGGTTGAGCGAGTCCCAGGACGCATAGTTGAAAATTTGTAAAAAAATCACTGCTTTTGACGATCATATATTGAATATTGATCTGCTTATATTTAATCAGCCTCAAGTTATGACAACTATCAACATGATTAGGAAACCGATTATTGATGCGTGATTACATAACGGTATTTATTATCTAAGGGAAAGCCTCCCGCATTATTAACTTTATTAACAACGCCTGAAGCATGAACAGTAACTTATGACAAGCGTGCATAAAATACGATCCTTAATATTGTTAGGCAATCACATTGACTTCTACGGAGTGTCATCTTCGAGAAAAAAAAATGGGTTCGCTAGATCTACAGATTCATATTGTCATGTAGTTAGGAATTAAATATCAAAACAGACGCGCAGATGATAAAAAGTTAGGACCACTTTTTCATTTTGTGGAGTACCTGACAAAGTTTCTCCGGAAAAAACGCAAGGAAAAAATCAAATGCAGGAGAAATTTTTGGCTGCTATTTCTCCAAAATCGCAGAAATTAACGTTGAAATGGATTACTCTGTATTTTGTGGAAAAACAAAACAGAAGCAACAACAACTGGGCTAGGAAAGTTAAAATTAATGTAACAGCGAATATTTATCCGACCAGGCAGCTTTAGCGCTAGCTCTCTGCTTAGCTTTAGCAGGCTGCAGATGCAGGAAAATTTGCGTCCATGACTCATTTTTTCGCGTCCTTCGGCCATTGGTGAAAACTCTTAACCGAAGGCTTAAAAACCTTGTTTATTGCCGTTTTCCGACATGTGTATATCGGCGCCTTTGATTATTGCATCATGGTGGTTGTTTACTTTTGACCCCACTTCTACTTTTCATACTTTTATCATCCTGACGTATTTTTTTCTCGCAACATTGTCGTCAATGCACATCTGAGATAGAACCACCGCTTCACAGACTGATCTCTTTGTCCCCCGTGTTCCGTATACATTTGACCAAAATTATAATGGCAGGATTAACCTGTAATGCTTGGGTACTCATATATCTTATTGTGAATCACAGGTGGTCAGCATGCAGTGCATGCTTATGTACTGCCATCTATCAAGTAGCCGATTAAATTAACACCCTAAGATGTCTCGCCGGCGTCTTTGAACATTAAGCAGAATGACTGGCAGCGCATCATAAAAGAACGCAAACACAGCAACTCGCCGGCGTCTTTGAACATTAAGCAGAATGACTGGCAGCGCATCATAAAAGAACGCAAACACAGCAACCGGGACAGACTGATTAGCTTTCACAGATGCGCTTGCTGATCTGAGTCTTCACTGGTCGCACATTTTATTGAATTTTAGCTGAGCACTGAATTTCTCGCCTTTTACCAATCGCATGCAATTGCTACAATACGTGGAGATTTCCCGCCTTTGAACGCGTAGTATAAGGCCGCTGCAGACACAAAATATGGGTTTGAAAACGTTTTGATGACAATATGATCTGTGTGACGGCTGAAGACTCCGACCAGCCTGTACAGTCTGATCAAAACGAGTCTTCAATGGCGTCTGCGAAATTCCAAAAACACATGCGAAGTAGACGATCACATTGGCTGAATTTACATTCTTTAGAAGAAAAAGTAATTTTTCATTTTGCTGACGGCCAGCTTATTAACATGAAAATGTATATCGGTATGTTATGATGATAGAATATGTGATTAACGTCTTTTACATATGGCCATTGCCACGTCTAACATTATTATAAGTGCACTTAGCAGCCATCCTATGATGACAGATGAGGATACGACCCTAGTTTTGAATTTAGGAGTACCGATACTCTCAAAGAATCACAGGATACGCCTATGTCTTTGGTTGAAGGAGTAACAGTACTCCTCCGGCAAAAGCTTATCAATAACACTGGGATGCCAATAACTGTGATTATCAGTCTCAGAAACGGTTCCGCAAACTTGATTGGCATCGATATACGATACATTTAAATCATCGAAAAAATAAAATCATTGGGGTATAAAGATTTTCTTTAAAATATTCAGTGACCTTACGTTCTTCGTCGATTAAAGACCGGCTTCGAATCAAATAAACAAATCTTTACAATGTATCGCAAAATTTATCAACCTTGTCCTCCATTTACAAAAGTGAATTATGGGAAATATATATGGCATACGAATAACCGAATATTTGAACGGGGTACCTAAATACCGGAAAGACCGTGATAGCTCAGCAGTTGCCTCCGGTTTATGGTCAACTCGTACCTTAGTCAACTCGTACCCGAGTTTAGTCAACTCGTACCTTAGTTAACTCGTACCTACGTCAACTCGTACCTTAGTAAGAATAAAATTTGTTTTGGGGTAAGTTTGGCTTAAGCACATAATTTTGGTCGGGTATAAAAGCCAAGGCCGCGCCGGGCCGGGCCGAGCCGCCGAGCCTACCGAAAATTTTATTTTTAGTCTCTAGATGCAAGTTAGATATATATTTTGCTGAATGTGAGATTAAATTATTATAAATTAGATATGTTATAACTACAAGTAGTTTCACGTATCTACATTGCTTATTTATCTTTTAATAACTGTTTTCCGAAATCCAGGGGTATAAAAGCCAAGGCGGCGAAAGAGAATTGACAATTCCGAATTTCTTTCAAATTCAGCGGTTAAATTACTTCTTTTTGGCCTTATGATATTTGAATTTGATTATACTTATTATGTGTTCGTGATAAAATTAAATATACTCACCAGAATCACCTTAATTGATCGAATTTCTTATTTTATTTTGTTTCTATTTTTAGAATTACCTTATTACAGGAAACGACCGAAAAGGACCGAAAGGGAAGGCACACAGCGACCGAAATGATCCGAATCGAATGACGACCCATCAGACCGTTATCCCAGTGGACAACGTTTATATGCGACGTTGTTTTAATGATTGGTCAATGACTTCAGGGTTTTACGACGTTGATTCGACGTCGTTAAAACGGCACTGGGATACTTTGTAAGGGAAATAAACAATCTTGTCCACCAAACTATTTTCAGAAAAAAAGTTTAAGTTTTTTTTTTTTCAGAAAAAAGTTTTAAAAGATGTTCCCAGCAGGCAATCCACGGTGAATCAACGTTGAAACAAAGTTGATTCAATGTTGTGTACCTGCAGGGTTCTGTTTTCTATTTACTGCCAGTAGGAGCATTTACTGACTGACGATCAGGAGGATGCGGGTGCGATACCTGCTGAGGTCGGCAGCATTCTTTCGTGGAGATTGAACATGAAATATTTTCTTCAGTCATTCTCTCCCTTCCACTGATTCAAGAAGGGCAGTTGTCATTTTTGGCGAAAGCATGTGCACTTTACTGGTTAACTGCTTACGTATAAGCCTGCTCTTGGAAAGTGTGGATAGGTAAAATTTATTATTCGGCAATACACGCCAAATGCATTTAGTCTTCGCCGAGGCGTTATCTTTGTCTTTTTGCGAGTTATCTGCAGGTATGCAAATTGCATCGTTTTTGTTGCAACCCTTTCTTTTAAAAGTGACAGGCTGAGATCTAAAACAATTAGATGAGCGGGAGCGTGATAGCTCAGTGGTTAGTGCACTTGCCTCTGATAATAGAGGTCCCGGGTTCGATCCCCGGCAGCGGCGATAAAATTTCGGTGTCCGAACACGCTCCATTGGCATCATTTGCAGGGATGAATGCCATAAAGTGCACCGTCCTTCGGATCGGGACGTTAACTGGAGGCCCCCTGTGCAGGGAGAACCATCCCCCTGTGCAGGTTAAAGATCCCTACCGTAATTACATGATTACTGTGTAGGCTTTCATCCTGCAAAACCTGGCGTGTATGTAATATACACCTGCGGTAATGGTCAAATGTGACCGACGCAGTATCAGTAGATAGATAGATAGATAGATGAGTCAATTAATGCACTAATCACTTACTGGCTGAAGCATATTAATAAGCAATACTAATTCAATAGGTAAGTATCAAAACATAATTAATATGTCTAAAACATGATTAAGAAATAAGATGCGTTTCAAAAAGCTCTATCTTTAGTTCCTACCATTCAGATAGTATATTTAAATGCCCTTATCATTTATCTGACATTGCCGTCCGTTGCGGTTCATTACGACATGGCCTACATAAAACCACCAAAATACGGTTATTACAGATACTTAAAGGAATTGACTGGAATTATTACAATAAAAGGTGTAGAAAATACTTATTTGGGGTTGTCATGTACATTTTTTCACACATCCATGTCTATTTCATTCAAATTCGATCAAAACGTACGATAAAAACCGCCTTGGCTTTTATACCCCTAAAAAATTGCAAAATTGCAATAAAACAAAAAATAGGACACCAAAAAGAACAAAAATTATGCTGAGTATCACATTTGATACAATTAACATTATCATATTAAAACTTACCACTAACATTTCTCCTTCGGTAAGAATTCCGAAAAATAAAATCTTCGGATCGGCAATTTTTGGCTCGGCGGCTCGGCCCGGCCCGGCGCGGCCTTGGCTTTTATACCCGACCCATAATTTTGAGGTGTTCAAATTGTATTATATGTATTGTTTGCCATTAACCCACTAGTGGGTACAGCAGTGCAATAAATTCTATTCTATTCTATTCTATTCATATATACAGGTCAACTTTATGGTCTATGTAGACTCCTGATCCTTTCCCCGACGACGAAGACGATACACAGTGGGTGCATGACGCCATTACGTACGTGCGCCAAAATGGAGGTGTGCCGGACGGCAGAATATATACAACAACAACAACAATGGCGCCTTTCATGTGTATGACCCCCATATCCCTTTAGCCAGACATAATTTATGGGTCCTCGTTAGAACTATCCCTGTGGGGCAGCTCTAACGAGTGCCAACAATCTATGCTCCAGAGGGACGTGATTGGTACATAACACCATGTTCAACATAAGACGAACTTCATATGTAAATATGTAAATGAAAATAACGAGAAAAATATAATTGTAGAACTTACATTTCATGCTCATTTGCAAATAAAATGTAGTTATACAATTATAATTTGTTCTCATATATGCTCAAAACATAAATGTTGGCTAACATAAATGTTGCATATTCCTTATTACTGTTACTTTACGATAACACACCCGTGCAATATAGTGCGTTTTTCACATCTCCAAAATGGCAACTTTTCTTATGAAAATCCGTGTTTTTTTTTTGTTTTTTTTTTTCTTATTTATACTTCAAACATAGGCTGTGATCTTTAGTTGGAACGACTTCGTTGAGGCTGTTCTAACGAGTACCCTCAACCTATAAGGACTCGCTAGGAGCGGCATCTTCAAGCGACCTGAAACATTATCATAGAATTCACATTCTATATAAAACAAATCGTCGATTTTACCTCACAATTTGCATAATAATTATTAATGATATTATTATTATAATAATCATCATCATCGGTAATAACGGCTAAAGAGTATCCACAACTGAAGAATTGTTCGTTATATTTGAATAGGCGTGTTTTCGTAATGCCAGGATAATTTTCCCCTTTAATTGCAATAAATACATAAATAAATAAATAAATAAATAGAATAGATAAATAAATTGATCACTATTCTAAAATATCTAATAAATTAAATTTGTATTACCTGTCCCACAAAGACGATGCTGCCAACGGTCGCAGACATCGCAACTTACAGCATGCTGGCGTCCACCAACAACCTTACCACATGCAATGCACAAATCAGACATTTTGATGAAAGTTTTAAGCTTTGATTCTTAGTAAGAGATTCCAAAGACGAATGCTACTGCAAGGATTCTGTACTTCTTATATATCCAGTAATCGGCAATTCAAAAGAAAATAATACACAAAAGATAATTGACCTTAAATTCCTGGGTGTCATTCAGTTTTGTCAGAACAAAAACAGCCGCTCGCCGGCAAAATTAAAACAATTAAAACAGTCTTTAATGAAGGACGATTAGATTAAACTAGTACCGATAATCGTTTGTACACCCACATTAATCGGTACACGATTAACTTAAGGTGTTAATTAAATTAACCCAAATGGAATCTTCTATCTTCGGTGCGTAAATTTACCGGAAAGGACCAGAAAGGACCTGATTACCGGAAAGGACCGGAAAGGACCCATAATTTTCTATTTTTTCCTATTTTTATTATTTAGGGTAGGAGCGGTAAATTTTCTTTTCTTTTTTCCTATTCCTCAATTATTCTTAATTTTATAACCTAATAATGTTTAATGTTTCTGTTTTTCTTTTGAATGGAATAGAACTTAGCAATGTCGTATCAATGTCAATGCTACGTCGTGATGTACTGACGTTACATCGACGTTGCTACGACGTCGTTAAATTAAAGAAAAGAAAAGTAGAAAAGAAAGCTGGCGCGCACGCCGTTCCTCGACGAATAGGGTAGTAGCGGTCAGTTTTCTTTTCTTTTTCTTCATTTTTTTTCATAAAAAAAATTCTGGATTTTGTATCTTCACCTGCCAATGTATTTCCAATAAGAATACGTCGTATCAATGTCTGTGTAAAGCCCTGGCGTTACATTGACGTTGATGGGACGTTTCTTAGACGTCGTGAATGGAGGGGAGAAAAAACGGCGTGCACGCCGTATTTCAATGTTGAGAGGCCCGCACAGGGTCAGACCTGAAAAGAAGAATAAGGAAGTTACATTGTGCATACTGTTTTATACATGTAAATACATATTAGCCGGCACATGAAAAAATCTACAATAAGATGAAAAAAATGAATAATGAATATGTGTTCCTATTTACTTATTGTCTTACGAAATGTGCGCCGTCGCCCTCCGAAGATTGAAGATATAGATTTACTGCATATTATGCAGACGCAGAGCTGCAAAACCGCAAATGAGTACTGGTCAGCCAAGTCAACACTGTAAAGGTCATTTTAAAAACCTGAATACGTGATCCAAATGACTTAAGTTTGACACACTAAGAGCGCCCCCACCACCGGGAATTGAAGAAATATAAGGACTGCATGATGTTCTAACGCAGAGCAGAGTTACAAGGACATGAAAACTGGTAAGCCCAGTCAACATTATTAAGGTCATTGAAAACTGAAGAAAACATGTTACAAATGATGACACAAATTCGCCCCCGCCCCAGGCATTGATTAAATATTGGGACTGCATGAAGTTCTTACACAGAGCTGAGGCTGAATACAGAATATGTACAGACCTTCTGCAATCAAATAAAATCTGTTACACTCTGATTTTAAAAATCAACTTTTTTATGCCAAAAAAAAAAACATGTAGTATGTGGTTAACGATGAAAGCAGTGTAGTTAGGGTGCATACAATAAAAAATATCATGAAATAGGGAGGAAACTGGGTAGAAACAGGTCCTTTCCGGTCCTTTCCGGTAATCAGGTCCTTTCTGGTCCTTTCCGGTAAATTTACGCACCCTTCTATCTTATATATTTCGAAATTTAGGGGTGTCAGGTTGTGTTTTCTTAAAAATTTATTCGGGAAGTGGCTAAACTTTTTTCAAACAACGTCCGCCCTGATCAGACGACGCCGCGTTCTGCGGCGTCTGATCTGGGCCTGCAGTGTTTGACAACCCAAATGGAATCTTCCATCTTATATATTTCGAAATTTGGGGGTGTCAGGTTGTGTTTTCTTCAAAATTTATTCGGGAAGTGGCTTAACTTTTTCAAACAGCGTAGGCCCTGATTATACGACGCCGCGTTCTGCGGCGTCTGATCTGGGCCTGCAGTGTTTGACAAGGTACCCCTTTGTGGGTTTCTGGTACTGAATGGGTTAAAAGTGAATAATAAT
The DNA here is from genome assembly GCA_963580285.1 of Lucinisca nassula. Classification (NCBI taxonomy): domain Eukaryota; kingdom Metazoa; phylum Mollusca; class Bivalvia; order Lucinida; family Lucinidae; genus Lucinisca; species Lucinisca nassula. The sequence continues at coordinate 95,939,199 of OY757025.1, read as the reverse complement.
TAAATAATAATAATAATAATAATAATAATAATAATAATAATAATAATAATAATAATAATAATAACTAGAGCAGGTTGATGGCGCGCCATCGCATATCCCCACGTTTTGCGACGTCGGATCTGGGCAGTGTTTGACAAGGTACCCCTTTGTGGGTTTCTGATACCGAATGGGTTAAAAGTGATTAATAATAATAATGATAATAATAATAATAACTAGAGCAGGTTGATGGCACGCCATCGCATATCCCCGCGCTGTGAAAACCATGTTACAATAAAAGGACCCAAAGTACTTCTCTCTGGCCTCCGGTGAACTCAAGACATAGCTCGGGGCAAGTTATGACCCATTTCAGCTATTGTTCGGCAACAAAATAGAATACCCCACCTACCCCTGGGGTACGAGTTGACCTAAATAGGTACGAGTTGACTGGGGGTACGAGTTGACCAAAGAACGGGTACGGGTTGACCAAAAACAGGTACGAGTTGACTTAGGTACGAGTTGACTTAGGTACGACTTAGGTACGAGTTGACTTAGGTACAAGTTACCTTGCCTCTGATGCTAGAAGTCCCGGATTCGATCCCTGGCAGCGGCGCTAAAATTTCGGTGTCCGAACATGCTCCATTGGCATCATTTGCAAGAATGCTGAGCTGTATATAATTGGACCAGTATACTGATTAGCCCTTTGTAGTTGTCAGTGTGCTGGCTGTGACAAACTCGGAATCAGGATTGTTGCTTGACACCCATCATAAATCATTAGAAATCATCAAATCACAACCCGGTATATTAAAATGAAGGTCTACCTGTATCTCATGGTCTTAATTCTTGGGTTCACTCTTTGGAAAACTTAGCCGAAACTACGTAGTATGACCCATCTTCTTTCTTATGAATGTTGTCATTGCTCTTAAAGGAACTCATTTTTGATTTTTATTTGCCTTCACTGCAGCTGGTGTTGTGCCGTGTGGCGGCCGTAAAACGTCTCCCCGTACATCAACCATAGTGCAGTTTATATTTTACTTTTGGTCCTTTGAGATCAGCGTGAATATTCTGAGAAATCAGAAATAAATTATTGGTTTAGACTCATATTCTAGACAGGTTTTTAATTATTTGGACCCCATTTTGATTTTTATCAGTGTTTGTATCGACTGCCTATTCGAAATTCGCAAAATTGCAGTATGTTTCCTCTGGCTTTCTTTGCCGGATCATTACAGGGTCACTGATGAGGCTTTATTAGCCGAAACTACGTAGTATGACCCATCTTCTTTCTTATGAATGTTGTCATTGCTCTTAAAGGAACTCATTTTTGATTTTTATTTGCCTTCACTGCAGCTGGTGTTGTGCCGTGTGGCGGCCGTAAAACGTCTCCCCGTACATCAACCATAGTGCAGTTTATATTTTACTTTTGGTCTTTTGAGATCAGTGTGAATATTCTGAGAAATCAGAAATAAATTATTGGTTTAGACTCATATTCTAGACAGGTTTTTAATTATTTGGACCCCATTTTGATTTTTATCAGTCTTTGTATCGACTGCCTATTCGAAAATCGAAAATTGCAGTATGTTTCCTCTGGCTTTCTTTGCCGGATCATTACAGGGTCACTGATGAGGCTTTATTAGCCGAAACTACGTAGTATGACCCATCTTCTTTCTTATGAATGTTGTCATTGCTCTTAAAGGAACTCATTTTTGATTTTTATTTGCCTTCACTGCAGCTGGTGTTGTGCCGTGTGGCGGCCGTAAAACGTCTCCCCGTACATCAACCATAGTGCAGTTTATATTTTACTTTTGGTCCTTTGAGATCAGCGTGAATATTCTGAGAGATCAGATATAAATTGTTGGTTTAGACTCATATTCTAGACAGGTTTTTAATTATTTGGACCCCATTTTGATTTTTATCAGTCTTTCTATCGACTGCCTATTCGAAATTCGCAAAATTGCAGTATGTTTCCTCTGACTTTCTTTGCCGGATCATTACAGGGTCACTGATGAGGCTTGATTAGCCGAAACTACGTAGTATGACCCATCTTCTTTCTTATGAATGTTGTCATTGCTCTTAAAGGAACTTATTTTTGATTTTTATTATAGAATGCATCCAGATGATGGAAATCACGAGTGCAAGATTACAAATAAGGAGAGCAGAATCAGAATCAGAATTGTTACTGGTGACACGTCAAATGACATTCATACACCAGGACCTGTGATGTGGGAAGTTAGTCCCTAGCTCTAACCAAAGAGGTAAATTTAGCTACACAATCATCAGCACCTTCAGCTGTCGAAATAATCGAATCGGGAAGGGCATTCCAATCTCTGATGGTTCTGGGGAAGAACGACTCTTTATAAATGTCAGTTCTTGCGCTAAGGGTCTGAAATGCCAACGAATGGTGATTCCTACAGTGTCTAGCTGGGGGAACAAGGTCATCTGTTGGAATGCTGGCAGCACCCTTTAGACCTTTGTATAAAAGGATTAGCCTACTGTCTTTTTCTCCTTTTCTTGAGAGACTCCCATTTTAATTTTCCAAGTATTCCAGTCATGCTCCCAGTTTCAAAGCAGTAATTGCCTGTTACAAATCTAGCAGCTCTATTCTGAACTTTCTCAATTTCATCGTTAAGGACCACTCCACTGGGGTCCCAGATACAACTACCATATTCCAAGATTGGGCGAACAAGACCTTTATATGCTGCCTCTTTTACATCCTGAGGGCACTGATGAAGATTTCGCCTCAGGAAACCAAGCGTTCTATTTGCCTTAGTACACATGTTGCTAATATGAGTATTCAATCTCAAGTTGTGTGAGATTGTCACTCCAAGGTATTTAATGGAGCAGTAGTAGAATTTCCCAGTACCACACCGGTTACCGCAGAACAACGAACGCGACAGAGTACAACGAACGCTACAGAAATCATGACGTCACAGCAGCATTTTCGGTAAGAAAAAGGTTTATTTTAGCCCAGATCCTAATCTTTTTGGGTCGTTATTTTGCATAGCTGCAGAGTAATGGTATAACCATTTACTGATACAGTTGCAGAGAATTCTGTTCATTATTAACGAAAACACAAACAATTTTCTTTCGTCTAGTGTGTTTGAACCTACCCCAGCATACTTCGGTAAATGTTTTTTGACAGTAACACATCTTTTGTGCACATGATTTTGTGATTTATATGTTATTGCGATTTCAGAGCATCCATTGATGCATTTGCTTGAGCCACAGTTCATGTCAATACCCACTGAATCCGTGGATGGTTCAATGGTTGATTTTTTGTTAGGGTACACCTTACCACGGGTTATGATACACCATAACGCGGTTAGTCAGCACAATTTGGGTACAACAAACACGGATTATATTCTTCATAAATTGAAATATTTGTTTGAATTGGAATTTAACGTCCCCGGAAACACTATTTAGGTCATTTTGGAGACGTTGCTTACTATTCTGTGGGACTTTTAACCGACATTGAGATTAAATGACATCTCAAGCCCTGCCGCGCAATGAAACCAGAAGTCTTATATGCATTGGACGATCTTGCTCACACCGCTTTGCCTGGGCAGGCTTAGTCCTTCTAAGCGGTTTACAAGTACTCATTTGTGGTCAGCTTCAGCTCTGCGTGGAAGCACCATGCAGCCCAATTTATTTCTCAAGCCCCGATAGGCGGGGGCGAAATAAATTGAAATAAAACTCTTTAATCCGCCAGCGAAGGCATGATACATGATGCTGTTTTCAATTCAAAACGATCCATTTTGCTGTTACAAACTCTTTAATGCCTGTTTGATTCTCATTATGATCTCCGAACTTATACACGTGCGGATTTAAAGGGTTTGGTAAAAATCTTGGACAAAGGGGACGGGTGAACACATTTATTCTGGCTTTCCAGAACGTTTTTACCACATCCCCCACTTATGAACAACTGGAACCAAACTTATTTAGTTTCGGCATTGTTGGGGAGGGGAGACTCTTGAATTTATAGATTCCTTTCTTTGCTACTGAAAATAGTAAGTTTTTATGCCATCCCCCACCCCCGAGAATCTTTGAACCGTGGGGGAGGGGGGGGGGGGGTGACATATAGTATTTGCCCATTCTGACCAAGGGCCATAACTCTGTTTCATTTTGGCTGAATTATCTCCCCTTGAAATTTTGCAAAAACTCAGAAATTGGCTCCCACGGGGGGCATTGGTCACCTATAGTTTCAGCTCTTGTTGTAGATGATATGGACCAAATATGAGTTAATGGCGAGTATATGGAGTGTGTTCCAGTTTTGTCTGGGTCCCGAATGGGACTGTTCTTAGTCCTCTGTTATACTCCCTGTATATTAATCATATTTCCACCGACATTGACTCAGAAATAAGACTGTTCGCAGACGACTGAGTATACTGCCGAGAAATTAGAGTTACAGAGGACTAACGTAAACTTCTGGACTAATGGATAGACTAGGATGTTGGGCATGAAAATGTGGCATGACATCATGCGAACAAGTCCGTGAAATGAACACCCCTTACTTTATATAGAGAAAACTGTGATTTAAGGGGATATACATACTTTTTTAGGCTTATACTTCATACTCCGAGTCCTGAAATTCATCTGAAAGCGCTATCCATGCCTTCTGTGTCGTTTACTTACACAACTTATCCAATTTTCGTCCAGAAATGAGCGAAATAAGCAGTCTTGCGGTATTTACTTACTTTACTTAGATTACTTATCAGTCATCATTGTCAGATAAGTAAAGTAAGCTGAGCTGAGGCTGACCTGGTGTCCTGGAGTCTCTGATTTCGCTGTTAATTGATTTCTACTCATTTTACTTACGTTACTGATCTTCACATCAACACTATAAGTCAAATAAGCAACTTTACAGTATTCTACTTAGGTTACTCAGTTTACTTACCTGGCACTACAGCAGTATAAGTAATCTAAGTAAACTAAGTAGATGTCAAAAAATCTATGCCCCTCGATCCAAAACATGCTACATAAAATTAAGTGCAATAAGCTAATTAATTGATATAGAAAGAACAATTTTACATAGTTTAAACATAAATAACTAAAATTTGCTGACCAGAATACTGAAGCATGATACTATAATAAGGAAATGAGCTAAGTAGGATGAGTAACATAAGTAGGCGTATAGCTAGCCAAGGGTGGTACATGTATCAGCCTCACTCTTTAGATAAGCTAAGTAACGTAAGTAATGTAAGTTGACTAATCAAACCAACGAAAGTCAATCTTGATATAACAGGATAAGTACGGGAATAAGCGTAAGTAACCTAAGTAACCTAAGTAAACTAAGTAACCTTGCATGTCTTTTATGACAATAGCTACTACCATACCAACAATGCTAAGAGTAAGCTAAGTAAGATAAGTAACATAAGTTGAGGTTATATATTTCATCCATGACTATGAGCAGTGTAAGTAGGATAAGTAAGTTAAGTAAGGTAAGTAACATAAGTATTGTAAGTAACTGATATACCAGTAACATAAGCGACATCAGAGTAAGTTAAGTAAGCTAAGTGAAGTAAGTAAGTAAGTATTGTGGTTTCGATCTCAGCACATGAGTAAGCTGAGTAGGGTAAGTAAACTAAGTGACCTGAGTAGAACTCTAAGTAACATAAGTAAATGTCCTACCAGCTACAACAGCCATACCAGAGTAAGTTAAGTTAGCTAAGTAAACTAAGTAGGCGTCCTGGTCACTTCGTAAAAGGATGCACAGAGTAAGTAGGATAAGTAAAGTAAGTAACCTAAGTAGACTTATAAGTAGCATATGTAATGTAAGTAACCTCTCCACCAGCTACAACAACCATACCAGAGTAAGTAAAGTAAGCTAAGTAAACTAAGTAGGCACGATGGTCACTCCGAACTGGGTTGAGTAGGGTAAGTAGGATAAGTAAACTAAGTAACCTAAGTTGAATTCTAAGCAACATAAGTAAGGTAAGTAACTACTCCACCAGCTACGCTACCCATACCAGAGTAAGTTAAGTAAGCTAAGTAAACTAAGTAATCGGCGAAGTCTGTCCCATCGAGGATGAGTAGGGTAAGTAGGATAAGTAAACTAAGTAACCTGAGTAAAATTCTAAGTATCATAAGTAAGGTAAGTTACTGCTCTACCAGCAAAGCTACCAATACCAAAGTAAGTTGAGTAAGCTAAGTAAACTAAGTTGGCGACCTTGTCACTCCGAACAATGTAGACTATGGCCAGTAGGATAAGTAAACTAAGTAACCTAAGTAGAATTCTAAGTAACGTAAGTTAGGTAAGTAACTGTCATACTAGCTATACCACCCTTACCACAGTAAGTTAAGTAAGCTAAGTAAACTAAGTAAACGGCGAAGTCTGTACCGAAGAGGATGAGTAGGGTAAGTAGGATAAGTAAACTAAGTAAACTGAGTAGAATTCTAAGTAGCATAAGTAAGGTAAGTAACTACTCTATTAGTCGCTCTACCCATACTGGAGTAATTTAAGTAAACTAAGTACGCGGCGAAGTACGTACTGGAGAGGATGAGTAGGGTAAGTAGGATAAGTGAACTAAGTAACCTGAGTAGAATTCTAGGCATCTTAAGTAAGGTAAGTTACTGCTCTACCAGCAAAGCTACCAATACCTAAGGAAGTTGAGTAAGCTAAGTAAACTAAGTTGGCAACCTTGTCACTCCGAACAATGTAAACTATGGTCAGTCGGATAAGTAACCTAAGTAGAATTCTAAGTAACGTAAGTAAGGTAAGTAACTGCCATACTAGCTATACCACCCTTACCACAGTAAGTTAAGTAAGCTAAGTAAACTAAGTTAACGGCGTTGTCTGTACTGAAGAGGATGAGTAGGGTAAGTAGGATAAGTAAACTAAGTAGAATTCTAAGTAACATAAGTAAGGTAAGTGACTACTCCATTAGCCGCTCTAGCCATACCGGAGTAAGTTAAGTAAACTAAGTAAGCGGCGAAGTCTGTACTGAAGAGGATGAGAAGGGTAAGTAGGATAAGTTATATAAGTAACCTGAGTAGAATTCTAAGTAACATAAGTAAGGTAAGTTACTGCTCTTCCAGGAACGCTACCGATACCAAAGTAAGTTGAGTAAGCTAAGTAAACTAAGTTGGCGACCTTGTCACCCCGAACAGTGATGAGTAAGGTAAGTAGGATAAGTTAACTAAGTAACCTAAGTAGAATTCTAAGTAACATAAGTAAGGTAAACTACTGCTCTTCCAGGAACGCTACCAATACCAAAGTAAGTTGAGTAAGTTAAGTAAACTAAGTTGGCGACCTATTCACCCTGAACAGTGATGAGTAGGGTAAGTAGGATAAGTTAACTAAGTAACCTAAGTAGAATTCTAAGTAACGTAAGGTAAGTAACTGTCATACTAGCTATACCACCCTTACCACAGTAAGTTAAGTAATCTAAGTAAACTAAGTAAGCGGCATAGTCTGTCCAGACGCGGATCAGTAGGGTAAGTGGGATAAGTAAACTAAGTAACCTAAGTAGGATTCTAAGTGGGGTAAGTAACTACTCCACTTTACCATACCATAGTAACTTAAGAAAGCCAAGTAAACTAAGTAAGCAGCAAAGTCTGTACCGAAGAGGATGAGTAGGGTAAGAAGGATAAGTAAACTAAGTATCCTGAGTAGAGTTCTAAGTAACGACCTTATCCCAGTAAGTAAGGTAAGTAACTACTCCACTAGCCACTCTGCCCAGACCAGAGTAAGTTAAGTAAAATAAGTAACATAGGTTACTAAACTAAGTAAGCGGCAAAGTCTGTCCCAACGAGGATCAGGAGGTTAAGAAGGATAAGTAAGCTAAGTATCCTAAGTAGAATTGTAAGTAACATAGGTATGGTAAGTAACTACTCCATTCGCCACTCTACCCTTACCAGAGTTTTAGTTAAGTAAGCAAAATAAACTAAGTAAGCGGCGAAGTCTGTCCCATAGAGGATGAGTAGGGTAAGTAAACCAAGTAACCTATGTAGAATTCTAAGTAACGTAAGTAAGGTAAGTAACTACTCCATTAGCCACTCTACCCATACCAGAGTAAGTTGAGTAAGGTAAGGAAACTAAGTAAGCCGCGAAGTCTGTATTGTAGAGGATGAGTTGGGTGAGTAGGATAAGTAAGCTAAGTAACCTAAGTAGAATTCTAAGTAACGTAAGTTAGATAAGTAACTGTCCTACTACCTATACCACCCTTACCACAGTGAGTGGTATAGGTCTGTATTGTACAGGATGTGTAGGGTAAGTAGGATAAGCAAACTAATTAACCTGAGTAGAATTCTAAGTAACATAAGTAAGGTAAGTAACTGTCCTACCAGCTAACACCCTTATCACAGTAATGTAGGTAAGCTAAGTAAACTAAGTAAGCGGCGAAGTCTGTCCCATAGAGGATGAGTAGAGTAAGTAGGATAAGTAAACTAAGTAACGTAAGTAGATTTCTAAGTAACGTAAGTAACCACTCCATTAGCCACTCTACCCATACCAGAGTAAGTTAAGTAAATTAAGTAAACTAAGTAAGCCGCGAAGTCTGTACTGAAGAGGATGAGTAGGGTAAGTAGGATAAGTAAACTGAGTGACCTGAGTAGAATTCTAAGTAACATAAGTAAGGTAAGTTACTGCTCTACCAGCAACACTACCTATACCTAAGTAAGTTGAGTAAGCTAAGTAAACTAAGTTGGCGACCTTGTCACGTCGAACAATGATGAGTAGGGTAAGTAGGATAAGTAAACTAAGTAACCTTTGTAGAATTCTAAGTAACGTAAGTAACTGTCTACTAGCTATACCACCCTTACCACAGTAAGTTAAGGAAGCTAAGTAAACTAAGAAAGCGGCAAAGTTAGCCCATTCACGCCACACCCTGGCTCCCGCCTATAGAGGCTTGAAGAAATATATGGGCTGCATGATGCTTCCACGCAGAGCTGATTCTGGCCTGCACATTTACAGGATCTAAGCCTGTCCAAGAGCTGCGGTGCGAGGCGGACCGCCCATGCTAATAAACCTTATTGGTTTCATTGGGCAGCAGGGCTTGAGATGTCATTTTCGGGTAAAAGTCCCACAAAATTGGAAGCAACGTCTCCAAAATGACCTTTACAGTGTTGACGGGGACGTTAAACCTCAGATCAAACAAAAACAAACAAAACAAGCCACACCCATTTCTGTCTATCAACCAATTAAATTACTTGATATAAAGTATTGCTACAAATTCATACAATACAAAACCGAATGTCAAGCTGGTGGCACTCTAAGTTGCCATAGCAACAAAACTAAAAGGCCAAATTTCATAAAAAACACAGAACCTGTAAAGGCAAATATGGTGAATATTTTCATTAAGTCTCTGCCTCCTAGAGCATATGGTTTCTGAGGAGATGATTTTTTAAGTATTTTTTTTTTGCATTTTGGTTTCCATGGCAACCAATAAAAATGAGCAGTAGGCCTAAAATCATATGGCAGATAGAGGATTGCCTAAGGAACATTTCTATGAAAGTTTTGTCAAAATATCTGCAGAGGCTTGGCAGTAAATGCCATTTTTCAATTTTCTCCATTATAAGTCTATGGAAACTCTAAGTTGCCATAGCAACCAAACTAATGAGCCGATTTTCATAAAAAACACAAACTTTCAATCCCCCAGCCCAAGGATGTTACAGATAAAATTTGGGCCCAATTGGCCCAGTGGCTTGAGAGGAGATGTCGTTTGAAAGTGTTGACGGACGCAGACGACGACGGACAACTGCCTATCCTATAAGCTAAAAAGAGCGATAGACGAGAGTTTTCTCCCCTGTTAGTAAATAACCATGTGGTATGGCCATCAGCTGGAGACAATCTGCGCAGACAGCTACAACGGAATTTTGTTTCCCTGGGATTTGCAGGTGGCAGTAACATGGTAGTTGTCAGCTGGGTCTGCAGAGCACAGGACAATTGGTAACCTCTTTGGAATAGCAAAATCAACTGTTTGCACCTCGCGAAAACAGGGAATAAAATATAGACAAGAAAATATTATTTCATATTTTATTTCTATTTAAGAGTGTTCATCTAAATATTAAATTAACATTTTAAAATGTTTGACTTCATAAAACCAGTGCCATCACCTCAGCTGAAACAAGAACTACAAAGGGAAATAACTCTAAAAGGCCTGACCCCTTGGCCCTTATTTTCTTTCCCACAATACAACTAGTCATACTGATCATGTTTGCAAAATTTCAAGTTTCTATGTACAGTAGTTATTGAGAAATCTGACACAAAATAAAAATATACACTATTAAACAGCAAGAACTACAAAGGGAAATAACTCTAAAAGGCCTGACCCCTTGGCCCTTATTTTCTTTCCCACAATACAAGTAGTCATACTGATCATATGTGCAAAATTTCAAGTTTCTATATGAAGCAGTTCCTGAGATATTTTTGACACAAAATAATTGTTTACGGACAGACAGACAGACAGACGGAAAAGACAAAAACTATATAACTCTAAAAGGCCTGACCCCTTGGCCCTTATTTTCTTTCCCACAATACAACTAGTCATACTGATCATGTTTGCAAAATTTCAAGTTTCTATGTACAGTAGTTATTGAGAAATCTTTGACACAAAATAAAAATATACACTGTTAAACAGCAAGAACTACAAAGGGAAATAACTCTTGACCCCTTGGCCCTTATTTTCTTTCCCACAATACAAGTATAGACTTTTCAACTGTAGAATTAGCTCAGAGCTCATAAGCTGTCTGGTCTGGTGCTATAATAGTTAGGCACTGTTCTCAGATCTCTTTAGATAAATTAAGCTTTGAAGAGACCAATTACCGGTACCGTTTTCTGCTATAAAAAACATGGGCTAATTTCCTGGAAAATATGTCAAATACACATTCCACAAATAATATATGGTGTTTTGGTGAGCTTCCATAAGCATTTTTAATAGCAAATGGAACGTGGGGGGGGGGGTATTGCAGGTCCGTTCGGGTTATTGGGTCCGTTCCGGTTAGTAAACGCACCAGACTCGCACCGCTTTGCCTGGACAGGCTTAGGCCCTCTAAGCGGTTTACCAGTACTCTTGTGCGGTCGGAAGCATCATGCAGCGCATCTATTTCTTCAAGCCCCGACGCGTCCTATTACATGCAAGTGAAAAGCTTGAAACACAATGCGCTTCTTGCGATCTCTGTTTGAGCTGGTTTCACTCTACTCACAACCTACGACATGCAACCTACTCAGGTTACTAAGCAGAATTTGCTACTTACCCTACTCATCATTGTTTGGAGTGACGAGACCGCCAAGTTAGTTTACTAAGCTTAGTCGACTAACTTTGGTATTGGTAGCGTTGCAGGTGGAGCAGTTACTTGCCTTACTTATGTTTCTTAGAATTCTACCCAGGTTACTTAGTTTACTTTGCCTACTCACCTGACTTATCCTCGTTGAGACATACTTTGCCACTGACTTAGTTTACTTAGCTTACTTAACTTACAGTGCTATGGGTGGTATAGCTAGTAGGACAGTTACTTACCTTGCTTATTGTTACTTAGTATTCTACTTATGTATCGTTGTTCGAGATAACACTTGTTTACTTAGCTTACTCAACTTACTTTGTTATTGGTAGCGTTGCTGTATGGTAGCAACTTACCTTACTTATGTTACTTACAATTTTACTCAGGTTACATAGTTTGCTTATTAGCTCACCTGAGCACGAAGTGCTCAAGGTGAGCTTTTGGGATCAGTCTTTGTCCGTCGTCCGTCGTCCGTGCGTGCGTGCGTCCGTCCGTCGTCAACTTTTGCTTTAAACAACTTCTCCTCCAAAACTGCTGGACAGATTTTGATCTAATTTCACAGGAATGCTCCTTGGGTGATCCTGTACCAAAATTGCTCAAACTGTTCCGCTCGGGTGAACAAGATGGCCGCCAGAGCTAAAAATAGAACATTCTTTAAACGACTTCTCCTGCTTAACAAGTGGATGGATTTTGAAATTGTTTCACAGGAATGTTCCTTGGATGACCCTCTACCAAAATTGCTCAAACCGTTCAGCTCTGGTGAACAAAATGGCCACCAGAGCTAAAAATAGAAAAACCTTTAAACAACTTCTTCTCCTTAACCAGTGGATGGATTTTGAAATTATTGCACAGGAAGGTTTCTTGGGTGCCCCTCTACTAAAATTGCTCAAACCATTCCGCTCGGGTGAACAAAATGGCCACCAGAGCTAAAAATAGAAAAAACCTTTAAAGGACTTCTTCTCCATAACCAGTGGATGGATTTCGAAATTACTTGACAGGAATGTTCCATGGGTGACCCTCTACCAAAATTGCTCAAACCGTTCTGCTCGGGTGAACAAAATGGCCGCCAGAGCTAAAAACAGAAAAAGCTTTAAACGACTTTTTCTCCTTAACTAGTGGATGGATTTTGAAATTACTTCACAGGAATGTTCCTTCGGTGACCCTCTACCAAAATTGCCCAAACCGTTCCGCTCGGGTGAACAAAATGGCCACCAGAGCTAAAAATAGAAAAACCTTTAAAGGACTTCTTCTCCATAACCAGTGGATGGATTTCGAAATTACTTGACAGGAATGTTCCATGGGTGACCCTCTACCAAAATTGCTCAAACCGTTCTGCTCGGGTGAACAAAATGGCCGCCAGAGCTAAAAATAGAAAAAGCTTTAAACGACTTTTTCTCCTTAACTAGTGGATGGATTTTGAAATTACTTCACAGGAATGTTCCTTCGGTGACCCTCTACCAAAATTGCCCAAACCGTTCCGCTGGGGTGAACAAAATGGCCGCCAGAGCTAAAAATAGAAAAAGCTTTAAACGACTATTTCTCCTTAACCAGTGGATGGGTTTTAAAATTATTTCACTGGAAGGTTCCTTGGGGGATCCTCTACCAAAATTGCTCAAACTGTTCAGTTTTAAACCCCATTGGTTTCATTGGGCGGCAGGGCTTGAGATGTCATTTTATCAAAAATGACTTCTACTTCTCAAAATGACTTCTACTCCTAAACAGGCAGACTGATTTTGAATTAATTTCACAGAAATGGTCTTTGGGTCAAACCAAAATTGCTCAAACCCTCCACTCCACCATATATTACCCACAATTCCATTTGTACAATAGGATCAGGTGAGCGATCCAGGGCCATCATGGCCCTCTTGTCCTACTTACCATACTCATCACCATCAGTACAGACTTCGCCGCTTAATAAGTTTACTTAGCTTACTTAACTTACTGTGGTAAGGGAGGTATAGGTAGTAGGACAGTTACTTATCACACTTACGTTACTTAGAATTCTACTTAAGTTACTTATCCTACTTACCCTAATCATCATTGTTCGGAGTGACAAAGTCGCCAACTGAGTTTACTTGGCTTACTCAACTTACTTTGGTATTGGTGGCGTTGCTGGTAGAGCAGTAAATTACCTTAATTGTGTTACTTAGAACTCCACTCAGGTTACTTAGTTTACTTATCCTACTTACCCCAATTACCCTCTTCGGTACTTTGAAGCATACTTAGTTTACTTAGCTTACTTAACTTACTAATGTAAGGGTCGTATAGCTAGTATGACAGTTACTTACCTTACTTACGTTACTTAGAATTCTACTTAGGTTACTTAGTTTACTTATCCTACTGGCCATAGCCATCATTGTTCGATGAGGACCACGCGTCGCCAACTTAGTTTACTTAGCTTACTCAACTTACCTTGGTATTGGTAGCGTTGCTCTTAGAGCAGTAGCTTACCTTACTTACGTTACTTAGAATTCTACTCAGGTTACTTAGTTTACTTATCCTACTTACCCTTATCATCCGCTTCCGTACAAACTTCGCTGCTTACTTAGTTTACTTAGCTTACTTAACTTACTAATGTAAGGGTGGTATAGCTAGTATGACAGTTACTGACCTAACTTACGTTACTTAGAATTCTACTTAGGTTACTTAGTTTACTTATCCTACTGGCCACAGTCATCATTGTTCGGAGTGACCAGGTCGCCAACTTAGTTTACTTAGCTTACTCAACTTACTCTTAGCGCAGTAACTTACCTTACTTATGTCACTTAGATTTCTACTCAGGTTACTTAGTTTGCTTGTCCTACTTAGCCTACGTAACCTCTTCAGTACAGACTTTACCGCTTACTTAGTTTAATAAGCTTCCTTAACTTACTGTGGTAAGGGTGGTATAGCTAGTAGGACAGTTACTTACGTTACTTAGAATTCTACTTAGGTTACTTAGAATTCTACTTAGGGTACTTAGTTTACTTATCCTACTTACCTTACTCATCCTCTATGGGACAGACGTCGCCGCTAACTTTGTTTACTTAGCTTACTTAACTTCCTGTGGTAAGGGTGGTATAGGTAGCAGGACAGTTTCTTACCTTACTTACGTTACTTAGAATTCTACTTAGGTTACTGAGTTAACTTATCCTACTTATCCTGCTCATCATTGTACGGGATGACAGACTTCGCCGCTTACTTAGTTTACTTGGCTTACTTAACTTACTGTGGTCCGGTTGGTATAGGCAGTAGGACAGTTACTGATCTTTGCTTACGTTACTTAGAATTCTACTTAGCTTACTTATCCTACTTACCCTAATCATCGTTGTTCGGAGTTACAAAGTCGTCAACTGAGTTTACTTAGCTTACTCAACTAACTTTGGTATTGTTGTCGTTACTGGTATAACAGTAACTTACCTTACTTATGCTACTTAGAATTCTACTCAGGTTACTTAGTTTACTTATCCTACTTACCCTACTGATCCTCGTTGGGACAGACTTTGCCGCTTACTTAGTTTACTTACTGTAGAAAGGGTGGTATAGGTAGTAGGACAGTCACTTACCTTACTTACGTTACTAAGAATTCTACTTAGGTTACTTAGTTTACTTATCCTACTTACCCTGCTCATCATTGTTCGGAATGACAAGGTCGCCAACTTAGTTTACTTAGCTTACTCAACTTACTTAGGTATTGGTAGCGTTGCTGGTTGAGCAATAACTTACCTTACTTATGCTACTTAGAATTCTACTCAGGTTACTTAGTTTGCTTACCCTACTTACCCTTCTCATCCTCTTCAGTACATATTACGGCGCTTACTTAGTTTACTTAGCCTACTAAACTTACTGTGTAAGGGCGGTATAGGTAGTGCGACAGTTACTTACCATACCTACGTTACTTAGAATTCTACTTAGGTTACTTAGTCTACTTAGCGTACTTACCCTACTCATTATTGGTGACAAGTCGCCAACTAAGTTTACTTAGCTTACTCAACTTACTTTGGTATTGGTAGCGTTGCTGGTGGAGCAGTAACTTACCTTACTTATGTTACTTAGAATTCTACTCAGGTTACTTAGTTTACTTATCGTACTTTCCCTACTCATCTTCTTCTGTACGGACTTCGCTGCAAACTTAGTTTACTTAGCTTACTTAACTTCCTCCGGTATGGGTACAGTGGCTAGTGGAGTAGTTACTTATGTTACTTAGAATTCTACTTAGGTTACTTAGTTAACATATCCTTCTTACCCTACTGATCCTCGTTGGGGCAGACTTTGCCTACTTTGCTTACTCAGTTTACTTAGCTTACTTAACTTACTGTGGTAAGGATTGTATAGGTAGTAGGACAGTTACTTACCTTACTTACGTTATTTAGAATTCTACTTAGGTTACTTAGTTTACTTATCCTACTTACCCTTCTTATCACTGTTCGGGTTGACAAGGTCGCCAACTTAGTTTACTTAGCTTGCTACACTCACTTTGGTATTGGTAGTGTTGCTGGTAGAGCAGTAACTTACATTACTCATGTTACTTAGAATTCTACTCAGGTTACTTAGTTTGCTTATCCTTCTTACCCTACTCATCCTCTACAATAAAGACTTCGCCGCTTACTTAGTTTACTTAACTAACCTGGGTATGGGTAGAGTGGCTAATGGAGTAGTTACTTACCCTACTTACGTTACTTAGAATTCTACTTAGGTTACTTAGTTTACTTAACCAACTTACCCTTCTCATCCTCTATGGGACATACGTCGCCGCTTACTTAGTTTACTTAGCTTACTTAACTTACTCTGGTCTGGGTAGAGTGGCTAGTGAAGTAGTTACTTACCTCCATGATGCTTCCACGCAGAGCTGAATCCGGCCCGCACACTAGTACTGGTAAACCGCTTAGAGGATCTAAGCCTGTCCAGGAACTGCGGTGCGAGGCGGACCGTCCATGCTAATAAACCCTATTGGTTTCATTGGGCGACAGGGCTTGAGATGTCATTTCATCTCAATGTCGGGTAAAAGTCCCACAAAATTGGAAGCAACGTCTCCAAAATGACCTTTACAGTGTTGACGGGGACGTTAAACCTCAAATCAAACAAAAACAAAACTTACCTAACTTATGTTACTTAGAATTCTACTTAGGTTACTTAGTTTACTTATCCTACTTACCCTACTCGTCCTCTTCTGTACTGGCTTCGCTGCTTACTTAGTTTACTTAACTAACCTGGGTATGGGTATAGTGGCTAATGGAGTAGTTACTTACCCTACTTACGTTACTTAGAACTCTACTTAGGTTACTTAGTTTTCTTAACCAACTTACCCTTCTCATCCTCTATGGGACATACGTCGCCGCTTACTTAGTTTACTTAGCTTACTTAGCTTACTTAACTTACTCTGGTCTGGGTAGAGTGGCAAGTGAAGTAGTTACTTACCTTACTTATGTTACTTAGAATTCCATTTAGGTTACTTAGTTTACTTATCCTACTTACCCTACTCGTCCTCTTCTGTACTGGCTTCGCTGCTTACTTAGTTTACTTAACTAACCTGGGTATGGGTATAGTGGCTAATGGAGTAGTTACTTACCCTACTTACGTTACTTAGAATTCTACTTAGGTTACTTAGTTTTCTTAACCAACTTACCCTTCTCATTCTCTATGGGACATACGTCGCCGCTTACTTAGTTTACTTAGCTTACTTAGCTTACTTAACTTACTCTGGTCTGGGTAGAGTGGCAAGTGAAGTAGTTACTTACCTTACTTATGTTACTTAGAATTCTACTTAGGTTACTTAGTTTACTTATCCTACTTACCCTACTCGTCCTCTTCTGTACTGGCTTCGCTGCTTACTTAGTTTACTTAACTAACCTGGGTATGGGTATAGTGGCTAATGGAGTAGTAACTTACCCTACTTACGTTACTAAGAATTCTACTTAGATTACTTAGTTTACTTAACCAACTTACCCTTCTCATCCTCTATGGGACATACGTCGCTGCTTACTTAGTTTACTTAACTTACTCTGGTCTGGGTAGAGTGGCTAGTGAAGTAGTTACTTACCTTACTTATGTTACTTAAAATTCTACTTAGGTTACTTAGTTTACTTATCCTACTTACCCTACTCGTCCTCTTCTGTACAGGCTTCCCTGCTTACTTAGTTTACTTAACTAACCTGGGTATGGGTAGAGTGGCTAATGGAGTAGTTACTTACCCTACTTACGTTACTCAGAATTCTACTTAGATTACTTAGTTTACTTAACCAACTTACCCTTCTCATCCTCTATGGGACAAATGTCGCCGCTTACTTAGTTTACTTAGCTTACTTAACTTACTCTGGTCTGGGTTGAGTGGCAAGTGAAGTAGTTACTTACCTTACTTATGTTACTTAGAATTCTACTTAGGTTACTTAGTTTACTTATCCTACTTACCCTACTCGTCCTCTTCTGTACTGGCTTCGCTGCTTACTTAGTCTACTTAACTAACCTGGGTATGGGTAGAGTGGCTAATGGAGTAGTTACTTACCCTACTTACGTTACTTAGAATTATACTTAGGTTACTTAGTTTACTTAACCAACTTACCCTTCTCATCCTCTTTGGGACATACGTCGCCGCTTACTTAGTTTACTTAGCTTACTTAACTTACTCTGGTCTGGGTAGAGTGGCTAGTGAAGTAGTTACTTACCTTACTTATGTTACTTAGAATTCTACTTAGGTTACTTAGTTTACTTATCCTACTTACCCTACTCATCCTCTTCTGTGCTGGCTCCGCTGCTTACTTAGTTTACTTAGCTTACTTAACTTACTCTGGTATGGGTAGAGTGGCTAGTGGAGTATTACTTATGTTACTTAGAATTCTACTTAGGTTACTTAGTTTACTTATCCTACTTACCCTACTCATCATCTTCAGTACAGACTTCGCCGCTTACTTAACTTACCTAACTTACTCTGGTATGGGTGGAGTGGCTAATGGAGTAGTAACTTACCTTACTTATAATTCTACTTAGGTTACTTAGTTTACTTATCCTACTTACCCTACCGATCCTCGTTGCGACAGACTTTGCCGCTTACTTAGTTTACTTAACTTACTGTGGTAAGGGTGGTGTAGGTAGTAGGACAGTTACTTACCTTACTTACGATAGTTAGAATTCTACTTAGGTTACTTAGTTTACTTATCCTACTTACCCGGCTCATCATTGTTCGGGATGACAAGGTCGCAAACTTAGTTTACTTAGTTTACTCAACTTACTTTGGTATTGGTAGCGTTGCTAGTAGAGCAGTAACTTACCTTACTTATGTTACTTAGAATTCTACTTAGGTACTTAGTTTACTTATCCTACTTACCCGGCTCATCATTGTTCGGGATGACAAGGTCGCCAACTTAGTTTACTTAGTTTACTCAACTTACTTTGGTATTGGTAGCGTTGCTGGTGGAGCAGTTACTTACCTTACTTATGTTACTTAGAATTCTACTCAGGTACTTAGTTAACTTATCCTACTCATCATCTTCAGTACAGACTTCGCTGCTTACTTAGTTTACTTAGCTTACTTATCTTACTCTTGTCTGGGTAGAGTGGCTAATGGAGTAGTTACTTACCTTACTTATAATTCTACTTAGGTTACTTAGTTTACTTATCCTACTTACCCTGCTTATCATCGTTAGGACAGACTTCGCCGTTTACTTAGTTTACTTAGCTTACTTAACTTACTCTGGCATGGGTAACGTAGCTGGTGGAGTAGTTTCTTATCTTACTTATGTTACTTAGAATTCTACTTAGGTTACTTAGTTTACTTATCCTACTTACCCTTCTCAAACCTGTTCGGAGTGACCATCATGCCTACTTAGTTTACTTAGCTTACTTAACTTACTCTGGTATGGTAGGTGTAGCTGGTGGAGAGGTTACTTACATTACTTATGTTACTTATAAGTCTACTTAGGTTACTTACTTTACTTATCCTACTTACCCTGCACATCGAAGTGACCAGGACGCCTACTTAGTTTACTTAGCTTACTTATCTTACTCTTGTCTGGGTAGAGTGGCTTATGGAGTAGTTACTTACCTTACTTATAATTCTACTTAGGTTACTTAGTTTACTTATCCTACTTACCCTGCTTATCATCGTTAGGACAGACTTCGCCGTTTACTTAGTTTACTTAGCTTACTTAACTTACTCTGGCATGGGTAACGTAGCTGGTGGAGTAGTTTCTTATCTTACTTATGTTACTTAGAATTCTACTTAGGTTACTTAGTTTACTTATCCTACTTACCCTTCTCAACCCTGTTCGGAGTGACCATCATGCCTACTTAGTTTACTTAGCTTACTTAACTTACTCTGGTATGGTAGGTGTAGCTGGTGGAGAGGTTACTTACATTACTTACGTTACTTATAAGTCTACATAGGTTACTTACTTTACTTCTCCTACTTACCCTGCACATCGAAGTGACCAGGACGCCTACTTAGTTTACTTAGCTTACTTATCTTACTCTTGTCTGGGTTTAGTGGCTATTGGAGTAGTTACTTACCTTACTTATAATTCTACTTAGGTTACTTAGTTTACTTATCCTATTTACCCTGCTTATCATCGTTAGGACAGACTTCGCCGTTTACTTAGTTTACTTAGCTTACTTAACTTACTCTGGCATGGGTAACGTAGCTGGTCGAGTAGTTACTTATCTTACTTATGTTACTTAGAATTCTACTTAGGTTACTTAGTTTACTTATCCTACTTACCCTTCTCAACCCTGTTCGGAGTGACCATCATGCCTACTTAGTTTACTTAGCTTACTTAACTTACTCTGGTATGGTAGGTGTAGCTGGTGGAGAGGTTACTTACATTACTTATGTTACTTATAAGTCTACTTAGGTTACTTACTTTACTTATCCTACTTACCCTGCACATCGAAGTGACCAGGACGCCTACTTAGTTTACTTAGCTTACTTAACTTACTCTGGTATGGCTGTTGTAGCTGGTAGGACATTTACTAATGTTACTTTGAGTTCTACTCAGGTTACTTAGTTTACTTACCCTACTCAGCTTACTCATGTGCTGGGATCGAAACCACAATACTTACTTACTTCACTTAGTTTACTTAACTTACTCTGATGTCGCTGATGTTACTGGTATATCAGTTACTTACAATACTTATGTTACTTACCTTACTTAACTTACTTATCCTACTTACACTGCTCATAGTCATGGATGAAATATATAACCTCAACTTAGGTTACTTATCTTACTTAGCTTACTCTTAGCATTGTTGGTATGGTAGTACCTTTTGTCATAAGAGACATGCAAGGTTACTTAGTTTACTTAGATTACTTAGGTTACTTACGCTTATTCTTGTACTTATGCTGTTATATCAAGATTGACTTTCGTTGGTTTGATTAGTCAACTTACATTACTTACGTTACTTAGCTTATCTTAAGAGTGAGGTTGATACATGTACCATCCTTGGTTAGCTATACGCCTACTTATGTTACTCATCCTACTTAGCTCATTTCCGTATTATAGTATCATGCTTCAGTGTTCTGGTCAGCAAATTTTAAGTATTTCTCTTAAAACTATGTAAAATCGTTCTATTTTATCAATTAATTAGCTTATTGCACTTAATTTTATGTAGCATGTTTTTTGGATCGAGGGGCATAGATTTTTTTACCTCTACTTAGTTTACTTAGATTACTTATACTGCTGTAGTGCCAGGTAAGTAAACTGAGTAACCTAAGTAGAATACTGTAAACTTGCTTATTTTACTTACAGTGTTGATGTGAAGATCAGTAACGTAAGTAAAATGAGTAGAATTCAATTAACAGTGAAATTAGAGACTCCAGGACATCCCGGAACCTCTGTTAGCCTGAATTTCATTCTGTGTAACGTGTCCTGAATCTCATCCCTATTAGGGTGTTTATATGAAAGCCCTTGTACTATATACTTCATACTCCGTGTCCTGAAATCTTGGACCTTTAAATTTAGATAGAAACATTTGCAAGCATCAATTTTTAAACCACTGATTTACATGCACAGTTGCCCAGGTGAGATTTCAGGACACGGAGTATGAAGTACCTGCCCTTTTTTATTACATCTGCTATAAGACACAGGTTGTGGGTACACGTTAGAACCGCCTCCTTGAGACGATTCTAACGAGCACCCACAACCTATGTTTGCAGCATAAATAAGAAACATATCAAGGATTTTCACCAGAGAAGTAGCCATTTAGGAGATGTGAAAAAATACACTGTCGCACGGGTGTGTTACCGGAGTGAGTTTTCAGGCCGTTTAATGCAATACATTAAGCAGAAAACTAGGCAGAACCAATAAAATTGAGGGTTCGTGCATTAGAACTCATTGAGTATCATTTCACATGATTCTCGGACTCCCAGAAATTCGAGGGCGAATTTCAATGTGGAGGGGGGGGATGTCATGTCGTATAGGTATATAGCACACTTGTACTGCCTTTCGGTACAAGCCGGCTTTTACAGCAACGTGGTAGATTTGCTCATCAATCCGGCGGCCCGGGTTCTAACCCCGGCCGGGCCAAAGGTGTGTAGCATTTTTGTCACCTGTTACACAATATCAGTAAAAATGTCATTAATGTCCACGAAGAACAAATCTGGACCGAAAACGGCACCTTGTGAGACACCAGACAAAACTTGAGCCCAATCCTAAGTTTCACTGTTAGGTTCGGCAATAGTATACATGGTGTTGGGGTCATCTGGATGACCAGCATCACTAAACTCAAACTCAGCCATAATGTATCTTTCTGAAATAAAGAATATAAGACTCTTACTTGTGTATTCTTACGACATGAATGTCGTAACAATGGAGAGAAGCATAGTTGTAAAAAGGGGGAAAATCGCTTATGGTGAGATTCGAACCTGGGACAATCGGGTAAAATCAACTGCCCTAAGCACTTAGCCAAAGAGTCAACTGTCTTCCCCAGTTGTCTTCCGCATAATCAACCAAGGCAGGTATAATGTAGGTTAGGTGCTGCGGGCCGTAACACCTCACCCCTTTTCTTCAAGTCCGTACGTTGACGCGAGGTCATTTTTTGCGAAGAAAGTCAAATCCCGGGCGAGCCACCATCTTCCAACATGACAGCCATAATGAAGGAATGGAGCATAGCTGAAAAACAAAATCAACTCTGTGCGAAAGAGTCGTATCCATGACGCAGTTGTCATTGAATATAAACCTGTAGGCCAAGGAAGATAATTCAGGATTAGAAGTTGTGGGTCGTAACAGTATCAGGGGCGTAGCTGGAAGAAAATCATTTGTACGCAAACGGGTGTATCACAATATTGTGGCTTTTTTTAATTTCAGCATGTTATATCAGCCTTACTGTCAGAGATTTGACTTTAAATTTGAATTTATTCCATAGAAACTTAGCAAGGCATGTGGCTCAGATGTTCAAAATAAATGAATGGTCTAGCTACTTTTTCATATTGTCAGCAGCCATCAAAGACCCCCCAAAATGGCATATTTTCACCGTTATGGGTTGCACTTTAAAAAATACCATTTTACAAACAAATTTTAAATAATAATGCATGGCAAACAGGTTATTTTTTCAATTTCAGTAATATAGAAAATTGTTTGAAGAAAATTTTGATATATAATTTCTTGATATGCGCTGAAAACTTTTCAAGATATCACCATAATTATAGAGGCTGTACTTCGTTATACATTTCAAGACTTTGAACACAACCCTCTGGTTATGCACACCATACCCATAGGAGGGTGGTGTTTACTTTATTGAAATTCCTTAAAAATGATCTATTAAGAATGCCATAGTGGTAGAAATCATATTGTTCTCCCCTGCTGATTATTAATAAATTTCAGGATCACTTATCAGGAAAACAACAGTAAAAAAAAAAGTGGTAGTGTCCGTAACCATGATACATTTTTTTACTGCCAGTAGCTTTGTTTGAATAAAAAATTCTGTTTTTAATACTTTGTGTATAATAACCTTTAATGAAACACAATTAGTATTTTTTCCAACAACTAATCATCCTCTGTGAAAGATTTTGTGGTTACGGACACTACAAAAATGCTGTAGTGTCCGTAACCTGAAAACAAACGCCTTTTTACTGATATCGATATTAAAATCTGGGAAACATTACTTTAATAATACTTTTCAAAATGATATTATATGTCTTCAGACTAATCAATTATAACTCAATTGTTCCAAATGGATGACACAACAATGTACACTTTTTGATGCAAAATTGCGCAATAATTTTAAAAAATTGCATCTCCATGAAAAAAATAAAACTGGTGTGTCTACATGGTTGTTGACTGTCTTGTTTTGAAGTTTTATGACAGAGTAAGTATTCTCTATAATAATAAAGCAGAAGAATCTAATTAGCAAAGTCCCAAGGGTATCTGCAGAGGATAAGTAATCAGCTACTATGTTCTTGTAGTGTCCGTAACCATAATCTATGGGGTCACACATCAGTAACATTTGTGAATAAATGTCTGATCATTGGCAGGTATAAGTTTTAATTTCATCTAGAAATAATGCACTGGATGCTAAAATAGCCACTGGAATTATTATTATTATTGTTTATTTATTTATTTTTTCATAATTTAATAGAAAATCATATAATTAGGGGGCCAGCAGAGCGAAACTGCATGAACGTTCTGGTTTTATTTTACAAACAATGTAGGCTTGTGCAAAAATACTAGCAGTTCTTTAAATTAATACATTCCATAGGCGTTGAATATCTGAAGTTTTGATACATCTCTCAAGAACTAAATTGGTTACGGACACTACAAGAAATTTCAATATCTAGTTTAAGCATTATACTTATATTCCAGTTTCTTTGAAACACATATTCCTGTATCAATTTTAACTCTTAATTTATTGGTTTATTGTCGCTTTTTTTGGCGTGTTTTTTTTTCACATTACAATAACACACCCGTGTGACATAGTGCATTCTTTTCTATCTTTAAAATAGTTACTTTTTGATTTACGATATTTTACTGACCAGTTTGAACTCCAAACATAGCCTGTTGGTGCTCATTAGAACTGCCTCATTGTTTGTTTGATTTTAGGTTTAATGTCCCCGTCAACACTATATAGGTCATTTTGGAGACATTGCTTCCAATTTGTGAGACTTTTACCCGACACTGAGATGAAATGACATCCCAAGCTCTACCGCCAAATGAAACCAATAAGGTTTATAAGCATGGACTGTCTGACTTGCACACTGTTCCTAGGCAGGCTTGGACCCTCTAAGCAGTTGATTTGCCAGTATTCATGGGTGGTCGGCTTCAGCTCTGTGTGGAAGCATCATACACCCCAATCTATTTCACCACGCCCGAAGGGCAGGGAATGAGGTTTAAAGGCCCCATCAACACTATATAGGTCATTTTAATTTTTTGAGATGTTGCCTCTAATTTTGTGGATTTTTTTACCCCGCGCTTAGATGAAATGACATCTCAAGGCCTGCCGCCCAATGAAACCAATAAGGTTTATATGCATGGGCAGTCTGACTCTCATCACTTTGCCTGGGCAGGTTTAAACCTAAGCCGTTTACCAGTACACATATTTTAGAAGGTCTAAGTCTGTCCAGGCAAAGTGATACTGTATGTAAGTCTCATGTGCGGTCGGATTCAGCTCTGCATGGAAGCACCATGCAACCCAATCTATTTTTTCAATCATGAAATGTTCAAATTTCTAGCTTTTAACTTGTAAATACATGTATGCTAAATCGTTAATTATTGTTATGTTTATCAAATTCTAGTCTCCTTACCTAACATGAAATGTTCAAATTTCAAATTTTTAACCTTCAACTTGTTAATATATTGAATTATTAACTGTTATGTTTATCAAATTCTAGTCTTCATCACAGGGCAATTGTAAAAGCTATACTGAAATCGTAAGCCAAAATTATTTTGCATCATATACATCTTTTGTTTGATTTGAGGTTTAACGTCCCCGTTAACACTGTATAGGTCATTTTGGAGACGTTGCTTCCAATTTTGTGGGACTTTTACCCGACATTGAGATGAAATGACATCTCAAGCCCTGCTGCCCAATGGAACCAATAGGGTTTATAAGCATGGACGGGCCAACTCCCACTGCTTTGCCTGGGCAGGCTTAGATCCTCTAAGCGGTCTACCAGTACGCGTGTGTGGGTCGGTTTCAGCTCTGCATGGAAGCATCATGCAGTCCATCTTTTTCTTCAAGCCCCGATGGGCGGGGGCCAATTATATACATCTACTTCTTTGTATCAAATATTTAACATGTCTGACAATTTTACATAGCTATATATACAGTAAGTTTTTTTTTTTTTTTTTTTTTTTTTTTTTTATTTGAGGTTTAACGTCCCTGTCAACACTGTATAGGTCATTTTCGAGATGTTGCTTCCAATTTTGTGGGACTTTTACCCGATATTGAGATAAAATGACATCTCAAGCCCTGTTGCCCAATGAAACCAATAGGGTTTATAAGCACAGAAGGTCTGACTTGCACCATTATGACTGGGCAGGCTTAGATCCTCTTCCTCTAAGTGGTTTACCAGTATTTCTGTGCGGTTGGTATTAGCTAATCCTGGAGGCATCATGCAGCTCATCTATTTCTTCAAGCCTCGATGGGCAGGGGGCCTATGTAACAAAAAAAATAATGTTTGCTTTTGGTGACAATTAATAGTTGAAAAATGTACATTCCTGGTGTTTTTTTTTTTTTTTTTGTTTTTTTTTTTACTTATCATCTGATTTTGGAGACCATTTTAAATTAAATTTGCTTTATACAAAGACCTGATACATGAATGTACGATTTAGCTATTAAATTTTGATTCGCCTAAAAATGCTGTAGTGTCCGTAACATTTTGCACCACTTAAGTTTCAAAATTTAAAAGTTGCTGGATATTTATCAAATTTTCATCCTATAGGTTGGCTTAAATTGTGTTATGAATTAATTTCTATTTGATTTGCTTAGCATATTAATTTTATATTCTTAAATCAGGGTTTCACTTTTTTGTACATTATGTGTTTCCGTTTATTGGGACCTTCTATGTTAAATTTCAAACATTCCAGCAAATATTTTCCTGTTTAATTTATTTTGTAATTTATTTTATATTTTTTCACTGCATATTTCTTTAAAAAAAGTAAACAGTTGATTGAAATTTGAAAATAATGAAGCATTGTTAAATTTGTAGTGTCCGTAACCATTTTAGCTGTGATAAATCTGATTTTTTTCCATTCAACTTATGTCCAAAGAACTACATCTTGTTTTCAGTTTGTGCATATGACTTTGATGTCTAGTTTAAATAAGTTTTATTTGGAATGATTGGCTTATCCGGATTATCATAACAAAGTTTTGGCTTATTATTTGTGTGTCTTGAACAGGGATGGCAACTTATGTGCATTATTTTTTCTTCAAGCTTTATTACTTTTGCAAAGACTGATTATTTTTACTTGTTAGTGTTCCTATTCATGTTTAAAGCAAAGTTAATAAAGTTTAATATGGTTAATGTTGTTTAGCTATAGTGTTATGCACACCCTGTAGTGTCCGTAACCACTTTCCACCCACATACAAGTGAAGCATCAAAAAACGCATTTGTACCACTCTCCGCCCGAAAGGCTGCAAATGCTATACATTTAGGATACTAACCCCTATGAAAAAAATGTTTTTATAAGAATTGTGCAAAGTTGATTTTTTGCTACCAGGTGCAACCTAGGTGGCCACGATACTGTGATTTACCCGAAACCAAAGAAAATACTAAAAATTATAACCCCGTTTACCAAATGGGGACCACTCTTACAGGAAAGAATTTGCTCCCATCAGGGAGCAAGTGCGGTCCCCGTGGCAGAGGAGGAAACAATGCTAGCTAATAAATAGTGTTGTATATATCCTAGACAAATACAGTTCTTCTTCTTGTTCTTCTTCTTCTTGTTCTTCTTGTTCTTCTTCTTCTTCTTCATCATTATCATCATCATCATCATCGTCATTATCTTCTTTTTATGCCCCCGGAATCTAAGATTCTGGGGGGCATATAGTTTTTGGTCTGTCCGTCTGTTTGTCTGTTTGTCCGTTTGTCCGTTTGTCCGTCTGCAAAAACTTTAACATTGGGCATAACTTTTGAATGGTAAGTGGTACAGCTTTCATACTTCACATGTGCATTCCTTGTCACAAGACCTTTCAAGAGGTACCATAAATTTTGACCTCGTGACCTTCACCTTGCGCTGTCCGGGGGCATTTGTGTTTCACAAACACATCTTGTTCTTCTTACTTCTTCTCTCTGCTTTTTTTCTGCCTATTCTTCTTTTTCGACTTTTTCTTCTTCTTTTTCATCTTCTTCTTCTCCTTTTTCTTCTTCTTTTTCTTCTTTTTCTTCTTCTTTTCCTTCTACGTCTATTTTTTACGTTTGTAATGTGTACGCAAGTGCGTATCTGCGTACAGGTAGCTACGCCCCTGAGTATGATGGACAAACTTTCCTATCTATCCCTCACACTGATTTCTTTGGCTGGCTTGTTTCTTCGTTTGGTTGGGAGTTTAACAGCCCAGCAAGCACTATTTAGGTCACATCGAGCCAGTTAGTTTACCTTGAAGGCCTATAAAACCAGCACAGTGCATATTCTTACGCCAGAATTTGACAACCACCCTTCTTGTGTCAGTGAAAGGGAGAGAATGACCGTGTGTGTATTTTGAGTTATACGTCTCAGCAACCCGCTAAGGTGATACAGAGAGGGGGCCTCATTTAACGACTCGTCAGAAAGTTTGGAGAAGCCAAAAATCGAACCCAGGACCACTGGTTTATGAGGTAGGTAAAACAGAATGATTACCAAAGAGAACATTTCATGGCACACCCATTTCAGATTCTTTTTCTTGCATTACTTAAATCTTAAAACATAGATTTTGAATATGCGGTCACTTCGACTGCTAACGTACATTATGACGTTTAGTGACGTCGCATTACGGGCAGCGTACACGACTTTCTATACAAATAGCGCACATCAGACACCCTTTTAGTTAAACGCCTCAGAATTCTCGACTTCAATGTCAGCACTTCGTAGAAAACCCGGGTAGGATAAAAGTTTCTATCCCAGGGTAAAATCTAGGATTTCCTCGTTTGGTGTGCAAGAACTTGTAAAACGGGGCTAGTGTTTCGTTGCTCGCAGAATTTGATCGCTTTCAGCGATCAGACTATGTGCATGCGCAACTTCTGTACTAACAAATTATTTTGCAGATGCTTGTGGTTGCACTGTAAGTGTTGTCTTATTGAAGTTGGTTTTGCTCAGTATAGCTCTTTGTTGGCTATTTGAACGGCCCCTCTGTAGTTTTATATTGTTTACATGTTTATGTACAAGTTATTCTTGGGCCCCATCCACCGCTGCTTGTGGAAATAAATGGACTGCATGATACTTCCACACAGAGCTGAATCCCGTCGCACAGGACTACTGGTTAACCACTTAGAAGGTCTTAGTCCGACCGTTCCTTCATATACATGTGAACCCTATTATTCTCATTGGGCGATAGATTTGAGATGTCGTTAAATCTCAATGACGGATAAAAAGACTTGCAAAATTGGAAACAACTCCAAAATCAGTGACCTTAATAGTGTCGACGGGGACGTTAAAGCTCAGTTCGAACAAACAACAGGTTATTTTGTGACATTTTTTGATGGATTATAGCGACTGTTTATTGTGCATCTGTTGTAAAAAGTTGTCTCCATGTCATAAACACACCTCACAACCCAAAACACTTTTTTGTCTTAGGAATGGCCAAGAGCATACCGTGCATATTGTAATTTTTCAACTAAAGGGCAAATATGTATCGTTCCTCTTGGCTGTTTCTTGAAAAATGGCGCTTATAATGGGTAAAAACGTCCAGATTCGGTTTTTCATATCCGTGTTTGTTGTTCCATTTTTTCCGTGTTTAGTGTACTCAGACTCAACACATGATCCGTGGTAAGGTGTACCCGTGTTTCAAGGTAGTGAGCCAAGAAAAATCGGTACGATTCTTATTCTAAATGTTTTTATGAATTATTAAAAATAGTATACTTACTTCGATGCCTAGAGGCATGAAAAACCCAAGAATGCTCGTGTATATGTCATTTATATCTGATTGATAGACCCTTAAAACTTGAAGTTTTGTTTTTCTACCTATTTTGGCCTAATTTATGGCTTCGATTTCCCTTCTCTGACCGTGTCATAACTTAAAATTTGGACAAAACAACAAAAACACAATCTGTTGTCATCGCAAAACCAACAGAAAAACGTAAATCGTGATATGTTCGACAAAACAAAGGAAACATTGAACTCACACTTCTCCTGTCAAAAAAAAAAGACGATAGCGTTTGTTGTACTCAGTCGCGTCACGTTGTACCGCGGTAACCGGTGTGAGTACTTGGCATTTGCAAGGAAGAATGGAAACAGAAGGTGTTCGGAGGGCTTGCGAAACTTCAAGTTCTCACGCGGTACAAACATGGCTCTACTTCTAATCTTGGCCGGAGACATTGAAACTACCAAGGTTTCGCTGCAGACTCTGCAAAAAATATTGCAAAGGTTCCGAGAAATGGATAGAATGTGAGGACTGTAACAAGCGCTTTCACTCCTCATGTTCTGATTTGGATAACAGTCAATTGTTAGAAATTGAATCTAGAGCTGGAACTTGGTATTGCAAATAAAAATCAAAAATGAGTTCCTTTAAGAGCAATGAAAACATTCATAAGATAGAAGATGGGTCATACTACGTAGTTTCGGCTAATAAAGCCTCATCAGTGACCCTGTAAGGATCCGGCAAAGAAAGCCAGAGGAAGCATACTGCAATTTTGCGAAGTTCGAATAGGCAGTCGATTCAAAGACTGATATAAATCAAATGGGGTCCAAATAATTAAAAACCTGTCTAGAATACGAGTCTAAACCAATAATTTATTTGTGATTTCTCAGAATATCCACGCTGATCTCAAAGGACCAAAAGTAAAATATAAACTGCACTATGGTTGATGTACGGGGAGACGTTTTACGGCCGCCACACGGCACAACACCAGCTGCAGTGAAGACAAATAAAAATCAAAAATGAGTTCCTTTAAGAGCAATGAAAACATTCATAAGATAGAAGATGGGTCATACCACGTTGTTTCGGCTAATAAAGCCTCACCAGTGACCCTGTAAGGATCCGGCAAAGAAAGCCAGAGGAAGCATACTGCAATTTTGACTGTGGTCTTTGCAGTGGTGCTGTCCTTAATGGCCAGCAAGCTGTTCAGCGTGATCAATGTGAAATGTGGATACACACTGAATGTTCCTTCATTTCAGATGCAGAATATGGCACTTTGGTAAACTCAAGCTGCCACTGGATATGTCCAAAATGTGAGGTCTGTAACTTTTCAGACTCCTTCTTTGATGAATATGTAGAACTGATTAAGCCAAACAGGTTTGAACCTCTGTCAGAGGATAAAAGAGGCAAACCTTCGACTGCTGATGAAACTAAGTCAAATTTTGTGAAAGGTTTGAAACTATGCCAGTATAAACATAAATGGAATCAGAGGAAAAATTCTTGAACTTTTAGCTTTCCTCGATACATCTCAACCTCATATTGTTGCTATTCAGTGAACAAAGATTGACAGTTCAATTACCACATCTGAGATTTTCCCTGAAACTTGTCAGTACTGTGTCTACAGAAAAGATAGGAACTCTCATGGCGGCGGGATGATGTTGCTCATTCATAGAGACATCCCTCACATGCCTTTCATGGAACTGGAAAATGACACCGAAACGGTCTGGGTTAAGGTTTTTGCAAATAAAACTCCCCACTTCGTAGCAAGTTGGTATCGACCACCAAGTGGTACGGTCGAAAACTTCCAGTTGTTTAAAGACCAACTGGATTGCATTAAATCGCAGCATAAGGGTAAAAAACTCCCGACTGTACATGTTCTAGGTGACCTCAACTTCGGAGACATTGCTTGGCCCGACAGGCTCAGCAAACAAGGCACAATGCTGAGTCAGTCCGAAGCACAAATATTAAATGACATTATGAACAATCATGGCCTTGAACAAATTGTTAACTTCCCAACTCGTGATAAGAACACATTGGATCTGATACTTACGACTTTGGCAGGACAATTCGAAGACATTCATTCCCCAGATAAACAAAGTAACCACGATATTGTCTCTGGATATTTAAAAATTCACATCCCACCAATAAAGAAACCTCGGATGAAGGTGTACTCATATCAGAAAGGTGACTATGAAACTATGAGGAAGGAAGCACTCAATTGGCAAAGGAGAAATACTTTAATGGTCATTCAGATACTCGGTCTGTACAGGAGAATTTTTATTTGATAACTTCTTTCATTCATACTTCGGCCGAAAATCATATCCCCTCAAAAACTAGTAGGTCTGTATCTTCTATTCTCTGGATCACTCCAGAGATGAGAAAAAAATTCGCAGAAGAAATAAGATTCATGCAAAGGCAAAAAAGACGGGACGTGGTAAACTCCGGAATTTGAAAACTTGAGACGTGAAATCAAGACTGATATAAAAAAAAAAATCAGCATGATTTGTATGTGAATAACTTGGCAGGTGATGTAAAGGCAAATCCCAGAGACTTCTACAGATATATCAATAGCCAGAAGAAAGACAGGCAAGGTATCCCGTCCCTTAATAAAAAAGGAGGGAACGGGGTTGCTGAATCAGACTCTGAAAGGGCAGAGGAACTAGTTGGTCATTTCAATGATGTGTTTAATAAAACTGAGTTCACGGAGGTTCCATTGACTGGAAGATCGGCCCCATTCATGAATAATATTGTTGTGACAGCTGCAGGAGTGATCAAGTTACTTCAAGGCTTAAACCCCAGTAAGGCCTAAGGACCTGATGAGCTTCATACTAGAGTCCTGAAGGAACTAGCAAATTAGTTGGGTTCAGTTTTTGCACACTTGTTTCAACAGTCTCGTGATAAGGGCGAAATCCCCAAAGAATGGCTCTTAGCAAACATCTGTCCACTCTTCAAAAAAGGAGATAGGGCTCTTGCCCGTAATTATCGCCCTGTGTCTCTGACTTGTGTTCTGTGTAAATTGCTGGAACATACAGTCTGCTCAAACATCATGGCCCACTTCGACGAACATAAACTTTTGTCAGACAGACAACATGCATTTAGGAAAAGGCACAGTTGTGAAACTCAACTAAGCACAGTTATTAATGACTGGGCAAAAATCTTGGACAAGGGGGACAGGTGGACACATTTATTCTGGACTTCGAGAAGGCTTTTGACACCCCTCCTCATGAACTACTTAAATCTAAGTTATTTGGTTATGGAATTGGGGGAAAGACCCTCAAATAAATAGATTCCTTTCTTTACTACAGAAAACAGCGGGTTGTTGTTAATAGTGAATCTTCAGAGTGGATTCCAGTTTTGTCTGGAGTCCAGCAAGGGACCGTTCTTGATCCACTTTTGTTCTCCCTGTACATCGATGATATTTCCACTGACATTGACTCAGAAATAAGACTGTTCGCAAATGTCTGTGATTGTTAATAGGAAATTAGAGATACAGATGACTCATTGAAACTTCTGGCTGACATAGATAGATTAGGATGTTGGGCCCGAAAATGGGGCATGAGATTTCAGCCAGTTAAATGCAATATTATGCAGATAACTAGGAAGAGATCTAATAAAGTTTAGGCTTCTTACACCTTAGAGGGAACGGTCCTCGAGAATGTGGACTCCATTAAATACCTTGGAGTGACAATCTCATACAACTTGAGATGGAATACTCATATTAGCAACATGTGTACTAAGGCAAATAGAACGCTTGGTTTCCTGAGGCGAAATCTTCATCAGTGCCCTCAGGATGTAAAAGAGGCAGCATATAAAAGTCTTGTTCGCCCAATCTTGGAATATGGTAGTTGTATCTGGGACCCCAGTGGAGTGGTCCTTAACGACGAAATTGAGAAAGTTCAGAATAGAGCTGCTAGGTTTGTAACAGGCAATTACTGCTTTGAAACTGGGAGCATGACTGGAATACTTGGAACATTAAAATGGGAGTCTCTCAAGAAAAGGAGAAAAGACAGTAGGCTAATCCTTTTATACAAAGGTCTAAAGGGTGCTGCCAGCTTTCCAACAGATGACCTTGTTCCCCCAGCTAGACACTGTAGAAATCACCTTTCGTTGGCGTTTCAGACCCTTACTGCAAGAACTGACATTTATAAAGAGTCGTTCTACCCCAGAACCATTAGAGATTGGAATGCCCTTCCCGATTCGATTATTTCGACAGCTGAAGGTGCTGATGATTGTGTAGCTAAATTTACCTCTTTGGTTAGAGCTAGGGACTAACTTCCCACATCACAGGTCCTGGTGTATGAATGTCATTTGACGTGTCACCACTAACAATTCTAAGTAGAAGTAAGACAAAGATCAGGAATCGATACAATTAACTTACTCCACCCATCAAAGACACCAAATGGAAAGAAACACTAACATTAAGCGACCAGACCATAATGGAAACCTAAACAAAGGAAGGCCATAAGGACAGTTACTTTCCCACAAAATGGCCATATGGCCGTCCAAAATAAAAAGACACAAGTGATACACACAGTAAGTAACAAACAACGACATAAAAAAAACGCCACAGAAGAACCGCCTTGGAACGGTCAGTGGAAAGATTTCCACTGGGGGGCTTAAATCGATTTTACGTGGCCACAATCCTCGCCCTTACTTCCGTCGCGATTTAGACAAATTATTTTTTCAGTCCGCATGAAGGCCTCCTAACTCATCAGTGCAACATCTCCGTGAACACAAAAAATCAAAGAACCACAGAGGTGAGACAACGGTGAGGACTCGACAGCAAGAAACCACTGAAATGCTGGAGCAAAAGAAAACCAACAGTTAGACTCCGATGGGCCCGACCAGAGACAGAGCATCAGGTACCAACCAACATTACCTTGAATTAGATCTCTCTATTTATCAATAAGCCTTTACGTTGGAGCCGTCATAGAATCTGAGGCCTGACCCACCGGCGTGCAATTAAAGAGGGAAGCAAAGTTGCCAACCGTGATTGGGTTAACTACCGTGCATGCAGTCTGTCGTATAACATCCATGTTGTACCCAATCTTTTTATATCGAAGAATGATTTTACGAAAGTGGTTGCTGAAGTCATTGCGGTTATATATTTTTCTGAATTTATATACTAAGTCACCATAAAATTCGGGTTCCGATAGACCTTGTTGCAGAAGAGATTTAAGTCCAATATTGAATTTTGAAATTAAATCAGAATGGCGTCTATAAAATTTTGAAAAGGCTTTGCGTAGTTTATGGTACCGATAACCCTGATTAAGGAGTTTAGCTGATGCTGATTCTGAATGAATGTCATGAAGTGCACTGTCCTTCGGATCGGGACGTTAACTGGAGCCCGAGTGCAGGGAGTGTCATGCCCTGTGCATGTTAAAGACCCATTTTTCTTTTTCCCCTATTACTGAATCAGAATTGTTACTGGTGACACGTCAAATGACATTCATACACCAGGAATTCACATCTGAGCATTACGAGTAGGATTTCCTGGGTGGTAACCAGTACTTTTTTAAGCAATGTGGATGCTAGCTCAGTGGTAGAGCGTCCGCTTCGGGAATGGGAGGTTGCGGGTTCGATCCCCGGCCGCGCCATACAAACGGCTTGAAAAATGGTACTAGGCGCTCCCTTGGCTGACGCTCGCATTATCAGGGATAGTCATAGGAAGTTAAATGAAGGTAGGTAAGTATTTGTTAAAGGATACTTTGTTTGTCGCAATATAAGCTCTTAACAGAGCTTATGTTACTTGTTTCGGATATGCGAAGTTAAATAAAGCTTCTTTATCTTTTATCTTTATGAAGTGCCTTGCTCAAGGACACAAAACTTTGGTCAGCGTGAGGCTCGAACCCGCAACCTCTCGAACACAAATCCGATGCGCTACCACTGCACACCACAGTAATTACATGATTACTGTGTAGGCCTTCATCCTGCAAACCTGGTGTGTATGTAATGTATGTAATGTACACCTGCGAGAAATGGTCAGATGTGACCAATCGCAGTATCAGTAGAAAAAAAAGAAAGAAAGAAAGGCCCGGAAAGACGCAAAAAGACCCCAGAAAAGACCATAATAAAAGCAAAAATGAGCATAATTGTAAATATTAATCAGCATTTTTGACAAAAAGTGTCCACGGAAAAAAAATAATGGAGGTGCAAAGAACGTACCATGACCTCCCCCACCCCAGATAGAACCAAAGGTTGGAACACTTTTTACAAACAATAAGTTCTTTAGGAAAATAAAGAAAATAATAGAGCTGAATTGCAAAAAATAAAATAATAGTATTAATAAGAAAGTGGGAAATCAATGAATTTACGAAGACGGAAAAAGACGCGGAAAAGCGCAAAAAGACCCCCAGAAAAGCAAAATGACCCTCAGGAAAGCAAAAAGACCACCGGAAAAGCAAAAAGATCCCCCAAAAATCGAAAGAGCATACATATAAATATAAATCAGCATTTCTGTGCAAAAAGGAGTGCCAGCAAAAAGAATCATAAAGGAGCAAATGTATAAAATTTACAGAGATGCAAAAAGACGCGGAAAGAAGCAGAAAGACCCTCAGAAAAGCAAAAAGACCTTCAAGAAAACAAAAAGACCTACAGGAAAGCAAAAAGACCATTATAAAAGCAAGAAGACACTGAGAAAAGCCTAATTATAAATCCCAAACCGCATTTCTGGTGAAATAATGTGCAATATTTCAAACTAAGGCAAAGAACCTCATAAAAACAAAAAGACATTCAGGAAAGCAAAAAGACCCCGTGGGAAGTGAAAAGACCCTTAGAAAAAGCAAAAAGACCATTGCGTGAAAAGCGAAACATCCCACATAAATAGAAGGACTAAAAGATGCAAAAAAAAGAAATATATAGGTATTTCAGAAGACATTACAATCACTATTCGCGGCAAAATGGTTACATTACTGTATAAAAATATGCTATAAGGATAAACAGAGGTGGAGGCAATGATCAGGAATTGATACAATTAACCCACAGCTCCCATCAGAGACACCAAAGGGAAAGAGCCACAAACATGAAACAACAGACCCTGATGGAAACATCAATAGCGGAAAGCCAAAAGGACGGTTACTTTCTTCCAAAATCCGCAAAAGCTTCCCGGAAAAATATTAAAGAGACTATATAAGATAAAGAATGAGTACAAAGGTAAAAACAAGTTCATTATACTATTAAAACCGGGCGCCAATGTATTTAAACTTTTGTAATCGCTCCGCTTTTTATTATTGTTTCTTCTTGTTTTTTTTTTTTGTTTTTGTTTTTTTATTAATAACTAAGAATCATAATCCATTTAATTTAATCAGGTATACTTAATTTTAATTGAACTATGATAATTTTAATGAAATCATACTGTATAATAGATAATTCGATCAGGTTGTTTGGCAAGATCATGACACCTGAGATAATCAGCTGTTACCGGGTTTGATCACACCTATTGTTATTCATAAGAATTTCTTTTTCTGATTCCCACTTTCACCCAACTGGGTGATCTAATAACATCATGTTTATTCTTCTTAAAGAACTTTCTGGAAAGAAATGAGTCACAGATTAATTTCATTTTTGAAAACAACTTGTTTGCAAGGAAAAGTACAAAACTGTATGCGGTTCTTCCTGTCGCGGTTTATTTTTGTTATGGTTTGTCTTTTAGGTGTTGGTGTCATTTGTGTTATTTTATTTTGGATAGCCTATTGGGCATTTTGTGGGAAAGTAACTGTCCTTTTGGCTTTCCGCTGTTGGTGTTTTCATTAGGGTCTGTTGTTTCATGTCTGTGTGTCTTTCCCTTTGGTGTCTCTGATGGGAGCTGTGGGTTGATTGTATCGATTCCTGATCATTGCCTCCACTTCTATTTTGGAAACTTCCAGAAAGTTCAGGTTTGCATTAGTTTTAGAAAATTACCTAATCTTATTCCACAGCCCTCTAGAACGTTCTAGAGAATTCTTAGGATCTATAAAAGAGCTTGATTTTTCTCTTTGAGTCAGACTTTAAAATTCGGAGTCTAACTGTTGGTTTTCTTTTGCTCCAGCATTTCAGTGGTTTCTTGCTGTCGAGTCCTCACCGTTGTCTCACTCTGTGGTTCTTTGATTATTTGTGTTCACTGATGAGTTAGGAGGCCTTCATGCGGATTGAACAAATTATTTGTCTAAATCGCGACGGACGTAAGGGCGAGGATTGTGGCCACGTAAAATCGATTTAAGCCCTCCAGTGGAATTCTTTCCACTGAAGTTCCAAGGCGGTTCTTCTGTGGCGGTTTATTGATGTTGTTGTTTGTTACTTACTGTGTGTATCACTTGTGTCTTTTTATTTTGGATGGCCATATGGCCATTTTGTGGGAAAGTAACTGTCCTTATGGCTTCCTTTGTTAAGGTTTCCATTATGGTCTGGTCGCTTCATGTTGGTGTTTCTTTCCCTTTGATGTTTTTGATGGGTGGAGTAAGTTAATTGTATCGAATCCTGATCTTTGTTTTACTTCTACTTCTACTTTGAAGTTTAGGCTTATAAGAAAAGTTATTTCTGAATTATATGTTGGATTGTCAAAGGATATGTTATATCATTTCGGACTGTGAATTCTGTGGGATCAAGGAAAATAGCTTCATTTAAGGATATTTCATAACAGAGCTAAGTACATTTAATTTTCTTTCTTCTACAGGTTAAAGATAGTTTGCAAATACATGTAAAAAATTTTCATAAGGCTTGTTTGCTTTTTCTTTCTGCTACGCCTGGCTCGTAACAGAAATTGGGGGCCCATCCGGGATAAAAACATCTTGAGCATTTTAGGACTGTCATTTCATTTGTAGGCAAGTAATTGCCATTTCTTATCAAATATAGACTTGGCAGTTGCTTCAAAAGATTGGTATTTCCCCCAAAAGCATATAGGGGATTGTCATTTCATGTGAGATAGTACTTGTCATTTCATGTGAAATGGTACTTGTCATTTCAGGTGAAATTGTACTTTTCATTTCATGTGAAATTTCTAGTTGGGCTTGTCATTTCAAAAAAAAACTTTGTCAAAAGCAAACATGTCGTTTGATTTGAGAAGCTCTTTGGCTCAGCCTACCCAGGAGTTGTTTAATCAGGCCAAAAGGACAGATTTGCTAGATATTGCTTCCCATTATGGGGTCACTGCTGTCAAAACAAGCATGAAAAAACAACAACATGAAATTAAGAATATTTTGGCTCAGTTTTTGGTTGATGAAGAACTTCTTGATCCATCTGCTTTGTCTCTCATTATGGTCTCACATACTGAATTACAAATGAGACAAATTGGAATAGGAAGGCAAATTGAATTAGAAAAGTTAAGATTAGAGATGGAAGAACGAGAAAAAGAAAAAGAAAGAGAAATGCAGAGACAAATGTGGATGGAAAGATTATAAATGGAAAAACGTGTTCGAAAAGAAAAAATAGAAGAGGAAGAAAAACAAAGAGAAATGAAAGAAAGAGGGAGGGAAAACAAAGAGAAATGGAAGAACGTTTTCGAAAAGAAAAATTAGAACAGGAAGAAAAACAAAGAGAAATGAAGGAACGGACTGAGTTAGAAAAGGAAAAAATGAGATAAAGTATTGAAGAAAAAGAAAGGGAAAGGTAATTTCAATTAAGGCTGAAGGAAATGGAACTCCAGGGTCAAGATAGGGTGAAACATACACCTGTTTTTGACTCTGGTAGTTACTTCGATGCCACAAAGCACATCAGATTAGTTCCGCCATTTCAGGAAAAAAGAGGTCTATAAGTATTTTTTTTTTTTTCATTTTGAAAAAGTTGCAGAAAATTTAAAATGGCCCAAAGGGCATTGGACCTTACTTTTGCAAAGCGTTGTTGTCGTAAAGGCTCGAGACATTTACACTCAGCTGACTGTCGAGCAAAGCTCAGACTATGATTTGGTTAAGGAGCTTATTCTTAAGGCATATGAGTTGGTCCCTGGGGCTTACAGGCAGACATTTAGGAATTGTAAAAAAGAAATTTCCCAGACCCATGTAGAATTTGCTCGAACCAAAGAACAATTATTTGTAGGTGGTGTTCTTCTAAAAAAGTAGGCTCTGATCATGACAAATTAGACACTTGTCCTTGTTGAAGAGTTCAAACGGTGCATAAATTCAGACATTAAGTCAGAAATAAATTATTGGTTTAGACTCATATTCTAGACAGTTTTTTAATTATTTGGACCCCATTGTGATTTATATCAGTCTTTGTATCGACTGCCTATTCGAAATTCGCAAAATTGCAGTATGTTTCCTCTGGCTTTCTTTGCCGGGTCCTTACAGGGTCACTGATGAGGCTTTATTAGCCGAAACTACGTAGTATTACCCATCTTCTTTCTTATGAATGTTTTCATTGCTCTTAAAGGAACTCATTTTTGATTTTTATTTGCCTTCACTGCAGCTGGTGTTGTGCCGTGTGGCGGCGGTAAAACGTCTCTCCGTACATCATCCATAGTGCAGTTTATATTTTACTTTTGGTCCTTTAAGACTCAGCGTGAATATTCTGAGAAATCAGAAATAAATTATTGGTTAAGACTCATATTCTAGACAGCTTTTTTAATTATTTGGACCCCATTTTGATTTATATCAGTCTTTGTATCGACTGCCTATTCGAAATTCGCAAAATTGCAGTATGTTTCCTCTGGCTTTCTTTGCCGGGTCATTACAGGGTCACTGATGAGGCTTTATTAGCCGAAACTACGTAGTATTACCCATCTTCTTTCTTATGAATGTTTTCATTGCTCTTAAAGGAACTCATTTTTGATTTTTATTTGCCTTCACTGCAGCTGGTGTTGTGCCGTGTGGCGGCGGTAAAACGTCTCTCCGTACATCATCCATAGTGGAGTTTATATTTTACTTTTGGTCCTTTAAGACTCAGCGTGAATATTCTGAGAAATCAGAAATAAATTATTGGTTAAGACTCATATTCTAGACAGCTTTTTTAATTATTTGGACCCCATTTTGATTTATATCAGTCTTTGTATCGACTGCCTATTCGAAATTCGCAAAATTGCAGTATGTTTCCTCTGGCTTTCTTTGCCGGGTCATTACAGGGTCACTGATGAGGCTTTATTAGCCGAAACTACGTAGTATTACCCATCTTCTTTCTTATGAATGTTTTCATTGCTCTTAAAGGAACTCATTTTTGATTTTTATTTGCCTTCACTGCAGCTGGTGTTGTGCCGTGTGGCGGCGGTAAAACGTCTCCCCGTACATCATCCATAGTGCAGTTTATATTTTACGTTTGGTCCTTTAAGATCAGCGTGAATATTCTGAGAAATCAGAAATAAATTATTGGTTTAGACTCATATTCTAGACAGTTTTTTAATTATTTGGACCCCATGTCGATTTATATCAGTCTTTCGGTTTCCTTCTAAAATTGATTTCAGTAAATGTAGAGATGAAATCGCCGCTTCATTGAAAGAATTCGGTAATCGATGGTGTAAGCGAGAGTATGTTGAGCATAAAGCCCTTAAGGACTGGAAACTTAGCATTTTAAAACTAGTGAATAAACGCATTTCTTTCTATTCTCAAAATACTAACTTATTACCTCCTAATCACAAGACGTCTTTACGTCATCTTAAACTAGGTATTCAAGAATTTCATAAGAAGTTTGTTTTGGCCCCTGCAGACAAGGCCGCTAACAACGTCGTCGTTGTGTGACGGCTCCACTATGTTAACACGCTTAAGCAGGAGCTTGGTGTTACTAAGGCCTATGAACTTCAGCCTTTAGCTGAAGAGAGAGCTATAGTAGATAAACATGTTTGTCTTTCAGCCACCAAGTTTGCTGTGTGTGTTAACGAAGGCCAAGAGAAGCTTCCTACGCTATACTGGTTACCAAAACTTCATAAAAGCCTTGCAAAGCACGGTTTATTGCAAATTCTAGCTCTTGCACTACCACTGAACTTTCTAAATTATTAACTTCCTGTCTTGCTGCTATTGAAACGCATGTAATTAAATATTGTGATAAAGTCTTTGAAAGATCAGGAAGAAATCTGTTTTGGTCTGTGGAAGGTTCGAGTGGGGT
Source organism: Lucinisca nassula (assembly GCA_963580285.1). Classification (NCBI taxonomy): domain Eukaryota; kingdom Metazoa; phylum Mollusca; class Bivalvia; order Lucinida; family Lucinidae; genus Lucinisca; species Lucinisca nassula. The sequence continues at coordinate 95,898,054 of OY757025.1, read as the reverse complement.
TTTAAATAGGTTGGGATCTAGACATTTTCGTGCTTCTGGTCTGTCTGCCTGCGGTTTTTCCGCTCTTTACACTACACTTCCTCATAATCTTATAAAAGAAAAACTTAATGATTTAATTGAATGGGCTTTTCACAAAGAAGATTCTCTCTATCTTGCATGTAATGTCAGAAATGCATTTTTCACTTCTAAAGAGCATAAGAATTATACACTTTGGTCATGTCAGAAAGTGTGTGATGCCCTCACCTTTCTACTTGACAATATTTATATTAGATTCGGTACTAAGTTATTTAGACAAATTGTGGGTATTCCGATGGGTACTAATTGCGCACCTCTTGTGGCTGATCTGTTCTTGTATTGTTATGAAAGAGGCTTCATTTTGTCGCTTTCCATTGATAATCAATCTGAAATTATTGAAGCTTTTAGCTCTACTTCTAGATATTTAGATGATTTATTAAATATTGATAATACCTATTTTGATGGTTTGATCAGTCAGATTTACCCCCTAGAACTTCAGTTAAATAAAGCAAATTCTTCTGATACCGAGGCCCCGTTTTTGGATTTACATCTATCTATTGTAGATGGATTCGTTTCGTGCAAATTTTATGATAAACGCGATGACTTTGATTTTGAGATTGTAAATTTTCCTTTTTTGGATGGTGATGTTCCTCGTGCGCCATCCTGTGGCGTTTATATTTCACAATTAATTCGATTTGCTAGAGTGTGTAGTCATGTAACTGACTTCAACACTCGTAATAAATTATTAACGGCTAAACTCCTTAATCAGGGTTATCGGTACCATAAACTACGCAAAGCCTTTACAAAATTTTATAGACGCCATTCTGATTTAATTTCAAAATTCAATATTGGACTTAAATCTCTTCTGCAACAAGGTCTATCGAAACCCGAATTTTATGGTGACTTAGTATATAAATTCAGAAAAATATATAACCGCAATGACTTCAGCACCCAATTTCGTAAAAGCATTCTTCGATATAAAAAGATTGGGTACAACATGGATATTATACGACAGACTGCATGCATGGTAGTTAACCCAATCACGGTTGGCAACTTTGCTTCCCTCTTTAATTGCACGCCGGTGGGTCAGGCCTCAGATTCTATGACGGCTCCAACGTAAAGGCTTATTGAGAATTAGAGAGATAATGCTGGTTGGTGCCTGATGCTCTGTCTCTGGTCGGGCTCATCGGAGTCTAACTGTTGGTTTTCTTTTGCTCAAGCATTTCAGTGGTTTCTTGCTGTCGAGTCCTCACCGTTGTCTCACCTCTGTGGTTCTTTGATTTTTGTGTTCACGGAGATGTTGCACTGATGAGTTAGGAGGCCTTCATGCGGACTGAACAAATTATTTGTCTAAATCGCGACGGAAGTAAGGGCGAGGATTGTGGCCACGTAAAATCGATTTAAGCCCCCACCCCCCCCCCCCCCCCACCCCAGTGGAAATCTTCCACTGACCGTTCCAAGGCGGCTCTTCTGTGGCGATTTATTTATGTTGTTGTTTGTTACTTATTGTGTGTATCACTTGTGTCTTTTGGATGGCCATGTGGCCGTTTTGTGGGAAAGTAACTGTCCTTATGGCCTTCCTTTGTTTAGGTTTCCATTATGGTCTGGTCGCTTAATGTTTGTATTTCTTTCCCTTTGGTGTCTTTTATGGGTGGTGTAAGTTAATTGTATCACTTCCTGATCTTTGTTTTACTTCTACTTTGTATCGACTGCTTATTCGAAATTCGCAAAATTGCAGTATGTTTCCTCTGGCTTTCTTTGCCGGGTCATTACAGGGTCACTGATGAGGCTTTATTAGCCGAAACTACGTAGTATTACCCATCTTCTTTCTTATGAATGTTTTCATTGCTCTTAAAGGAACTCATTTTTTATTTTTATTAAGTCTTTTCTCGATGCGAGACAGGCTGAAACTTTGGAGGAAGCTTCTCGTTTGGCAGATGATTATGCTTTGACTCATAAAGTCTCATTTGTGAACAGGCCTTATCCTCGAAAACCTTATAATCCACAGACAGGTCCAAGATTCTATCCTGGTAATCCATCTGGCAGTTATAGCCATACATCTAGTATGCCCAAACTTTCTGGTGAAAATAAAAGCCAGAATCCTTCCAAACCTTCTGATGAAAATAGAAGCCAGAATTTTTCCAAACTTTCTGGTGAAAACAAAGACCAAAATCCCTTATCTCAAATCCAAGTAGTTTGTAATTATTGTAAAATACAGGTCATTTGATCTCTGAATGTTTTAAATTAAAGCGAAGAAAAGAAAAAGCGAAGAAAAGAAAGAGAAAGACAAGAGGAACTGAAGCCTACAAGCTTGTCTTCTATAAGGCCAAAACCACAGTCTTGTGAGGAAACTCTTTCTGATACCAAATTATCTGAGACTGATTCAGTTATGGAGATTTATGAACCATTCTTATCAGACGGTTTTGTGTCACTAAACGGTGACAGTTATGACCATTCTACCCCTATTAAAATCTTACGAGATACTGGAGCTTCTCAATCTCTTATTCTAGCAGATACTCTGCCTTTTTCTGAGAAGACTTATTTGGGCCAAAGTGTCCTTATTCAGGGTGTGGAATGTGGATTTGTTAATGTTCCGCTTCATAACGTTTATTTGTCGTCAGACTTGGTATCCGGTTCAGTGGCTGTTGGTATTAGACCTTCTTTACCTTTTAAAGGTGTTCCTTTATTGCTAGGGAATGACTTAGCTGGAGATAAGGTTGTGGTAAACCCACTTTTGACTTCTAATCCTTGCACTGATCAACCACCTGATCCTACTGAGCAGGGAATTTCAGATCTTTATCCGCCCTGTGCAGTCAGAAGGGCTATGGCACGTAAGGCCAAGCAAACTGATGAGAAACAGGATTTTGATTTAACTGACACCTTTTGGGGTAAGTCTTTTAATGACGAGATAACAATGTCTCTGTCTTCAAGCCTGCCTGATAAGCAGACAGATTTTCATCAGAATAACTCATCTTTCGATCTAGGCCGTTACAAAATGTCTGGGTCCCAACTAGCTATAGAACAGCATAATGATCCTGAAATTTCGCCTTTATTTGAAAGGACCTTAGATGAGCAGGAAGTATCTCAGGTCCCAGTCTGTTATTTTGTCAAAAATGACATTCTTATAAGAAAATGGCGTCCACCAGACGTCTTAGCAGAAGACGAGTGGACTGTCAACCACCAGATAGTGGTTTCACGGGTTTACCGTCCCGAAATATTAAACTTGGCACATGAAACTTCCATGTCAAGAAATTTAGGTGTAAATAAAGTAGACGTAAAACAAAGATCAGGAATCGATACAAATAACTTACACCACCCATCAAAGACACCAAAGGGAAAGAAACACAAACATTAAGCGACCAGACCATAATGGAAACCTAAACAAAGGAAGGCCATAAGGACAAACCTATCACAAGATTCTTAAACATTTTTACTGGCCTGGGTTAAAATCAGATGTTTCTCAGCATTGTAGGTCCTGTCATACATGCCAAATTATAGGAAATTAGAAGTGAAACAAAGATCAGGAATCGATACAATTAACTTAGTCCACCCATCAAAGACACCAAAGGGAAAGAAACACAAACATGAAGCGACCCGACCATAATGGAAACCTAAACAAAGGAAGGTCATAAGGACAGTTACTTTCCCACAAAATGGCCATATGGCCATCCAAAATAAAAAGACACCAGTGATACACACAGTAAGTAACAAACAACAACATAAATAAACCGCCACAGAAGAACCGCCTTGGAACGGTCAGTGGAAACCCAATCAGACTAAACCTAAGGCTCATTTGCAGCCTTTACCTGCTTTTGATGAACCTTTCAGTCGAATAATTATAGACTGTGTGGGTCCCTTGCCCAGAACTAAGTCTGGCTGTGAATATCTTTTGATTATTATGTGTGCTTCCACACGTTTTCCTGAAGCCATTCCACTAAGAAATATAAAAACTAAGACAATCGTCAAGGCCTTAGTGAAGTTTTTCACCTTTGTTGGTCTTCCCAAATCTATTCAGTCAGACCAAGGATCAAATTTCATGTCTGGAATTTTTCAGCATGTAATGTATGAACTAGGCATTGTACAGTATAAGTCATTGGCCTATCATCCTGAAAGTCAAGGCGCCCTTAAAAGATTCCATAATACATTGAAAAACATGATAAGATCATATTGCTTTGACAGAGAAAAGGATTGGGATGAAGGCATCCATCTGCTTTTATTTGCTGTTAGAGAAGCTGTGCAAGAATTTCTTGGCTTCAGTCCCTTTGAATTAGTATTTGACCATACTGTTCGTGGTCCTTTGAAACTTCTGATAGAGAAATTTCTCTCTAATGATGACACTTCCTTGAATTTACTTCAGTATGTGTCTGATTTCAAAACTAGACTTTCAAAAGCTTGTGAGGCTGCTCGGACCAATCTTCAGTCAGCCCAAAGAAAAATGAAACAGCTATATGACATAGGGACAAAAGAAAGGAATTTTAAACCAGGTGATAAGGTACTAGCTCTTTTGCCTATTCCTGGAAAATCTTTGCAAGCCAGGTATTATGGTCAATACACTGTAGACAAAAAGATCAGTGACGTAAATCACATAATAAACACTCCTGGGTGGCGCAGGCTAAAGCAGCTGTGTCATATTAACATACTTAAGGAATACATTGATAGGGACAATGCATCATTAACATCAGTCAATCTAATTACCTCTGTTCCGCTTAATTCATGTGACAATGACTGTGAGGATCTCAATTCAGTGAAATCTGATCCCACATCATCAAAGCTTCAGAATTCTGACACTCTACGGAATCTCGACCAGAAACTGTCACATCTAGAGCCAAATCAGCGGAATGATCTGAAACAGCTGATTTTGAATATGGACACTTATTTCCTGACATTCCAACACGGACAGACAAAATATTTCACGATGTGGACATAAATGGTTCCAAACCTGTAAAACAACACCTATACAGGATGAATCCTATGAAACAGAACTATCTTAAAGAAGAAATTCAGTATTTGCTGGACAATGACTGGAATGCAGTTCTCCTAGTATTCTTATACCAAAAACATGAAAGGACGAAAATGTTTACATACTCTTAGAAGGATTAATTCCCTAACATAGACAGATGCAGAGCAAGAATCAGTCTGCAACATTTCGAAGTTTATCTTACTCCTACTTCTGAACCGATTGTTGTTTTCAGTGGTCACAATCCACTGACTTTCATACATAAAATGAAAAACAAAAATCAGCGGTTGCTCAGGTGGAGTATTATGCTACAAGAGTATAATTTAGACATAAGACATATCAGAGGGAGAGATAACATTATTCCTGACGCCCTTTTAAGAGCTTGAGCAGTGTCAGGAATATGTTTGTCTTTCATACTGAAGTGGATTGTAGATGCATGTAATTGTAAATGCTATGTTAAATATTTTATTATTCTAAAAGGAAAAGAAAGCTTTATTGCATAAAACTTTCTTTTCCTCGAAGAGGGGGAGTGTTATGCATAAGAATTTATTTTTCTGATTCCCACTTTCACCCCACTGGGTGACCTAATAACATCATGTTTATTCTTCTTAAAGAACTTTCTGGAAAGAAATGATTCACAGATTAATTTCATTTTTTAAAACAACTTGTTTACAAGGAAAAGTACTTTGGAAACTTCCAGAAAGTTCAGGTTTAACCCTGTTTAAACTTCTTAATCAGTGTTATCGGTACCATAAACTACACAAAGCCTTATTCGCTTCTACTTGACAATATTTACATACGATTTGGTACTAAGTTATTAAGACAAGTTGTGGGTATTCCGATGGGAACTAATTGCGCACCACTTGTGGCTGTTTTGTTTTTGTTTTGTTATGATAGAGACTTCTTGATGTCCCTTTCTGCTGAAAACCAGTCTGAAATCATTGAATCTTTTAGCTCCACTTCTAGATATTTGGATGATTTATTAAATATTGATAATACCTATTTCGATGGGTTGATCAGTCAAATTTGCCCCCAGAACTTCAGTTAAATAAAGCAAATTCTTTTGATACCGAGGCCCCCTTTTTGGATTTACATCTGTCTATTGTAGATGGGTTTGTTTCGTGCAAAATTTATGATAAACGCGACGATTTTGATTTTGAGATTGTAAATTTTGCTTTTTTGGATGGTGATGTTCCTCGTGCGCCATCCTATGACGTTTATATTTCGCAATTAATTCGATTTGCTAGAGTGTGTAGTCATGTAACTGACTTCAACACTCCCAATAAGTTGGTAACGGCTAAACTTCTTAATCAGGGTTATCGGTACCATAAACTACGCAAAGCCTTTTCAGAATTTTATAGACGTTATTCTGATTTAATTTCAAAATTCAATATTGGGCTTAAATCTCTTCTGCAACAAGGTTTATCGGAACCCGAATTTTATGGTGACTTAGTATATAAATTCAGAAAAATAAATAACCGCAAGGACTTCAGCACTCAATTTCGTAAAATCATTCTTCGATATAAAAGATTGGGTACAACATAAATGTTATACGAAAGACGGCATGCATGGTAGTTAACCCAATCACAGTTGACAACTTTGCTTCCCTTTTTAACTGCACGCCGGTGGGTCAGGTCCCAGATTCTATGACGGTTCCAGCATAAAGGCTCATTGAGAATTAGAGAGATCTAATTCAAGTTAATACTGGTTGGTGCCTGATGCTCTATCTCTGGTCGGGCCCATCGGAGTCTAACTGTTGGTTTTCTTTTGCTCCAGCATTTCAGTGGTTTCTTGCTGTCGAGTCCTTACCGTTGATTCATCTCTGTGGTTGTTTGATTATTTGTGTCCACGGAGATGTTGCACTGATGAGTTAGGAGGCCTTCATGCGGACTAAACAAATTATTAGTCTAAATCGCGACGGAAGTAAGGGTGAGGATTGTGGCCACATAAAATCGATTTAAGCCGTCCCCCCCCCCCCACCACCAACCCAGTGGAATTCGTTTCCGCTGACCGTACAAGGCGGTTCTTCTGTCGCGGTTTATTTTTGTTATGGTTTGTCTTTTGGTGTTTGTGTCGCTTATATTTTTTTATTTTGGATAGCCTATTGGCCATTTTGTGGGAAGGTAACCGTCCTTTTGGCTTTCCGCTACTGATGTTTCCATTTGGGTCTGTTGTTTCATGTTTTTGTTTCTTTCCCTTTGATGTCTCTGATGGGAGCTGTGGGTTGATTGTATCGATTCCTGATCATTGCCTCCACTTCTGTTACAATGACAACATTTATCATGAGGGTAATACATGTACAGTCGAACTTCAGTGGTCGAACACCTTTAGGACCTCGAAAATCTGTTCGAGACAGGGATAGTTCGAGCCACTCAGGGTTACTGCCAGGGGCATAAGGAGATCCTTTTTGACATCTTTTCTGTGTTCTATAATAAAAATGTATGTTGTGTGTACTCATAAGAATCGCCTCATCGAGGCGATTCTAATGAGTACACACAGCATACATTTGCAAGTAAAAAAGCGAAAGTCACTTAAATTAGCCCCACTATTTCTTATGTACAGGATTTCTATAGGGGCACAATAATGGGTTCGACTCAGCCATGGTAAACGAGCCATCGGTGTTCGAGCCATCGAAGTTCTACTGTATATCTAAAATGCCCAATTTTGATATTTTCTCGCTTCTGGACTGTCGAAAGCATAAAACTAGATCGCAGGGCACCAGAAAAAAAAACGGCAATTATAAACGTAAATTACGTGCTTTTAAAAGAAACAATACCAGCCTGAAGTGACTGTCCATAATATTATTGAATCATGGACGCCACTCACGGCTTGCATGTCTAAGTTCATTACCCATTTCTGTATTACCTCGGACCCATCAATACCCGGACTTGTAACTACAGTGCTGATACCTACTTTTTCGATATGATGATGTCGTGCCTCCGATTTTACCTGTATGGGCCAATTTTGGGTAGTCCGATTTTAAATAGAAGTGGAGGCAATGATCAGGGATCGACACAATCAACCCACAGCTCCCATCAGAGACACCAAAGGGAAAGAAACACAAACATGAAACAACAGACCCTAACTGTAACATCAATAGTGGAAAGCCAAAAGGACAGTTACTGTCCCATAAAATGGCCAATAGGCTATTCAAAATAAAATAATATAAGCGACACAAACACCCAAAGACAAACCATATCAAAAATAAACCGCGACAGAAGAACCGCCTTGGAACGATCAGCGGAAACGAATTCCAACGGGGGGCTTAAATCGATTTTACGTCGCCACAATCCTCGCCCTTACTTCCGTCGCGATTAAGACAAATAATTTGTTCAGTCTGCATGAAGGCCTCCTAACTCAACAGTGCAACATCTCCGTAAACACAAAATTCAAACAACCACAGAGATCAAACAACTGTGAGGACTCGACAGCAAGAAACCACTGAAATGCTGGAACAAAAGAAAACCAACAGTTAGACCCCGATGGGCCCTACCAGAGACAGAGCATCAGGTACCAACCAACATAAACCTTTACGCTGGAACCGTCATAGAACCTGAGACCTGACCCACGGGCGTGCAATTAAAGAGGGAAGCAAAGTGTCAATCGTAATTGGGTTAACTACCATGCATGGAGTCTAACTGTTGGTTTACTTTTGCTGGGAAGTGGTAGGATTCGATGTAGGATGTACATTTATACCAGCCATCCATCAACGCACATAAACCAGAGTGTGCCAACGCACAGCGGTACCTAGTAACGCTATCTGACGGCTCATGCAGTAAGAATGAGCTAAACACTATTCCATGAAACTCATTTTTGAGGAGCATAGCACTTGGCGCAGTCGGTTCTTAAGACCGTTATTCCTGTATGGCCAGACGGGATAGCCTTTTCAAGCGCGAGTTCGAAAATCCTTACACCGCCCAGTTGGTTCTTTCTTATTTCTTAATTATTGCGCTGCGTACCAACGCAGCGCCATTTGTGATGGGTTTGAGACACGGACTATGCATTCATGAAACTTTTCATTGATGTTAGCGAATTGTCAGGTACTGAAGTTCGCGTTATATATAAAATTAAAACACTTTTTTAACAATTATAATTTGCGACTACATTCAATTATGCATTTCATAATCTGAATGTTTGCCATTCGCATTCTATTTTTGATACATTCTGGATTTTTAATAACGGACTATGGTTCTCGTTTTAATCGTCGAAACGGTATTCGGTTTTGACTATTGTTTTATTTTCAATCAGTACAGTCCTGAATATACTCCTGATATCCCGTTGTTAGTTTATACTAACTTATTTTAGTTCGATTGCGATGAAAGTTGCAAGCTTATTGAATCGTTCTCGAACACTCATTCCGGGTGTTTTCCGGCGCGAGAGAGGCAATGGTTTTTACACCACTGATACCCATTTAAACAAGGGTGGAGTGGAGCAGTGTCATGACGTGTCTTGCCCAAGGACAATCTTCGATACCGGTGGCCGGTTCGAACGCACAACCTCTCGATCATAAGTCGAACGCGTTAACCACTGCGCTATCGAGGCTGACAATATCCCGTTGATGAATTGTCCCAAAATTAAAATTCAGTGTTTGAAATAGATGACCGTATGTCTGTGTGTGTTTCAAATAGATGACAGTGTTCCTACACAGAATGGTACAATCTAAGGTTTAAAATTATCCTTTTCGATTCCAATGATTGTCTACTGCGTAATAATTGATCCTGTTACTACAGCAAAAGTAAACCCTTTCAATCCTGAAGCCCGGCACAGATACTTATGCAAAAAACGCAGCTCCTGATGAGATGGCTCATAATGAGCCACCTTTCAGGATATATTACTTGCCATCCTGATGACGCTTTTAAGCTAGATACTATATTTAGTAGAATGGACGTGCCCAAAGTCAGTGATGGAATTGTCTACTCCAAAAACTCAGGGGTGAAAGGGTTAAAGGGGGTAAATAAATCAAAGCACTGGCAGCACCGATAGGTCGAGTATCTCTGAGTGTAGATTGGAAAAATGTCCCTGAAGGGGAACTTAAACTGTTTCGTTTAACCTTTAAATAATTATACCCAAAGTAAATAGTGTAGACTTTGATCAGACACCGCGTTCTGATATGGGTCTACACTGTTTGCAAAACCCAATACATAATTCCAGTCCAGATTCCACAGATAACTCTCTTACATGTACTCTGAACTCACAGCGAATACAAATACCCCACCCCGGCCAATTTTTTTCGCAAATGACCGCTACTTGGATTTCCTAAAACACGCCATGTAATTTTGACCCCCTTAAACCCCTAAAGTATCTGGGGATTACCTGAATAAGATCGGTAACGTCCATACCCAAATACTTGTAGAATTCTTCTTGTTGTTCTTGCTCGTCGACACACTGTGTCGTGTAGACGGTATCCCGATCGCAGCCAATCCCAGAATGCTCCAGAGCCGGAACTCTTGCTTTAGTTCAACCAATGCACGCCGTCGGTGAGTCGGCCTACGCTGACCGGAGGTTTCGGCCAACCACTACACTCCTCCCCACTTTATTTTAAGGAGTGCAACCTGGCGTCGTCGTTGAAGCTGGAGTAGGCTGGTTTGGCAAAAATTCAGAAATTTGCCCATCTGCTGGAGCACTCCATTCACCACTGCCCCCTCCTCAATGCTGAGAAGGAAGGATCCCATTGTCGGAATATGGGAGACTCGCATTGCACGAGGCTACCCAGATGCCTGTTGGTCGTCGAAGTAGAGGAGACTCGCATTGCGCGAGACTACCTCCAACACCTCTGTCCAGGTCTGACCTCTGACATCAGCAACCAAGTTGGCAACCATTCCCAGTAGTACTGGTGACGAGAAACGGAGAATCGGTCTCTAGTAAGAGCTTGTCCTCTGGTATAGTAGTCGCAGATAAGATTGACTAGGCGGAGCTATCGTTTGTACCTACCTTAGGAATATTCCATTAGCAAAAAGGTAAACCAAGTCACCGGATTGTGTGAATTCAACTGTAACACAAGCATAGGTGTGGCGTATATCACCATTTCGTCCGCTTTTAGAAAGCGTGCGAAAGGCACTCTACCGATTCTTCTGGTGGACTCAGCGAATTTGATATACATGTATATTGACAACACCTGAATAGCTCCGCCTAGTCAATCTTATCTGCGACTACTATACATGCCGTAGAGCTTCTCTGCTGGCAGCTTTGAAGTTCTTGACTAGTCCAGTGAATCCAAAGCGCGTGTTTGGGAATTCACCAAGCCATTTCTCCATCAAATTCTCAGCTTCCTTCAAAGCAGTGCAGGCGAATCCTCTGTTCAGAAGACACTACTACTTTCAGTTGATACAACAGCTCGTAATAGCCAACTCCTGACTGGGCTCCTGACATCCGTCTGGCATGAAGAACTAGGACATGTGAGGGCTGAAGGTGCTTCAGTACTCTGTCCAATATCACATGCTGGAGTCCCCACGTTGATGGATCAGAAATGTGTAATCCAATCCTACCTCTCCAAAGGCCCTAACTTGCGGGTACGTCAGACATTTTCGAAACGCTTCGAAATCTGACTCCTTGTAAGAGTTCACGTACTTCGGGTGCATTCCGATGGCGACGGCGAACCCCTGTGTCTTCAAATCTTGCACGGCTACCCGGGATGGGTATGTGCCTGGGTCGCAGAACACAGCAATTCCACCAGTCAGCTTGAAGCGGAAGTCCCTGTCTGGGCGAATTGTCCTACAGATCTCCTCCACAGAAGCGTTGGGTCTGTTCAGGTTTCTCCGGGTCCTGTCGAGGTTAAAGTGACTATCAATTCCCTCTGGAAGGCTTTCTGCCTCATCCACGTGGCGCTGATAGGGTACCTCTCTACCAGGTCCTGTCTATCCCTATCGTTCAAGCAGGCAACCGCCACCAGAAGAACTCTCAAATGCAAAAGAACGACCGAAGAGTTTGCAGGCACCAAATGCCAACTCCTCAGGAACGGGATTCCCTTGAAGCTGGCACATGGCAGCCATAGCTCTGGATTGCTGAATGGACGCGTGGTACCGTCCCCAGCGGATCTGTCTCAGGTCGTTCACGAAATCAGTCAGCGAACTGAGATCCGACACTGAGCCCAATATCTTGCTCTCACAGATCTTCAGGGCGCTGATCCGTCTCCTGATGAGTTCTTCTGTCGGCTCCAACTGGTCGTCAAAAATACCAGGCAGATGTGTAGCCGCATGCATCCTTGATACTTGTTCCTGACATCTGACGATGGGGCAACGTTCGATCTTGTCAGAGGTTTCGGTTGTACTTGCAAATGTGGCCATAGCGCTTCTAAAACTCGTCACTGAAGTCGCTGTGTCCGACCTCTCCGGCTTCCTTGGGCGATACTCTGAGCGTCTTCCCTGACTCCTGGCTGGCAGTGGAGAATGCTCCACCCTCCTTTCATGCAAGCCTTTGAGACGTTCGTGACGGGTCCGACGAACGGGAGATATGGTGATCCTTTAACGACCCTCCCTACGACCTGCAGGGGACGATGGTCTCTTCACAGGTCTCGCAGCTGATCTGCTCCTGTGTCTTCTCCGTGATGGATCCCTTGGCTTGCTCGATGACTCCGACTTCTTCCGAGGTGAGGTTCTACGGATGCAACGCTCCTTCTGTCTATGGGTCGAAGATACAGGGAAGGCTTTAGAAGTCGGTGATCCTTCTACAGGCTTCTTCAGTGGTTCTGGGGTGGGGAAAGGCACTGGCGATCTTCTCCGAGTAACCTCCTCCTTGGTAATTTCCTTTGTAGTCTCCTCGACAACAATGCTGCTGCCGGGGATATCCCTCCCCACGATCTGGCGTCTGGCTACTGGACAGTGAGTGAGTGAGTGTTTGAGTTTTACGTCCCACCAACAGCTAAGGTCATACGGAGACGGGACCTCGGTTTTAAAGACTCATCCGAAAGTCTGGAGAAGCCCGGGATCGATCCTGCGATCCCTGGTTTACAAGGCGAGTAGCGTAACCACTGCACCACGGAGGCTCCTAGGCTACTGGACAGCCTGAAATGTCAGGCCTAAGTAGGACATCCACATCACAGTCTTGAATTGGTAGGGAATCACTCCTACCAGGGGAAGATGTTAATAGGGAGACTTCCTCCTCCGCAGAGATGGCAATGTCCATAGGAACGTCTCTTGCCGCGTCGTACACCCGACCTTCAATGGATGGGTCGGTGTCCAGGCGTATTCTCTCACTGGACCAGACAGCATCGCGGATGGTTTCTTTGGCTGACGCTGCAGAGAACATAAATGCTGGTCTATCCACTCTGCGGAATGAAACTGCATGTCCTCAGCTTGTCTTGCCACACTCCTCAGCCACTGTCTGTTTCCTTTCCCTGGCGCCGGGCCAACCTCGCTTGTCGCTAAAGACCCTCCAAACGCATATTGGGAGTAGCCTCCGTGCAGAGCATCAGCTCGTGCACGATGCTGCTGTAACTGTACAGCTCTTGTCTTGTCTGTCTGTCATCTCGTTGAAGGGACGAATGAACCTGAAGGATAGTGTTGGTCTCCTTTGAAGCTGCCATGCTGTAGTGTCTGCAAATATAAAGAGGACTAGGTTACTGCCCTACCCCTGCGCTAGGGGTACCCATTAACTCGGCTGGTTCCCTCTGTGTCCCTTGCAATGATACTCGTCGATATCCAGTGCCTCCGTAAATGTGATGTTCACGCACGCACCATGGAACCATTCATCACAGCCGTCACACTGGATAATAAATCTGCCCTGCCATGGCCACAGGAGCAGTACACCGTGGCATCATCAGTCGCCATCCTCTGAGTACCATCAGGATTCTCCAGCCTTTTGGTAACCCAATCGGGTAGGTCGCAATCCTTGCAGGACTTCATCCGATCGTGGTTTACGACAAACATAGACTTTCGCAGCGATTAAGACAAATAATTTGTTCAGTCCGTATGAAGGCCTCCTAACTCATCAGTGCAACATCTCCGTGATCACAAATAATCTAACAACCACAGAGATGAAACAACGGTGAGGACTCGGCAGCAAGAAACCACGGAAATGCTGGAGCAAAAGAAAACCAACATGTAGACTCCGATGTGCCCCACCAGATACAGAGCATCAGGTACCAACCGACATTACCTTGAATTAGATCTCTCTAATTCTCAATGAGCCTTTATCAGCTTGGATTGCATGAGAAAGCAGAGAGTAAAGAGTTGAACATTTCTATTTTCTATCATTAATGATCTGAAAATGAAGTATAAATTCAGTCAAACTCGGTCCATATTAAAGCACTATTTATTGTAAATAACCTAGTTAAAACTATTATAAAGCAACAATATCATCTTGGGTCCTTTATTTTTTAATAACGTTTGAGTCACCTGACTCCTAATAACATAGATAATCGTCAAATTTTCCACATACCTTCTAACGAAAAAGTCACCATTTGTGGGTAAAAAAATCGAAAAAATCGGCATTTCAACAGACAATATTTCATTTTGCTGATTGGAGGTTTGAATCACTGTGTTCATAGAGCATTAAAACAAAACAAGTTAATTCTGAATAAGCTGGGTTTATAATTGGTTTTAATGAGGAAATGCAACAAAAGGCTGCATAATATATATTCGTCTGTTACATATACATGTCATTGAAGCAATAACTATTAAAATAAACTTTAAAGCAACAAAAGGTTCTACAAATGCGAGTACTGTTCAGAAATCGTCGCCATTTTTCTTCCACGTTCTGTTACATTCACGAAACAGTGTTTGTAAATTCTGAATAAACACACCATGTTTGTGATCAATATTCAACAAATATAATAAAAAACTATTGTTATAATACTTATTCTTAATGATGATCGATATATTTTTCATAGATGACTCATATTTGCGGTTGTTTATCGCGGATAATTATTGCTTTCTACTCGACTGATTTTCAGCAACTCCAAATGGACATGCTGAAAATCAGTCGAGTAGAAAGCGATAATGGACATAGGAAGTGCCGTAAGCAATTTCAGCACCCGCGACATGAAAATTATCGGAAACGGGTATTGATGGGTCCGAGGTATTACGTATTCTGGACACCGAGGCGAACAAATTCTACGATAGTTCTAATCAGTTATACGATGCTGCTCTCTTTTAACTGGAGGTTATACTCAGCATGCTCTTCGTCCTTTCATCGATTCTGAAATTAATCTCAAACGTCATTATATTTTAAGTAATGTTGGTTGGTGCCTGATGCTCTGTCTCTGGTCGGGCCCATCGGAGTCTAACTGTTGGCAGCATTTCAGTGGTTTCTTGTTGTCGAGTCATCACCGTTGTTTAATCTTTGTGGTTGTTTGATTTTTTGGTGTACTAATGAGTTAGGAGGGCTTCACGCGGACTGAACAAAGTATTTGTCTAAATCGCGACGGAAGTAAGGGCGAGGATTGTGGTCACGTAAAATCGATTTAAGCAACCCCCACCCCCCACAAGGGGAATTCGTTTCACTGACCGTTCCAAGGCGTTTTTTCTGTTGCGGATTATTTTTGTTATGGTTTGTCTTTGAGTGTGTGTATCGCTTATATTATTTTGTTTTGGATAGCCAATTGGTCATTTTGTGGGAAAGTAACTGTCCTTTTGGTTTGATGGGAGCTGTTGGGTAACTGTATCGATTCCTGGTCATTGCCTTCTCTTCTATTCTTTAATCACTTAACGTGAAGAAAGTCTGAAAAATTCCATATTTTTATTAATTACCACGAGCATTTACTTTTTTTGGCAATTTTAACCGCCTGAGCGAGGATGTTTTGAAGATTAAAAATCATGGTATACCCCCATCCCCCGCCCCGTAAAACCAAAATTTCATAAATGAAGTAGGGTATTTGAATCTTGAGTCTTTGAATCGACTGCCTATTCGAAATTCGCAAAATTGCAGTATGTTTCCTCTGGCTTTCTTTGCCGGATCATTACAGGGTCACTGATGAGGCTTTATTAGCCGAAACTACGTAGTATGACCCATCTTCTTTCTTATGAATTTTTTCATTGCTCTTAAAGGAACTCATTTTTGATTTTTATTTGCCTTCACTGCAGCTGGTGATGTGCCGTGTGGCGGCCGTAAAACGTCTCCCCGTACATCAACCATAGTGCAGTTTATATTTTACTTTTGGTCCTTTGAGATCAGCGTGAATATTCTGAGAAATCAGAAATAAATAATTAGTTTAGACTCATATTCTAGACAGGTTTTTAATTATTTGGACCCCATTTTGATTTATATCAGTCTTTGAATCGACTGCCTATTCGAAATTCGCAAAATTGCAGTATGTTTCCTCACGCTTTCTTTGCCGGATCATTACAGGGTCACTGATGAGGCTTTATTAGCCGAAACTACGTAGTATGACCCATCTTCTTTCTTATGAATTTTTTCATTGCTCTTAAAGGAACTCATTTTTGATTTTTAATTTACTGTAAAATTCCTTAAAATTCCGACACCTTCAGAACTTGTCGCGACACTCTTGAAATTTCAAGCAGTTTGATCTAGGTCTGTACTGTCTGCTTTGGACTATCAGTCTCAATACTAAGAATCGTGACGATACTTGTGTGTATTTTGCCCGGATGCATTATGAAAACACGCCTATTCATCTTTCTTGTCCTTTGGGATCATTGATTCCATTGTGGAATTTTGAAAATATCTGAGGGTCACTGATGAGGCCTAATTGGCCTAAACTAGCTAGTCTGGCCCAGAAAACATGTACACTCCAGATGTTTGGTTCTGTGGTGTATTCCTTGCTTCCAAGTGATAACCCTTTTATAGAACATATTTACCGCAAAAAAAAATGGAAATTTTCAGAAAAAAAAAATCGTATATTTTTCATATTTCTGCTCAGAACATAGATGTGGGAACTCGTTAGAACCACCTTAGGAGGCGGTTCTAACGAGTTCCAACAACCTATGTTGGAATTCTTTTGAATTAAAATCAAATATGTACATTTTTGAATTGAAGTTTATCGTCCCTGTCAACAATATAAAGGTCATTTTAGAGACGTCGCTGCCTATTTTGTTGGACTTTTACCCGACCTTGAGATGAAATGAAATCTCAATCCCTGTCGCCTATTCAAACCAATAGAGTTTATAAACATGGATGCACCGCTTTACCTGGGCAGGCTTAGATCCTCTATGCAGTTTACCAGTACTCATGTGCGGTCGGTTTCAGCTCTGCGTGGAAGTATTATGCAGTCCCTCCATTTTTTCAGACCCCGATGGGCGGGGCCACATTTTTTTAATTACGTAAATAAACAAATATTGTGGAAATTTGCTAGATCACTATATGAAGAGAAGTAACCCAATTCCTGAAGTATTTCAATGTCACAGTGGTTAATTTCCTTAGTTGGTACCGGGTGGAGGCTGCATCCATTCATATTGAAATTGAAATTATACGTATGCAGGCTAACGTGACAGGGCGTTGTTTATTTATATATTAGGTAGGTAGGTTTTAACCGCCTGCCCAGGATTAGTGGTGTGAGTCTGAACGTCCATGCATATAAACCTGACTGGTTTCATTGGGCATTAGGGCTTGAGATGTCATTTCATCTCAATATCGGGTAAAAGTCCCAAAAAATTGGAAACAGCGTCTCCAAAATGACCTATACCGTGTTGACGGGGACGTTATCCCTCAGATCAAACAAAAAGTAACATTAAAGTGCGCTGTTTGGTTTTTATTTTTCTCTCAGTGTTTAAGTATTTATCTCTATAATGGGTCTTTCTGCTTTCATGGCTGTTTGTGTCTTTTTGCGTCTTCTTCCTTTTGCATATTTTTCGCATTTTTGCATGCTATCGTGACAGGGCGCTGTTCTTTTTTCCTCCATATACCTGAATCTGTCAATAAAATGGAGGTCTTTTTGCGTCTTAAAATTTTTGCTTTACACATATGCATGCTTATGTGACAGTGCGCTGTTTTGTGTTTTGTTTGTCTTTTCTATCAATATATATTTACTTGTCACTATAATGGGGTCTTTTTGTTTGTTTTCTTCTCAATATATATACTTATTAGTCACTTTATATAATAGCGTCTTTTTGCTTTTGTGTATTTGGGGCATTTTTGCATCTTTTTGCGCTCTTTTGAATCTTTTTGAGTAACACATAGGCAGGCTGACGAGAAAAGGTGCTATCTTGTGTTTATTTTTCTATCAAAATACATTAATTTTTCACTATAATGGGGTCTTTTTGCAAGTTTTTACTAAAAACAGTAAAGTTCCGATATTAAGACCACCTGAAATTAAGACTAATTCTTCTTCAAAAAGCTTATTTAGAAGAGTGCAGTTATTCTTTCTTCGAATTTCCTGCACGCAATGTTCTCTGGTCAGGGACCACTTTTGAGACTGTTCAAAAGTGTTCTTCAAGACCACTTTTGAACCGTCCCAAAGGTGGTCTTAATACAGGATTTTTTCTGTTTATACTTATTTGTCATCATAATGGGTTCTTTTTTCGCGTCTGGTGGTCTTTTTTGGTCTTTTTGCGCCATTTTACGTTTTTGTTTTTTTATTGTTCCATTAAACATCAAATTTATTACTATTATAGGGTCTTTTTGCTTTTTCGGGGTCTTTTGCGTTTTTCCGCGTCTTTTTGCGATTTCCGCGCCTTTTTGCAGCTCGGGTCTTCTTTCGGTAGGGTATAAAAGTCAAGGCCGGGCCGAGCCGCCGAGCCAAAAATGCCGATCCAAAAATTTTATATTTCCTCTCTTGCTACAATGACGATATATATTGTAGTCAGTTTGGTATAAAATTATTATGAATAACACATTTGATAACTGCACGAAGGTTCATCTCTCTACATTGTTTTATTTTCTTGTGATAACTATTTTTTCCGAAATCCCTTTTATGTATTTTAATTTGTTTGTATGTTGTATAATTTTGTGAACTTATTGAATAAGTATGTTTAAATCAATTATAGTATTATCATTTTTCCCGGCCTTGGCTTTTATCCCCCTTGGTTTCGAAAAAAAAAAATAAAATAAAAAAATAAAAATAAAAAAAAAAACGGTTATTACAAGAAAATAAAACAATTTAGAGTGATAAACCTTCGTGCAGTTATCTTTTTTTTTTTTTTTTTGATAATTTGGTACCAAATTGACTACAATATATCTTAATTATAACAAGAGACGAAATATAAAATTTCGGATCGGCATTTTTGGCTCGGCGGCTCGGGCCGGCCCTGGATTTTATACCCGACCGGGTGTTTACGGCCATTTTAACTACGGTGCGTAAATTTACCGGAACGGACCTAATTACCGGAACGTACCGGAACGGATCCATTTTTCGCCCATTTTATGCATTTTCATTATTACTTTTTATTTTTTTCACCTGCATATTGAGCTGATCATTAAATGAATACCATTTTTTAAAGTCCTTTGGTTTCCTTGTGCAATATTTTGAAACTTAAACATTGTTACATTGCAGTTTTTATTTATTTTTAGATTATTATCAAATTATCAAACTCCAAGGGACGGGAAATTTCGATTTGAAATAACAGTATTTTGAGACAAAAGGATTCGAAATCTAATAGGAAAAAGAAGAACTGAAAAGTGCCCAAAATCTAGTTTCACTTAAGCAATAGTTTGAGATATCAGTGTAACGAGAATGAACTGTAACATGACTCAAAATATCGAAAGAACATCCAGTTAACAAGTCCGTTAAATAAAGACCCCACAAACCTCACTTATATAGAAAAAACTGGGTCCACGGAGATATTCATTATTCTCCATACTTTTGCTCAAAACAATAGATTGTGGGTACTCGTTAGAACCGCCTCGATGGAGCGGTTCTGACGAGCACCCACAACTTATGTTTGCAGTATAAATAAGAAAAAAATATCACAGATTTTCATCAGAAAACTCAAATTTTTTGAGATATGAAAGAATGCATTCTGTCACACGTATGTGTTATCGTAATGTTAATTAATAAATGGATTCGTCTTGACTTGATAGATTTTGTAAGGTAACCGGGCACTTAAAGCACATAGGGGTTACCCCGCTGGATTCGTAAAATGGTGAGATATTTATATAAAAGGCATACGTCTATGCCCGATATATCTATATGCATTAGAGTGCCATACTATCTGGTTCTTGAAATAACTATTTGGATGAATATCGGTAATGTTCTTCAACTTATTGCTGGTCCAAACACCACTTGTTAAAGTGATTGTGGTGGCTTAGACGCACTGGGTGAGATTATTGTGAACTGATTCATATTCCACATTTTACAAATTAATTTGTGAAAAAGAGCATGCACAATGTGTTTATAAAATGAAAATAGTGTGTATTTTATATAAATTTCCTAAAAATATGGTGGAAACCGGGGTGAAAATGGTCCGTTCCGGTCCGTTCCAGTAATTAGGTCCGTTCCGGTAAATTTACGGGTCGGGTATGAAACACCCTTCCCGATCCCGATTCCGATCCGAAAATCCCCGATCTAAAATTTTCTATTTGCCCTAATTCATTAAGTAGAATATATTTTAAGCACTTTTTGTGTTCATTTTATTACTTTTAAGTATTTTAATCATTATTTTTGTATATTTTGTTTAAATATGTCCAATTTGTGATTTTATCCTAAATTATTCCTCTCTCAGGGGTATGAAAGACCCTGCCGATTTTTCGTAAAAATGTTTACGAAAAATCGGCAGGGTCTTTCATACCCCTGAGAGAAGAATAATTTAGGGTAAAATCACATATTGGACTTATTTAAACAAATTATACACAAATAATGATTAAAAGCTTAAAAGTAATAAAATAAACACAAAAAGTGTTTAAAATATATTCTAATTAATAAATTAGGGCAAATAGAAAATTTTGGATCGGGGATTTTCGGATCGGGATCGGGAAGGGTGTTTCATACGGTTGTGGGACAACTCGGCACATAGCAAACTCGGCACATGACAAACTCGGCACATATGTTACCTCCCTTCCATTATCTACCTTGGTAGATCATATGCATAGCTTCTAGGTTTATAACCACTCTCTGACAATTGCGTCAGGGAGTCGACTCTTTGGCTCAGGGGTAAGAGCAGTGGACTGTCACCCGAGCGTCCCGGGTTCGAATCCCACCATAGGCGGGGATTTTTTTCAGGCTATGCATCTTTCCTTTGTTACGGCTTTCGGGTCGTAAGATGGGGGCTCGTCCGAAATGCCAGAATTGGCTTGTGCCGAAGTTGGCATCCTTCACGTCATCATAAATGATGACTTCCTTGAAGAGGGGGTGTGTTACCTCCCTTCCATTATCTACCTTGGTAGATCATATGCATAGCTTCTAGGTTTATAACCACTCTCTGACAATTGCGTCAGGGAGTCGACTCTTTGGCTCAGGGGTAAGAGCAGTGGACTGTCACCCGAGCGGCCCGGGTTCGAATCCCACCATAGGCGGGGATAGACATAACAAACTCGGCACATGACAAACTCGGCCTATACTCGGCACATAATTAGCTGTTTGGGTCAATTATCTATTGTTCAATTGGTAATGATAATTGCATAACCAAACAAATAATCAAATTAAAGTTACCTGTGAAATAGGGACCAACTAAATAGGGAGCAAACATCAATATTTAATGGAGTAGATCTTTATTAAAAAACAAAATATGAAGATTTTTTTTTTCAATACAATTTCAACTATTTAAGTTTCAAATATTTAAATTGTTTCTAAAATTTACCAGCGAATAAATCTTTAAAAAAACAAGACATAGGTTGTGGGTACTCGTTAGAACCGCCTCAATGAGGTGGTTCTAACAAGCAGCCACAACCTATTTTTATTGAAAACAAGGAAAAAATATCGTTTGACAAGACGCCCATCAACTCGGCTGGGCAATCTCTTGTTTGACAATACGACCATCAACTCGGCTGGGCAATCATGGGTCGCAATGAGTCCCAAATATCATATTCACAGCTTTAGTCATCGCCTGATTAATCAGATAATTAGTGTAGCAATTAAGTCATATCCAGAGCTTATTGATCGATTTAAATGATTTGTTTTTAAAATGCAAAAAAAAAAAAAAAAAAAAAAATAGAAACTTTTTTTTATTTAATAAGCATACATATAATTATTATAAAACAATAATAATAAAACAGGCAAATAAAGTATTACTGTACAGCTTAATAACCATTATAACTATTGTGGGCCGAGTTTGCTATGTGCCGAGTTTGTAGGGGCCGAGTTGGTTATGTGCCGAGTTGGGTATGTGCCGAGTTTGCTATGTGCCGAGTTGTCCCGACACCTTTCATACCCGACCAAATTTACGCACCCTTTAACCGATGTACCTAAATACAGTAATGATGCGTAATGTGGCGTAATGATGCGTAATGTGGCGTAATATAGCGTAATGATGCCTAAAATGGCGTAGTGATGCCTGAAAAAGCATAATGATGCGTAATGTAGCCTATTTTATGAATTTATATATTTACTCCAGAACAGATAAAGTTTTTTTCCCGCATCCTGATGCCCACAGTCAATAGCCCAACTCCCAGTGAGGTTTTCGCGATCCATGGTGGAGATAAACTAATAGAGTTTAGAATCGCATCGTTGAGACGGTTCTAACGAGTACCTACAACCTATATATTGGTATAAGTTGTGTGCGCTCATTAGAACGGCCTCGCAGAGGCGGTTCTAACGAGTTCCCACAACCTATGTCTTTTCTCTCTCGCTAAAATCCGTTGAAGTTTTCTTATTAATACTGCAAAAAACAAAATCGTGGGCGCTCGTTAGAATCACCTCGTTGAGACGGTTCTAACCGAGTGCCAACAACCTATGTCTTGGTATAAAATGTGTGCGCTCATTAGAACCGCCTCGTTTTTTTTTGTTGTTGAAGTTTTTATATATCGTTGTTACTCCATAACACATCAATGGCTCACATTAACTTTTTTCGCCAAAGTAATGAAAACCCCGTAAACCCCATTTTTTCTCTGCATCAAGTGTGGTTTAGAGGAACGTTCATTACACGGACTTATTAATTAACCCGATGTGATAACATTCTTATGTAATATATGAAAATATTTCGTATTTCTATTCCAAACATAGATTGCAAATGCGTACTCTTATCATTGAGGCGGCTCAAACTGTACCACAACGTATGATTGGAGTATAACCATGAAAATAATGCATAGGCGACCTATATTAACCCCACATCTTATCAGGTTTAACAACTTAGCGAATAATATATTAGTTTTTGGCTTATTATCAAGATCTATACTTGCAATGTAAGGGAAAGAACACAAAATATTGTTCAAAGAATACAATCACAAATTATGTCATATTCATTCCAAAATGACGATAAGTCCAATATATCTTTCTGTTCATTTTAATTTTCTTTTTTTTTCTTTCTTTCTTTCTTTCTCTATTAAATGATTTTCGCACCTTCTTTAATTGGGCGCGTGATTAAAGGTGGTCGTGCTGATTTATATTAACATGATTTTCACACCTGAAGTGAGACGGGCAGGTATCCATTGTTTAATAAAATGCCATTATGGATTATCGGCATATCAATTAAAGCAGACAAGACATCATACACTGTATCATTATAGACACATGCCGAATTACAAAGTCATTAAAATTCACACGTTGAAGTCCGTTCATTTGTATTTATTTGGTTCGATTAATTTGGTTTGATTGTAATTATATCACTGTTAAAGACCACTTTAGAACAGTCCCGAGGGTGGTCTTAATATAGGAATTTTACTGTATTTCCATCATGAAAATACGCTTATATATTATGGACCGTTGAACGACACTTTTATACAGTAAAACTTGGGTTCATAGGGGTATACATTATTTACCGTATTTCTGCTCTAAACATAGATTGTGAGTACTCGTTAGAAACGCCTCACACAATCTGTATTTTGAGCTGAAATGAGCCAGCGCACAGCAGAACCTACCTACGTTAATGCTTTGCGACCAGCGAAGACTCAGATCAGCCTGCGCATTAGCGCAGTTTGATCACAGCCTTCGTTGTTCGCATGTGCGGGCTATTCAAAGAGAGATACACGGCTTCTTGTCTTAGTGAGTAAATGAGCGAACTGATCTGGATATTTGAAGGTAGCACGTTTTTATGTAGGTTTTGTCGCGCGCTGGCTCAAATATGAAAATAATATCAGAATTGTTCTGATGGAAATGGTAATAAATTTTCAATATATTTGAATAGGCGTGTTTTCATAATGATTGAGATATATTGTGTGTGTCTGTTCTCTTGGTGTTCTTGAAATGGTTGTAAATATATAAGATTATGTATCGGTTTGTTTTGTTTGTTTGTTTGATTTGAGGTTTAACGTCCCCGTCAACACTGTAAAGGTCATTTTGGAGACGTTGCTTCCAATTTTGTGGGACTTTTACCCGACATTGAGATGAAATGACATCTCAAGCCCTGTCGCCCAATGAAACCAATAGGGTTTATTAGCATGGACGGTCCGCCTCGCACCGCGGTTCCTGGACAGGCTTAGATCCTCTAAGGGGTTTACCAGTACTAGTGTGCGGGCTGGATTCAGCTCTGCGTGGAAGCATTGTGCAGACCATATATTTCTTCAAGCCCCTATGGGCGGGGCCAATGTATCGGTTTGTACTTTGTTATAAAAAAATATTACATTTAGATTTTCCAATGCATAACAATATTTGGCTGACTCTATAAAACCAAGACCACCTCAAGTGGGTTATTTGTACGATTTATTGTACAAAGTTGGGAAACAACTTGTCGCCTCAAGTGACAAGGCTGTGGCTTCTAGCCCCGACTTTGTACAGTCAACAAAAATAATTCAATGACATATTTACAGCTTCGGGATACAACTGGTCACCTTAAGTGACC
The DNA here is from genome assembly GCA_963580285.1 of Lucinisca nassula. Classification (NCBI taxonomy): domain Eukaryota; kingdom Metazoa; phylum Mollusca; class Bivalvia; order Lucinida; family Lucinidae; genus Lucinisca; species Lucinisca nassula. Next base: position 95,873,325 of record OY757025.1, on the reverse strand, counting down.
AGGCTGTGGCGTCTAGCCCCGAATATTGTAATTCAAAGTGTTTATATCTTAGTAAAGTAAATTTAAAGCAAAGTCAGGATACAACTGTCCACCTCAAGTGGCCAGGCTGTGGCTTCTAGCCCTGACTATTGTGTTTTAACATAGACACCTCAAGTGGCTATTGTCACTCATAAGAGAAAATATTGTTATGCACTGGAAAATTATCGGAAGTTGGTTATACGTGTTTCAAGAGTGCGTATAACCAACTCCCGAGAAAAGGAAATGTAAAAAATAAAATAACAAAAAAAATAAAAAATAAATAAAAAAATAAAAAAAATAAAAAAAAGTATATAAAGAAAAAAAAAATGAAAAAATTCAGCAAAAATATCCATGTTTATAAAAAAAAAGGAAAAAAAAAGGCTGGTAACTGTTGCTAGAATCGAGAGGCTAAGAAATGGTCTGCTTCAGTTACAGCAACAAGACCTAGTCAGACCTCCACGCGACACAAGAGCGACGTCAGACAAAATGAAGACTAAACTATTCATACTGGAGATAATCCTTATGCATTTATCATGCACAAAACAAATACGTTCGCTCTTGTGCGGTGCCAGCTGGAAACGATAATATATTATCTATAGGATAACATGACAGGTCGCTTATTAATTGGGATGGTATCTCATTCGACATCAAATTATCTAAAAAAACAAAAAAAAAAAAAAAACGTTCCTTTCGTAGCGAAAATCGTCCGTTCGCGAAAGGAACCTTCCTTTTAGACATCCGTCTTCTTTTAGACATTTTGGAGTAACAAGTCGGTAACAAAGATAGGTGGTCATTTTCAGGCATAAATTGTTCATCTTTACGCTGCATTACGCTACATTACGCATCATTACGCTACATTACGCATCATTACTGTTTTAAGACAGACCCCCCTTTAACTAGTTCCGGTTGCGCAATCTGGCGCGAATCAGTTTTGTTTACATTTGCGCGCAAAACAAAAAAAGACGATGTCAAACATTCTACAAACTTATAATTTCCAAAACACCTTAAATGCATTGTCAGCATTAGAGAAGCAATTAAAATGCAGCTCATGGTAAATTTTGATCACGAACTTGTAATTGTTTAGGTCATTTGTCCATTAAGGTATATGCAAATGTGAACCAGACACGTGAGCTAAAATTTACGGTTGTTTATAATGTCGACAAGTTTCTAGAAAAGCAACTCATAATGTTCCAAATTATATGAATAATCATAAAATATGCTTATTAAAAAGTGTATTTCTGTTTTTAGAAGAAAAAATAATAAATTACTTTATTAGAAAATTACCTTTCAAAATGGTCAATTTTTGAACATCGGTTTCTCCATTGTCCTTCCTCGGAAACATTCAGTTTTTACATTAACCTAAAGTATATTCCATGTCCTAGCAAGGACGAGAAGTAGTTTTTCCAAAAACTTCCACAATAACAATATATCCATTCTTTTAAACACCCATCGAACGGTCATTTTGACAGCCATTACTATATACATGGTTGGTAAATTCTCCAGGTAAAACAGGGGTATAAACATGCTAATCGTGGGTAAAAATATCCTGCACAACGGATTTTATTCTAACTATTTTTATGCCTAGATCATGATTTCCTTTATTCTTCCGTTAAGTTGGTAAATATTATTATGCATTAAATAAATACAAGAGGGGAAAATTGTTTGATTTGTCCAAAAGCCATAATAACGATTTGACAGAATTTTTATTATCGCTACGCATATTTACCCCAGTGCTAAATTTAATCCGTGCGTCATACTGTGTACATGGATGACAATGTATAGTGAACTCTACATGTTGATAGGGGTTCTATCGGCATGGATATAATGTTATAATGCCAGTTTTTGGAAAAATCACGTCTCGTCGTTGCTAGTACACACACTAAAGTATATTCTGGTGTAAAAATGGTATGTTTCTAATGAAGGACAATGGAGAAACATACGTTCAAAAATGGACCATTTTTAAATGTAATTTTCTTACAAAGTGAATATTTATTTTTTTCTTCCAACAACAAAAATACATTTTTAATATGCATGTTTTATATTTATTCTTTTAATTTGGAACATCATTGGTTGTTTTTCTAGAAATATGTCAACATGCTAAACACCCATGAATTTTAGCCCACGTGCCAGGAAGACATTTTCATAGTCCTTAATCGTGGCCACAAACGGTTGTGGGACAACTCGGCACATAGCAAACTCGGCACTACTCCCATACATGTGAGTTCGGGTAGCCTGACTTTTATTATTTACGTTTTTATACTGATATTTTCATTTTTGTTTTCATTGTCACATGGCCAACTATAAATAAAAATGAAAACGTCCGATATAAACAAAAACGTAAATAGGGCCATTGACGTTCTATATGTAGAACTAATATTTAAGTTGTTTCTTAAATTTACCAGTGAATAAATCTTAAAAAAAAAAAAAAAAAAAATAGACATATGTTGTGGGCACTCGTTAGAACCGCCTCAATTAGGTGGTTCTAACAAGCACCCACAACCTATTTTTACTGAAAACAAGGAAAAATATCACTAATTTTCACCAGAAAATTAGCCGTTTTGGGATGTGAAAAAATGCACTAGGAACGTACGGGTGTATCATCATAATGCAGTTGCGCCTGAGCATTCGCTGTGTGCATATGCGATAAGTACCAAAATCTCGTGTGCTCGATCGTTTAGAGCTGAAATAGCAAGTTTCATGTAAACCCATAGCGCAGACATACAGATATCATGAGAACTTTGCTTATGTAACCACACCTTTGAAAATGAATACAAACGGTCAATGTTATAGAGCAGAAATAAGAAAAGACGTTCTCATATCAATGTCTGACAATGAGTCCCAAATATCATATTCATAGCTTTAGTCATCGCCTGATTAATCAGATAATTAGTGTAGCAATTAAGTCATACCCAGAGCTTATTGATTTAGATATTTATTTTTTAAAATGCAAAAAAATAATCTAGAAACTTTATTTTTATTTAATAAGCATATATATAATTATTATAAAATAATAATAATAAAAGAGGCAAATAAAGTATTAATGTACAGCTTAACAAGCATTATAACTATTGTGGGCCGAGTTTGCTATGTGCCGAGTTTGTAGGAGCCGAGTTGGTTATGTGCCGAGTTGGCTATGTGCCGAGTTGGCTATGTGCCGAGTTGTCCCGATACCCCACAAACCACAGGACATGGACGTTTCACGAGAAAAGAGCACTCACAGTGGCCTAAATCCACCAATACCCTGCGGATACTTGTTAGAACCGCCTCTGCGAGGAGGTTCTAACAAGGTCCCACGATATATGTTTTTTATTAGAAATAAGAAAAATAATGCACAATCCTCTATGACCCTGTTTTACTGAATAATTATGTGGGGGTTCTCTTTTCTGATAGGAGCTTTTTTCGTGACATACTTCCGGTTCTAAAAATAGAACGGGAAAAGCCCTGGCCATCAACTGTCGTATTGCTTCAAGGCAGTGGGACAGATAAAATGTTAATTACAGCGTAAAACAGTAGAATTCCTTTAAACTTTTGACAAATTCTAATGTAAGATAATGAGAGAAACACTGATATGCTGTTATCGAGTTTCCACAATCTACCATTTTGAGCAGAAATAAGAAGAATAATGTTTACCCCTGTAAACCCCAGTTTTACTATATAAAAGTGGGGTTTTAGAGGGTCAAATTTGCATAGACTTGTTTTCATGATGGCAAATCCCAAGTGTTATTTTTAGTTAACTGCTTTAAAGATATATTGTACGTACGACCCAACACGATCCTCTCTCTCTCTCTGAGAGTGTCATGGCCTGCATGCTCTCTCTCTCACTTAGCGTACCAACAATTAGCGAGCGTAGGTACATTTAAATAACTCCATGTCAACTGACATGTAAAGTGTCAACAACGTCGTGTCTACATCAAACCAACATCAAAGCGATGCATTGAATTTGACTTTGGAACGTCCATGAAACGTCAGAACGTTACGTTGGCGATAATACGGCGTTGCTTAATAAAATGTCATTTGCCCAGTGCTCAGACCCATCAAGACTCAGTGGGATTGGAACATTAAATTCAAAACAAACATAGAACACCCTTTCAGTGCATGAGAATGAAACATTCCTTTGCAAAGGCAAGATTTTACAGTAAAATCTGGTAGATTTGTCCAACCTGCCCAGTAGCCCCCGCCCATGGGGGCTTGAAGAAATACACGGGCTGCATGATGCTTCCACGCAGAGCTGAAACCGACCCGCACACGAGTACTGGTAAACTGCTTAGAGGATATAAGCCTGCCTAGGTAATGCGGTGCGAGTCGGCCCGCCTATGCTTACAAATCCTATATTGGTTTCATTGGGCGGCAAGGCTTGAGATGTCTTTTCATCTCAGTGTCGGGTAAAAGTCCCACAAAATTGGAAGCAACATCTCCAAAATGACCTTTACAGTGTTGACGGGGATGTTAAACCTCAAATCAAACAAACAAACAAAATGAACCTGCCCAGCCCTAATACATTAACCCATTTGGTCCTGGAAACACAAAAAGGGGTAAATGGCAAACAGTGCAGGCCCAGATCAGATGCAGCACAACGCGGCATCTATCAGGGCCCACACTATTTGCAAATTGATTGATTAATTGATTTGAGGTTTAACGTCCCTGTCAACACTGTAAAGGTCATTTTGGAGACGTTGCTTCCAATTTTGTGGGACTTTTACCCGACATTGAGATGAAATGACATCTCAAGCCCTGTCGCCCAATGAAACCAATAGGGTTTATTAGCATGGGCGGTCCGCCTGGCACCGCGGTTCCTGGACAGGCTTAGATCCTCTAAGCGGTTTACCAGTACTAGTGTGCTGGCCAGATTCAGCACTATTTGCAAAAAGTTAAGACATTTTCCAAATAAATTTTGAAGAAAATATACCTGGAATCTTCAATTTATTCAAATTGTACATAAGACAGATCGCTGGACATTTTTTAACTGCACTTTTAGACAGATCGTTGAACTGTTTTTTTTTGTTTTTTTTAATTGCACATGTAGACAGATCGATGGAGAGTTTTCTCAATAGATGGAGAGAGAGAGAGATCAAAGTTCGGTCCGTATGTGATAGTGAATAAAACGAAAAGTTACGTAAAAACTTATTTTGTTAGTAAGCTTTCGTGAATAACGGTATCTCAAGCCATTGACATGGGTCATTCACGAAGCGATTTCCGACAATTAAAAACGGATCCAGGATATCTGAATTTCAGTTATAAAAGCAAAATATCATTCTTTCCTTCTCGAGGAATAATTTTAATGTAAACAGGTATACTTTCTCTCAAAATGTCTGAATATTGTAAGCATTTTAAGTTCCGCCATTACATTTAATAGCGATGGCAATTTCAATTGACGGCCAGTGCTTTGCGCATGCGCAAGAATGATGTCATAAACGGAATTCCTAAAACCTCCTATATGATTGTGTCTAAAAAAAAGGAAACTCTTCATAGTTGCATCTTGTCTGAAACTATAAAATGCTAAATTATGTTTTAGACATTGTATGATTTGTATACATACTTCCAAAAATAATGAATAAATACAGGGTGTCCACGGTCAGGGAAATAGTCAGGGAAAAAAATATTTTTTCAAGGTCAGGGAATTGTCAGGGAATTTTGAAATTGGTCAGGGAATTTTGAACTTTAAGCAAAAGTCAGGGAATTTTGCAAAAAATCTGTCCATGAATGATAAAAAACATCAAAAATAAAGGCTAAGGCACTTTCTTCATGTTTGGCTTTTACCTTGATAATAATAATTATAATAACAATAATGTCTTGTCCCCTTCTTAAGTATTTCATTTGGTAAATTATTCTTTGAGAAGAAACTAAAGGGTGGTAAGGGTTGGCTATAGGGGAGGAGGAGGCCAACAGATCTCTTTGTATTTGGACATGCATTTCATTAGCTCACCCGTGAGGTAATAGTATATCAATGCTCCGGCGTCAGATTTTCAAATAAGTATATCTTTAAAGCAAATAGGCTAATCACGATTAAATTTCATGTGAAGCATTATCAGGTAGGGGGAAAATGCATAATGTTTTGGGGCAGATCAGATAGAAACTCTTGTTACCATGGCAAAATATAGCTCCCATAGACTTACAATGGGAAAAACTTAAAAAATCTTCTTCTCTGAAACCACAAGACCCAGAGCTTAGATATTGAGTATGTAGCAACATCAAGTGGTCCTCTACATCCTGCCCCTGGGATCCAAATTGGCCACTCCCCGGGCTCCTTAGCTTTCATAGACTAATAATGGAAAAGAATCTTCAAAAATCTTCTTCTCCGAACCCATAAAGCCCATAGCTCAGATATTTAGTATGTAGCAATGCAAAATGGTCACCTACATAAATCCTGCCAAACACGCCCCTGGGGTCAGAATTGGTCTCGCCCCGTGGCTCATAAGCTCCCATAGACTTACAATGGAAAAAAAAAACTTTAAAAATCTTCTTCTCTGAATCCACTAGGCCCAAAGCTAAGATATTTAGTATACTTCAACGTCGAGCGGTCCCCTACATAAATCCTGCCAATCATGCCCCTGGGGTCCAAATTGGCCATGCCCAAGGGCTCATTAGCTTCCATAGACTTATAATGGAAAAAAATACTTAAAAAATCTTCTTCTCCGAAACCATAAAGCCCATAGCTAAAATATTTAGTATGTAGCAACGTAAAATGTTCACCTACATAAATCTTGCCAGTCATGCCCCTGGTGTCAGAATTGGCCATGCCCCGGGGCTCATAAGCTCCCATTGACTAACAATGGAACAAACTTTAAAAATGGTCTTCTCTGAATACACAAGGCCCAAAGCTTAGATATATAGTAATTACCAATGTCAAGTGGTCCCCTACATAAATCCTGCCAATCACGCCCCTGGGATCCAAATTGGCCATGTCCCGGGGCTCCTTAGCTTCCAAAGACTTACAATGGATAAAAAGCTTCAAAAGCTTCTTTTCCAAAACCATAAAGCCCATAGCTAAGATCTTTACTATGTAGCAAAGTAAAATGGGCACCTACCTGAATCCCACCATTTGTACCATTTGCTCATAAGCTCCCATAGACTTACAATGGAAAAAATCTTCTTCTCTGAATCCTCAAGGCCCAAAGCTTAGATAATAGTAAGTAGCAAAGCCAAGTGGTCCCTTACATAAATCTTGCCAATCATGCCCTGGAGTCCAAATTGGCCAGGCCCCAGGGCTCCTAAGCTCCCAATTTTCAAATAAGTATATCTTTAAAGCCAGTTTTCTAATCATGATTAAATTTCATGTGAAGCTTTATCAGGTAGGGTGAAAAGAAGCAAACTGTTTTGGGGCAGATCAGATTGAAACTCTTGTTGCCATGGCCATATCTCTCATAGACTTACAATGGGAAAAGCATAAAAAAAAAATCTTCTACTCTGAAACCACAAGGCCCAGAGCGTAAGATATTTAGTATGTAGCAGCGTAAAATGGTCACATACATAAATCCTGCCAATCATGCCCCTGGGGTCAGAACTGGCCACACCCCGGGTCTAGGAAGCTCCCATAGACTTACAATGGAAAATATTTTAAAAATCTTCTTCTTTGAATCCACAAAGCCCAGAGCTAAGGTATTTAGAATGTAGCAAGGCCAGGTGGTCCCTTACATAAATCCTGCCGATCAGGCCCCTGGGGGTCCAAATTGGCCACGCCCCCGAGCTCCTTAGCTCTCATAGATTTATAAAGGAAAAAGCTTAAAAAAATTCTTCTCTGATACCATAAAGTTCATAGCTTAGATATTTACTATGTAGCCACCTGAAATGGTCAGCTACATAAATCCTGCCAACCATGCCTCTGGGGTAAAAATTGGCCATGTCCCAGGGCTCATTAGCTCCCATAAAGTAAAAATGGAAAACACTTTGAGATCATAAGACCCAGATCTTAGATATACAGTATGTAGCAATGTCAAGTGCTCACCAACATAAATCCTGCCAATCATCCAAAATAGCTATGCTCCAGGCCTCATTAGCTCCCATGGAAGTGTAGTGGAAAAAACTTCGAAATTCTTCTCTGAAACCATTAGGCTCTGAGCTTGGATATTTCATATGTCAAATCAAATCAAATCTTTTATTCACTCTGATTACAAATAAATGAGGCCTCTGTGGTGTAATGGTTATGCAACCCGCCTGATATACAAAGGATGGCAGGATAGATCCAGGGCTTCTCCAGACTTCCAGATGAGTCTTTAAACTGAAGTCCTGTCTCGGTATCACCTTAGCTGTTGGTGGAATGTAAAACTAAAATGCACTCACTCGCTCCTGTTGACTTATAATATGAAAAATTGAGAAATCTTCTTCTGAATCTATAAGGCCCTGAGATTAGATATTTAGTATTGTTGCAACATCAGTTGGTCATCAGCATAAATCCTGCCAGCTCCAGTGTTCAATCTAGGATTTGGAGTTTGGGGGCCCTCCGGGCCCACAGGCCTTGAAAAAGGGGGCCATTTGGAAATTTAGGGGGCCCTTAAATTATACTGTATAAAGTTGCCAGATTTTTCTTTTGGATTTGGCTGCATGATAAAAATGGACACAAAACAAGTTAAACATCACAGACAAAATGTATTTTGTTAGTCTATCTATCCATTTTCTAACTGCTTAATATCCGCAGATGCCTGATTACACTCTTCTGGAGTCCATGTCTGTTGATCCGAACATTGATATTTGCCCTTTTGTCTGTGGATTAACGATTTTGGATTAACGCTTTGGTACTACGACCTAAACTACTTGGTTCCATTTGCTCATTACCTCATTTATCCAGTACAAAGCAATGTGGATCAAGTATCTTTCTCAAGGGCTAAATGAATGTTTTATTTAGAATGAATGCCTGGAAGAGAAGAACTCTATAATAAATAGCACCCGCCTCGGTGTTTTGCGGTATTTCGGTCCGGTATTTAGCGTAAGCCGCACGGCGCACACAAATATTGCGTAAGCCGCCCGGCGCACACAAGTGTACCGAACAGGGCCGCATCCCCGGTAAACAAAACATCGATTTGGGTTTAAAATAAGAATTGTTACTAGTTTAACAGATAAAACAAAATGTTTTTCTAAGTTATTTTGATTGGGCAACATGCGGTTTTTGATAACCTTAGTAATACGCACCAGGCAGCCGAAAATCGTCAGAAAATCACAAAATTGAAGGAACAGTCTCTAAATTCTACAGTTGCGCCCGACAGGCCCATTGAATGATCTGAAGTGCGTCCTCATGTAAAATAGGGCCCAGGGCACAATGGCGCAGCCTAGATTGAACACTGCAGCTCTATGGCGTCCAAGTTGGCCTCTAGTGACTACCCTTGGCTCATTATCTCCTCATTGATTTATAATTGGATGACTTCAAAAAATCTTCTGCTCTGAAACCATGAGACAAACAGCTTTCTAAAATGTTCCTCAGGTGAGCGGTTAGGCTCATTGAGCCTCTTGTTTCAAGGATTTCATCCAACAATACAAATGACTTATGTAAATACATGTACATGTATGTGTATAGAAAAATAGAAAAGAAATTCAAAGGGAAAATACAAACATAAAAAAACAAAAACAAAGCATATTTAAACAGTAAGACAATTACAGCTGGTATTGTAAAAGCAGGAAAGGGTTGGCTGTAGGGGAGAAGGAGGCCAACAGATGTTAGAACTTAATGCGCAAAATATCAAAAACGTTGGTCAGGGAAATTTGATTTTAGTCAGGGAAAAGTCAGGGAATTTTGCTTTACTCGAATTGCGGACACCCTGAAATAAGTAAACAAATAAATGTTAATTGATTGATTTAATTTTGAATTAATCAATTCATTTAGTTTACTTCTTTTCATGTCTGAGTTAATGAAACAATGAATGTAAGTGTTTTCGTTTACTTTCTTTAAATAAAAAAGAATTTAAAACAACATTTTGTTGGAAACAAATCTCAAGAAAATAAAAAATATACCATCACACAATTTCCCCATATAGAGCCCCTTTTTAAACATATCTCTCAGAGAGTCTGTGCTCATAATCACGTCATAATCACTTAGATAAGATAAGCCTTTGATGTGCACTATGGTCCCAAGGACTTGTTCATTGCAGGCTATTAGACAGGCCATCCCTTTTATATAGAGCAAAAAATGTGTCTTTAATAAGAGAATATGTGGATTTAGGCTAGTTTTAGTTTTAATGGTGAAACGTCAATGTCCTGTGCACAAACAGACTGAATTTTGCCAAGGCCTTCGACAAGGTACCTCACAGGAGGCTATTGAACAAATTGGATCATTATGGGATAAGAGGATCCACACTTAAGTGGGTTAGCTCATGGCTCTCTGGACGCACACAACAAGTTGTACTTGATGGTCAAGCGTTGGATCCAGTCGTGTCCCACAAGGTTCAGTACTTGGACCGTCCTTTTCTTGATATTTATTAATGATTTTCCTGATAATATCAGGTCATCTGTTCGCTTGTTTGCTGATGATTTTGTTTTGTATAGGAATATATACACTTCTTCTGACTGCCTTATCTTACAAGATGACCTGGATAGCCTAGCACGTTGGAAGGCTGTTTGGCAAATGAAGTTCAATGTGGCCAAATGTCATTCAATGAGGTTGTCATGGCACCCTCCAGACAAGCAGATTAAATTCAACTACTCACTACATCAGCATGCATTGGAACATGTCCAATCCTGAAAATATCTTGGTATCACCATCACTGATAATCTTGATTGGGGTCAACATATTTCTGAGATTACATCTAAGGCAACTAGGATATTAGGGTTTCTTAGACGCAATTTGGCTTTTGCTCCTAGGCAGACAAAGGATGTTGCATACAAAACCTTGGTTCGACCTCAACTCGAGTATGCATCACCTGTTTGGCATCCCCATGTTAAAACTCAGGTTCAACAGGTTGAGAAGGTTCAGAGGACGGCTGCCGGATGGACCTGCAGGCGATGGCGGAACAGAAGTAGTGTTGGTGAAATGCTCGATGAGCTGGAGTGGTCATCATTGGAGGCCCGTCGCAAGCAGTCCTCTTTAACCTTCTTTTATAAGATACACTCTGAGACAGTGTCTCTTAATAAAGATAAACACTTGACCCCTGTGACTACTTCAACTCAAACAAGGGCATCAAAATTAAACAACAGTCAATATTGTAGGTACCAGGCCTATAGTGATGCCCTGAAGAATTCTTTCTTACCTAGAACTATTAGAGCTGGGTATCGCCAGAAAAAATGTATCATGATACTGTCGCGATACCAGACAGGCGATACGATACAGTATCACGATACTTGCTTTGTACAGATTTGCTGTTTTATTAGGTAAATTTGGACTTTTGTTGTAGAGTAGAAAATAGAGCTTCCTGTTCAATAACAACACATATGTTTATTAAGTATGCAATAAAATAAAATAATGACTTGACAAAAACAAAATGGTTCCATACAAGTGATTTAAATCTGACCTGGCATGTTCAATGTCTGGTTCAGCATGACAGTATCCATTGTTAGCTCACCTGTCACGTAGTGACAAGGTGAGCTTTTGGGATCACTTTTTGTCCGTCGTCCGTCGTGCGTGCGTCCGTAAACTTTTCTTCAAACGACATCTCCTCCTAAACCACTGATCGGATTTTGACCAAACTTCACAGGAATGATACTTAGGTGGTCCCCTTTCAAAGTTGTTCAAATGGTTCCGGTCCATTGCACATATAGGTCACAGTAGCCAAAAATAGATTTTTTTTCACCGAAAACTTAAAAAATCTTCTTCTCTGAAACCGCAAGGCCCAAGTCTTTGATATTTGGTATGAAGCTTCATCTAGTGGACCCCTACCAAGATTGTTCAAATTATAGTGCTGGGGTCGAAAATGCCCCCGCACGGGGGCTCTTTGGTTTTACATGGGCTTATATAGGGAAAATCTTTAAAAATCTTCTTCTCTGAAACCGCAAGGCCCAGATCTTTGATATTTGGTATGAAGCTTCATCTAGTGGACCCCTACCAAGATTGTTCAAATTATAGTGCTGGAGCTAAAAATGCCCCCGCACGGGGGCCCTTTGGCAGTGTTCAATCTAGGATTTGGGGTTTGGGGGCCCTCTGGGCCCACAGGCCTTGGAAAAGGGGGCCATTTGGAAATTTAGGGGGCCCTTAAATTATACTACATAAAGTCGTCAGATTTATCTTTAGGTTTTGGCTGCATGATAAAAATGGACACAAAACACATCACAGACAAAATCTATTCTGTTAGTCTATCTATCCATCTTCTAATACTGAGTTGGTCACATATGCTCATTACCTCTGTTAACCAGTAAAAAGCCATTTGGATAAAGTGTCTTGCTCAAGGGTTGAATACATGTTTTATTTAGAATGAATGCCATTAAATTTATTTCTGGAAGAGAAGCACTCTATAATAAATAGCGCCGGCCTCGGTATTTTGCGGTATTTCGGTCCGGTATTTAGCGTAAGCCGCACGGCGCACACGAATACGGCGTAAGCCGCTCGGCGCATACAAGTATACCGAACATGGCCGCATCCCCGGTAAACAAAACATCGATTTTGGTTTGAAAAATAAGAATTGTTACTCGTTATACAAATAAAACAAAACGTTTTTCTGAGTAATTTTGATTGGGCAACATGCAGTTTGTGATAAAACTCAATAATACGCACCAGGCAGCCGAAAAATCACGAGAAAATCGCAAAAATGAACTCTAGAAGAAACAGTCACAAATTCTACAGTTGCGCCCGACGGGCCCATTGAATGATCTCTAGTGCGCCCCTCATGTAAAAAGCGGGCCCAGGGCGCAATGGCGCAGCCTAGATTGAACACTGCTTTGGTTCTACATGGGCTTATATAGGGAAAATCTTGAAAAATCTTCTTCTCTGAAACCGCAAGGCCCAGGTCTTTGATATTTGGTATGAAGCTTCATCTAGTGGACCCCTACCAAGATTGTTCAAATTATAGTGCTGGGGCCAAAAATGCCCCCGCAGGTGGGCCCTTTGGTTTTACAAGGGCTTATATAGGGAAAATCTTCTTCTCTGAAACCGCAAGGCCCAGGTCTTTGATATTAGGTATGAAGCTTTATCTAGTGGACCCCTTCCAAGATTGTTCAAATTATAGTGCTGAAGCTAAAAATGCCCCCGCACGGGGGCCCTTTGGTTTAACATGGGCTTATATAGGGAAAATCTTTAAAAATCTTCTTCTCTGAAACCGCTAGGCCCAGGTCTTTGATATTTGGTATGAAGCTTCATCTAGTGGACCCCTACCAAGATTGTTCAAATTATAGTGCTGGGGCCAAAAATGCCCCCACACCAGGGCCCTTTTGTTTTACATAGGCTTATATAGGGAAAATCTTTAAAAATCTTCTTCTCTGAAACTGCAAGGCCCAGGTCTTTGATATTTTGTATGAAGCTTCATCTAGTGGACCCTTACCAAGATTGTTCAAATTATAGCAGACATGTTAAGTTTTGAAAATAAAAATGAGGGAGACAGCTTGTTTGAGGACGATTGGCGAGTGCCAAAGGGGCAAAGTCTTTGTGGCAAGCTCTCAGGATAGGCTAGAAAATGGTGCATTCTGTGAGCTTTTTGAACATTTTTTGTTTATTCTCTACACTCCTGTTCATAGATAAGTAACTAATAAATATTTTCAAATCATTTCCTTGGGACGATGCCTACAAACTAACACCTAGCCATACCAGTGCCCTTATCCCCACCCCCCAGCCCCAGGTGTATAATGCTTCAGCATAAGAGCATATCTTATCATTTATCCCCAGATAGGTCACAACAAAAGTAGCCCAATTGATTCTATATTCCAAGGGCCATCCAATAACCAAAGTTTCAGAAGTGTAGCTCCCACAGTTTATAAGATATGGCAAAACAATACTTTTTGACCTTTGACCTTGGGGTCATGTTGAGGTCGAGGTCACACCAAAAGTAGCCCAATATAGTCTATATTCCAAGGGCCATCCAATAAGCAAAGTTTCAGAAGTGTAACTCCAATAGTTAAGGAGATATGGCAAAGTCATACTTTTTGACCTTTGACCTTGGGGTAATGTTGAGGTCAAGGTCCTGCCAAAAGTAGCCCAATTCATTCTATATTCCAAGGGCCATCCAATAACCAAAAAAGTTGCAAAGAATATTCTAGCTTATAAACAAAGTTTCAGAAGTGTAACTCCTATAGTTTAGAAGATATGCCAACGTCATACTTTTTGACCTTTGACCTTGGGGTTATGTTGAGGTCCACCAATAGTATTTCAATTTTTCTATATTTCAACGGCCATCCAATAACCAAAGTTTTAGAAGTGTATATCCGATAGTTTAGAAGATATGGCAAAGTCATACTTTTTACCTTTGACCTTTGGGTCAGGTTGAGGTCAAGGTCAAAACAAAACTTAAAGTAGCCCAATTGATTCTATATTCCAAGGGCCATCCAATAACCAAAGTTTCAGAAGTGTAGCTCCAATAGTTTAGAAGATGTGGCAAAATAATACTTTTTGATCTTTGACCTTGGGGGCATGTTGAGGTCGAGGTCACACCAAAAGTAGCCCAATATATTCTATATTCCAAGGGCCATCCAATAAGCAAAGTTTCAGAAGTGTAACTCCAATAGTTTAGAAGATATGGCAAAGTCGTACTTTTGACCTTTGATCTTGGGGTCATGTTGAGGCCAAGGTTATGCCAAAACTAGCCCAATTCATTTTATATTCCAAGGGCCATCCAATAAGCAAAGTTTCAGAAGTGTAACTCCAATAGTTTAGGAGATATGGCAAAGTCATACCTTTTGACCTTTGACCTTGGGGTCATGTTGAGGTCAAGGTCATACCAAAAGTAGCCCAGTGCCATCTACATCCCATGTACTATCCACAGGCAAAGTTTGAAAAGTGTACCTTAACCGGTTTCAGAGGAGATCTATTCCATAGAAACGTGAAGGACGTACGTACGTACACACACATACATACATACAGACCCACTGACTGACAGACACTTGACTCTGACACGAAAACAATATACCCGATTATTCTATCCAAGGTTTCGATCTTATCTCAAGCACAACAACTATCTGCTGTTTTCGTTTATTTGGTGTATTCCTTGCTTCCAAAGGATCTAACTTCCGAACTTATTTATTCCCCTCTGACTTTTAAGTGCGGAAATACGGTAAATAATACTGTAGTTGTCACGGTCAATAACGGTACTTTTTCAAGTTCAAATTAATTGCAGACATGTCATAACAGGTTGTCCAATTAGCAATTAAAGATACTGATAGTTATATAAACTTGACACGCATGATTAACACCAGCTGCAGCCGATATACTCAAAAGATCAAAAGTATCAGGTTAGCGAGAAAAGAGAATAAAGAATGCAGATTAGTTTATAATTTAATGATCCAGCCACAAGACAAGGACCCCTCCATCCACAACTTTCACACCCGCTCAACTAGCAAGTCCAAGGCGAACATCAATGATCTCCACCACCAAAATCGCCATGAAATCCACCGTCCACAAACAGCAGCTACCGTTTTTCTGCACACGCTCAGAAAATTACCTCATCCCACCCCAGCAAGCCCGCACGTTTTTAATGTTTAATCGTTGTATTTTATTGAATGGGGCATATTTCTTTCATAAAAATGTTTGCAACCGGTAAGAGCTTGATTGGGAACGTGCCTGCCACAATTCCCGACTTATCCCGGGAAGTTCCGTGTCAATCACCAACAACAGTATACAGATGTGTTTACACACATTAAAGCGTTCGACTTTTCTCGCCAAGCATCTGCTATTTTGGCGCCAAAACACATCCACGCACGAGACAGTAGAATAGTCTGTTTTTATTATGCATAAATCTACCGTTAGATGTTGCTAAACATCTTAGGAGCGATTACATCATTTTCACTCCGATTGTGAATTAAATTTTATGATTGGGGGATAAATGCAAATTAGTGCCATAACTTAATCTTATTTTCACACCTTGTCACACAGAAGATTGTAGTCTTATTGAGAGCACCGGAGGCTTGTTTTCACAGTGTAATAATAGAATAGACTGGTCCATGACAAATACGGTCGGCGTTTATAACACGATTCGGTTTACTAACATGGTCCGTTGGTTGAAGGAAATTAACCGTTATGATTTACTTTCATTTTTGCAATCACTTCAAGAAACGACTGTTTTCATCTGCAGATGTGGAACCGTGTTTTAATCCCCAATAATACTGGACAGGGCATCAATTTTTATCAGTTTTACTCACGGATTAACTCGGATTTTTCCGCTGGTTTGCGCACACGAAAATACAAGCGCAACTTTTCAAAATTTGCCCCAAAAGGTATTTTCATTTTTCCGGGAGTTTTATCCTGAATTTCGTGAGGCGTGAGAAAAGCTTTTTTTTCGGGAGTCTCCCGCGATTTTCGGGAGACTTAACATGTCTGTTATAGTGCTGGAGCTAAAAATGCCCCCTGCATGGGGTTTCTGGTCAACTCGTACCTAAGTCAACTCGTACCTTAGTCAACTCGTACCCGAATTTGGTCAACTCGTACCTTAGTCAACTCGTACCTAAGTCAACTCGTACCTTAGTAAAAATAAAATTTGTTTTGGGGTAAGTTTGGCTTAAGTACACATATATACAGGTCAACTTTATGGTCTATGCAGACTCCTGATCCTTTTCCCGACGATGAAGACGATACATAGTGTGTGCATGACGCCATTACGCACGTGCGCCAAAATGGCGCCTTTCATGTGTATGACCCCCATATCCCTTTTGCCAGACATAATTTATGGGTGCTCATTAGAACTATCCCTGTGGGGCAGCTCTAACGAGTGCCAACAATCTATGCTCCAGAGGGATGTGATTGGTACATAACATCATGCTCAACATAAGACGAACTTCATATGTAAATATGTGAATGAAAATAACGAGAAAAATATAATTGTAGAACTTACATTTCATGCTCAGTTGCAAATAAAATGTAGTTATACAATTATAATTTGTTCTCATATATGCTCAAAACATAAATGTTGCCTAACATAAATGTTGCATATTCCTTATTACTGTTACTTTACGATAACACACCCTTGCAATATGGTGCGTTTTTCACATCTCCAAAATGGCAATTTTTCTTACGAAAATCCGTGTTTTTTTTTTTTTTTTTGTTTTCTTATTTATACTTCAAACAAAACTTTAGTTGGAACGACTCTAACGAGTATCCTCAACCTATGTATTGGAGCATAAATAAAGAAAGATAATGTATACCCCCGTTAACCCGAGTTTCTCCATATAAAGTGAGGTTTAGGGGTGTGCCCATTGTACGGACAAAACCGGTTACATGTCGGCGAGTATAAACACAGCGGGATGTACAGATAGCACAATAAAATTAAATTCAGTAATTTATATAATTTTATTGCTTAAATTATAAACATTTGTTATACCGTTTAACTAACAAACTCTTAAATAAGAACAATCATCACGAATGCAAGCCTATATGAATTTGTCCCTCTTAAAACCCACTTTTATATATAAATAGTAAAACTGGGATTTAGTTTAAAGTTTTGTCAAAACAAAAACAGCCGCTCGCCGGCAAAATTAAAGCAATTAAAAACAGTCTTTAATGAAGGACTATTAGATTAAACTAGTACCGATAATCCTTTTTTTTTTTTTTACACCCAAATTAATCGGTACACGATTAACTAAAGTGTTAATTAAATGAACCCAAATGGAATCTTCCATCTTATATATTTCGAAATTTAGGGGTGTCAGGTTGTGTTTTATTCAAAATTTATTCGGGAAGTGGCTATACTTTTTCTAACAGCGTTCGCCCTAATCAGACGACGCCGCGTTCTGCGGCGTCTGATCTGGGCATTCCGTGTTTGACTACCCAAATGGAATTTGCCATCTTATATATTTCGAAATTTAGGGGTGTCAGGTTGTGTTTTCTTCAAAATTTATTCGGGAAGTGGCTAAACTTTTTCAAACAGCGTAGGCCCTGATCATACGACACCGCATTCTGCAGCGTCTGATCTGGGCCTGCAGTGTTTGAAAAGGCATCCCTTTGTGGGTCTCTGATACTGAATGGGTTAAAAGTGAATAATAATAAAATAATAATGATAATAATAACAATAATAAAAATAATAATAACTAGAGCAGGTTGATGGCGCGCCATCGCATATCCCCGCGTTCTGCGGCGTCGGATCTTGGCCTGCAGTGTTTGACAAGGTACCCCTTTGTGGGTTTCAGGGACGGAATGGGTTTAAAGTGAATAATACTAATAAAATAATAATAATGAGAATAAAAATAATAATAACTAGAGCAGGTTGATGGCGCGCGATCGCAAATCCCCGCGCTGTGAAAACCATGTTACAATAAAAGGACCCAAAGTTTCCCATGGTACCAAGGTAGTTAATGTTAAGGTATAAATATTTCACAGTTAGAGCTATTCAGCACTAAAATAATTTTATGTTAATTTTCTATAGGGTCTCTTCTTACAATTAAGGAGGAGTAATGATCTCAATACTTCAGCGTGCATTTACAAATCTGACAGATATGTACCCAGGCAGAATTTTCTAATGCCAACAGGCATTCCCATGGTACCAAGGCAAATAGAAAAGTGACAAATGTAGAAAACGGATTCGATTAAAAATACATGTAATGGTTTTTCGTATTACTTAAAACAATAAACATTAGTATTTCAAATAGGGAAAACTCAAAACTGCAAAAATTATGTAAAAAAAAATTGACTGCTTTTAATCCTGCAAATGGTACATTAAAGTAAGCTACAGTTGAGACACAGGGGGTACAATTTATCACGAGGGTTGTATGAAAGACAAGCAAGTTTGATTCATCATTTAACTTTACGTTCTAAGCTTATACTCAGAGGTGTCATTGGGGCACAGAAACACTGGGATAGTTTAAAGTAATTTAAAGAACACATGCATAGACTGCCTGTGCACTTGAGGCTAAAATTCACTTTCAATCCTAAACGAATACCCATGCATATAGAAGGCAGTATATATCAGCCGGAAACAAACAGGATTGTTCTTGCATGTTTCAATTTATATGACCTACCCGAAAAAAACTTAAGCCACAAAAGAAAAATCCTTGGGTATTTCAAAAATAAATAAAAGACAAATTTAAAGACCAGGGGGTGAAGAGAAAATGTGAAAAATCAGATTTCACCTGCTTTTCAACTTTCTAGATATTTATCCAGACATTTATCATAAAAATGTAATGATATATATACCAATGGAAAGATATATTTCCTACTTCATTGATATGAGGATATCAAGCCCATGTGAATTGTACAAGATTCAAAATGCAGCAAAATATTGTTTACCCCGGTACCATGGAACCCTTGGTACCATGAGAAGCGAGTATACGTCTTTCTGGCCTCCGGTGAACTCAAGACATGTCTTGGGGCAAGTTATAACCCATTTCAACTATTGTTCGGCAAAAAATAGAGTACCCCACCTACCCCTGGGGTACGAGTTGACCAAAATAGGTACGAGTTGACTAGGGGGTACGAGTTGACCAAAGAATGGGTACGAGTTGACCAAAAACAGGTACGAGTTGACTCAGGTACGAGTTGACTTAGGTACGAGTTGACCAGTTACCCTGCATGGGGGCCCTTTGGTTTTACATTGGCTTATATAGGGAAAATCTTGAAAAATCTTCTTCTCTGAAACCGCAAGGCCCAGGTCTTTGATATTTGGTATGAAGCTTCATCTAGTAGGCCCCTACCAAGATTGTTCAAATTATAGTGCTGGGGCCAAAAATGCCCCCGCACCAGGGCCCTTTTGTTTTACATAGGCTTATATTGGGAAAATCTTGAAAAATCTTCTTCTCTGAAACTGCAAGGCCCAGGTCTTTGATATTTGGTATGAAGCTTCATCTTGTGGACTTCTACCAAGATTGTTCAAATTATAGCCCTGGGGCCAAAAATGCCCCCGCTCCGGGGCCCTTTGGTTTTACATAGACTTATATAGGGAAAATCTTGAAAAATCTTCTTCTCTGAAACCACAGGGCTTAGGTCTTCGATATTTGTTATGACGCTTCAGCTAGTGGACCTCTATAAAGATTGTTCAAATTATAGCCCTGAGACCAAAAATGCCCCCGCCATGTGGCCCTTTGGTTTTACATAGACTTATATAGGGAAAATGTTTAAAAATCATCTTCTCTGAAACACAAGGCTTAGGTCTTTGATATTTGTTATGAAGCTTCAGCTAGTGGACCTCTACCAAGATTGTTCAAATTATAGCCCTGGGGCCAAAAATGCCCCCGCTCCGGGGCCCTTTGGTTTAACATAGACTTATATAGGGAAATCTTGTTTTACATAGACTTCTATATGCAGGGTAAACCTTTAAAATCTTCTTCTCTGAAACCAGAAAGCCCAGGTCTTTCATATTAGATATGAAGCTTCATCTTGTGGACCTCTACCAAGATTGTTCAAATTTTAGCCCTAGGGCCAAAATTGACCCTGCCCGGGGCCCACTTGTTATGCTTTGGATCAGGTGAGCGAACCAGGGCCCTCTGGGCCCTCTTGTTTATATATATGTTAGTAGCGACAGCTTGTATCAACAATAAAACGGTAACTATGATGACTTTGCAGGTCCATCTAATCGCACAGACCCATCATCCAAGACACATACCATCAACCACACAAACATATTTCGGAAGCAACAGTTTTGAATAAATCTGAATGGCATAACTCAAAATACTAACAAAACTTAAGTTATGCAACACATAGGTCCATACTCGAGTCACTTGACTAGACACCTATTGGTGCAAGTAGTTGCTGTATACTGTATCCCAGAAGATACTTGTACATCAACTGTTTTTAGCTCACCAGAGCCGAAGGCTCCGGGGGAGCTTATAGGATAGGCAGTTGTCCGTCGTCTGCGTCGTATGACGACAACGCCTCAAACGACTTCTCCTCTGAAGCCACTGGGACAATTGGGCCCAAATTTTATCTGTAGCATCCTTGGGCGGGGGGTTGAAAGTTTGTGTTTTTTATGAAAATCGGCCCATTAGTTTGGTTGCTATGGCAAATTAGAGTTCCAATAGACTTATAATGGGGAAAATTGAAAAATGGCATTTACTGCCAAGCCTCTGCAGATATTTTGATAAAACTTTCATAGAAATGTTCCTTAGACAATCTACTCTCTGCCATATGAATTTAGGGCTGCTGCTCATTTGTATTGGTTGCCATGGAAACCAAAATGAAAAAAATAGAAAAAAAATACTTAAAAAATCATCTCCTCAGAAACCGTATGCTCTATGAGGCTGAGAGTTTATGGAAATATTCACCATATTTGCCTTTACAGGTTTAATGTTTTTTATGAAATTTGGTTCTTTAGTTTGGTTGCTATGGCAACTTAGATTTTCCATAGACTTATAATGGGGGAAATTGAAAAATGGCATCAACTACCAATAAAAATCAAAAATGAGTTCCTTTAAGAGCAATGAAAACATTCATAAGAAAGAAGATGGGTCATACTACGTAGTTTCGGCTAATAAAGCCTCACCAGTGACCCTGTAATGATCCGGCAAAGAAAGCCAGAGGAAACATACTGCAATTTTGCAAATTTCGAATAGGCAGTCGATACAAAGACTGATATAAATCAAATTGGGGTCCAAAAAATTAAAAACCTGTCTAGAATATGAGTCTAAACCAATAATTTATTTCTGATTTTTCAGAATATTCACGCTGATCTCAAAGGACCAAAAGTAAAATATAAACTACACTATGGTTGATGTACGGGGAGACGTTTTACGGCCGCCACACGGCACAACACCAGCTGCAGTGAAGGCAAATAGCCTTTGCAGATATTTTGACAAAATTTTCATAGAAACGTTCCTTAAATAACTTTCTCTCAGCCATATGCTTTTATGTCAACCTGTGGGTCCCGTAGGTTGTGCCAGGGCCATGCCCCGCCCCCTCCACTTCATAAAATGCCTTATATCTCAGAAACCTTACAGATCCCCACCCCTAAACCACATATATTCTTGTTCCTTATGATAAGACACATTAAATGACACCAACCTGGAGGTTCTCCCGGATGTGCCGGGGACATGCCCCACCCCCTCCACTTCATTAAATGCCATTTATTTCAGAAACCATTCAGATCCCCACCCCTAAACCGTATATATTCTTGTTTCTTATGATAAGACGCACTCAATGACAGCAACCTGGGGGTCCCTTGGGATGTGCCTGGGCCATGCCCCACCCCCTCCATTTCAAAAACGGCCCAATATCCCAGAAACCCTACAGATCCCCACCCCTAAACCATATATATTCTCGTTCCTTATGGTAATTTGCATTCAGTGACACCAACCTGGGGAACACCCAGGATGTGCCGGGGCCATGCCCAACCCCCTCCACTTCATAAAAGGCCAAATATTCCAGAAACCTTACAAATAACCACCCCTAAACCATATATATTCTTGTTCCTTATGATAAGATGCATTAAGTGACACCAACTTGGGGGTTCCCCCAGATGTGGCGGGGACATGCTCCACCCCCTCCACTTCATAAAATGCCATTTATCACAGAAACCATTCAGATCCCCACCCCTTAACCATATATATTCTTGTTTCTTATCTTATGATAAGACGCACTCAGTGACACCAACGTGGGGGTCCCCCGGGATGTGCCGGGGACATACCCCATCCCCTCCACTTCATAAAAGGCCAAATATTCCAGAAACATTTCAGATCCCCACCCCTAAACCATATGTATTCTTGTTCCTTATGATAAGACACATTAAGTGACACCAACCTAGGAGTCACCCAGGGCATGCCCGGGCCATGCTCCACCCCTCAACTTCACATAAGACCATATATTTGAGAAACTGTTCAGAGCCCTACCCCTAAACCATAATATATTCTTGTTCCTTATGATAAGACGCAATCAGTGACACACAGCATGGGGGACTCACGGGGTGCCACCGACCATGTCCCACCCCTTTACTTCATTAAAAGCCATATATCTCAGAAACTGTTCAGATCCCCACCCCTTAACCATATATATTCTTCTTCCTTATGATAAGTCCCCACTTCATAATAAGCCATATATCTCAGAAACCATTCAAATCCCCACCCCATAATTACATATATTCTTGTTCATTGTTATTAGACGCATTCAGTCATCCCATCTTGGCGGCCCCCACTCATAGGAGCTTGAAGAAATATATGGGCTGCATGATGCTTCCACGCAGAACTGAATCCGGCCCGCACACTAGTACTGGTAACCAGTTTAGAGGATCTAAGCCTGCCCAGGAACTGCGGTGCGAGGCGGACCGTCCATGCTAATAAACCCTGTGGGTTTCATTGAGCGACAGGGCTTGAGATGTCATTTCATCTCAATGTCGGGTAAAAGTCCCACAAAATTGGAAGCAACATCTCCAAAATGACCTTTACAGTGTTGACGGGGATGTTAAACCTCAAATCAAACAAACAAACAAAAAAACCCATCTTGTGGGGGTCCGCAGGGACCATATCTCTCCCATCCACTTCATAAAAGGGCCTCATATCTCAGAAACTGTTCAGCATTCAGTGATAGTAATCTTGGGCTTTTCTGGGCTCCACCATGCCTGAATCCCTCCAGTGCTTAAAAAGCCTTATATCTCAGGAGCCATACATATCCCCACCGCTAAATCAAAATGTCACTGTTCCTTTTGATAAGATGCATTTAGTGACACCAACCAAGGCTCCATTGGGTTCATGCCCCACCCTCTCTACTTTATAAAACACCTAATATTTCAGATACAGTCCACATGAGTGCTCATTTGGGTATGGGGTTTGTTTGGGAGACTTTATAATTGGTAGATTAAAATCATATCCTGTTAAAATACAATGTCATGGGCATTGCCCACCTGAGCTCTGGTTTATGAAATTTGGCTCTTTGGTTTGTTTGCTATGGCAAGTTAGGAATTTCCATTGACTTATAAATGGGATAAATTGAAAAATGACATTTTATGCCTTTCAAGATATTTTGTCAAACTTACAAAGAAATGTTCCTTTAATAATGTTCTTTTAGGCCTATTAGTTGCCACAGATGGGAAATTGTCAATTGTCATCTGTTGTCCTGCTACAACACATTCAAGCGACATCAGACGTCTGAAGCCACTAGGCTGATTGGGTCAAAATTCTATCTGTAGTACCGTATCCTTGGGCGCAGGGCTTCCATGGTTAATTAAAATACATTGCTGCCAGTGGGCAGTGCCCCCTGATCTCTGGTGAGCATAGTGGCCCATGGGCCTCATGTTTCAACAAAAATATTAGCATATATCGTCTGCTGAGTGCAATAACGGTGTAACTGACATTTTGGCCAAAATAGTTTTTTTGCATAAATGGGTGCCTTAGGACTTGACACACTTGGTAAATAAGTTCTACAGCTGGATTCTGCCTCAATCATGATTTATTTCAGCATTTTGGATTTTTTTTTGTCAGTTACACCGTTTTTGCGCTGACTTTTAGAAAAAAGTTGGCGCAAAAACAGTGTAAGTGCACTTACCCCATTTTTGCGCCAAGTTTTTTAATACCTCAAAAATATTGAATCCTGCTGCTTGATATTTCAGAATAAGCATGTAAGTACCATGCAGAATGTATAAAATGTGACCTATTACCTACCAAGTGCCTTTAATTTACGGCTTTACCATGTAAAAGGCAAAGAAATAAGGTTTGTGCATTTACATCGTTTTACCGCTGGATGCACTTACACCGTTTTTGCACCGAAAAAGTTGAAAAAACACTTGGCGCAGAAATGGTGTATCAACCCTTAAATGCTAAATATTTCTTTTCAAATGTCATTTATTCAACAATAAACACCACACACAAATGAAAGAAGTTGCCATGAAGTTAAGAAACCAGCTTATAGTATGGTTTTCTATGCCATTCTTTACTAAAACAGTTTTTTGTCTCTCCTGAAAAGTTGCCATTTTGCACTTACATCGTTATTGCACTCAGCAGACGATATGCCATATTAAATGATCAAATTTTTAACAACACATTAACTAACGACATCATTAGTTTTGAACAACAGGGCCCAGGGGCCAGTTGTTCAAAACTAACTTTGTCATAAGCTAACATATTGTTAAAAGTTTGAACAGTGAATATGCCGAATATACTAGTATTTTTGCTGAAAAAATGTGAGCAGCTTTTGCAAACACATTGACACTGTTTTGAACACCTGGCTCCAGGTCTCTACTGTTTGCTAAAAGTACAATAACATTTATTTATCATATGACGTGGCGTCTGAGAATGTAATAACGCCATGTAATATTTTCGATAATCCACTAATGGATTAAATATGCAATTTAGTTAGATACGCCCCGTAACGTTACATGTACGACGTCCCTAACGACGTCGCCTTTACTAATGGCAGAATATTGACATTTTTGTAAACTAATCGTGAATAAAATGCGTTTTAAATGTCATATGATAAATGGAATCTTCCATTCGTGCTCATGTATTATTGAATTTATTAAACTCGTTGAGGAAAAGGAATAAAATGCTCGGCAAAGCCTTGCATTTTATCCCTTTTCCTCAACTCGTTTAATAAATTCAATAATACATGAACACTCATGTAAGATCCTCTATAAAAGTTACAACTAACAATGCAAACCAGTCACACCTAATATTGAAAATGGACCTATTCAGGGCTATGAAGAAGAAGTTTCTACATACAGTGACTATTTGATGACCCGAACACCCCCGGTTTGTTTACCACGACTGGTTGGAACTTGTTCTTGAGTACCCCAAAAAATGTTGCCATGACTGCAGAAATTAACCCTTTTAGTACCAAATGGAATCTTCCTCCTTATATATAGCAGGAGTCCATTTCAAAATTTAGGGGTGACAGGTTGTGTTTTCATCAAAATTTATTTGTAAAATGGCTGAACTTTTAGCAAACAGTGGAGGCCCTGATCAGACGCGGCGTTCTGCGGCGTCTGATCTGGGCCTGCACTGTTTGCCAGGGTACCCATTTTGGGGTTTCTGGTACTAAATGGGTTAATGTACATGTATTTGGAATCATTTATCAAGAATTTTCTTATTTTCGCTTACAGATTATGTTGTGTGTACTCATTAGAATTGCCTTGATGTGGCGATTCTAAAATTTCTAATGAGTACACCCAACATACATGTAACCTAATTTACCTTTATTTTTTAGAAAATTGAAAACGATATCCATACTATGCCTTATTACCTGGCTCTATGTTTAACCCTCAGAGGCTGGAACTTCCTGTGTGTTGAAAAAGTATTTGAGCCGGGGCACAGCATTTCCTACAACTTACATGTGCACCCAGCAAAGAATCAGATCAGCCTGTGCATCCATATAGTCTAACCAGGGACTTCTCTTGCTGCATGAAGGACAATTGGGCCCTCAGCTATCCTTAGAGCGCACAACGAAGACTCTGATCAGTCTTCGTTGGGCGCACATGTCTTGTAGGTTTCGTTGGCTCATTTATGGTCCCTTACTAAAGTTTGGCTATAAGGGTGATTGAAACTTTACTTTATTTTGACAGTGAAGTAGTAGCCCAGAGTCCCTGTATTCTTGGTGGATGTGAACACATCTTCTGCCATGTTTGTGTTGAAAAGTACCTTGGAACGAGCTGTCCACACTGTCACATTCCTGCTCATGTCAAAGATGCTGATGTGAACCGTCAGTTATTCAATATTGCCAGTCTCTGTCAGAAACTGAGAGATGTGTTGTCCAACCCAGTTGAGGAGGAGATTCAAACTAAGCCAGGTAAACTTAGGAACCTCTTTTATAATATGATGTTATTAACCCTTTTTGTACCAAATGGAATTTTCCTCCTTATAATAGCAGGAGTCCATTTCAAACTATTTGGTGTCTGATCTGGGCCTGCACTGTTTGCTAGGGTACTCCTTTTGGGGTTTCTGGTACTAAATGGGTTATTAAATCAAGTAATTTTGTATTGGCCCAGTTAAAGGTCCGAAGTCTGCTATATTGGCCCAAGGCTGAAGGCCGAGGGCAATACAGCAGACCGAGGACCTGTAACTGGACCAATATGAAATTACTTTATTAATGACAATTTTATTAATTGACAGCATTAAAAACATGATTACCGTAAAAATTCGGCTATAAGGCGATTCGGCTATAAGACGGGACCCCTTTTTCAGTTCTTCTAATGTGGGATTTTGCTTATACTCTTTTATAAGACGGATCAAATTTTTGCCATATCTGTCGGGGCCTATCTGCTACCACTAGATGCCGTTTAGATGTGAGAAATCGGCCTTTTTTCGTCAGAAAACCCCTCTACTTACCCCTCACATGGCTTTGTTTATGTCTGTTGACATAATGTCTTCGTTTGTGAGAGTTACAAAGAGAGACAACTCTTACTGAATCTGAATCGGTAGGTCTATTAAGCGTCTGGAAAAGGGGGAAACGTCGGGCCGATAGGTCGTATCGCTGTCGGCCCGAAGTTGGCCCGGTACATGCTTTGCTGGCTAAGACTTCTATTTAATAGACGACAGGGCTGCCAAATCCATTTCCCGGTTGCCCGAGACAAGACCGAAATCGCGCCGGGCAAGTGCAAAAAAAAAATCGTCTACAACCGTCAGTCTTTCTGAGTCCTTAAATCCGGTAAAACTAGACCAGTAATTAAATCGCAATACTTAATGCAGACAAACCATCTGTGTATTTATTACGGTTCAATTATGACACTATTGTTAATCCCTGTCATATAATTGCCACCCTGCGGTGCGTGTCGATAAGGTGTGAAAATATGGTCAAGTTATGTCTCGTTTTTGCGTTTATCCTCCAATCATAAAATTTAATCCACAATCAATGTGAAAATGATTTAATCGCTCCTCAGACAATTACCTACATCTAACGGTAGAAGTTTGCATTACAAAAAATGGACTATTCTACGATCTCATGAATGGTTATGTTTTGGCGCCAAATAGCAGACGCTGCGCGAGAAAAGTCGAACGCTGTTATTGGTTATTGACACGGAGCTCTGTGGATAATTCGGGAGCTGTGCAAAGCGCTGGTTTTCTATCCACCTCTATTTACAACCGTTTAGCTATCGAGAAAATATTTTTTTACCAGTTCCTAACGTTTTTTTTTTATGAACGATATACACACAATGACATTAAACACGTGTTGGGGTGCTGGCGTCGGATGACGTCATTTACCGATCGCGTGCAGAAAAATGGTAGCGTCGGTTTGTGGGCGGCGATTTTTATCAATTCAAAAATCATCGATCGGCATTTTCCGTATGTCTGGTCTTCGCCGGACTTTGCCGGAAATAAGCATGCAGTCCATGACCTCGGCTATAAGACGGGGTCAATTTTTCGGGCTCATTTTGGAGGGAAAAATCCTCGTCTTATAGCCGAATTTTTACGGTATTGATTATGATCTCAGTGTTATTACGGATGACCTCCCAGCGATACAGAATAGTCAGTTAATAACGTGGTTGAGTACACATGATTTTTAGATGTACAAATTATTTTGTAGTACTGTACGTTTGAAAAAAAAAATGGATAGATTATTTTAATGGAAAAAAAAGCAATTAATAGGCCTGTGCTAAAATACAATGAAATGCGTTTTTCATCAAAAGCCTCTGTGTTGTAGTGGATAAGCTACTCCCCTCGCAAATCAGGGTCACAGGATCAATTCCTGGCTTCTCCAGACTTTTGGATGAGTCCTCAAACCGAGGTCCCATCTCCATATGACCTTAGTTGTTTGTGGGATGTAAAACTCAAATACTCGCACACATATTTTTCAATTATGTTCAATATTTCATTTTTGGTCTATAACTTCAGTCTTAGCTGGTGGGTCAGGCCTCAGATTCTATGACGGCTCCAACGTAAAGGCTTATTGAGAATTAGAGAGATCTAATTCTTCGTAATGTTGGTTGGTGCCTGATGCTCTGTCTCTGGTCGGGCCCATCGGAGTCTAACTGTTGGTTTTCTTTTGCTCCAGCATTTCAGTGGTTTCTTGCTGTCGAGTCCTCACCGTTGTCTCACCTCTGTGGTTCTTTGATTTTTGTGTTCACGGAGATGTTGCACTGTTGAGCTAGGAGGCCTTCATGCGGACTGAACAAATTATTTGTCTAAATCGCGACGGAAGTAAGGGCGAGGATTGTGGCCACGTAAAATCGATTTAAGCCCCCCAGTGGAAATCTTTCCACTGACCGTTCCAAGGCGGTTCTTCTGTGGCGATTTATTTATGTTGTTGTTTGTTACTTACTGTGTGTATCACTTGTGTCTTTTAATTTTGGATGGCCATATGGCCATTTTGTGGGAAAGTAACTGTCCTTATGGCCTTCCTTTGTTTAGGTTTCCATTATGGTCTGGTTGCTTAATGTTTGTATTTCTTTCCCTTTGGTGGGTGGAGTAAGTTAATTGTATCGATTCCTGATCTTTGTTTTACTTCAACATTACTGTTCGTTTGATTTTAGGTTTAACGTAAGGACTTACAAGGACTCAGTTTTATGATTATGAAGATCATAAGAATGATCAAAGTATTGCTGCCCCCGCCCATCGGGGCTTGAAGAAATAGATGGGCTGCATGATGCTTCCACGCAGAGCTGAAACCAACCGCACATGAATACTGGTGAACCGCTTAGAGGTTCTAAGCATGCCCAGGAAAAGTGGTGCGAGTTGGACCGTCCATGCATATAAACCTTATTGGTTTCATTGGGTGGCAGGGCTTCAGGGCTCAAGCTAGAGGGCGACTCAGGCGAAGAAGTCGCCCTGTTGGGGCTCACTTCGCCGAATTTGGCGATGAAAGCGAAAAAACTTCGCCCCGAAATTTCGCCCGTTTTTTTTTTTTTTTTCGGTGTCTTCCTTGTGAATAGTAACGGTAAACTGACAAGGTGACGATAATCCTTCGATCCACTAGTGTCAGAAATCTCAGTAATTACACTGAACAAAGCTAACTGTTTATACTGCACTTCGTGTCAGTTGCAGTTTGGTACGGTTATGTAATTTAATTCTAACCGTTAGCTCATGCCGCTCGAGCCACTTGCAACACGCTTAGTAGTCTTGTACTGTCATAAATCTCGGTTGATTGCACAAAGTTTTTGTTGCAATAAGAGCCAATTAAGTTTACACAAGATTATGTAATTTAAACAGGTATGTTTGTACCGTTAGGTCGTGCCAGAGTCCGGGTGCGGACGTACTTTGTTAAGTACTATTGTATACAGTAACAAGAATACTCTGACCGGTGACACTGACACTGTATTAGGATTTAATAAATTTTAAATAGAGATGGTTTATTTGTTTCGCCATTAATTTGTTTGTCCATTCCTTTTGCATCCATCAATCGTTTTCATTTTTTTTATGGACAACAACAAAAGTAGGTAGCAATTTTTTATTTTGTAAGTGAAAATAATTATTACTTGTCGGTAAATATTCAGTAATTATCCAAATTCATAAAAAAAACTGATTTTCATCTAGCGAGGTTGTTCCCCCTTGTTTCTAATACAATTGTGACAGGTACTTAGTGAACTGATCTAACTATTACACAGAAACCTCTTTACTTTATAACACCTTTCATTATAACATGGTTGGATATAACAAAAGTTACAGCTTGCCCAAATACAGTAAAATTACTATATTAAGACCACCTTTTGGACAGTTCAAAAGTGGTCTTATACCATTTTTGAACACTCCCAAAAGTGGTCTCTGATCAGGGGTCACTGTATGCAGAAAACAGAAAGAAAAAATAACTGCAGCCAACCAAATAAGCTTTTAAAGCAGAATTAGTCTTTATTTCAGGTGGTCTTAATAGCGGAACTGATTGATACCCCTATAAAACACAATTTTCTCCAAATAGGGGTTTACAGGAGAACTCATTACATTGTTGTTGTCCGACGTTAAGCCGCACCCACTTCTCCCTAGACCCAGCAAACTTCTCCCTATTTTCCCAGGAGGGAGAAGTCACTTCTCCCAATTTTTCTGGGCTAGCTTGGGCCCTGGGGCTTGAGATGTCATTTCATCTCAATGTCGGGTAAAAGTCCCACAAAATTGGAAGCAACGTCTCCAATATGACCTATACAGTGTTGACGGGGGATGTTAAACCCCAAATCAAACAAACAATTGCAGAAAACTTGCTGAGTACTAGTACTGGTTCGTCAGGACTCAACACTATTAAGGTCATTTTGGACTTTTCCCGACATTGAGATGAAACCTGCTGCCCAATGAAACGAACAGGTTTTATATGCATGGACAGTCCGACTCGCACCACTTTGCCTGGGCAGGCTTAGACCTAAGCGGTTTACCAGTACCAGTGTGCGGTGGGTTTCAGCTCTGCATGGAAGTATCGTCAAGCCCAATCTATTTCTTCAGGCCCCAATGGGTGGGGGCCATCAGTCTTACTGCTGATATTTTTATAAATGGATCATAAAAAATTAATGAATTAAACCAGTAATAGCTTTTGTGAGAGCATTGACTATGTAGACCTTTCAGTATACTGCTTTTGCAAGTCAGAGTCTGCAGTACTCTGCACCATTTGTGTATTTTTCCTTGCAGATGGAGAGGTCTTTAATGAGGTTGCTGAATGTACTCCAAAACAGCCAGTCAAAGACATCTATCATTTTGACACACCCACAGACGATGAAACAGCTAAACAGCAGAAGTCAAAACAGAAAAAAACTGAACCACAAAACACTGAAAAGAAATCAAAGAAAAAGTTGGACAGAAGGGGAGTTCTCAAAACTGATTCAGAAATAAATGAGCCTACTAAAAAGCTGCCAAATAAAAATATTAACACTCTTAATGGCAAAGGTAGAAAAAGAGTTTCTTGTCTTCCAAAAACCAGAGATGATGTTCCAGGTGATCAGTCTACAATGACTCAGTTTTATGATTATGAAGATGATGAGAATGATCAAAGTATTGCAGAAAATTTGCAGAGTACTAGTGCTGGTTCATCAGGACTGAAGCTCAAAACTAACAGAGAACAAGCTGATTCTGAAGCAGCTACGAAGGAGATTCCTGATTTAAAATCAAATAAAATGAAAAAGCAAAAAACCAAGGCTGCGGAAATCATTACAGAAATGTACAAAACAACAAGGTTAAGAAGGAAAAGTAATGTTTTGGATGACAACTTGGCAAATGCAAATGAACCTGAAAATAGTAATTGGTTTGAAGATATGGTAGACACTAACAAATCGTCAACATGTGAGATAGATAAAGAAAAGCAACAAGGACTTACAGAAGATAGCACTGAACCCGTCTCGAAGAGAAAATCACAAAAGGTACCTTCTGTAAAATCTACTAGAGGTAAACATAAAGAGACTGAAAATGAGAATTCTCTTACTGCTGAACCATCTTCGGAAATGGATAACTTAATCCCAAAGCGACATAGGTCAAAGAGGTCAAGATCACCAGCAAATAAAAGCATCAGCCATGAAGATACGGAATTAGTGAAGGCAAAAGTAGATAAAACTGACAAAGTTTCGATAGAGAAGAAACAGTTGATTCAGAATAGAGAAGCCAGTCCGTCTGTTTCAGTGGATACCCCCAAAAGACAAATTAGATTACCTTCAGAGAAAAAGTCTTCCACTCCAAGATCACCGAAGACCCTGCCTGCACAACAAAGATCAAAGGTTAAAGGAACATCATCTCCAAGGACACCATTGTCATCAGGTAATAGGTCAACACCACAAAGGTCAAAGATAAGAGGTGCAGCAGCTGCTGCCGGTATATCACCAGGGACAACATTGTCACCTAGCAACAAGTCAACCCCACAGAGGTCAAAGATCAGTGGTTCACCAGCTGCTTTATCTCCAGCAATCAACAAGAGAAATGCAAAGGGAGAGACACCTTTACAAGTGGCTGCTATCAAGGTAAATCATTTTCATTATTTTAAAGAGGCATTCTTGCATAAATACCTATGCGCATGGCTGTTTGAAGCAGTAGTCAAATTGGCCGAAAGCCGTGCTCAAACAGCAAAAAACATGTTCAAATCATGAAATTCGCGTGCTGTTTGAACATGGATTTTGAGCTTTTGATATCAAAAAACAGGCCTTGCCTTGCGTACGTTATGTTGAGCGACGTAACACTGTCGCCCTGAACTGAGCGTTTTAGGGTTCTATGATGACGTCAGACGGTTACTGCATGACAACGCCATTGTAAACAACATTCTGAACTGGTCGCCATTTTGGTTTGCCTGTCACATTTGAAGAGTTTATATGGAATTTATATGGAGCTTTTGTGCTTTTTTGTCAAAATTTGCTGTAGGAATCGTAAGTTATGCAAGAACAACGATCATCCATGGTTATTTCATGCATTAACATTTGCCGGATCCCTTTGAAGATATTTGAACATTCGGCCTAGCGGCCTCATGTTCAAACTGCCTCAGGACCCGGCGAATATTAATGCATGAAAAACCATGGTTGATCCCTATATTCTAACACTGGTCGCGTATATAGCCAATAGTAAAATGTAGTGATGTTATTGATAAATCACTGGGTGGAAGACGCCTCTTTATCCCGTTTCATGACATCATTCATTGTTACCTGGACGTTAGATGGTGTAATGTCGTTTTCTTGTCTCAGATATGTTATGAAAAAAGATAAACACGTGATGTACCGATAGTCAGTTATATTGGGGATAGTCCTTCAATGATGGAAGATAGGGAGAATCTGAAGGAATCGGTAGCATTTTCGTCGACTTTTAGTGTGTTAGATTCGAATTACACTAGCCCTAGCATTGATTTATTTAGTGATAAATCCCTGTTGGTCAGTTGTAAGTAGACAAATCAATTGTGCTATGCGCTCGTGATTTTATCTTCTTTACAACTTACATCCAAACAGTGATTTATCACTTAATAAACCACTGTTAGAGCTGATCTATTTCTTGAATAACACATGCCAGCCAGCTCATGAGAGAAGGATACTTATTGCACAGTTGACTAACAAAAACTCTGGCAAACTAGGACCAGTTGTTCAAAGCATTGTAAGCTTAACAAGCTCGTTAGTGGTCATATTGTTAACTCTCCTAGCAAGTACAATATCAAAAAATTTGGCATTTTTGCTGAAAAAATGTGAGCATCTTTTTCGTCCTCAAAAGCTGCTCACTTTTTTCAGCAAAAATTTCAGCATATTTGACATATTTAATGATCAAAGTTATAACGATACGTTAACTAACAATGTTGTTAGTTTTGAACAACTGGCCCCTGGGCAGAAGCACAGACTTGCAAGAGCCTTTCCTGCTCACAGACACGTAGAAGAGACCTTTTGGTGGCTTCATGCTTCTAGCGTTATTTGTTATTTTGATTCGTGATGGGGAACATGGGATCTTATTCCCCGCCTGAGAGCGATATTTGCCGGAGCCTAACGGGGAACATGGGATCATATTCCCCGCCTGAAAGCGATATTTGCCCGAGCCTAACGACTTGGGCAAATATCGCTTTCAGGCGGGGAACATGGGATCATATTCCCCGCCTGAAAGCGATATTTGCCCGAGCCTAACGGCTCGGGCAGATATCGCTTTCAGGCGGGGAATATGATCGCATGTTCCCCATCAAGAATCAAAATAACTTATTTGTTTAACTGGAAAGCTTTTTGACGGCATTTTCTACATTTTTGCAATGTTTTTCCAAAGGTTTCTTTTGTAGTGGACATCGTCATTAGTACGTTTATATGTGACATCATCAAATGCACTCTTTTGCACGTGCCAGGGTGATCATGTTGCTGAGTGGGGAAACTGTTGATGTCATGTTGGAATGAGAGTTTTATAATGGAAAACAATGAAATAAAGTACCAAAGGACTTCAAAAGTTTTCACTTATAAATTTATGACTGAAATTTATTGTGATGCCAGAGCTCTAACTAGGATTTTGAAAACAGGATTCCAGGAATCCTTCCTTGTAAAAAGTTGGATT
This sequence comes from Lucinisca nassula, assembly GCA_963580285.1. Classification (NCBI taxonomy): domain Eukaryota; kingdom Metazoa; phylum Mollusca; class Bivalvia; order Lucinida; family Lucinidae; genus Lucinisca; species Lucinisca nassula. Next base: position 95,838,513 of record OY757025.1, on the reverse strand, counting down.
CACAGGTAAAAAGTTGGATTCACAGGTAAAAAGTTGGATTCCCATATAAAAAGTTGGAATTCTGATCTTGATTGAGCATAGAACATAGACAAAAAAATCTTATTATCAGGCTACACATCCATATGAATAACTGACGTGTAGATTGTGGGTACTAGTTAGAACTATTTCACTGTTGTGTCTAAGAAGCAGCCACAATCTGATGTTTTGTACACAGGGGCCAGTTTCAAGCTTTTTGAGAGGAAAGATATACTATCCTATAATAATATAGACAAGGGCACCTTCGGGAAAATATGACCAGTCGTGAATGAAGTTGTGTAGCTCTGGCAGTTTGTAACACACAAGTCAAAATTCTTGTCACACATGTAGATAACACATTTATGTATATAATAGTACCTGCTATGTCTAATTTAGTCTTCATGGTATGGAGCAACACCACCCATAATCTCCAGAATTGCTCAAAAATGATAGCGTGTAGCTAAGCCTGTCTGCTCTCTTCCCAAGAGATTCCAAAGTTTTCCAGGGCACAACACAAAGAAGATTTATATCCATGTCCAGTATTTTCACCAATACCAATCACCTGTGTCCATAATTAGGGCCCCGCACTGAAAGTGTGGGTGCCCTATAGTAATCACTCTGTCCGTCCGTCTGTCTGTCTGTCTGTCCGTTTGTCCGTCCACAAATTTCTGATAGCGCTGCCGGGGCCCTAGTCAGTTTCAGACAGCTCTAGTTTCAATAAAAACTTGTAAATACTACTCCAAAACTTGAAAACAATAACAATTATGACATCTCCTGGCTGTCATCATGATGTCATAGCATTAGGTTATTTTTTCATTGGTCAATTTGAATTGTTGAGATTTTTTAGCTCACCTGAGCCGAAGGCCGACGTCCGTCGTCCACACTTTCAACGAAGTATATCTCTGGAACCAGTGGGCCGGCCTTGATCAAATTTCATATGAACCATCATCAGGTAGGGGGAAAGGCTGTTTTAGATTTTCGTGCAGATCGGATGAGAACTCTGGTTGCCACAGCAACAAAGAGCTCCCATAGGCTTAACATAGGAAAAAGCTTGTCATCACTCTAGCTCCGTCAATTTTTTTCTGATCGACTTCACTCTTGCAGATAATGAGGACAGGCATGAAATCTCGATCAAGTTCGATTTTGGGCTGAATCGGATTATTCACTCAGGAGTTACGTGCCCTTGAGCGTTAGGAGAAAGCTTGTCATCACTCTAGCTCCGTCAATTTTTTTCTGATCGACTTCATTCTTACAGATAATGAGGACAGGCATGAAATCTCGATCAAGTTCGATTTTGGGCTGAATAGGATTATTCACTCAAGAGTTACGTGCCCTTGAGCGTTGAAAAAATTGCCTATTGACTTAACATGGGGAGAATGTTGTCATCACCGTAGCTGCTTCAATTATTTTCAGATTGGCTTTATTCTTGCAGATAACCAGCACAGCCATGAAATCTCGGTCAAGTTCGATAACTGGCAGAATCGGATCATTCACTTAGGAGTTACCTGCCCTTGTGTGTTTTTGCATTAGGGTTAATGGGAATTTCAAAAATGTATATCTTAAAGACTACTTGGCCAACTTTGATCAAATTTCATGTGTCGCATTATTGGGCAAGTGGAAAGGCTTCATTAGGTTTTCAGGCAGATCTGAGTGGAACTCTGGTTGCCATGGCAACATCTAGCTCCCATAGACTTCACATAGGAAAAAGCTTGTCATCACTCTAGCTCCGTCAATTTTTTTCTGATCGACTTCATTCTTGCAGATAACCAGTACAGGCATAAAATCTCGGTCAAGTTCGATTTTGGGCCGAATCAGATAATTCACTCAAGAGTTATGTCCCCTTGAGCGCCCGAAAAATTGCCTATCGACTTAACATGGGGAAAATGTTGTCATCACTGTAGCTGCTTCAATTTTGTTCGGATTGGCTTCATTCTTACAGATAACCAGCACAGCCATGAAATCTCGGTCAAGTTCGATAATTGTCAGAATCGGATCATACACTTAGGAGTTACCTGCCCTTGTGCATTTTTGCATAAGGGTTAATGTGAATTTCAAAAATGTATATCTTGAAGACTACTTGGCCGACTTTGATCAAATTTCATGTGTAACATTATTGGGCAAGTGGAAAGACTGCATAAGGTTTTCATGCAGATCTGAGTGGAACTCTGGTTACCATGGCAACATATAGCTCCCTTAGACTTAACATAGGAAAAAGCTTGTCATCACTCTAGCTCCGTCAATTTTTTTCTGATCGACTTCATTCTTGCAGATAATAAGGACAGGCATAAAATCTCGGTTAAGTTCGATTTTGGGCAGAATCGGAATATTGACCTCGGAGTTACGTGACCTTGAGCGACAAAAAATTTGCCCATAGACTTAACATAGGGAAAATGTTGTGACTATGATAGCGACTTGAATTTTTTTCAGATCAGCTTCAAACTTGCAGGTAACGAGGACAGACATAAAATCACGGTTAAGTTCGATTTTGGGCCGAATCGGATTATTTGCCTTGGAGTTACCTGCCCTTGAGCATGAAAAAATATGTTGTGACCACGATAGCAACTTTATTTTTATTCAGATCAGATTGAAACTTGCAGGTAACGAGGACAGGCATAAAATCCCGGTTAAGTTCGATTTTGGGCCGAATCGGAATATTGACCTCGGAGTTACGTGACCTTGAGCGACAAAAAATTTGCCCATAGACTTAACATAGGGAAAATGTTGTGACTACGATAGTGACTTGAATTTTTTTCAGATCAGCTTCAAACTTGCAGGTAACGAGGACAGACATAAAATCTCGGTTAAGTTAGATTTTGGGCCGAATCGGATTATTTGCCTTGGAGTTACCTGCCCTTGAGCATAAAAAAGTACGTTGTGACCACGATAGCAACTTTATTTTTAGCTCACCTGTCACGTAGTGACAAGGTGAGCTTTTGGGATCACTTTTTGTCCGTCGTCCGTCGTGCGTCCGTGCGTCCGTGCGTGCGTGCGTGAGTGCGTCCGTAAACTTTTCTTCAAACAACATCTCCTCCTAAACCACTGATCGGATTTTGACCAAACTTCACAGGAATGATCCTTAGGTGGTCCCCTTTCAAAGTTGTTCAAATGGTTCCGGTCCGTTGCACATATAGGTCACAGTAGCCAAAAATAGATTTTTTTCACCGAAAACTTAAAAAATCTTCTTCTCTGAAACCGCAAGGCCCAGGTCTTTGATATTTGGTATGAAGCTTCATCTAGTGGACCCCTACCAAGATTGTTCAAATTATAGTGCTAGTGCCAAAAATGCCCCCGCACGGGGGCCCTTTGGTTTTACATGGGCTTATATAGGGAAAATCTTGAAAAATCTTCTTCTCTGAAACCACAAGGCCAAGGTCTTTGATATTTGGTATGAAGCTTCATCTAGTGGACCCCTACCAAGATTGTTCAAATTATAGTGCTGGAGCTAAAAATGCCCCCACACTGGGGCCCTTTGGTTTTACATGGGCTTATATAGGGAAAATCTTGAAAAATCTTCTTCTCTGAAACCGCAAGGCCCAGGTCTTTGATATTTGGTATGAAGCTTCATCTAGTGGACCCCTACAAAGATTGTTCAAATTATAGTGCTGGGGCCAAAAATGCCCCCGCACCAGGGCCCTTTTGTTTTACATAGGCTTATATAGGGAAAATCTTGAAAAATCTTCTTCTCTGAAACTGCAAGGCCCAGGTCTTTGATATTTGGTATGAAGCTTCATCTAGTGGACCTCTACCAAGATTGTTCAAATTATAGTGCTGGAGCTAAAAATGCCCCCCGCATGGGGGCCCTTTGCTTTTACATGGGCTTATATAGGGAAAATCTTGAAAAATCTTCTTCTCTGAAACCGCAAGGCCCAGGTCTTTGATATTTGGTATGAAGCTTCATCTAGTGGACCCCTACCAAGATTGTTCAAATTATAGTGCTGGAGCTAAAAATGCCCCCCGCATGGGGGCCCTTTGGTTTTACATGGGCTTATATAGGGAAAATCTTGAAAAATCTTCTTCTCTGAAACCACAAGGCCCAGGTCTTTGATATTTGGTATGAAGCTTCATCTAGTGGACCCCTACCAAGATTGTTCAAATTATAGTGCTGGGGCCAAAAATGCCCCCTCACCAGGTCCCTTTTGTTTTACATAGGCTTATATAGGGAAAATCTTGAAAATTCTTCTTCTCTGAAACTGCAAGGCCCAGGTCTTTGATATTTGGTATGATGCTTCATCTTGTGGACCTCTACCAAGATTGTTCAAATTATAGCCCTTGGGCCAAAAATGCCCCCGCTCCGGGCCCTTTGGTTTTACATAGGCTTATATTGGGAAAATCTTGAAAAATCTTCTTCTCTGAAACCACAAGGCTTAGGTATTCGATATTTGTTATGAAGCTTCAGCTAGTGGACCTCAATAAAGATTGTTCAAATTATAGCCCTGAGACCAAAAATGCCCCCGCCATGTGGCCCTTTGGTTTTACATAGACTTATATAGGGAAAATCTTTAAAAATCATCTTCTCTGAAACACAAGGCTTAGGTCTTTGATATTTGTTATGAAGCTTCAGCTAGTGGACCTCTACCAAGATTGTTCTAATTATAGCCCTGGGGCCAAAAATGCCCCCGCTCCGGGGCCCTTTGGTTTAACATAGACTTATATAGGGAAAATCTTGTTTTACATAGACTTCTATATGCAGGGTAAACCTTTAAAATCTTCTTCTCTGAAACCAGAAAGCCCAGGTCTTTCATATTTGATATGAAGCTTCATCTTGTGGACCTCTACCAAGATTGTTCAAATTATAGCCCTGGGGCAAAAATTGACCCTGCCCGGGGCCCACTTGTTATACATTGGATCAGGTGAGCGAACCAGGGCCCTCTGGGCCCTCTTGTGTTTTATATTAGGATCACTTTTTGTCTGTCATCCGTGCGTAAACAATTTCTTCAAACGACATCTCCTCCTAAACCACTGATCGGATTTTGACCAAACTTCACAGGAATGATCCTTAGGTGGACCCCTTTCAAAGTTGTTCAAATGGTTCTGGTCTGCTGCACATCTAGGTCACAGGAGCCAAAAATAGATTTTTTTCACCGAAAACTTAAAAAATCTTCTTCTCTGAAACCACAAGGCCCAGGTCTCTGATATTTGGTATGAAGCTTCATCTAGTGGACCCCTACCAAGATTGTTCAAATTAAAGTGCTGGGGCCCAAAATGCCCCCGCCCCAGCGCCCTTAGGTTTTAAATAGGATTATATAGGGAAAAATCTTAAAAAATCTTCTTCTCTGAAACCCCATGGCCCAGGTCTTTGCTATTTTGTATGAAGCTTCATCTAGTGGACGTTACCAAGATTGTTCAAATTATAGTGCTGGGGCCAAAAATGCCCCCGCCCCGGGGCCCTTTGGTTTTAAATAGGCTTATATAGGGAAAATCTTTAAATTTCTTCTTCTCTGAAACCACAAAGCCCATATCTTTGATATTTGGTATGAAGCTTCATATAGTCGACCCCTACCAAGATTGTTCAAATTATAGTGCTGGGGCCAAAAATGCCTCAACTTCGGGGCCCTTTGGTTTTACATGGGCTTATATAGGGAAAATCTTTAAAAATCTTCTTCTCTGAAACCACAAGGCCCAGGTCTTTGCTATTTGGTATACAGCTTCATCTAGTGGGCCCCTACCAAGATCATTCAAATTATTGTGCTGGGGCCAAAAATGACCCTGCCCCGGGGCCCTTTGGTTTTACATGGGCTTATATAGGGAAAATCTTTAAAAATCTTCTTCTCTGAAACCGCAAGGCCCAGGTCTTTGCTATTTGGTATGAAGCTTCATCTAGTGGACCCTACCAAGATTGTTCAAATTATAGTGCTGGGGCCAAAAATGCCCCAACCCAGGGCCCTTTGGTTTTACATGGGCTTATATTAGGAAAATCTGTAAAATCTTCTTCTCTGAAACCGCAAGGCCCAGGTTTTGATATTTGATATGAAGCTTCATCTAGTGGATCCCTACCAAGATTGTTCAAATTATAGTGCTGGGGCCAAAAATGCCCCCGCCCCGGGGCCCTTTGGTTTTACATGGGTTTATATAGGGAAAATCTTTAAAAATCTTCTTCTTTGAAACTGCAAGGCCCAGGTCTTTGCTATTTGGTATGAAGCTTCATCTAGTGGACCTTTTCAAAGATCGTTCAAACTGCAGTGCTGGGGCCAAAAATCCCCCTGCCCCGGGGCCCTTTGGATTTACATAGGCTTATGTAGGGAAAATCTTTAAAAATCTTCTTCTCTGAAACTGCAAGGCCCAGGTCTTTGAAATTTTGTATGAAGCTTCATCTTGTGGACCCCCCCCCCCCCCCATTTTGTTTTACATAGACTGATGTAGGGAAAATATTGAAAAATCTTCTTCTCTGAAACCACATGGCCTTGGTCTTTGATATTTGGAATGAAGCTTCAGTTAGTGGACGTCTACCAAGATTGTTCAAATTATAGCCCTGAGGCCAAAAATGCCCCCGCCTCGGGGGCCCTTTAATTTTACATAGACTTATATAGGGAAAATTTTTAAAAATTTTCTTCTGTCCACAAAGCCTAGGTCTTTGATATTTGGTGTGAAATTTCATCTAGTTGACCTCTATCAAGATTGTTCAAATTATAGCCATGGGGCCAAAAATGCCCCCATCCAGAGACCCTTTGGTTTTACATAGACTTATATAAGGAAATCTTTAAAAATCTTCTTCTCTGAAACTGCAAGGCCCTGTCTTTGATATTTGGTATGGAGCTTCATCTAGTGGACATTATAGCCTTTGTTGATATTTGGTATGAAGCTTCACCTTTTTAGACCTCCTTTAACATTATGCACATTATAACCTTGGGGTCAATAATGCCCCTCCCCGGGGCCCACTTGTTACTCTATGGATCAGGTGAGCGATCCAGGGCCATCATGGCCCTCTTGTTATTCAGATCAGCTTCAAACTTGCAGGTAACGTGGACAGGCATAAAATCTCAGTTAAGTTCGAATCAGAATATTGACCTCGGAGTTACATGACCTTGAGCGACAAAAAATTTGCCCATAGACTTTACATAGGGAAAATGTTGTGACTACGATAGTGACTTGAATTTTTTCCAGATCATCTTCAAACTTGCAGGTAACGAGGACAGACATAAAATCTCGGTTAAGTTAGATTTTGGGCCGAATCGGATTATTTGCCTTGGAGTTACCTGCCCTTGAGCATAAAAAAATACGTTGTGACCACGATAGCAACTTTATTTTTATTCATATCAGCTTCAAAATTGCAGGTAACGAGGACAGGCATAAAATCTCGGTTAAGTTCAATTTTGGGCCGAATCGGAATATTGACCTCGGAGTTACGTGACCTTGAGCGACAAAAAATTTGCCCATAGACTTAATTAGGGAAAATGTTGCGACTACGATAGCGACTTGAATTTTTTTCAGATCAGCTTCAAACTTGCAGGTAACGAGGACAGACATAAAATCTCGGTTGAGTTCGATTTTGGGCCGAATCGGATTATTTGCCTTGGAGTTACCTGCCCTTGAGCATAAAAAAATACGTTGTGACCACGATAGCAACTTTATTTTTAGTCATATCAGCTTCAAACTTGCAGGTAACGAGGACAGGCATAAAATCTCGGTTAAGTTCGATTTTGGGCCGAATCGGAATATTGACCTCGGAGTTACGTGACCTTGAGAGACAAAAAAATTTGCCCATAGACTTAACGTAGGGAAAATGTTGTGACAGAAATAGCGACTTGAATTTTTAGCTCACCTGAGCCAAAGGCTCCAGTGAGCTGATAGTATACCAAGGCTCCGGAGTCCGTCGTCTGTCGTCCGTCCATCCGTCGTCCACACTTTCAATGAAGCATATCTCAGAAGGCAGTCGACCAATCTTGTTTAAATTTTATGTGTAGCACCATTGGGCAAGGGGAAAGGCTGCATTAGGTTTTGGAGCTAGTCTGGTTCATTTGTCCCTTCATTCTTCTTTCTCTCCATATAGAGAAAATAGACCAATGTTAAATTTTTAATCAAAGATTTATCAGGAACTATAAAAGCTAGAAGCATCAAATTTGGTATTCAATAGAATAATGATGACTTATTTTGTGTATTAAAGAGACATTGGGCTTTCTCAGCTTATTTGTTCATCTGTTCTTTCATTCTTCTTTCTCTCCATTTTGACCAATGTTAAATTTTCGTCAAAGATTTCTCAGGAACTATAGAAGCTAGAAGTCTCAAACTTGGAATGCAATGCAATAATGATTACTTATATCCTGTAAGGGTCAATGGGCTGGATTCTATTAGCAGATTTAGTAGTCAAGTCTTTGAATTGTTAAAACTTAAGTTCCTCAGGTGAGCGGTTTAGGCTCATTGAGCCTCTTGTTAACCAATGAAATCGCTCCTTTCTACTGGCTCCAAAAAAATGGCTGCCAGAGCCAGGAGATGTCAAAATTGTTATTGTTTTCAAGATTTGGAGTAGTATTTACAAGTTTTTATTGAAATTATGGACACAGGTGATTGGTATTTGTGAAAATTCTGGACATGGATATAAATTTCCTTTGTGCACATGTTGTGCCCTGGAAAACTTTGGAATCTCTTGGGAAGAAAGCAGACAGGCTTAGCTACACGCTGTCATTTTTGAGCAATTCTGGAGATTATATGTGGCGTTGCTCCATACCGTGAAGACTAGATTAGACATAGCAGGAAATATTGTATACATAAATGTGTTATCTACATGTGTGACAAGAATTTTGATTTGTGTGTTACAAACTGCCAGAGCTACACAACTTCATTCACGACTGGTCATATTTTCCGGAAGGTGCCCTTGTCTATATTATTACAGGATAGTATATCTTTCCTCTCAAAAAGCTTGAAACTGGGCCCTGTGGTTTTGTAGAAATATTAGGAAAATAATGTATACCCCAGTAAAACCCACTCCCCCCCCCCCCCCCCAACAAAAAAAAAAATACATGCAGTTGCTTCGATTTATTCCCACACTTCTAGCCAAATAATGCCACATCATAAAAATCATGTTGTGTTGGGATATAATAGATACATTTAATAGATAATAATACATTAGATATAATGTAAACCCAGATCAGAAAAGAAGCATTCTATACAGCCATGTTTGTGCTTTCAAATTCGGACATACATGTACGTGACACTAGCTCATAATTCTGTTAACAAATATGTAGGGGAAGCAGCCTAACTAAGTCTGACTTCATGTAATTGTTAAAATGATTGCATTTTGAAGTATTACAGACATTTATGTCACCAGTAAACATCGAAACACTCTTTGACCGAGCGATAAAAAGTATGATCGTGTAGTCGCGAAAATACATGACATTGGTAATTCGTCAATTATATCGTCTTCGCCATAACCCTGGTTTGATATTTTACCGACTATTGTCAATCCGTTGATGGTTCATGCTTACATCAATCAGTAAACTAATTAATTGTAATCCGTAATAACACAGGGATTAGCGCGGCGAGATTAAAAGGTACACTCATTTTTTTTAACACGTGCCGCAAACCGACCGCTTGCAAAAATACCTGTCAATATGTGGCACGTGTGCTTTCAACACAAAAAGCTGCACCGCATTTGATCTCTTACTGGTATTGCATAAGCGGCCTAAATTAGCTTCTGATTTTACCGCTTCTGATTTTATCGCTTCTGTAATTTTGGATGCATGTCGCAATAAAAACATGCATACATAAGAATCGGCGATAGTGAATTTTACGCTTACAACTGCAAAAAGTTGGCCTAAAATACGCAGAATCCTGAGTTTCCGAGAGCTCTGGGTGCATAAAATTATTTTGCTTATATTTCTTACCAACTGCAGTAATCCAAGATGGTAGATATCGCAATTCAGGCAAGGCAAGCGTGAGAGGGTTATATATTTTTGCTCACAGGGTATATGGAAAATAATTGCCCTTGCGCTGTCCAATCAAAATCCTGGAAATTTCTTTGCTGTATAACAATATTTGTTGGCTGCACATGTGCATTTGAATAGCAGAAGTCAAAAATGCCAACCACCACAATTATTGTCTGCTTTCTAGTCTGCTGGTTACTTCCAAAGTCATTGTGAACAGTGCAGACCTAGATCAGACCGCAACCTATGTTTGCAGTAAAAATATCACAGATTTTCATCAAAAGTAGCCATTTTGGAGATGTGAAAAAAAGGCAGTGTGTCGCACAGGTGTGTTATCGTAATGAGGAGGTTCTAATGAATACCCACATCTGAGGTTAATATGGAGAAATAAGGAAACGTATTCTTCAATTATCAAAAAATACTTAACTTTATATGTTGGCAACAGTACTTGTTGGGTCCTTCTTTACAGTTGTCAATGCACTGTACTTGTTAACAGTTAAGAAGGTCTAAGCCTATCCAGGGAAGGTTGTTAGGAGAACTGACTACCTCAACATGATCTATATAAAAATACATGTAGTGACAACTGGCTAACGTCTTAGACGGACTTCAACTAGAATTCTTGACTGCCTTGGGAAGGTACCTGCCTCAACATAGTCTGTATGTAAATAGTGATGACTTGGCATCTTACTTCATAACAAATTAAACCTTTACTACATGTGTTTTGTTTGTTATCCCCACGCTTTTCGAAGAAAAAATGGGGATATTGTAATGGTCTTCGTCATCCGTACGTACGTCCATACGTACGTCCGTCCGTCTTACCGGATAACTCCTCCTAGACGGTTATAGATAGAAACTTGAAACTTTGGGAACTGATAGATCTTTGGTCTGGGGAGTGCATGACACTTTCGGAATTTTGATCACACGGGGGGGGGGGGGGGGGGGGGGCGCTGGGGTCAAAAATAAAAATTTCCAGAACATGGTCGTGTAATATATCAAAGATGAGTAGAAAACATTACAACCAAAATTTGACCCCTGAGGTCAATTTTGAGGTCACCAGAGGTCAAAAACTAATTTTGACCCCTTTACCGGATAACTCCTCCTAGACGGTTATAGATAGAAACTTGAAACTTTGGGAAATGATAGATCTTTGGTCTAGGGAGTGCATGACAGTTTCGGAATTTTGATCACACCCCTACGTGTGGGCCCAGGGGGTGGGGCCCGCGGGGGTCAAAAATAAAAATTTCCAGAACATGGTCATGTAATATGTCAAAGCGAACGACATGATGAGTAGAAAACTTTACAACCAAAATTTGACCCCTGGGGTCAATTTTGAGGTCACCAGAGGTCAAAAACTGATTTTGACCCCTTTACCCCCATACATTACTGTTACCGGATAACTCCTCCTAGACAGTTATAGATAGAAACTTGAAACTTCGGGAACTGATAAAACTTTGGTCTGGGGAGTGCATAACACTTTCGGAATTTTGATCCTACCCCTGGGAGTGGGGCCAGGGGTGGGGCACCTTGGGGATAAAAAATCAAAGTTTTCAGAACATGGTCATGTAGCATAATAAATCGAACGGCATGATGAGTAGAATACATCACAATCAAAATTTTACCCCCGGTCAAACACCCCTAGGGGATGGCCCAGGGGGTGGGGCCCGCGGGGAAGTGTGGGGATATGCGATGGCTTGCCATTGACTGCGCGATTCTAGTTTGATTTGAGGTTTACCATCCCCGTCAACACTAGGCCATTTTGGAGACGTTGCTTCCGATTTTGTGGGACTTTTACCCGACATTGAGATGAAATGACATCTCAAGCCCTACCACCCAATGAAACCAATAGAGTTTATATGCATCACTTTTCCTAAGCAGTTTACCGGTACTCATGCATGGTTGGATTCAGCTCTGAGTGGGAGCATCATGCAGTCCAGTCTATTTCTTCAAGCCCTGATGGGCAAACATTGATGGTGCTCATGTGGCTAAAGATAGGCCAGAGATTCTAATTTGCTTAGTTCAAGTGAAGCATTGCTGGCTCATGCCGGGTCGAGGAGTCAGATAAGGAGAATCATTAGGGGTAAGTCTCTAGTAAGAGACCACTTTTGAACAGTCCCAAAGGTGGTCTGAATATATGAATTTTACTGTATAACAATTATTTTGCTGTTAGAGTGTATAGTGTTTAACTCTTATCATGCTGTTCACGACAACCCCTTTCTATGGAAACAGTGTAGCTCCAGATCAGATGGCTTCTGAATCTGATCAGGATCTACACTGTTTGACATGAAGTTTATGGATTTGTAAGAATAAAGTACATGAAGTAATCCGATTGGTTCAAAGTCAGAAATGGGTGTGGCTAAACTGAATATTCAGCAAGAGAAGGGTTAAAAGAAAGTACATACCGGTAAGATTGTGTCCAAACAAGGATGTTTTCTTTTTTAGAATGATGAACAGAAAGTGCAAGAGCTCCTAAGATCTGGTGCCAATCCTAATGTTAGAGACAATGCTGGCTGGACACCGCTGGTAGGTTTAATGTGAATTTGGAACACCTCCGAGGTGGTGACCTAGAAACAGGTGATCTTGAATATTTTATTTCTGATTCATTATTATACCCCCGCAAACGAAGTTTGAAGGGGGTATATAGGAGTCAGCTTGTCGTCTGTCGTTGTCGGTCCGTTACAAAAAACTTTAACATTGCTCATAACTTCCTTATTCTTTGACCGATTTCTTTAATATTCACACACCACACACCTTGCCACTAGTACTTAAGATTGATATACACAAACCTGACCTTGACCTTTACGTTGACCTTCCTCAAGGTCAAATACTTGTAAAAATTTGTCTGACAACGCATGCGGGGGTATAATTGGCGCCCGTTAGGCGGCAGCTCTAGTTTAAGCATTCAAGCCCTACAGATAAGTCGATCGCATATGATAATGTAGTATTCTTTTATTATTTTTTAACCCATAAAATGCCAATCACAACAATTGTCGTCCGCTTTGTTGTCTTCTGGTAACTTTGAAAGTCATTTCTCTAAACACTCTGGACCCAGATCACATGGCTACTCTAGGAGCAGTCTGATCAGGGTCCACACTGCAGACCCCAATCAGAATGCTCCTGTAGGAGCAATCTGATCAGGGTCCACACTGTTTACCTGTGTGCAAAAATGTTTGAAAAGTTTGCAAAACTATATAGCATCATCATCATCATCATCAACGGATATTTGATTAACATGCAGGTACAGGGGCAACGTCCACATAAGTGGGCCCCCTTCCAGGTAGCTGGCTTGCTGCACGCATGGCAGATCTTACACCAGATCTCCAGGCTTGTCTATCATGAGGATCGATAGCAGAGAGCTTCCATTCTCTGCAATCTCTTTCTGTTAGCTGCTTCCAGGTCATCTTGGGCCTTCCTGGCCCCCGCTTTCCACTTACCTGTATGTCACAGGCAGTCTTGATTGCACCGTTGGAGCGTTCCACATGTCCATACCAGCGAAGTCTTCTCTCTTTCAGGATGAGGTCCAGGTCCTCAATGCCAAGACGCTCCAGTAACTCACTGGACCTGATGGTGACAGTGTCCTGTGGCTTGACATTGCAGATCTGTCTGATCATTGCCCTGTCATTTCGCTGGCTGTAGACGTTGGAGGTTTGGCTTTGTCAATGGCCATGTCTCACTGGCATGGAGCATTGCGCTCCGCACACAAGAGCTATACACACGGCCACGTGTCTTGAACGAGAGGTGGCGGGAAGAGAGAACTGGTAGCAACTCCTTGAATTTCTTCCAGGCTGTTTTCACACGTGATGTAGTTGAAAGGTCGCAACCACGGAAGATCAGGTGGTTTTTTGTCTGGGTCCTCCGATTTTTGCCCCCCCCCCCCCCCCCCCCCCCCCCCCCCCCCCAGAGAGCATATCACCTAGGTGGCAGAAGGAAGCTACAACCTCCAGCTTGTCTGATCCGACTTGAACTTCCCTCTGTGGTCTGCCATCTAAGGGGCGTGCAGTTCCTTGGCACCGTGTACACCTGTACTCAGGGTCCTCTATCAAGCGTTTGAGCCCACTGCATTTCTTGTGCACCCAGAACTTGCAGCCATTACAAAAGATACTGTTGCTGCCAACCCCAGTGCGACATACAGCGCATGGGAACTGGCCTGTACTCTGCAAGAGGTCCAGACCTGTACCACAGATCATGATCTTTGTCTTTCCTGCATTCACTCTCAGCCCTTTCGCCTCCATTGCCTCTTTCCAAGTTAAGAGCCTCCTGACACATTCCTCAAGGAATTCAGCTATGATGACAAGGTCATCAGCATACAGGTCCTCCCAGGGGACTCCAGAGCGGAACTTGCATGACAAGGCTTCAAGCACAATAATGAAAAGCAGTGGGCTGAGAACAGAGCCTTGATGAACACCCACCTTCACCTCGAATTCTTCACTGTACCATCACCAACGTGGACACGCTCCGAGCATTTGCGTACATCCCTTGGACCAGTTTCACAATCCGCTCATCCACTCCAAGTTTCTTAGTGCCCACAGATGACTTTCCGAGGCACTCGATCAAATGCCTTCTCCAGGTCTACAAAAGCCATGTAGAGTCTCTTGTTGGCCGCCAGATACTTCTCTTGCAGCTGTCAGACAACAAAAATTGCATCTGTTGTGCCTCTTCCTGGGACGAAGCCAAACTGGAATCGTCGATTGACACCAACTGCCTAATGAGGCCATCCACAATCCTCTCCAGGACTTTCATGACCTGTTCTGTCAGCTAAGACCACGGTAGTTGCCCCGTTCCAATGCATCGCCCTTGCCCTTGTAGAGACAGACAATGAAACTCTGTTCCCAGTCAGAGGGTACCTTCCCATCACGGATGATTGCAAGCTGCAAGGTCACGGATCATCGAGGCACCCGCATCACCTGCAGCTCTTATCATCTCCACCACTATGCCAGAGGGACCAGGTGCTTTGCCAGTCTTCATCTGAGAGATAGCCTTCTTAACCATATCAATAGTGATTGGGATGGGTGCCCTTCCACTGGTGGTTCATCAGACAGGTGGTCTGGGTCCCCAGTCGAACTCACATTGAGTAGCCTTTGGTAGTGTTCTAACCAGGCCCCTCTGCTTTGAGTCATCACTCATTGACATCTCCCCTGCATCATTCTTTACTGGTTTGTCACCTACAACATCGGCATTCTCTCTTCTCATCTGGTTAGCAAGGCGGTATACTTCTGAGGACTTAGGGTCAATATTCTTGTAGATCTCCTTCTCAGCTTCTTGGCGAGCATGGTGCACCGCACCGTCTGGCTTTGCGTTGGCCGCAAGATATGATGCACGGGTGCCCTTACCAGTCTTCCAAGCTTTAAAGGCTTGCCGCTTGGCTGCTATGACTTATTAACATCCTCATTCCACCACCAGGTTTCGCGACGCCAGCGGGGGGGGGGGGGGGGGGGGGGGGGGGGGGGGGGGGGGGCGAGTTGTGCCACACACCTCTTCAGTTGTCTTGAGCAGACCGGTCTTGATACTGTTCCATATATCCTCAGTGGTAGCATCTGCTACACCTGCCGAGGCACTCACATGCTGGCTGAAAACCTCCTGGAAATGATTTCTTGTCTGAGATTCTTTCAGCTTCCAAACTTTTAGTCTGGGGGTGAACTTGCGCTTGGGTTTTGGTGGCACATCAATCCTCATGTCGCATATGAGTAGCTGATGCATTGCAGGGCTACTTCCTCTCCAGGGATCACTTTCACATCTGTGACAAGTTTGCGCATTGTCCTGCGGTAAAGGATGAAATCTATCTGCGTCGCTGCGCTTCCTGACTTGTATGTGATAAGATGACTGTCACGTTTCTTGAAACATGTGTTTCCAAGAAGCAGGTCAAAAGCCAGGGCATACTCTAGATCCTCTCACCCTCAACATCTGGTTCAGGTCTACCATACCCGATCCCGCCATGCACTTCCTTGTATCCAGTGCCTGCACGGCCTACGTGGCCATTCCAATCTCCGCATGGGATCAGGAGTTCGGATCCTGGGATCCTGGCAGTCACAGCACGCAGTTGGTCAAAGAACAAGTCCTTGGCTTCAGCACTTAAACCACTCTGTGGGGCATACACAGACAGAAGGGTAACCACGCACTGGCCAACTACAAGCTTCACCATGATGATTCTGTCTGAGACTCTTTGCACTTCAAAAACTTTCTCTATCCACTCTTCTGCCACAAGCACTCCTACACCAGCAGTGCCTTTATCGTTTCCAGACCAGTAGAGCTTATACTTGGTGTCCTTGCCCTTGATCGTGCGGCAGTTTCCACCACGGTATCTGGTCTCCTGGACACAACAGACATCCACTTTCCTGCGGGATAGTGTTTCCACTACCTCGCAAACTCTTCCTCTCAGGGTGTTGACATTGAGTGTTCCCACCCTGAATTTCCTCAGGCGCTTGCTTGATTCGCCACAATGGCCCGACCCTGCCTCCCACACCTGAGAGGAGGCCAAGCCGGAGACGTCACCAACAGAGCTTTGTTGTCTGTTGGCACCGCCTAACCTTGATTCTGAATTTGTAGCTGCCATGATATGTTTTGACGGTTGTAGTTTACAGGACCGCCTGTCCTGGCTGACGTCCCTACTCAATTCTTTTACGGCACCTGAGCAAGCCGCCGTTCCCAACTCACTAGGGCAGGTGTGCTTTACCGTTGTCCTTGTACAGCAAGGATCATCCGCCAAACCACAGTAGCTAGTACACCAAGCCATCGGTCTGTAGATGGTTGCTGCCTAGCTCTGCCACCCAGGTTGTGGCAGCCTCATAACCCTGAAGGTGGGGAGGCAACTGTGATAATGGGCAACCTCACATTCCCACACTCATTTAGAGTGTCACAGCTGGATGCATTTTTACGTCATACCCAGGACCCTGGAGGTCGTTATATATGGCTTAGCACACTCAAGTATCTGACAACTCACGGGCTCTTCAGATATATGAGTGTGACAAACCAGGTTTTGTTCGGAGACCTACCAACTCCTAGAAGGGTTGTCAGGATATATAGCTTAGCACATTCAAGTTTCTGACAACTCACAGGCTCTCCAGATAAGTGAATGTGACAAGCCAGATTTCGTTCAGAGGCCTACCAGCTCGTGTAGGAATTGCCAACTAAGGCTATGGGCTCTATCTGCCCAGGCTAGGTTTTGTTTAAGGACCTATAACCCCTAGGTGGGTTGCCAATCAAGGCTACGAGTTCCACCTACCCGAGCTAGTTTTGTTTAGAGGTCTAGCATCTCCTAGATGGATTGCCAACCAAAGCTGTGGGTTCCATCTACCCAGGCTAGGTTTTGTTTAAGGGCCTAACCCCTAGGTGGATTGCCAACCAAGGCTATGGGTTCCACCTACCCAAGCTAGCTTTGTTTAGAGATCTAGCAACTCCTAGATGGGTTGCTCTCCCGAGGTAACGAGTCCCATCTGCCCGCATGCAACAGGTTGTACTAGATTACATGTTACTACTAGCAGGAACGAACCTGACCTGACCTACATAAAGCAGATAACATAAATACACAACATTTCAGATGCAGCTTTTCATGGCATCTTAAGGTCTAAGAGATGAAAAGGCATTGCATTTTTACAAAAAAAATACATAAAGCAATCTGATTGGTTGAAAGTTCAAAAATGGGTGTGGCTAAATTAAAATATTCAGCAGGATAAGGATTAGCACTCTTTCATATCACTTCTGTCTCGCCTGTGGGCTTCCGCCTATCAGGGATTAAAGAAATAGATTGGGCTGCATGGTGCTTCCACGCAGAGCTGAAAATGTCTGCATAGGAGTACTGGTAGTCTAACACCCCAGGTAAAGTGGAGCGACCTGGACCGGCCATTCGTATAAACCTATTGGTTACATTGGGTTGCGGGGCTTGATGTGTCATTTCATATCGGTGTCGGGTAAAAGTCCCACAAAATAAACAACGTCTCGCAAATGACTGACATGTAAATAGTGTTGTCAAGGGTGTTAAACCTCAATCAAAGAAAACAAACAAATTATCTCACCTGTATAAAAATACAGGAAGACCTGTTGCAAACACTCAAGCATTATGGGTTGGTGTAGGTCCCTGCTTATAAGTTTGCCCCATTTCCATGTGAGTTCATTCAGGACCCAGTTTTGGAAGACCATTCAAAAATAAAAATTAGCGGGATCGCAAAACGGCTGATTAGCCTCATCACTGCCTTTCCTAAACAAACACACACCTCCAAACACATCACGAAGACACACCTGTCCAATTTTGAACCCCACTTGCATAGGCAGGTCTCCGTGATGAGAGCACGGGTACTAGGACTTTTTGCAATAGCCGGAATTGGCTGGTCTATTAGTCACCCATCCTGGCTCACTTTAGATGCCTGTTCAAAATTCAAAAATTTCATGCGTTATCATCCTTTAACAAGCATCGTGACCGAAGGCGTTTTCTTTGCCATGTCAGGGGTGGAGGCAGAGAATAATGGAAGCCAGAACTGATAATGTATGTTAGCTTTTTTCCTCCGCCAGACATTCAAAAACAGGGCTGTGCTCTGACACATTTGGCAGTCGAAATTGGCAACACGTCATCACATACTAGAGCCCGTCTTTGGTCTGATTCATGCACTCAAAATTCTAAAATCGCTACAGAACTGTGTTTCTTAGGACAAACGCTGTTCCTTGGGTGCGATTTGTGCCTTCCTCTGATTAAGAGTTCAGTATATTCCCATTGGTCAGCTGACACCTGTCGAATTGACAAGTGCCAGCACATTGGAGGCCCTGGGAAGAGCAGTTCATAAACTAATCCCATTTAGCGGGATGGGGGTAGCCCTTATGTGCTTTTAGCGCCCGGGTACCTTACAAAATCTATCAAGTCAAGTCATGTGAGTTCATTCAGGACCCAGTTGTTTAAAGCATTACTTGTTTAACAAGCTCGTTAGTAGGCAAAATGCTAACTGTTCTAGCGAGTACAAGATCTAATACTAGGTATTTTTGCTGGAAGAAATGTGAGTAGCTTTTGCATTTGCAAAAGGTACTCACAATTTTTCAGCAAAAATATTTATAGCAAGCTGTTAGCCATATTAAACAATCAAATTTTAATGATTCATTAATTAACAACATCATTAGTTTTGAACAGCTGGATCCCAGACTGCAGTTTGGGGGCGGGGGGAGGGGGGGAGCTGTTTTATGACCCTTTCAAGATTATTTCACTCATATGGAGCCGATCATAAATCGGAGGTGGGCAAAAATCGGAGGACCCAGACAAAAAACCACCTGATCTTCCGTTGCAGAACTTGGGCATCTCACATGTGACCCGAGCCAGACTCGAACCAGAGTGGTGAGAGATCTAATGATTAAGAGTCGGCGGTCTTACCCACTAGCCCATGGAGGCCCGTTCAGACTGCAAATATATGCCTGTGTTCTTAAAAGAATACATCAGTCTGAACTCTTTAATCCTTATCCTGCAGAACACAACCGCCTTTATCTTTGCAAACAGTGTAGATCCAGATCAGATGGTACCCAAATCAGATCAGGATCTGCACTGTTTGTCATTCAGCTTGCCATTTTAAATGAATACAATGTATCAAGTAATTTGATTGGCTGATGGTCAGAAATGGGTGTGGCAAAATTCAACATTCAGCAGGACGAGGGTTAAAGGCGAATAATAAACTCATTTTGCTGTGTGCTTAACCTGTTTTAAATGTGACCATTGCTTTGAGACAAAATGTGACCATGGCTTTGAGAAAACATTGAAAGTTACCAAGAGCTTTTATTTTAAGAAGGAATTCAAATACGTACACCACAACCTCTTTTACTATTGTTGGGGTCCAAAGCAGAAACCATGTTAGTTAACAACCATGTTATATCCAGACAAAAATGTATAAATTATACATGTTCATTTTTCTGTATACACCACAACCTCCTTATAACACAGTTCGTTACAACACAGCAGTGCTCCAGATAAGCTTTTTATGCAATGTGTATTTCACCCCCTAAGTTTTTAATGCAATGTGTATTTTACCCCCTAAGCTTAGGCCCAATGAGTAAATTACCCTTTCTGATAATGAATTCATACTGAGTGTGTGATTCAGCACTCTATTTGTCATGACATTTTAAACACATTGCTGAACTCAAACTACATTTTTATATTTAATTGTCTAAAACAATAATAACTGAGTTTTTGTCTCCCACTCCAACTCACTGCAACATACAATTAACTCCAGATTATCCCTTGTCCTGCTGAGTCTGGTTATGTCTTATCTTTCAAACAAGGTAGATCCAGATCAGATGGCTTCTGGTCAGGATCTTCAGTGTTTTATCCAGTTTATGAATGTGTTGCTTTGTTTGTTTGTATTGGAGTTTTATGGCCCAGTCAACACTCTTAAGGTCATTTTTGAGCCGGTCAGTTTACCTATCAACACTTTCCTGGGCAGGCTTATACGTAAGCGGTTAACCAGTACAGTGCACATTCTTTCGCCAGAAACTGACAACTGCCCTTCTTGAATCAGCGGAAGGGAGAGAATGACCGTAGAAAAGATTTCATGATCAATCTCCACGAAAGAATGTTGCCGACCCCGGCGGGAGTCGAACCCGCGTCCTCCTGATCACCAGTCAGACGCGCATCCGACTGAGCCACTGAGGCCGGCTGAATGTGTTGCAATAATTTGCAACTAATCTGACTGGTTGATAATCAGTAGTGGGTGGGGCATATTTAAATATTCAGCAGGACAAGGGTTAAGCTTAGTAACAGGGACCAACAAGGGAATATTTTTCCTCAGTCGGAGTCCTCTTCAGAAAACTGTTGTGGGTATTTGTTAAAACTGCCTCATCAAGGCAATTCTAACAAGCACCTAGGAGAACACTCTTTAGCTCACCTGTCACGTAGTGACAAGGTGAGCTTTTGGGATCACTTTTTGTCCGTCGTGCGTCCGTCCGTGCGTCCGTCCGTAAACTTTTCTTCAAACGACATCTCCTCCTAAACCACTGATCGGATTTTGACCAAACTTCACAAGAATGATCCTTAGGTGGTCCCCTTTCAAAGTTGTTCAAATGGTTCCGGTCCATTGCACATATAGGTCACAGGAGCCAAAAATAGATTTTTTTCACCGAAAACTTAAAAAATCTTCTTCTCTGAAACCGCAAGGCCCAGGTCTTTGATATTTGGTATGAAGCTTCATCTAGTGGACCCCTAACAAGATTGTTCAAATTATAGTGCTGGGGCCAAAAATGCCCCCTCACGGGGGCCCTTTGGTTTTACATGGGCTTATATAGGGAAAATCTTTAAAAATCTTCTTCTCTGAAACCGCAAGGCCCAGATCTTTGATATTTGGTATGAAGCTTCATCTAGTGGACCCCTACCAAGATTGTTCAAATTATAGTGCTGGTGCTAAAAATGCCCCCGCACGGGGGCCCTTTGGTTTTACATGGGCTTATATAGGGAAAATCTTGAAAAATCTTCTTCTCTGAAACCGCAAGGCCCAGGTCTTTGATATCTGGTATGAAGCTTCATCTAGTGGACCCCTACCATAATTGTTCAAATTATTGTGCTGGGGCCAAAAATGCCCCCGCACGGGGGCCCTTTGGTTTTACATGGGCTTATATAGGGAAAATCTTTAAAAATCTTCTTCTCTGAAACCGCAAGGCCCAGGTCTTTGATATTAGGTATGAAGATTTATCTAGTGGACCCCTACCAAGATTGTTCAAATTATAGTGCTGAAGCTAAAAATGCCCCCGCACGGGGGCCCTTTGGTTTTACATGGGCTTATATAGGGAAAATCTTTAAAAATCTTCTTCTCTGAATCCGCTAGGCCCAGGTCTTTGATATTTGGTATGAAGCTTCATCTAGTGGACCCCTACCAAGATTGTTCAAATTATAGTGCTGGGGCCAAAAATGCCCCCGCACCAGGGCCCTTTTGTTTTACATAGGCTTATATAGGGAAAATCTTTAAAAATCTTCTTCTCTGAAACTGCAAGGCCCAGGTCTTTGATATTTGGTATGAAGCTATATCTAGTGGACCCCTACCAAGATTGTTCAAATTATAGTGCTGGAGCTAAAAATGCCCCCTGCACGGGGGCCCTTTGGTTTTACATGGGCTTATATAGGGAAAATCTTTAAAAATCTTCTGCTCTGAAACCGCAAGGCCCAGGACTTTGATATTTGGTATGAAGCTTCATCTAGTAGACCCCTACCAAGATTGTTCAAATTATAGTGCTGGGGCCAAAAATGCCCCCGCACCAGGGACCTTTTGTTTTACATAGACTTATATAGGGAAAATCTTTAAAAATCATCTTCTCTGAAACACAAGGCTTAGGTCTTTGATATTTGTTATGAATCTTCAGCTAGTGGACCTCTACCAAGATTGTTCAAATTATAGCCCTGGGGCCAAAAATGCCCCCGCTCCGGGGCCCTTTGGTTTAACATAGACTTATATAGGGAAAATCTTGTTTTACATAGACTTCTATATGCAGGGTAAACCTTTAAAATCTTCTTCTCTGAAACCAGAAAGCCCAGGTCTTTCATATTCGATATGAAGCTTCATCTTGTGGACCTCTACCAAGATTGTTCAAATTTTAGCCCTGGGGCCAAAATTGACCCTGCCCGGGGCCCACTTGTTATGCTTTGGATCAGGTGAGCGAACCAGGGCCCTCTCTTGTTATATAAAAAAATCCTTTCATTACTAAAGCTTACCTTGAGCTATTTATATCATACCCAATAATATTTCAAGAAAATATTCTAATGACATACCTCAAGAACTTTACTGTCCTGTCTCTTGTTAACAGGCTTTTGTATTGTAGTTTCTAGCAGGTATCATATGGTCTCTTGGAAAAAGTTTACTAATTTTAATTATAAACTTTGATTAATAGGAACACTAGTAAAAGTAAACTGAACATAACACTGAACTCTGTAACCTCAACATATTTACAAAAACTATGCTCATAGTATTTTTAGCTTAGCATTTCTTAGCCTCCTTTGGGGCTCTGGATTTATATGGCTGGAACAGTCTACCTTTCCTCCTTTTCTTCTTTATTTTCCAGAGTTTTACTGCCTTCTCAGGATTATAAGTTTCAAGTTCTTCATTACTCATGTGAATGTTTATGAGATAGTTCAGATTTTCAGTTTTCAGAGAACTTCTGAATTTGTTTTTAATCTTATTTTGTGTAGAGAAACTTCTCTCACATTCAACAGACGTAACAGCTATGCACAGAGCTATTCTGCTAAGTTTTGAAAATTCAGGCAACATTTCATGATGCAATGTAATAACCCTCTTACAAAGTGCATCTGTTGACAGTCCTTTGTAAGACCCATTGATCATTCCTCTTAGGAGTGGCCATTCTTGTTTCAGCTTATCTTGGTCTAGAAGTTTATTAACTGTCACATCTTCAGTCATCTCTCCTTCAATTAGATCCCCATGTACTATTTGACAAGTTTTGTCTGAGCCATAGAAAGAGCTTACACACTCAAGAGCATTTTCTACTTCTTCACCATTTGAACTTAATACAACAGAGGGTTCAAGAATGTGACTAAGATCATTAATCATCTCACTTTCTTCTTTTCTAAATCTATGTTTCAGATTTTTCTTCAGATTTGATATGTACTCCTTTCTTATATTGTTCACCTGTGAGTCTATATTTTCACCATGGTAGTTGGACAAGTTTTCACCAACTAAGTAAGCATAGCTCTTGCCTTCTTCAGTCTTTATTTCAACACATTTCCTCATGGATGCTAAAGCAGCACCATCATTTTTCTCAAGAAACTCAAGTTTTGCATATGTAGCATCTATCAATGGCTGATATTCACTAAATATTAAGTTCTTTTTCTGTAACTGACTACTCAGTATGGCAAGTACCTCATGGACATCCAGTAAGAATGATACTAAAATAACTGTCTTATACTGTGAGAAGTATTTTAATAGGCCTTTTGCCTGAGAATTCCCCTCTGCTGCAAAACTGGACAGTGCAGATAGCAATGCTCCATAGCTTTCATACACAGCTAATACTGCGTTACGCAGGCCTAGCCATCTGATGCTGTGGGGTTCCTTGATTGTCAGATCAGGTTCATCGAGGATCTCTTGAAGTTTCTTAAGCCTCAATGATCTGTTTGAAGAGCCACTTATAAAATAGTAAAGGCTGTCAAAGTTATCTTTCATTTTTTTGAACACTTCATTTTTCTTGATGGAGTCTGAAACTGCCAAATTAAGTCTGTGTGCAATACAATGTGTTTGTATTGGAAATGGGGAGTACTTTGATTTAAACTGAACTCCTACACCTGTTTTCTTTCCAGTCATTACGGCGGCACCATCTGTTGCCAAAGACACCATGTCAGAAAGAGTAAGACCAAAGTCTTGTAAACATTTCACTGTTACAGCGACTATTGTATGAGCTTTCCCATCATCGAGACTAACATTAGTAAGAAATTTGGTAACTGGTTCGCCGTTATGGCTATATCTGATACAGATGGACAAATGTTTCTGGACACTAATATCTGTGCTTTCATCAAGCAAAATGCCATAGAACTGAGAATCTTGAACTGCTTCTATTACAGACCTTTGGATGGTGTCGCTTATGCAACTTTGGATGTCTTTTATACTATCCGAGCTTAGATTTTTATATTGTATATTCACTCCATTTAGGCTTTGTAACTGTAAAAACGTATTGTTCATATCAGACGGCTGAAGCTTTTTAGGCAAACAGAAGACAGTTCGAAAAAGTTTTATCTCTTCTTCTTTCACAGTAGGCTTATATTCTGAGTCATCGGTACATTCTGCCTTGCAGACCGACTCTGACCTTTGTTTCATGCACAATTGTTCTGCCTTGCAGTGTTCATTGGAGAATAGCGAGTGACACTGTTATTCTGTACATTGCCAGACCCCTCCTGTGCCCAAATGCTGCTTACTTTAGCCTCAGCACAGACTGAGCATTTCAGTCTGATCCCACTATCCGTTTGAAGAACGATCAACCACGGATGGTTCCATTTCCATCTCTGAATAGTTTTATCATCAGCTGATGCGTGATGCCGCTGATCTAAATCCGATATGCCCTTTTCTGCAGTGGCAACCGATGTGTTAATGACATCTGATAATATATTGGATACCAGTTTAGTTGGATCACACTGGCTGTCCTTTCGAGTGAAGAATTCAAACAAAGTTCGGTTACTTTCACTTTCACTTGACTTTTTACGTCTCCCGGATGCCATTTTAGTCTGGTATAATTATTCTGAGCAAAGAACTTACTGCGAACACGGTAAAATCATAAAACCAGTCTAAGAAGTGACAAATTTATTATTTTTTGTACCAGCGACGTAATTTATCGATATTTTTTTAGAACCAGTCGATGCGGCGTACTTGATCAACCGTCTCGGTGTAAGCCGGTCATAAGTGTAAGCCGGTCAATACGCGCGGCTTACACTGCCGAATGCGTAGGGAGAAATTGGAAAGGGTAATTGTCACCCCTTTCTTTGACTTTTTATGCATGAGTCGGCCCAGAAAAATGCGTAAATACGCCTTACGCGTCCTTATCTGGAGCCCTGAACACAGTTTCTGATATTACACATATGTCCTATATTAAGACCACCTTTGGGACTGTTCAAAAGTGGTCTTTAAGACCACTTTTGAACAGTCCCAAAGGTGGTCCATGACAAGAGGACACCATGGGCAGAATTCACAAAGAAAAATTAAGTGAAGCCTCTGAAATAAGCTTTGTTTTAGCAGAGGTGTAAAATTTCCCTCAAACTTACTCGCCCTTATCATCTAAACTTTTCATTTAGGTGCTAAAAATGAAGAAAAAGTAAGGTCAGTTTTGAAAACCTTACTCGCCCTGCCTTAAAACTTACTCGCAAATGCGAGCGGGCGAGTGGAATTTTACACCCCTGTTTAGTCTTAATTTTAGGCGGTCTTAATAGCGGAATTTCACTGTCGTTACTATTTTTCAGCATGAGGCCTGTAATCGTGGTTACATTGAGGTTGCTAAGCTGTTGCTAGACAACGGAGCCATGATGAACGTACCAGGAATGGACAATGATACGCCTCTTCATGATGCAATATCAAATAATCGGATAGAGTGTGTAAAATTGCTCGTGTCCAGAGGTGCTTCATTAACTGTGAGGTAGTAGATATTTGTTGTCTCTGGCCTTTTCAAAGAAAAGCAAGGGGGCATAGCTTTCAGTATTCAGAAATTATGTTTGTGCAATTGCATATTTGATAGTATGTATATTTTGTGCACAACACCTCTTTGCAGTAGTGGACTGATTGTTTTGAAACTTTGCATATGTTTTCATCATTATCTAATGATATTCCTTTGCTTTTGGCATATTCATGAATTATGTTTTGTCTTTTTGGGGAATTTGAATTTAGTAATGTTTTATCAAGCTTAAATCATATTATGTTTATAGATACATAGCATCAGATATGCTGTTCTAGATAGCGGGTACCTTGTATGCACAACTCTTATCACAGTAGTGGAAGAATCGTTGGCAAAAAGGCATCTTGGGCCTTTGCGTGGGGAGGGTGATGATAATCAAATTGACAAAAAAGGCGGCCAACATTAATTCCCTATGCAATGTGCTTATGTCTGGTTTAGGCAAGAGCCGTATTAGAATCTGGTCCTAGTTTTTCAAAGCTAACAATGTTGTAAGTCAACTCTTAAGATGCCGAGAAATGTCATATGTAAATGTCATCTGTTCATATCGTCTGCTGAATCTTCTTGCAAACATTGCATCTGAAAATGTTGTCTGTTCATTTCGTCTGCTGAATCTTCTTGTAAACTTTGCAAAAAGGCAAACAGTGTGGAACCAGATCAGACTACTTCTAGAGGAGTAGTCAGATCTTGGTCTGCACTGTTTGCAACAGTGACTTCAAAGCAGACGACACTTGTCGTGATTTGCATTTTACTTGTTAACATATCGTTACAAGTGATCATTTGATGTGGAAAGTATGCTAAAATGTTTGCTGAAAAAAAGTGTGAGTAACTGTGCAACCCCTTACCGGCAACTCTTAAGATGCCATTAAAAAAATGCATCTTTAAATATCTGGGTCGTCTGCTGCATCTTGTAACTAACTTTCCAAGCATATTTTTGCATATGAGCAAACAGTGCAGATCCAGATCAGACTGCTTCTGGAGGATCAGTCAGATCTGGGTCCACACTGTTTGCAACAATGACTTTTATAGAAACCGGCAGACGACAAAGCAGACGACAGTTGTTGTCATTGGCATGTTATGGGTTAATTATCTATGTTACTCCTTAACTGGTGCTTTTCTATCTAAGGAAAACATTTACAGTAAAATTCCTATATTAAGACCACCTTTGGGACTGTTCAAAAGTGGTCTTTAAGACCACTTTTGAACAGTCCCAAATGTGGTCTCTAACCAGAAGACACTATGCAGAAAACACAAAGAAAGAATAACTGCAATCTACATAAGCTTTTTAAAGGCGAATTCGTCTTGATTTTGGCTCTTTTTTTTGTTTGATTTGAGGTTTAACGTCCCTGTCAACACTGTAAAGGTCATTTTGGAGACGTGGCTTCCAATTTTGTGGAACTTTTACCCGACATTGAGATGAAATGACATCTCAAGCCCTGCCTCCCAATGAAACCAATAGAGTTTATAAGCATGGACGGTCCGCCACTCGCACTGCTTTGCCGGGGCAGGCTTAGATCCTCTAAGCGGTTTACCAGTACCTGTGTGCGGGTCAGTTTTAGCTCTGCGTGGAAGCATCATGCAGCCCATCTATTTCTTCAAGCCCAGATGTGCGGGGACCAATGATTTTTGGTGGTCTTAATAGCAGAATTTTACTGTAATGTACACAATGGATTGCCATTTATCCCAATGAAAGAAAAGCTCTGTCACTTGCCACTGCCCAGTACCATACATCATCAAGTTGAGCGCTGTGGTGCAGTGGTAAAGCATCGTATTTGAGATCGGGAGGTAGCGGGTTCAATCCCCGCAAGTGCCAAGTGTTGTTTCCTTGAGCAAGAGACATTATCCACATTGCTCAGTACTGGTTCTTACCCAGTAAAAGAGGGCCACATGGAAGATTAGTACTTGTACTAAATGTGTTAGCCTCTATAAATAAGGTCAATTATTATTATTATTCACAGAGGGGTGAATACTGTAGTACTGGGACATTGGCAAACTTAGTTTTAAACTGTTTTCAATGTCCCAGTAGTACTGGGACATTGGCAAACAGTTTTAACCCAGATCTGATCAGGGTCTACACTTTCATTTGCTAGAAATGCTGGAATTTAAGGGCTAATCACAGGAGTCTCAGTTCAAGCCTATACTCAGAGACAATCAGCCCACCAATGATGTCAGTGCTTCAACCCCTGTACTACTGTTCAGGACAACCCCTACCTTTGCAAACAGTGTAGATCCAGATCAGATTGCTCCTGAAAGAGCCATCTGATCAGGATCTACACCATCATTCAGTTTGTGAATTTGAAGGAAAACATTATAGCATGTAATCTGATTGGCTAATAGTCTGAAATGGTTTTGGCTAATTAACCCTTCTGTAGAAGCCATCTGATCAGGATCTTCATTGTTTGTCATTCAGTTTATCAATTTGTCACAATGATTTGCATCAAGTAATCTTATTTGTTGATAAACAGTGGTGGGTGTGGCATATATAAATATTCAGCAGGACAAGTATAGAATTTTTCAGCAGGATAAGGGTTTATTCTTGTGAGGAAGCTGATTTTATTTTTCAGAAATTTGCAAGGCCTAACACCAGAAGATCTGGCCAGCTCATCAGAGGTGATGAAAGAGGCATTGAAAACATCTGTTACAAAAGATATCTTATCATCAAGTCAGGTATGCTGTCTCTGTTTGTCTGTCTGTTTGTCTCTGTCTGTCTGCCTCTCTCAGTCAGCCAGTCAGTCAGTCCAGACAATGATGAAAGCACAGAAAACACAATTTATAAAATTTCAAAACAACTTTGGTACCAAGAAAAATTGTTCTTTACAGGGGTACCATACTGATCCTAAGTATTTGGACAGATAGCAGTCTGATCAGGGTCTACACTGTTTGCCATTGTGTCTGCACCTTTTGGACTCCCTGCTCTATCATGAAACAAATTTGTCTAGGAGCAGTCTGATCAGGGCCTGTATGCAAAAAATATGCTGGAAAACTATGCAAGAAATGCAGCAGACGACATAAACAGAAGACATCTTCAAATGCAGTTTTGCGTAGCATATTAAGGGTTAATAGAGCTAAATACAACTAGCTGATGACATTTTCTGAGATATTTTTTTTTTCACAGAATGAAAAGCATGCTTTCAAACATCTCAGAAACCTCATGTAAAGATTTCACGTGAATAGTTTGCAAATAATTCACATGCAATGTTACACCTTTTTTTCTCTGAAAATTTCTTTCAGTATCTTCTGCTATTGAATTTTCTTTGGTACTTCAGGGTTAATTATTTGTTGTGCTGGGCCCAGTTGTACAAAGCATTGTTAGCTTAACGAGCTCATTAGTAGTCAAATTACATGTATTAAAAGTGTCTAATAAGTACTGTGTCTAACACACATATTTTTGCTGAAAAAAATGTGAGTGGCTTTTGAGTAGTTTTTCAAAACGGACCCCGCCCATAGGGGCTTGAAGAAATATATGGGCTGCATGATGCTTCCACGCAGAGCTGAATCCGGCCTGCACACTAGTTCTGGTAAACCGCTTAGAGGATCTAAGCCTGTCCAGGAACCACGGTGCGAGGCGGACCGTCCATGCTAATAAACCCTATTGGTTTCATTGGGCGACAGGGCTTGAGATGTCATTTCATCTCAATGTCGGGTAAAAGTCCCACAAAATTGGAAGCAATGTCTCCAAAATGACCTTTACAGTGTTGACGGGGACGTTTAACCTCAAATCAAACAAACAAACAAAGCTTTTCAAAAGCTACTCACATTTTTTTCAGCAAAAATATTTGTCAGCATGCCATATTTTACGATCTAAGTTTTAACCATATTTTAACTATCGACGTCGTTAGTTTTGAACTACTGGACCCTGATCTTTTGACCAGAGCCAAGTTTGTTTAATGAATGTTAGCTCAACAATCATGTTGGTGGCCAAAACATGTTTATGTTTTAACTAGTACACTATTTGATACACTAATGTTTTTTTGCTGGAAAAAGTAAGTACCATTTATCGATACAAAATCTACTCATACTTTTTCAGCAAATAAAAATCAAAAATGAGTTCCTTTAAGAGCAATGAAACTATTCATAAGAAAGAAGATGGGTCATACTAACTTGTAATGTATTTTCCAGGTTAATTGATAAAATGTTATTTAATGTTAATGTTAAGAACTTGGTTACCTTTGTCACTTAGCCCCAGATAAGTGGAGGTATACACATTATTTTTCTTATTTCTGCATGATAACATATGTTGTGGGTACTCATTAGAAGCGCCTCAGCGAGGCGCTTCTAATGAGTACCCACAACATATGCTTTCATGCAGAAATAAGAAAAATCAGAACAATTTGGATGAAAAAAGTGCCTTATCTGGAGCCAGGTCAGAGTCATGGCTTTGAGCAACTTAAACTAACAACTTGGTTGCCTTTGAACAACTGGGTGCTTTGAACAACTGGGTCAAGATGGTATGTTTTTCTTCAGCTTCCGTTGGATACCTTGGAATACCAGCAGCCATGTTTACTGGGTACCAGTTTGTCACGAGAACAGAAAGTAGTCCTGCAGAAATGTGCCAGTTTACTCTCAGCAAAGCAGTCAGATGAAATCACACCAGAAGGTACGAAATTTTAATGGTACAGAGGACTCGTGTTATAACAGCAGTATTTGTTCCCTATATTGTGCCGTTATAACGAATTTGTCGTAATAAAGACCCAGTTAGGAGTAAGATAGGTTATACATCATTGCTCCAAGAAATGACTGTTATAGACATTTGTTAGAATCGCCTCGGTGATGCAATTCTAACAAATATCTATAACATTTGTTTTTTTGGCGTATTAAATGACAAGAATCTTTCATGACTATGGATTCGATTTGGGCATTTCCAACCGGAGGGAAGCCCACGTCACTCGGAATCGAGGCTAAGCCTTGAGCTATGAATTTATTCCATTGAAATTGTTGTTAAATTGAGTTTTGCTGTTATAACAAATGTCGGTATAAAGAGGGTTGACCACATTAGTTTATGTAAACTGTCAGGAAAGTAAAAATAACAACTGGCATTAAATGAAGTTACCAATTTTCATGCTTATAACTTCAAAGCTGTTGATGGAGCATTTTTAGCTCACCTGACCGAAGGTCATGGTGAGCTTTTGTGACCGTAAGATGTCCGGCGTCGTCGTGCGTCGTCCGTCGTCCGTAGTGCGTAAACTTTTTCTTGTGAACAAACTAGAGGCCACAGTTTTGGTCCAATCATCATCAAACTTGCTCAGAATGATCATCATGACAATATCTCGGTCAAGTTCGAATATGGGTCATGTCGGGTGAAAAAGTAGGTCAGTAGGTCAAATCATAGAAAAACCTTGTGAACACTCTAGAGGGCACAGTTTTGCTCCAATCATCATCAAACTTGCTCAGAATAATTATCATGACAATGCCCCCGCCACGGGGCCCTTTGGTTTTACATGGGCTTATATAGGGAAAATCTTTAAAAATTTTCTTTTCTGAAACCACAAGGCCCAGGATTTTGATATTTGGTATGAAGCTTCATCTAGTGGACCCCTACCAAGATTGTTCAAATTTTAGTGCTGGGACAAAAATGCCCCCGCCACGGGGCCCTTTGCTTTTACATTGGCTTATATAGGGAAAATTTTTAAAAATCTTCTTCTCTGAAACCACAAGGCCCAGGTCTTATATATTTGGTATGAAGCTTCATCTAGTGGACCCCTACCAAGATTGTTCAAATTATAGTGCTGGGGCCAAAAATGCCCCCGCCACGGGGCCCTTTGGTTTTACATAGGCTTATATAGGGAAAATCTTTAAAAATTTTCTTCTCTAAAACCACAAGGCCCAGGACTTTGATATTTGGTATGAAGCTTCATCTAGTGGACCCCTACCAAGATTGTTCCAATTTTAGTGCTGGCGCCAAAAATGCCCCTGCCCCGGGGCCCTTTGGTTTTACATAGGCTTATATAGGGAAAATCTTTAAAAATCTTCTTCTCTGAAACCACAAGGCCCAGGACTTTGATATTTGGTATGAAGCTTCGTCTAGTGGACCCCTACCAAGATTGTTCAAATTATAGTGCTGGGACAAAAAATCCCCCCCTGCCACGGGGCCCTTTGGTTTTACATAGGCTTATATAGGGAAAATCTTTAAAAATCTTCTTCTCTGAAACCACAAGGCCCAGAACTTTGATATTTGGTATGAAGCTTCATCTAGTGGACCCCTACCAAGATTGTTCAAACTATAGTGCTGGGGCAAAAAATGCCCCTGTCCCGGGGCCCTTTGATTTTACATAGGCTTATATAGGGAAAATCTTTAAAAATCTTCTTCTCTGAAACCACAAGGCCCAGGACTTTGATATTTGGTATGAAGCTTCGTCTAGTGGACCCCTACCAAGATTGTTCAAATTATAGTGCTGGGACAAAAAATCCCCCCCTGCCACGGGGCCCTTTGGTTTTACATAGGCTTATATAGGGAAAATCTTTAAAAATCTTCTTCTCTGAAACCACAAGGCCCAGAACTTTGATATTTGGTATGAAGCTTCATCTAGTGGACCCCTACCAAGATTGTTCAAACTATAGTGCTGGGGCAAAAAATGCCCCTGTCCCGGGGCCCTTTGATTTTACATAGGCTTATATAGGGAAAATCTTTAAAAATCTTCTTCTCTGAAACCGCTAGGCCCAGGTCTTTGATATTTGATGTGTAGCTTCATCTAGTGGACCTTTGACAAGATTGTTCAAATTTTAGCCTTTGTTGATGTTTGGTATGAAGCTTCACCTTTAAGAC
Source organism: Lucinisca nassula (assembly GCA_963580285.1). Classification (NCBI taxonomy): domain Eukaryota; kingdom Metazoa; phylum Mollusca; class Bivalvia; order Lucinida; family Lucinidae; genus Lucinisca; species Lucinisca nassula. The sequence goes on along the minus strand of OY757025.1, from coordinate 95,805,774 downwards.
CTCCCTCAACATTATGTACATTAAAGCCCTGGGGCCAATAATGGCCCTCTCTGGGGCCCACTTGTTACACTATGGATCAGGTGAGCGATCCAGGGCCATCATGGCCCTCTTGTTGTTCTGTCCTGTCCATCTATCAGTTCGTCCGTTGTGCTTTTACCCTTAGAGAAACTATAGAAAGATTTGTGCTAGTATCTTGAAGCTTTATGTAAGGGTTTAACATGAAAAAGAGCAGACATATTTTTAGCTCATCTAAGCACAAAGTGCGCATTGTGAGCTGTTTTGATCACACTGTGTCCTCTGTACATCTTCATGCGTTGACTGTCAACAATTTTCTTAAAAGGCATTTCTCCATCACTAGTGAATGGATTTTGAAATAATTTCGCAGGAATGTTCCTTTGGTGGCCCTCTACCAAAATTGCTAAAATGGTACCGCTAAGCTAAGCAAAATGGCCACCAGAGCTTAAAATAGTAAAACTGTTAAACGACACCTCCTCCAAAGCCACTGCAAATATTTGACCAAGTTATTGTCTGTTTTCAAACTTTAATAGGTATTTTACCCTGTAACTGTAACTACATGAAATCTTGTGCACAAAATATCAGAATGGCTTGGGATATATCTGGGACCAGCGTGTAGATGGCCTGATTAACTTAATGCAATTCTCAAAATATTTGAGTTGTATCCTTTTTCGCCAGTGATACGGAACCTTTTGAGGAAGATGATCAATGGCCACAAATTTAGCAGGCATGTGGTTGTGGGCATTGTGTTTCACAAACAGGTTTCCTGGTTGTGACATGGATTGCATTCTTTGACTGACTGCCACTTCCCATTGTGTGCATGAAATTCCAATGGAAACACTACAGACCCAGTGTCGGTGGTGTGTGATCAGGGCTTTTTCTGTTTGGAAGAAAGCCCAGCCATTGTCTGAATCAATTTAAAAAATAACTCAATCTGGCATCCCTAAATTTTGGATTAGACTCGTTCTAAATAAACATGGAAAGAGTCTATTCAGGACAACGGGGTGGTTGGTGAGGCAAAGGTGTCGTGTATCTTGCATCAGTGGGAGTCCAACTGATATTGGCTTACAGTTGGACAAGGCCTGCTGTCCTTGCAGCAGGTAAGTTTAGCTCCAGATAAAGCCCTTTTTCATCAGAAAATATCTGATATTTTTTCTTATTTCTGTGTAAAAACATACGCTGTGGGTACTCATAAGAAGCACCTCAATTCGGTGCTTCTAGTAAGTACCCACAAAGTTTTCCTGCAGTAATAAGAAAAATAATATGTGGATACCCCCGGTTATCTGGGGCTATGGATGAGAGTGGAGGGTGAATGTTGTTATTTCTTTAGTTTCTACACTTCCATTCATTATCCTCTTTCTCTCCCATCCTTCACTTTCATCTCGTCTACTGTCTCTTCTATCTTTCTCTCAGTTTCTCTGGGAGACAACACAAAATGACCCACAAGGGTTGACATGTCATTAAACACGAACACAGTCACATGTCATTAAACCCGAACACAGTCAATCTATTCAGGACAAAATGAGTTGAGTTAGAATATCAGAATTTTATTCCAGAAAGTTTGTAAACTTCTTTTAAAGGGGAAGGCCAACACCTTCCGGTTAGGCAACTCCTGCCAAAGTATTTCTGTCTCCCACGTCGATAGGGGTCAACTCTTGAAGGAAAGAATTTGCTCCTGAGGAGCAAATTCTTTCCTTGAAGAGTAGACCCCTTTTTCAGTGGGACGGGGTTTATAGAAAAGTGAACAGGAAATCTCGAAAGTTGTCTCCTTTTCAGAAATGGCGGAAAAATCTGCCCGGTGTTCCCATTCCCTTGTACAACAAAAATTTGTTTATAGATCGTTATCCTACTATGTTTCAGTGACCCACGTAATCACCAGTTGTAACAACGAAGGCCTCTGTGCTCGGACCATCAAATATTTACAGGCTGTCTTGACAGGCAAATGGATCGTTAGTATGGATTGTAAGTATAGCTCCAAAATTAGGGTGAGTCCTGAGGATAATTTGAGGATAATTGTTCTTTGTTCTCCATTAAAATGTATATTATAGATATGGATTCTAACAAGTACCCACAACATTTTTAAAAGAAATAAGGAAATTAAGCCCTCATTTATCCAACCCCTCTTTTTCTGGAGCTTAGATTTGACAAGATTTATCTTATTTCTTCTTTAAATCATGTTGTGGGTACTACATTATTTTTACAAGAAATAAGTAAAATTGTCCCTCTCTTGTCCTACCCCTCCTTTTCTCGAGCTTAGATTTGACAAGATTTCTTATTTCTTATTTAAAATATGTGGTCGGTACTTGTTAGAATTGCCTCAGTGAGGCAATTCTAACAAGTACCCACAACATTATTCTTACAAGAAATAAGGAAAATTATCCTTCCGTTACCCTACCCCTCCTTTTCTGGAGTTATTTCTTCTTTAAAACATACGGTTAGTTGTTAGTATCGCCTATTGTTAGAATAGTCTCAGGTACCCACAACATGTTTCTAACAAGAAATTAGACAAAATTATCCCTTGATTATCTTCAAGACTTGCATTGTAGATGGATTTGTTTCGTGCAAAATTTATGATAAATGCGATGACTTTGATTTTGAGATTGTAAATTTTCCTTTTTTGGATGGTGATGTTCCTCGTGCGCCATCCTATGGCGTTTATATTTCGCAATTAATTCGATTTGCTAGAGTGTGTAGTCATGTAACTGACTTCAACACTCGTAATAAATTATTAACGGCTAAACTCCTAAATCAGGGTTATCGGTACCATAAACTACGCAAAGCCTTTTCAAAATTTTATAGACGCCATTCTGATTTAATTTCAAAATTCAATATTGGACTTAAATCTCTTCTGCAACAAGGTCTATCGGAACCCGAATTTTATGGTGACGTAGTATATAAATTCAGAAAAATATATAACCGCAATGACTTCAGCACCCAATTTCGTAAAATCATTCTTCGATATAAAAAGATTGGGTACAACATGGATATTATACGACAGACTGCATGCATGGTAGTTAACCCAAACACGGTTGGCAACTTTGCTTCCCTCTTTAATTGCACGCCGGTGGGTCAGGCCTCAGATTCTATGACGGCTCCAACGTAAAGGCTTATTGAAAATTAGAGAGATAATGTTGGTTGGTGCCTGATGCTCTGTCTCTGGTCGGGCTCATCGGAGTCTAACTGTTGGTTTTCTTTTGCTCCAGCATTTCAGTGGTTTCTTGCTGTCGAGTCCTCACCGTTGTCTCACCTCTGTGGTTCTTTGATTTTTGTGTTCACGGAGATGTTGCACTGATGAGTTAGGAGGCCTTCATGCGGACTGAACAAATTATTTGTCTAAATCGCGACGGAAGTAAGGGCGAGGATTGTGGCCACGTAAAATCGATTTAAGCCCCCCAGTGGAAATCTTCCACTGACCGTTCCAAAGTAGAAGTAAAACAAAGATCAGGAATTGATACAATTAACTTACTCCATCCATAAAAGACACCAAAGGGAAAGAAATACAAACATTAAGCGACCAGACCATAATGGAAACCTAAACAAAGGAAGGCCATATGGACAGTTACTTTCCAACAAAATGGCCATATGGCCATCCAAAATTAAAAGACACAAGTGATACACACAGTAAGTAACAAACAACAACATAAATAAATCGCCACAGAAGAGCCGCCTTGGAACGGTCAGTGGAAGATTTCCACTGGGGGGCTTAAATCGATTTTACGTGGCCACAATCCTCGCCCTTACTTCCGTCGCGATTTAGACAAATAATTTGTTCAGTCCGCATGAAGGCCTCCTAACTCATCAGTGCAACATCTCCGTGAACACAGAAATCAAAGAACCACAGAGGTGAGACAACGGTGAGGACTCGACAGCAAGAAACCACTGAAATGCTGGAGCAAAAGAAAACCAACAGTTAGACTCCGATGAGCCCGACCAGAGACAGAGCATCAGGCACCAACCAACATTATCTCTTTAATTTTCAATAAGCCTTTACGTTGGAGCCGTCATAGAATCTGAGGCCTGACCCACCGGCGTGCAATTAAAGAGGGAAGCAAAGTTGCCAACCGTGATTGGGTTAACTACCATGCATGCAGTCTGTCGTATAATATCCATGTTGTACCCAATCTTTTTATATCGAAGAATGATTTTACGAAATTGGGTGCTGAAGTCATTGCGGTTATATATTTTTCTGAATTTATATACTAAGTCACCATAAAATTCGGGTTCTGATAGACCTTGTTGCAGAAGAGATTTAAGTCCAATATTGAATTTTGAAACTAAATCAGAATGGCGTCTATAAAATTTTGAAAAGGCTTTGCATAGTTTATGGTACCGATAACCCTGATTAAGAAGTTTAGCCGTTAATAATTTATTACGAGTGTTGAAGTCAGTTACATGACTACACACTCTAGCAAATCGAATTAATTGCGAAATATAAACGCCATAGGATGGCGCACGAGGAACATCACCATCCAAAAAAGGAAAATTTACAATCTCAAAATCAAAGTCATCGCGTTTATCATAAATTTTGCACGAAACAAATCCATCTGCAATAGATAGATGTAAATCCAAAAACGGGGCCTCTTCTGTGGCGATTTTTTTATGGTGTTGTTTGTTACTTACTGTGTGTATCACTTGTGTCTTTTGGTTTTGGATGGCCATATGGCCATTTTGTGGGAAAGTAACTGTCCTTATGGCCTTCCTTTGTTTAGGTTTCTATTATGGTCTGGTCGCTTAATGTTTGTATTTCTTTCCCTTTGGTGTCTTTTATGGGTGGAGTAAGTTAATTGTATCAATTCCTGATCTTTGTTTTACTTCTACTTTGCGTTTATCTGGAGCTATGATTTAAAAAAAAAATTTCTTATTTCTTCAAAAAAACGTTATGGGTACTTGTAACAATTGCTCCAGTGAGGTAATTCTTACAAGTAACCACCTGATCCCAACAAGCAATATAGAAATTAATCCCTTGCAATTCCAATTCTCCATCATTATGTACGTTTCGAGTGATTTGATTGGTTGAAGTTAAATACTTCGATAAATTCCATGAGCAAGAATCTCAGAACTATTTCACACAGCGACAGGTAGTGATATAACGTGATGTCAAAGCGCATGTTTAGAACCAGCACGTTACGTCATTGTATATGAAATAACGTCAACATTGTTCGATTAAAACATGGGAAACAATTGCATACGTAAGTGTTAGAAGAGAAATAAACCAAACTTAAAGATGACGTTTTTTATGCCCCAGGAATCATATAGTTTTTGGTCTGTCTCTGTTTGTTTGTCTGTCTGCAAAAACCTTAACATTGGGCATAACTTTTGAATGGTAACTGATTGGGCTTTCGTATTTCACATGTGCATTCCTTGTCACAAGACTTTTCCAGTGGTACCATGAATTTTGACCTCATGACCTTGACATTTGACCTACTTTTGACCTCTTTTTTAAAATCTTTAAAATGGCCATAACTTTTGATTGGTTAGTGTCACAAAGCTAGCTAAATTCACCCCACAGTGTACAATATCAGTTTTGTTACAAAACTAGCAAAATGTCACCCCACAGTGTACAATATTAGATTTGTCCAGGTATAGGTGAGTTTAGTGAGCTGTAAGCTTACAGTGGAAATAAATTCAAGTAGAGGATTTAGGACAGTTAGACATGAGTGATTAGATCTTACCTGTGAACTAAACCTGTTTTATAGCTTTGACAACTTTCATTCAGCTGCTAATTTTCAAGGGGAAAACATGTGCTCAAAGTGTTGAAAGAAAAATTCTATCTATTTATCTTGTTGGTAAATAGAGTGTTGGAAACACTGTAAGTTCTTGGAGTAGCTTAGGCCCCCTTTTTCTGAAATTGACTGTAATTTGGAAATTTGCTATTTTCTATTTTATTTGTCACTATACCAGGCCATTGCTGAAATTCTGGAATTTTATTTAGAACTTGACCTGTTCCCTTTGTAGCATAGGTCCCACATGTTTTATTCTAGGTGGCTTTAACCCAGAGGGCCGTTGCAAGGGCGAAACTAGCTGACAAACCCTTAGTTCTTGGTGTCTGATTGCTGGGGCTGAATTTGAACATACAAAGATTTATATACAGATGAATGGGGTTTTGCTACATGGACCCAGAGATGATGTTTACATTATACAAACATTAAACCATGATGTAGAAATACTGAATCTGTATAGCTTGGAAACGGTCGTTTATGGATGATGGCCTGAAAGTCTTGAATTAATTTTATTCGTGATGAGTCTGACAGTACTTACTGTTTATTTTATCCAGAATTTTTAAGATGTATATAATGACAATATCTAAACGTCAGTCCTTATGATTGATGACGTTGCTACTGTGTGATTGACACAACGTTGTCGCTGAGTGGATTTGAAGCGTTAACACCAGTATGAATTAACGCTACAATTTAACGAAAGTATGCTGTGTGACTGATGTAACGTTACGTTAATATGTGTATTATGAAATAACACTCAACATGATTCAACAGCATACCTTATAATACTTTTGATGTAACGTCACATTATCTCGGAGTATGAAATAACGTCTTGACTAGTATAACAATATACACAGGAGTGTTGTAGACTTAACATCACATAATATTACTCTATTTTCCTGAAGTACGAGTTAACATTTTGATGTGGTACAATGAAATACCATATGGTGTGATTGACATAACGTCATATTAGTTCATCACGTTATCACTCTACTTGTTGGATTAACGCTATGGTATGACATTCTATGGTATGGTGTTGTGTTAGCTCTTTAAAAGACTCAATGCTATTGTGGTATAACAGTTAGCACAAAATATCACATTAACTTCATGAACTTAAACTTAACGTAAGGCTGATATAATGTTAACATTACTTTATGAACTTTTGTGTCCATGCTACTACTGTGTGAATAATGTAAGCATTCAAATGGACTCAATGGACTACGTTTGGATACCAAACAGACATTATTCAGTGATGATGATAATTATAAACATTGATTGATAAATACTTAGGCTAGAGTAGCTCATCACATTGATTATACATTTAGTATTATACCATGTATGATAAATGCTACATAAATACATAGAAACTATTTGATGGCTTTTAATTTTTAACCGTATGGAGCTACATGCCTTCTCATACAGTGAAGTGCAAGAACTTGGTTGTGACATTGGCAATCCTGGCAGGATCTAGCTATTATGCCATATTGGTTGAAAGTTAATGGCTTTCTTTTAGTTATCATGGAAGGTTTTATTGAGAGTGGCAAAGCCTTGGGTCTTGAAGGTGAGCAGTTGAAAGCTTTTGTTGAGAAAAATGAGACTGAAAGAATACAAAGAGAAAAGAGAAAGAGATACAAGAGAGAGAAGATAAAAGAGAGGCTGAGAGACAAGCTCGTGAGGAGAAGCAAGAAGCAGAGAAGATAGCTAGGGATGAAAAGTTGGAAATACAGCGTTTGGCAAGAGAAGAAAGAGCGAAAGAGAGGGAGTTGAAATTAGCTGAAATGCAAGCAGCAGAGAGAGAAAAGGAAAGAGAGTATGAGCTTGCAAGAAAGGAAAGTGAGATGAAGATTCACTTGTTAGATAAGCAAATAGAATTAGAAAGGCTTCATAAAACTGATAGTAAGGCGGTTATAAAATCATCAGATAGTAAACATCAAGAAGTGAAGGCCAAAATCCCTAAACTGCCAGCTTTTAATGAAAGATTTGATAATATGGATGCATATTTAAAGCGGTTTGAGCGATTTGCAGAAAATGCTGGGTGGGAAAAGGTTAACTGGGCAACCAATCTAAGTGCTTTTATGCAGGGCAAAGCTCTGGATGTGTACTCCCGACTTTCCCCAACTGATTCCCTTGATTATGATAAGTTGAAAGATGCTTTACTAAAACGTTTTCAGTTGACAGAAGAAGGTTTAAGGTCAAAGTTTCGTATTAGTAAACCAGAAGTTGGTGAGACTTCCTCACAGTTTGTGGTAAGACTCGAGGATTATCTTAATAGTTGGATGGATTTAGCAAAGGTAACCCAAGATTATGATGGTCTAAAGGATCTTATTCTTAGGGAGCAGTTCATGCAAGCATCTGGTAAGAACTTACAGGTGTTCTTGAAAGAAAGAAAAGTAGCATCTGTTTATGAAATGGCTGAAATCGCAGAACAGTACAATGAGGCTCATAGTTCTTATGATGTACATCGCCCAAAACCCAACACACCGAAGGACAGTACAGGTAGTATTCTTGGGAAACAAGAGGGTCAGTCAAAAAACACTGATAGTATAAAGGATAGGTATTGTTTTTTTTTTGTAAATCACCCTCTCATTTCATCAGAAATTGTCCAAAAATGACTTCATCGGACAGAGGTAAGAAAATAGTAAGTGCTGCTGGGTTTTCAGAACCAAATGTTGGTTGTTGTGGTAGAGGTGGTCACGGAGGTGGTAGAAGAGGTATAGGGAGACCCTTTAATAGAGGTAGGGGAGGTCATAATAACAGTGGTAGTACAAGGGTTGTTTCATATGATGACTCTGAAAATACAGATCCAAAATCTATTGCAAGTTGTGCAATCAATGACAGCATTATTGACTGTTGTGTAAATAATGGTGCAGTCAAACTGGAATGTGGGCATGAATTGCCAGTAATAATTTTGGCATGTGAAAATGAAAGCTCTTATAATTGTAAAGGAAAACTGCCAGTATTTGAAGGGTATGTAGGGGATACCAAAGTTAAAGTTCTGAGAGATACAGGTTGTTCCAGTGTCGTTGTTAGACGGGACTTAGTCTCTAAAGGTGATATGACTGGTAACAATAAGTATTGTGTATTACTTGATGGTACTGTCAGGAAGTTTCCTGTTGCCAAAATTACAATTAGGTCACCTTTTTATGTTGGCGAGTGTGAGGCATTATGTGCAGAGAATCCAGTCTTTGACCTTATTCTGGGCAATATATTAGGTGTAAGAGATCTAGATAACCTGAGACTCACTTCAAACATGAATGTGCAGGTGCAGTGCAAACCTGTGCCCAGAAAACAACAGAAGGTAAGACCTCTTTATTGTGTGTACCAAAAGCCATTAGCAGCATAAATATTGATCAGGTAAGAAAAAGTCAGCAAGAGGATGATTCCTTGAAAGTGGCTAGACAGCGCGTGTCTGAAGGTAATAAAAAGGTTTCCAGCAGTGGTGATACACATTGGTATGAACAACATATAGAGGATATTTGATTTTTTCAGTGTAAGATCGAATTTTATTTCATCGAATGAACACCAAAACTGTTATGTTCACGAGTGGCGTAGCCACGAGTGAAAATAGCAGTTTTGGTGTTCATGAGTGAAATAAAATTTGATCTTGCACTGAAAAAATCAAATTTTCTGTTTCTTACATGCTTCAAAAGGCAATATTTAGCGTCTTTAATGGTGTCGCTCACATTCGGAGAAAATTATCTTTGTTCCTGTTCGTTTCGCGTCAATTTAATGGTGTCCATCGTGTTTAGTGGGTATACTATTGGGTGTAAACTGAAAGTTTGCACCTAAGAAATGGCCTGGGATGGTATTATAATGAATGATTAATGAAATAATTGAGAGAGTAGTTTTCCAAAGAAGTTGCTGGCAAGTCTAACGTCGCGCGACAAAAGACGTGACGTCAGCGTCATAATTGACGTCAGTAACGTCTCCGTCACACATGAACGGGCTATGCGTCAATTAGAACACATTTCAGTATTGTTCAATTATCTGACAAAGATAAAATTGAAATTAGAGTTAGATTTGAAGAAAAAAGTAGTCCCAAACAGTGAAAAATAAAAAATCGTATTTTCACTGTTTGAAACAGTGAAAATATCGATTTATATTTCACTGATAAATCTCTATCATTCATTGAAAAGCATGTAAGAAAATTGTTTGTTATATAGAATGTTTCAGTCACCTCATGTTGAAAACAATAAAATTTGTAAGCAACTACTTGTTCCCTCAGACTTAAGGAAACATGTCTTACATATAGCCCATGATTCAGTGCTAGCAGGCCATAATGGTGTGAGAAAAACTAAAGAAAAGGTGTTGGCAGAGTTTTACTGGCCCGGTGTGCAGAGTGATATAGCCCGCTATTGTCGGTCATGTGACATTTGTCAAAAGACTTTTCCAAAGGGAAAAGTTCCAAAAATACCCATTGGGGAGTTACCTTTAATAGACACTCCATTCTCTAGGGTTGCTGTAGATCTGGTTGGTCCTATTCATCCTCCGTCAGAAAATGGAAATCGTTTTATATTGACAATGATGGATTATGCCACAAGATACCCAGACGCTAAAGCCCTAAAGCACATTGATTCTCAAACTGTTGCAGAATCATTAGTTCAAATGTTTTGCAGAGTTGGGGTCCCTAGAGAAATTCTTAGTGATATGGGGAAACAGTTTACTTCTGATATTATGAGTGAGGTGAGCAGACTTTTATCATTAAAGCAGCTAACCACAACCCCCTACAATCCTGCTTGCAATGGATTGGTTGAACGCTTCAATGGCACACTGAAGACCATGTTGAAAAAGTTATGCGTAGAAAAGCCAAGACAATGGGACAGATATATTGACCCCCTATTGTTTGCTTATCGTGAGGCTCCACAAGATAGTTTAGGTTTTTCCCCCTTTGAGCTTCTGTACCGGCACACAGTTAGAGGGCCTTTGTCAATCTTGAAAGAGCTATGGACAGATGAAAACCAGACAGAGGAGGTAAGGACTACTTATGAATATGTAGTAGATCTGTGAAACCGCCTTGAAGAAACCCTTCAGATGGCTCAAGAAGAATTGAAAAAGAACAGAAGCAGGTATAAGTTTTATGCAGACAGAACAAGGAAAGATAAGCATTTAGAGCCAGGGATGAAGGTATTAGTATTATTACCGACAGACAACAATAAGCTGTTAATGCAGCTCAAGGGACCATATATTATAAAGGCAAAACTTAACAAGTATGATTATAAAGTTGATGTAAATGGTACCGAAAGGATATACCATGCCAATCTGTTGAGAAGGTATGTTGACAGAGATGATGGAGGAAGTGATGTTAGGGAATCTGAAGCTGATATAGCCCATTTTGGAGAGCAGGTATGTGTTTCTGTCATTGATGAATGTGAGTATCTTGATGCAGAAATTTCAGAGCCTGTAAGTCATGTTGAAGGATATGAAAATAACCTTGACAGTTACTTGAAGAATAAGATTGATCTTGACATTGAATTACCTAAATTAGAACCAAAGGAAACAGTAGATGATGTTCAGACAAACCCAAATCTTAGTCTTGAAATGCAGGAACAGTTAAGATCTTTAGTAAATGAGTTCCCTGATGTTTTAACAGATTTACCAGGCAGAACGTCTGTTACAGAGCATGAAATTAAATTGACCTCCGATGATCCTGCACAATCAAGGCCCTACCCTGTACCACATGCATTAAAGGAAACCATAAAGTCTGAAATTGACTGCATGCTGAAAATGGGAATTATAACCCCAATAGATTCACCATATGCATCACCTGTTGTGATTGTAAAGAAACCTGACGGAACAGATCGGTTCTGTATTGATTACCGAAAATTAAATCGAATTACACGGTTTGATGCAGAGCCGATTGGTAACCCAGATGAAATTTTTGCCAGGTTGTCGAAAGGTAAATACTTTTCGAAAATAGATTTGTCCAAAGGGTATTGGCAAATTCCTGTAAAGAGAAGTAGCCAGCTTGCCACAGCATTTATAACTTCAGAAGGGTTATATGCATTCAGATTTATGCCATTTGGTCTTGTAAATCGGGAGCAACTTTTTGTCGTATGATGAGAACCATCTTAAGGGGGATGAAAAATGCAGAAAATTTTGTAGACGATATTCTGGAACATACTGAGAATTGGGACGAACATTTAGATATCCTTAGGGCATTGTTTATGAAACTAAGACAAGTTGGTCTAACAGCTAAACCCTCAAAGTGTATGTTAGGCTATTTTCATATGCCTTTTTTAGGACATAGAGTAGGAAATGGTGAGATTTGTCCAGACCCGGGTAAGATATCAAGTATAAGAAATTGTACTCGCCCGACAACAAAGAAACAAGTTAGAGCCTTTTTAGGGTTAGTTGGCTATTTTAGGAAGTTTATTCCTAATTTCAGTACTATATCAGCCGTTTTAACAGATATGACCAAGAAATGTGCACCTTCTAAAGTAATATGGTCTGCTGCAGCAGAGTTAGCATTCAAATCTCTTATAGATGCTTTATGTAAAAAGCCTATATTATGCCTACCAAACTTTGATCAAGAGTTTATTCTTAGAACTGATGCATCTGACATTGGATTAGGTGCTTCCTAATGCAAGAGCATGAAGGAGTAAAATTACCAGTGTATTATGCCAGTAGAAAGTTGCTCGCACGAGAAATGGGTTATTCTGTCATAGAAAAAGAATGTTTGGGTATAGTTTGGGGGATCCAAAAGTTTGAATGTTACTTATATGGCCGAGAGTTTCTGTTAGAAAAACAGACCACCAACCCCTGATTTACTTGAATACAGCAAAAGTTGCCAATGCAAGATTAATGCGTTGGGCCTTAGCACTACAGCCCTATAGGTTTCGAATAATGGCTATTAAGGGTTCTGAGAATGTTGGGGCAGGCTTTCTTAGTAGACACCCCATGAGGGAAATAAATGGAAATTTGTAAGCCTCAGTGTTTTCTGTTGTTAGAGGATATACAGCTGATTAAATGTAAATAGTTTTAGCAACATTATTTTTTTTTATAAAATGTTGAATGGAAAAAAGGTTATTTTCCATCTTGAAAGGGGAGGTAATGTCACAAAGCTAGCTAAATTCACCCCACAGTGTACAATATCAGTTTTGTTGCAAAACTTGCAAAATGTCACCCCACAGTGTACAATATTAGATTTGTCCAGGTATAGGTGAGTTTAGTGAGCTGTAAGCTTACAGTGGAAATAAATTCAAGTAGAGGATTTAAGACAGTTAGACATGAGTGATTAGATCTTACCTGTGAACTAAACCTGTTTTATAGCTTTGACAACTTTCATTCAGCTGCTAATTTTCAAGGGGAAAACATGTGCTCAAAGTGTTGAAAGAAAAATTCTATCTTTTTATCTTGTTGGTAAATAGAGTGTTGGAAACACTGTAAGTTCTTGGTGTAGCTTAGGCCCCCTTTTTAGCTCACCTGTCACGTAGTGATGAGGTGAGCTTTTGGGATCACTTTTTGTCCGTCGTGCGTGCGTGCGAATGTGCGTAAACTTTTTCTTCAAATGACATCTCCTCGTAAACCACTTATCGGATTTTGACCAAACTTCACATGAATGATCCTTAGGTGGTCCCCTTTCAAAGTTGTTCAAATGGTTCTGATCCATTGCTTATCTAGGTCACAGGAGCTAAAAATAGATTTTTTAAACAAAAACTTTAAAAATCTTCTTCTCTGAAACCGCAAGGCCCAGATCTTCTATATTTGGTATGAAGCTTCATCTAGTAAACCTCTACCAAGATTGTTCAAATTATAGCCCTGGGGGCCAAAATGCCCCCACCCCGGGGGCCTTTGGTTTTACATAGGCTTATATAGGGAAAATCATTAAAAAATCTTCTACTCTGAAACCACAAGGCCCAGGTCTTTAGTATTTGGTGTGAAGCTTCATCTAGTAGACCTCTACCAAGATTGTTCAAATTATAGCCCTGGGAACCAAAATGCCCCCGACCCGGGGGCCTATGGATTTACATAGGCGTATATAGGGAAAATCATTAAAAAATCTTCTTCTCTGAAACCACAATGCCCAGGTCTTTAATATTTGGTGTGAAGCTTTACCTGGTGGACCTCTACTAAGATTGTTCAAATTATAGCCTTGGGGCCAAAAATGCCCCCACGCGGGGGCCTTTGGTTTTACATAGGCTTATACAGGGAAAATCTTGAAAAATCTTCTTCTCTGAAACCGCATGGCCCAGATCTTTGATATTTGGTGTGAAGCTTCATCTAGTGGACCTCTACCAAGATTGTTCAAATTATAGCCCGGGGGGGGGGGGGGGGGGGGGCAAAATGCCCCCGCCCCAAGGGCTTTTGGTTTTACATAGGCTTATATAGGGAAAATCATTAAAAAATCTTCTGTGAAACCGCAAGGCCCAGGCCTTCGATATTTGGTATGAAGATTCATCTAGTGGACCTCTACCAAGATTGTTCAAATTATAGCCTTGGGGGCCAAAATGCCCCCGCCCCGGGGGCCTATGGTTTTACATAGGCTTATATAGGAAAATCATTAAATATCTTCTTCTCTGAAACCACAAGGCCTAGGTCTTTAATATTTGGTGTGAAGCTTTACCTGGTTGACCTCTACTAAGATTGTTCAAATTATAGCCTTGGGGCCAAAAATGCCCCCGCCCCGGGGGCCTTTGGTTTTACATAGGCTTATACTGGGAAAATCTTTAAAAATCTTCTTCTCTGAAACCGCAAGGCCCAGATCTTTGATATTTGGTGTGAAGCTTCATCTAGTGGACCCCTACCAAGATTGTTTAAATTATAGCCCTGTGGGCCAAAATGCCCCCGCCCCGGGGGCCTATGGTTTTACATAGGCTTATATAGGGAGAATCATTAAAAAATCTTCTTCTCTGAAACCACAAGGCCCAGGTCTTTAACTTTCGGTGTGAAGCTTTACTTGGCAGACCTTTACTAAGATTGTTAAAATTACAGCCTTGGGGCCAAAAATGCCCCCACCCCGGGGGCCTTTGGTTTTACATAGGCTTATACAGGGAAATCTTTAAAAATCTTCTTCTCTGAAACCGCAAGGCCCAGATCTTTGATATTTGGTGTGAAGCTTTATCTAGTGGACCTCTTTCAAGATTGTAAAAATTAGAGCCCTGGGGCCAAAATTACCCCCACCCTTGGACCCTTTGGTTTTTCATAGGCTTATATAGGGAAACCTTTAAATATCTTCTTCTCTGAAACCACAAGGCCCAGGTCTTTGATATTTGGTATGAAGCTTCACCTAGTGGACCTCTACCAAGATTGTTCAAATTAAAGCCCTGGAGCCAAAAATGCCCCCGCCCAGGGGGCCTTTGGTTTTACCTAAGCTTATGTAGGGGAAATCTTTAAAACTTTTCTTCTCTGAAACCAGAAGGCCCAGGTCATTGATATTGGGTGTGAAGCTTAATCTAATGGACCTCTACCAAGATTGTTTAAATTATAGCCTTGGGGCCAAAAATGCCATCGCCCCGGGGGCCTTTGGTTTTACATAGGGAAAATCTTTAAAAAAACTTATTCTCAGAAACTGTAAGGCCAAGGTTTTATATATTTGGTGTGAAGCTTCATCTATTTGACCTCTATCAAGATTGTTCAAATTATAGCCCTAGGACCAAAAATGCCCCCAACCTGGGACCCTTTGGTTTTTGATAGGCTTAATTAGGGAAAATATTTAAAATTCTTCTTCTCTGATACCACAAGGCCCTGCTCTATGCTATTTGATTTGATGCTTCAACTAGTGGACCTCAACAAGATTGTTCAAATTATAGCCCCCACCCCTGGGGCCTTTGGTTTTTCATAGGCTTTTATAGGGAAAACCTTAAAAAATCTACTTGTCTGAAACCAGGAGGCCAATGTTTTTGATATTTGGTATGAAGCTTCATCTAGTGGACCATTACCAAGTTTGTTCAAATTATAGCCCTTGGGCCTAGAATGTACTGGAGACACTAATTCTCGGGTGAGCGATTCAGGGCCCTCTGGGCCCTCTTGTTCTGAAATTGACTGTAATTTGGAAATTTGCTATTTTCTATTTTATTTGTCACTATACCAGGCCATTGCTGAAATTCTGGAATTTTATTTAGAACTTGACCTGTTCCCTTTGTAGCATAGGTCCCATATGTTTTATTCTAGGTGGCTTTAACCCAGAGGGCCGTTGCAAGGGCGAAACTAGCTGACAAACCCTTAGTTCTTGGTGTCTGATTGCTGGGGCTGAATTTGAACATACAAAGATTTATATACAGATGAATGGGGTTTTGCTACATAGACCCAGAGATGATGTTTACATTATACAAACATTAAACCATGATGTAGAAATACTGAATCTGTATAGCTTGGAAACGGTCGTTTATGGATGATGGCCTGAAAGTCTTGAATTAATTTTATTTGTGATGAGTCTGACAGTACTTACTGTTTATTTTATCCAGAATTTTTAAGATGTATATAATGACAATATCTAAACGTCAGTCCTTATGATTGATGACGTTGCTACTGTGTGATTGACACAACGTTGTCGCTGAGTGGATTTGAAGCGTTAACACCCAGTATGAATTAACGCTACAATTTAACGAAATTATGCTGTGTGACTGATGTAACGTTACGTTAATATGTGTATTATGAAATAACACTCAACATGATTCAACAGCATACCTTATAATGCTTTTGATATAACGTCACATTATCTCGGAGTATGAAATAACGTCTTGACTAGTATAACAATATACACAGGAGTGTTGTAGACTTAACATCACATAATATTACTCTATTTTCCTGAAGTACGAGTTAACATTTTGATGTGGTACAATGAAATACCATATGGTGTGATTGACATAACGTCATATTAGTTCATCACGTTATCACTCTACTTGTTGGATTAACGCTATGGTATGACATTCTATGGTATGGTGTTGTGTTAGCTCTTTAAAAGACTCAATGCTATTGTGGTATAACAGTTAGCACAAAATATCACATTAACTTCATGAACTTAAACTTAACGTGAGGCTGATATAACGTTAATGTTACTTTATGAACTTTTGTGTCCATGCTACTACTGTGTGAATAATGTAAGCATTCAAATGGACTCAATGGACTACGTTTGGATACCAAACAGACATTATTCAGTGATGATGATAATTATAAACATTGATTGATAAATACTTAGGCTAGAGTAGCTCATCACACTGATTATACATTTAGTATTATACCATGTATGATAAATGCTACATAAATACATAGAAACTATTTGATGGCTTTTAATTTTTAACCGTATGGAGCTAGATGCCTTCTCATACAGTGAAGTGCAAGACCTTGGTTGTGACAGTTAGTGATAGGACTTTCATATTTCACATGTCTATTCCATGTAACAAGACCTTTCCAGTGATACAATAATTTTTGACCTCGTGACCTTGACCTACTTCTTTTTAAAAACTTTAACATTCGCAAAAACTTAACATTGGGCATAACTTTTGAATAGTAACTGATATGGCTTTCGTATTTCACACATGCATTCCTTGTCACAAGACTTTTCCAGTGGTACACCCGGACCTTGTTATAGCATGATTCGTTGCAGCACGAATTCTGATATAACACGGTTTTGGTCTTGACCCCATATTTTTCCCCAACCAACATTTATAAATATTTTCCAAGGATTCTATCAGGTTTTAAGGACAACAACTTTATTTTCCTCCCACTTTTGACTGCGGTAATACGGTAGCTAACACAGTCTATAACGATACTTTTTGATATTTATTGCAGGCCTCCAAACATGTTACCAATATTAGCAGAGTTGAATATACAGTATATAAACTTGTTTAGCTTGACACGCATGATAAACATGAACTGCCATCGGCACAATCAAAAGTGTTGGCTTAGCGAGATAAAGAGATTAAAGAATTCCATTACGCAACCGGAAAAAAAAATTATCAAGCTCTGTTAAGGATCACTGCTCAGCAGAAATTTTAAACATCGATACAGACGATGTGATCCGTGAACTGCAATAAAACAGATTTTCTAGAGCCGCGTGTAAAAGTTCCAGCTTAAAAGCAAATGATAAAACATATTCATGATCGATTTTCGTGGTAAAAAAAACATTTAAAGACCATGTGAACCATTAAAAATGGTTTCAAATGACTAAAATATTAAGGGTAAGACATTCCAAGGGAAGTAATTCAAATTTCTCGCAAGCGTTGACCATTGTCCGGTTCCGAACCCTAACTCAGAGTAATTTTACCATCGAAATCTATTAATGGTACTGTAGTTGGGTACGGTTCCGGATGCTCAGTTACAACAAAGTTAGCCAGGAACCAGCTATCAAAATGGCATCATACTCGCTGTCAGATCGGACGATTTTGTGGATAAAAACGTGGTTTATCAGCTGGTTTCGATTAAAGAGACTTGTTTGACTTGATGAGCCATGGTATTTACTGCCATTGATTAGTTCTAAACACATTTTAGTCGGGAAATACGGTTATTCACCGGACGGCACATCATCTCGTTTGGAAAACTATTGATCACCATAGTGTTAGTCTGTGACAAATACGGTCGGCGTTTATAACACAATTCGGGTAACTAACATGGTCCGTTGGTTGGACCCGGAGTTCCGTGTTATAACGAGGTTGAGGTATACCATAATTTTTGACCTCGTGACCTTGACGTTTCACCTACTTTTTATTAAAAACTTTAACATAGTCCATAACTTTCGATTGGTAAGTGATTGGGCTTTCATATTTCACATGTGCATTCTTTTTCACAAGATCTTTTCAGTGGTACCATAATTTTGGACCTCGTGAACTTGACCTTGATGTTTGACCTAGTTTTTAAAAACTTTAATATTGGCCATAACTTTCGATTGGTAAGTGATTGGGCTTCATATTTCATATGTGCATTCTGTGTCACAAGACCTTTTCAACAATCCATAATTTTGGACCTTTTTAGCTCACCTGAGCACGAAGTGCTCAAGGTGAGCTTTTGTGATCGGTCTTTGTCTGTCGTCTATCGTCCGTGTGTGCGTGTGTCCGTCCGTCCGTCGTCAACTTTTGCTTTTAACAACTTCTTCTCCAAAACTGCTGGACAGATTTTGAAATAATTTCACAGGAATATTCCTTGGGTGACCCGCTACCAAAATTGCTCAAATCGTTCCGCTCAGGTGAACAAGATGGCCGCCAGAGCTAAAAATAGAAAAACCTTTAAACGACTTCTTCTCCTTGACCAGTGGATGGATTTTGAAATTATTGCACAGGAATGTTCCTTGGGTGCCCCTCTACTAAAATTGCTCAAACCGTTCCACTCGGGTGAACAAAATGGCCACTAGAGCTAAAAATAGAAAAAGCTTTAAAGGACTTCTTCTCCTTAACCATTGGATGGATTTCGAAATTACTTCACAGGAAAGTTCCTTGGGTGAACTCTACCAAAATTGCACAAAATGTTCCGATCGGGTGAACAAGATGGCCGCCAGAGCTAAAAATAGAAAAAACCTTGAAACAACTTCTTCTCCTTAACTAGTGGATGGATTTTTAAATTACTTCACAGGAATGTTCCTTGGGTTACCCTCTACCAAAATTGCTCAAACCGTTCCGCTCGGGTGAACAAGATGGCTGCCAGAGCTAAAAATAGAAAAACCTTTAAATGACTTTTTCTCCTTAACCAGTGGATGGATTTTGAAATTATTTCACTGGAATGTTCCTTGGGTAACCCTTTACCAAAATTGCTCAAAATGTTCCGCTCTGGTGAACAAGATGGCTGCCAGAGCTAAAAAACAGAAAAACCTTTAAATGACTTCTTCTCCTTAGCCAGTGGATGGAGTATGAAATTATTTGACAGGAATGAGGTTTTAGGTTTTTAGCTGTGGTGGCCATCATGCTCAGTTAAGCAAAATATTTTGAGCAATTTTGTTAGAGGGTCACTCATGGAACATTCCTATAAAATTGCTTCCTTTTAGAGACAGATGGCTTTTGAAATTTTTGGCCCCCACCCACCTTGGCTGCAAGGTGCTTCTACAGGAGTATTGGTAAACCACTTTGAAGGTCTTAGCCTGTCCAGGCAAAGTGGTGCGAGTGGAACCATCTGTGCATTTAAACCCCATTGGTTTCATTGGGCGGCAGGGATTGAGATGTCATTTCATCAAAAATGACTTCTACATGTACTTCTCAAAATGACTTCTGCTCCTAAACAGGCAGACTGATTTTGAATTAATTTCACAGAAATGGTCTTTGGGTCCAACCAAAATTGCTCAAACCCTCCACACCACCATATATTACTCACAATTCTGTTTGTACAATATGAATGAGGTGAGCGATCCAGGGCCATCGTGGCCCTCTTGTTCACAAGATCTTTTCAGTGGTACCATAATTTTGGACCTCATGAACTTGACCTTGATGTTTGACCTACTTTTTAAAAACTTTAACATTGGCCATAACTTTTGATTGGTAAGTGATAGGGCTTTCATATTTCACATGTGCATTCTGTGTCACAAGACCTTTCCAACGATCCATAATTTTGGACCTTGTGACCATCACCTACTTTTTAAAGACTTGAACATTTGCCATACCTTTCGATTGCTTAGTGATACTGCTTTCATATTTAACATGCGCTGTCCGGGGGCATCAGTGTTTCACAAACACATCTTGTTTCGCTTGGGTTTCTATTAAAGATGGCCACTTCTAATTGAAAAATCATTCTGCCATAACCGTTAGTAATTTCTTTCTTACCCTTTCGAAATAAGTTACCATTTCGGTGGCATTTTTAGCTCACCTGAGCTGAAGGCTCCACAGGAGCTTTTTGGTCCATCCGTCTTCCGTCCACACTTTGACCAGTTATATCTGCAGCCTGCAGGCTGATCTCAATCATTTCTCATTTGTAGCATGCCTCTGGTGGGGCATTGATGACATTAGCTTTTTTTTATCGAATGAAAACTTTTGTTGCTATGGCAACCTTAAGGTCCCATAGACGTACAGGACCATTGGTCCTCTGGTTCTTAATGTTTCGAAGAAAACAGGATTTGACTTCTCACGCAAATTGTCTCCAGAATAGACAATATGCTTGAAATGTCGAATCCTGTTTTCTAGGAAAATAAGAAAAATATGCCAGCTTGCAGAGCGTTAAAGTCATAGACATTTTATATTGACAGGGGTGAACACATGCCTGGAGCTGGGCAGTCGTGTGTGTGAGGAAGGGTTTGAAGTTCGGGGAACTAGTACCAACCCTGATGCACAGGCCCCGTTGAAGGGGAGGATGAATAGAAAACAACAGGTGAGACTATTTCTTTATGTAGCATTCATTTGTTTGTTTGTTTGATTTGAGGTTTAACGTCCCCGTCAACACTGTAAAGGTCATTTTGGAGACGTTGCTTCCAATTTTTGGGGACTTTTACCCAACATTGAGATGAAATGACATCTCAAGCCCTGTCGCCCAATGAAACCAATAGGGTTTATTAGGCGGACCACCTCGCACCGCGGTTCCTGGACAGGCTTAGATTATGTAGCATTCATATCATATAGCTCCAGGTTAGGGGTAGTGAGAATATTTTGTGGATATCATTGCTGCAGATGATTCACATGAAATGTCAAGGTCATTTGCTCTGAAGGTGGGTGCATTTCTTTATGTAGCATTTATATCATATCTTACATGTAGCTCAAGATAAAGGGTAGTGAGAATATTTTATGGATACTATTGCTGCAGATGATTCACATGAAATGTCAAGCCTTTTTTATCTGAAAAAAAAAATGTCACCTGCTCTTAATTTTTCCACTATACTGCATAAGATGTGGCTGGCATGAATAAACACACCCTAAAAATCAGTACAGTGAAACCAATGGGACCATGAAAATTTGTTCGAAATGGAGATAGTAAGAGCCACTTAGGGTTTTTGGGTCAGTTGTCAGTGGACACAAGTTTGCTAACCACTGAAGCTCCTCAGTGATGATGTCCAGGTGACTATCAGTGATTTTTAGGAAATCCAGGTAACAGTTATTTATAGAAAATATCCGGTGGTTGGGTGAGCTGAAGGTGATGTGTATCTTGCGTCACTTTGGCCTCCATCTGATATAGGCTTCCATTTGGTTTTTGTTTGATTTGAGGTTTTACATCCCCATCAACACTGTAAAGGTCATTTTTGAGACGTTGCTTCCCATTTTGTGGGATTTTTACCCGACATTGAGGTGAAAACTGATGAAAAGACATCTCAAGGGCTTACAGTTGGGCAAGGCCTGCTCTCCTTGCAGCAGATGTTCGTAATGGGGAGAATACTGTTATATCTTCTGTTTCTGTACTTCCATCTATTTTCCTCTTTCTCCGCTGTCCCTCACCATTATCTCCTCTGCTATCTCTTTTCTCCCTTTCTCTGGGAGACCACATAAAATCATCACGAAAACACGCCTATATAATTTTGACCCCCTTGAACCCCACTTTTATGTAGTAAAACTGGGGTTTACAGGGGTAAACCTTATTTTTCTTATATTGATTGTGGGTACTTGTTACAACCGCCTCGGTGAGGCAGTTCTAAGGGGAACCCACAATCTATATTTATACCCCCGCAAATGAAGTTTGAAGGGGGTATATAGGAGTCAGCTTGTCGTCTGTCGTCGCCGGTCCGTTACAAAAAAACTTTAACATTGCTCATAACTTCCTTATTCTTTGACCGATTTCTTTAATATTCACACACCACACACCTTGCCACTAGTACTTAAGATTGATATACACAAACCTGACCTTGACCTTTACGTTGACCTTCCTCAAGGTCAAATTCTTGTAAAAATTTGTCTGACAACGCATGCGGGGGTATAATTGGCGCCCGTTAGGCGGCAGCTCTAGTTTGGCCAGAAATAAGAAAACTATCAATTTTTATGTCCCCGGTAGCTATAGCGGGGACATATTGTTTTTACCTTGTCTGTTTGTTGGTTTGTATGTGGACAACTTTAACGTTGCTCATAACCTTTGAACCATTGGAGATAGAGTATTCATATTTGGCATGAACGTTCCTTGTCGCATTCATGAAAAAAAAAATTGACCTATGACTTTGACCTTGACCTTTGATCTACTGGAAAGAAAAAAATAACATTGGTCATAACTTTTGAACCGCTTGAGATACAGCCTTCATATTTGGCATGTATGTTCCTTGTGACAAAAGCTTTACATGCATGCAAAAAAGTTTGATCTGTGACCTTGACCATTGACCTACTTGTAATAAAAAAATAACATTTTGGTCATAAGTTTTGAACCATTTGAGATACAGCCTTAATATTTTACATGTAGGTTCCTTGTGACAAGAGCTTTACATTCACACAAAAATTATTGACCTGGGACCTTGACCTTTGACCTACATAAAAGAAAAAGTTAACATTGGTCATAACTTTTGAACTGTTTGAGATACAGCCTTCATATTTGGCATGTAGGTTCCTTGTAACAACAGCTTTACATTCATGCAAAACTTTTTGACCTTTGACCTACTTAAAAGAAAAAATTAACATTTTGGTCATAACTTTCGAACCGTTTGGGATAGAGCCTTCATATTTGGCATGTAGGTTCCTTGTGATAAGAGCTTTACATTCATGCAAATTTTTTTGACCATGACCTTGACCTACTTAAAAGAACAAATAAAATTGATCATAACTTTTGAATCGTTTAAGATAGAGCCTTCATATTTGGCATGTAGGTTCCTTGTGACAAGAGCTTTACATTCATGCAAAAAATTTTGACCTGTGACCTTGACCTACTTTAAAGAAAAAATATTATTGTTCATAACTTTTGCACCCTTTAAGATAGAGCCTTCATATTTGGCATGTAAAATCCTTGTGTCAAGGGCTTCCCACTCAAACCAAAAATCTTGACCTGTGACCTTGACTTTGGACTGTGACCAACTTTGAAAAAATGACCATGCCCAGGGACATGTTTGTGTTTCACAAACACATCTTGTTCGCCTTAAAATTTTCATTTATATGGCGATAAAGGTTACAGTGTATTTATATAGGCGTGATTTTGTAATGTGACCCACATGCCCGGGGACATGTTTGTGTTTCACAAACACATCTTGTTCATCTTAAAATTTTCATTTTTATGGCAATAAAGGTTACAGTGTATTTGTATAGGCGTGATTTTGTAATGTGACCCACATGCCCGGGGACATGTTTGTGTTTCACAAACACATCTTGTTCATCTTAAAATTTCATTTTTATGGCAATAAAGGTTACAGTGTATTTGTATAGGCGTGATTTTGTAATGTGACCCACATGCCCGGGGACATGTTTGTGTTTCACAAACACATCTTGTTCATCTTAAAATTTTCATTTTTATGGCAATAAAGGTTACAGTGTATTTGTATAGGCGTGATTTTGTAATGTGACCCACATGCCCGGGGACATGTTTGTGTTTCACAAACACATCTTGTTCATCTTAAAATTTTCATTTTTATGGCGATAAAGGTTACAGTGTATTTGTATAGGCGTGATTTTGTAATGTGACCCACAAGGCTTATGTCCTTAAACCCTAACACAATCAATTTATAGAAAATAGTCACTATTCTTCACTCTATTCTTATCGATGTGAGGTCAGAGTGCTGTGTTGTCAATAGAATATGGACTGGAATTATATGTTGGGTTTTGTAAACAGTATAGACTTAAATCAGATGCCACAGAATGATCAGGGTCTACACTGTTTGCTTTCAACACAGGAATTTAAGGGTTAAGCAAAAGTCTCAATCCCCATTCAGGACCCATTTTCCAGCCCACACTCTGAGACAACCCACCAGTGCTGTCAGGAGACAAAGTGCTTCTTAAAAAGATAAAGTTATGTTGTGTATGTTGTTGATGGTATTTTCTCTTTGATTTCAGCTCCCAGGATTATTTGATGGCTGTCAGTTCTATTTCCATGGCAACTTTGAATTCTCCATGCCTTCCAAAGATGACCTTGTAGACGTCGTAAGACTAGGAGGGGGCAAGATCCTCAGCCGAGAACCCAAACCAGGACACCTCAACAGTTTAGACCTTACAGTGCCGTACCATGCACACCCTGATGGAACACTTGCTGACTGTTGTGTTTTTATAGTGCATGAGAACTCGGCAAAATTTCAGCCAATCAGGACAAAGCATATGTGTTCTGTGCCTGTATCATGGATAATGACAAGTGCGGCTGAATTTAAACTTCAAGAAATTTGACCCCTTTTAGCTTAACGAGCTGTTTAATTGTCAAATTGTTAACTGTTCTAGCAAGCACAATATCTTATACTGGGTACCCTAGTATTTTTGCTGGGAAAATATGAGTAGCTTTTTACATTTGCAAAAGCTACTCACTTTTTTTCAGCAAAAATTTAAGCATATTTGCCATATTTAATGATCAAAGTTTGAAGACAACTAAGGTTTGAACAAATGGACCCTGGTGTTACTGGCATCAACTCATGGGTTGGCTCAACAAATACCAGTTGTATGTGCATCAACATTCACCTTATTCAGCCCCCGTCCACCAGGGCTTTGAGAAATAGATTAGGCTGCATGGTGCTTCCATGCAGGGCTGAAACTGACCGCTCATGAGTAGTTGAGTACTGGTAAATCGCTTAGGTCTAAGCGTGCCCAGGCAAAGTGGGGCAAGTCGGAACGTCCTTTGATATAAGCCCTATTGATTTGTTGAGCTTGAGATATCTTTTCATCTCAGTGTCCCACAAAATTGTAAGCAGCGTGTCCTAAATGACCTGAAAAAGTGTTGATGGGGCTGGGAGGTGAGGGTGGGGAGGGGGGTTACCTCAACTCAAACAAATCGCCATGTTCACTCTGTAGAGGCTACAGTTTTACTTAAATGTCATGAAACATTACCCATTTTGGAATATAGATCATGTTCGATGAAAAACCAGTCACTAGGTTAAATTTCTTTAAAATCATGTTCACTCACAAGAAGCTGCAGATTTCCTTTTCTCTCAGTGAATTCTTAACAGAAATAGAAGCCTCCATGGTGTGTTGGTTACGTTTATCAACATGGGTTCGATTCCAAGCTTCTCCAGATTTTCAGCCTTTAAACCAGTCTTGTCTCAATATGACCTCAGTTGTAGGAAGGACATAAAACACAAACACACACACACTTTTCCAGAATGTTTATCTTGATGATATCTCTATGTAAACTGATGGTAAATAGAAAATCTTACACAAGGGGTCATTTCATATGAAATTTATGAAACGAGTCTCTGGTGAGTTACGTGAATTTCATATAAAATGACATGTGTAAGATTCTTACTGATTTAAAATTGGATTTTTGCTGAAGAAATTCACTAGAATTTTAGTATAAAACATAGGGTTGTCACAGACGACAGCACCATGATGATACATGCTTACATATCTTATTTATTACCATAATGGTCCTAAGTATTAGGCCTGAGCAAACAGTGCAGATCCAGATCAGGAGCAGTCTGATCACGGTCTACACAGTTTGCCACTCCGTCTGCACATTTTGGACTCCTTCCTAGATCATGAAACAAATTGGTTAAAATTTTAGGGGAATTACAGCAAGTCCCCAAGGTGTCTTAATTTTTGGGATTTTTACAGTACACGACATACAGTGATGTTATATGATAAATTCACTTAAGTGCATTTCAGTGGCTCGGTTTGAAAATGAATGCTTTTAGAAGGTAAATCACTTGATATTATTTTTTTTTCAAACCACGTTTCTTCAACCTGATTAAAATTAGAAATGCAGCTCTTCCACAGTCTTTGTATTTGTTATAACCAATATTATAGAAAGGGAAACAATTCTAAAAAAAAAAACTGTCTTGGAAGGCTTGTGGAAACCAGTCTTTATTTTGGCTTCATAATTTCCTAGAAAGTTCCTGCTGTAATGGATATAAAGTGATACACATGTACCATGCTCAAGACTTTGTGACAATAATCCACGCTTAATTGTTCCTGTGTCAGTCAGTCCTCTACAGACTACAGTAAATTATCTGTGGGTTGATTGTTTGTCAGCCTACTTAAGTTACTAAGCACCAAAGATCCAGTGCATAGGCCTTCCCCCCCCCCCCCCCCTCCAACGGGGCTTGGAGAAAAAGATTGGGCTGCATGATGCTTCCACGACTGCACATGAGTATTGGTCTAAGCCTGCCCCAGGGAAAGTGGTGCAAGTTAGGCCATATTTACATATAAACCCTTCTGGTTTGGGTGGCAGGGCTTGATTTGTAAGAAATCCAGGTAACGGTTATTCATAGAATGCAGTCACACTATTCGTTTCATTGTGACATCAGAGTGCTGCATAAACATAAAACATTGACTCATCACATGCGCTAATACATTGGCAAACAGTTTAGACCCAGATCAGACAACGCTCTTCACAGCATCTGATCAGATCAGGATCTCAACTGTTTGCTAAAGTATGGGAATTTAAGGGTATAACAAAACAGCCCAATTTTCCATTCAGGACTTTGTTTACAGCTCAAAAACAATCAACCAACAGTGCTTTGATATATTAACCCATTTAGTACCAGAAACAACAGAACGGGTACCCTGGCAAACAGCGCAGGCCAGTCTGATCAGGGCCTCCACTGTTTGCTCAAAGTTCTGTCATTTTCCAGTGAAAACACAAGCTGACGACCCTAAATTTTGAAATGAACTCCTGCTATATATATATATATGAGGAAGATTCCATTTGGTACAAAAAAGGTTAAAGGCTGTAATGAAAACAGTCAAACGTGTTACACAGAAATGTATGAGAAATATTTTTTCGGGAAAACGGGACTTGAATTCTCATGCAAATTGTCTCCATAGGAGACAATTTGCATGAGAAGTCAATTCCTGTTTCTGGGAAAATTAGAAAAATATTTCGAAATGTCGTCTGCTGCGAAAAGAAATACCCAGCATGCAGAATGTTAACAGCTGTAACTCTTTTAAAAGGCCATCTGAGTTTCCCAGACAGTTCAATCACCAACAAGACATAAGCATCATCAGCATTATCATCAATCACAGCATTGCCTGCTTTGGTGGCCAAGCTGGGTGCACATCCGACCAAAAAATACAGCTGACGGCAAATATGGTCAGTCACAACTAGTTTTTTCTGCTCTTTGATCTGAGTCTACACTGTAAGTAAACAGTGGCAATGAGAAACCCCATCAGCATGCTCTAATCTGTGTCTACATTGTAAATACGTGATGACAAATATGAAGAAAGTTCAATATCGGGTAAAAGTCCCACAAAATTGGAAGCAACGTCTCCAATATGACCTGTATGTTTGTTTGATTTGAGGTTTAACATCCCCGTCAACACTGTAAAGGTCATTTTGGAGACATTGCTTCCAATTTTGTGGTACTTTTACCTGACCTTGAGATGAAATGATATCTCAAGCCCTGCCACCCAATGAACGTAGACGGGGATGTTAAACCTCAAATCAAACAAACAAACAAACGAAATGAAGAGAGAGTGAGAAAAAAGGACCAAGAACAATCCTTGCAGAATACCTGGTCATGTGTGAATTCTGATTTTCCACAGAATTAGAACTAGACAAAAGTGCCCAGTAGGGCACGTATACCCCCGGCCAGTGCCATCACCTCAGCTGAAACAAGTAGTCATACTGGTTGTTGCTACCAAATTTTAAGTCTCTATGTACAGTAGTTATTGAGAAATCTTTGACACAAAATAATAAAAATATACACTATTAAACAGCAAGAACTACAAAGGGAAATAACTCTAAAAGGCCTGACCCCTTGGCCCTTATTTCTTTCCCACAATACAACTAGTCATACTGATCATGTTTGCAAAATTTCAAGTTTCTATGTACAGTAGTTATTGAGAAATCTTTGACACAAAATAAAAATATACACTATTAAACAGCAAGAACTACAAAGGGAAATAACTCTAAAAGGCCTGACCCCTTGGCCCTTATTTTCTTTCCCACAATACAACTAGTCATACTGATCATGTTTGCAAAATTTCAAGTTTCTATGTACAGTAGTTATTGAGAAATCTTTGACACAAAATAAAAATATACACTATTAAACAGCAAGAACTACAAAGGGAAATAACTCTAAAAGGCCTGACCCCTTGGCCCTTATTTTCTTTCCCACAATACAAGAAGTCATACTGATCATGTGTGCAAAATTTCAAGTTTCTATGTGAAGCAGTTCCTGAGATATCTTTGACACAAAATAATTGTTTACGGACAGACAGACAGACAGACGGAAAAGACAAAAACTATATACCCCCATTGCATACTTCGTATGCCGTGACACAAAATAAAAATATACACTATTAAACAGCAAGAACTACAAAGGGAAATAACTCTAAAAGGCCTGACCCCTTGGCCCTTATTTTCTTTCCCACAATACAAGAAGTCATACTGATCATGTGTGCAAAATTTCAAGTTTCTATGTGAAGCAGTTCCTGAGATATCTTTGACACAAAATAATTGTTTACGAACAGACAGACAGACAGACGGAAAAGACAAAAACTATATACCCCCATTGCATACTTCGTATGCCGGGGGTATAATAATATATGCAGGTCTGAAAAAATAAGACCATGAAAAGATGCGCAAGCATGTTCAAAAAAGAAAGAAAACAGAAAGAAAATGTACCATGGTGGAGATTCATATTGGGGTTGCCAGTACTTCAAATAGTTTAGATCTTGGTTTGCAGTGACTAATTTAAGCATATGTACACACAAACATTGGAAAATATTGGCTGGGAAGCGGTATACAAATGCTAGCTTTCTACAAAGAGATATGCAGGTCTATCTACTCTGTTCGATCACAAATCACCCTGACAAATCTGCTAATCAATACCTTTGATGTGAATTAACCATTTACCATTCAGGGATTTTGTGAATTTGGCTGATTTTCACAGTGTTGCACCTGACAGCAACTTCAACTAGCCGTTGTTTCATAATGGATGGTCTGTTTTACACCAAACTCTGTATGAATGTTCATTGGGCAGTACCCTTTCATATGCAACCTTTCGTGACTTGATCATTGTTGTCATGGTAAAGAGGGGGCATCTCAAAGTTGGCAAAAAGTGTGTTTTCACATGAATTTTTGACCACATTTTAATCTTCACACAGCTGTCAAGGCAACAATTAAGGTGTTTGGCACTGGCCATTTTCACTGTTTGCAGCATGTTTTATCAGCATCAATTTTCAGGCATTTTTGACCCCAGACACCTTCAGATGTAAATTTTAGCGGCCGGTTGGGCCAAACATCCAAATTTTTTCGGGATGTTGCCCCCCCCTTTCAATCCCTCCCCCCAGAATATTTTTAGTGGGGAGGCGCGCCAAAAACAAAAAAAAACAGGTCACCTTTTTGCCCAACAAATCTTAAAGCAAACATAACTATCCAGGGGTAGGAATGCAGATTTTAGGTGCTTCTGGGGCTTAAAATGTGTGGTGGGGATGCAGACAGGTAAAAACACGTATCTGAGTGGGAAAGGGTTAACAAATAGTTAAATTCCGCTATTAATTTAAGACAGCTGAAATTAAGACAAATTCTGCTTTGGTCATGTCAGAAGGTGTGTGATGCCCTCACCTTTCTACTTGACAATATTTATATTAGATTCGGTACTAAGTTATTTAGACAAATTGTGGGTATTCTGATGGGTACTAATTGCGCACCTCTTGTGGCTGATCTGTTCTTGTATTGTTATGAAAGAGACTTCATTTTGTCGCTTTCCATTGATAACCAATCTGAAATTATTGAAGCTTTTAGCTCTACTTCTAGATATTTAGATGATTTATTATGTCTCCCCCGAAAAATTTTTTTTCGGAGAGACATATTGTTTTTCCCCCGGGCGTCTGTCTGTCCGTCTGTCTGTCTGTCCGTCTGTCCGTCTGTCACACTTTCGTGTCCGCTCTGTAACTTGAAAACCGTTAGAGCTATCGTCACGAAACTTCGTATAAATATTAATCAGCATTAGACGACGTGCAGTGCGCAAGAACCATAACTCTCGCATTTATACTTTTTGAATTATCTCCCTTGGAAGTTTGTTGGTATGTATATATGTATGGGCAAATCGTGTCCGGTCAATAACTTTCTTATTTTTTGATGGATTTTAAAATTACTCGGCAGAAATATTAACAACCATAAGGCGATGTGTGGTGCGCATGAGGCAGGTCGGTACCTCAAAGGTCAAGGTCATACTTATAGGTCAAAGGTCAAAAAAGGGGCCTTTTTTTCGTATTTGGTCAATAACTTTCTTATTTTGAGATGGATTTTAAAATTACTTGGCATAATTATTAACAACCATAAGACGATGTGTGGTGCGCATGAGGCAGGTCGGTACCTCAAAGGTCAAGGTCATACTTAGAGGTCAAAGGTCAAAAAAGGGGCCTTTTTTTCGTATTTGGTCAATAACTTTCTTATTTTGAGATGGATTTTAAAATTACTTGGCATAATTATTAACAACCATAAGACGATGTGTGGTGCGCATGAGGCAGGTAGGTTCCTCAAAGGTCAAGGTCATACTTAGAGGTCAAAGGTCAAAAAAGGGGCATTTTTTTCGTATTTGGTCAATAACTTTCTAATTTTGAGATGGATTTTAAAATTACTTGGCATAATTATTAACAATCATGAGACGATGTGTGGTGCACATGAGGCAGGTCGGTACCTCAAAGGTCAAGGTCATACTTAGAGGTCAAAGGTCAAAAAGTGGGCCTTTTTTTCGTATTTGGTCAATAACTTTCTTATTTTGAGATGGATTTTGAAATCACATGGCAGAAATGTGAACCAATATAAGGCGATGTGTTGCGCGCATGACCCAGGTTAGTACCTCAAAGGTCAAGGTCATACTTAGAGGTCAAAGGTAAAAAAAGGGGCCTTTTTTCGGGTTTTGTCAATAACTTGCCTATTTTTAAATAGAATTTGAAGTTACTTGGCAAACATGTTAACTATCATGGGACGATGTGTTGCATGCATGATTCAGTTTGGTACCTAAAATGTCAAGGTCATACATAGAGGTCAAAGGTAAAAAAGGGGCCTTTTTTTCGTGTTTGGTCAATAACTTTCTTATTTTTAGATGGATTTTGAAATTGCTAGGCAGAAATGTTAACCACCATGAGATGATGTGTTGCACGCATGACCCAGTTTAATACCTGAAAGGTCAAGGTCATACATAGAGGTTAAAGGTAAAAAAAAGACCTTTTTTGTGTTCTGTCAATAACTTTCTTATTATGCCCCCAACTTTGAAAAAGTTTGAGGGGCATATTGGTTCTGGTTCGTTCGTCCGTTCGTCCGTCCATTACGCTTTTGATGCATAGCATAACTAAAGAACCGTGTATGCTAGGGTTTTGAAATTTCATATATGGATTCCTCATGGAAAATTAGCTGACGCATATTTTTTTTCTCGTCCGGATTATGCCCCCTTCAAGAGTTATTGCCCTTTGAATTTTTTTTTTTAATAAAATCTTGTCAGCAAGATATCTCAAAAACTATTGGAGCTAGAGCCTTGAAAGTTGGTGATTATATTGATGGTGATGAGTAGATGAACTGATTAACTTTTGACAAAATTCCGAATAATACTTTGTGAGTTATGGCCCTTTGTCATTTTGGTAATTTGTGCCCATTGTAATGTATGCTAAAAGTGATGCATAGCATAACTTTAGAACCATGTATGCTAGGGTTTTGAAATTTCATATATGGATTCCTCATGGAAAATTAGCTGACGCATATTTTTTTTTTCGTCAGGAATATGCCCCTTTCAAGAGTTATTGCCCTTTGAAATTTTTTTAATAAAATCTTGTCAGCAAGATATATCAAAAACTATTGGAGCTAGAGCCTTGAAAGTTGGTGAATATATTGTTGGTGATGAGTAGATGAACTGATTAACTTATGACAAAATTCCGAAAAATACTTTGTGAGTTATGGCCCTTTGTCATTTTGGTAATTTGTGCCCATTGTAATGTATGCTAAAAGTGATGCATAGCATAACTTTAGAACGGTGTATGCTATAATTTTGAAATTTCATATATGCATTTCTGATGGAAAATAAGCTGACGCGTATTTTTTTTCTCGTCAGGATTATGCCCCTTTCAAGAGTTATTGCCCTTTGAATTTTATTTAATAAAATCTTGTCAGCAAGATATCTCAAAAACTATTGGAGCTAGAGGCTTGAAAGTTGGTGAATATATTGGTGGTGATGAGTAGATGAACTGATTAACTTTTGACAAAATTCCAAAAAATACTTTGTGAGTTATGGCCCTTTGTCATTTTGGTAATTTGTGCCCATTGTAATGTATGCTAAAAGTGATGCATAGCATAACTTTAGAACCGTGTATGCTAGGGTTTTGAAATTTCATATATGGGTTCCTCATGAAAAATTAGCTGACGCGTATTTTTTTTCTCGTCTGGATTATGCCCCTTTCAAGAGTTATTGCCCTTTGAAATTTTTTTAATAAAATCTTGTCAGCAAAATATCTCAAACACTATTGGAGCTAGAGCCTTGAAAGTTGTTGAGTATATTGGTGGTGATGAGAATATGAACTGATTAACTTTTGACAAAATTCCGAAAAATACTTTGCGAGTTATGGCCCTTTGTCATTTTGGTAATTTTGCCCATTGTAATGAATCCTAAAAGTGATGCATAGCATAACTTTAGAACTGTGTATGCTATGGTTTTGAAATTTCATATATGCATTCCTAATGGAAAATAAGCTGACACGTATTTTTTTCTCATCCGGATTATGCCCCTTTCAAGAGTTATTGCCCTTTGAATTTTTTTTAATAAAATCTTGTCAGCAAGATATCTCAAAAACTGTTGGAGCTAGAGGCTTGAAAGTTGGACCATGAGTCATGTGCAAGACCAAGGTCCATACCTCCAATGTCAAGGTCATACCTAGAGATCAAAGGTAAAAAAAGGACAGTCAATAACTTCCTTATTCTTTGATGGATTATGAAATTGCTTGGCAGAAATGTTAACCATCATGAGACGATGTGTTTTACCGCAAAGGTCAAGGCCATACTTAGAGGTCAAAGGTAAAAAAGTGCTTTTTTTGTTTACGGCCAATAACTTTTTTATTTTTCTGTGAACATTTTTAAAGTTACTATAGAAATGTTCATCTTCATTAGATGATGTGTTGCACACAAGACCCAGCTCAATACCTCCAATGTCAAGGTTATACTTAGCAGTCAAAAACGGGGGAGACATCTGTGTTTTTGTAGAAAAACAAATTCTAGTTAAATATTGATAATACCTATTTTGATGGTTTGATCAGTCAGATTTACCCCCTAGAACTTCAGTTAAATAAAGCAAATTCTTCTGATACCGAGGCCCCGTTTTTGGATTTACATCTATCTATTGTAGATGGATTTGTTTCGTGCAAAATTTATGATAAACGCGATGACTTTGATTTTGAGATTGTAAATTTTCCTTTTTTGGATGGTGATGTTCCTCGTGCGCCATCCTATGGCGTTTATATTTCGCAATTAATTCGATTTGCTAGAGTGTGTAGTCATGTAACTGACTTCAACACTCGTAATAAATTATTAACGGCTAAACTCCTTAATCAGGGTTATCGGTACCATAATCTACGCAAAGCCTTTACAAAATTTTATAGACGCCATTCTGATTTAATTTCAAAATTCAATATTGGACTTAAATCTCTTCTGCAACAAGGTCTATCGGAACCCGAATTTTATGGTGACTTAGTATATAAATTCAGAAAAATATATAACCGCAATGACTTCAGCACCCAATTTCGTAAAATCATTCTTCGATATAAAAAGATTGGGTACAACATGGATATTATACGACAGACTGCATGCATGGTAGTTAACCCAATCACGGTTGGCAACTTTGCTTCCCTCTTTAATTGCACGCCGGTGGGTCAGGCCTCAGATTCTATGACGGCTCCAACGTAAAGGCTTATTGAAAATTAAAGAGATAATGTTGGTTGGTGCCTGATGCTCTGTCTCTGGTCGGGCTCATCGGAGTCTAACTGTTGGTTTTCTTTTGCTCCAGCATTTCAGTGGTTTCTTGCTGTCGAGCCCTCACCGTTGTCTCACCTCTGTGGTTCTTTGATTTCTGTGTTCACGGAGATGTTGCACTGATGAGTTAGGAGGCCTTCATGCGGACTGAACAAATTATTTGTCTTAATCGCGACGGAAGTAAG
Organism: Lucinisca nassula; assembly: GCA_963580285.1. NCBI lineage: Eukaryota > Metazoa > Mollusca > Bivalvia > Lucinida > Lucinidae > Lucinisca > Lucinisca nassula. Next base: position 95,771,015 of record OY757025.1, on the reverse strand, counting down.
GGCGAGGATTGTGGCCACGTAAAATCGATTTAAGCCCCCCAGTGGAAATCTTCCAATGACCGTTCCAAGGCGGCTCTTCCGTGGCGATTTATTTATGTTGTTGTTGGTTACTTACTGTGTGTATCACTTGTGTCTTTTAATTTTGGATGGCCATATGGCCATTTTGTGGGAAAGTAACTGTCCATATGGCCTTCCTTTGTTTAGGTTTCCATTATGGTCTGTACGCTTAATGTTTGTATTTCTTTCCCTTTGGTGTCTTTTATGGATGGAGTAAGTTAATTGTATCAATTCCTGATCTTTGTTTTACTTCTACTTTATAAGCTTATGAAAAATTGAAGTGAAGGCAATGATCAGGAATCGATACAATTAACCCACAGCTCCCATCAGACACACCAAAGGGAAAGAAAAACATGAAACAACCAGACTCTAATGGAAACTTCAATAGCAGAAAGTCAAAAGGACAGTTACTTTCCCACAAAATGGCCAATTGGCTATCCAAAACAAAATAACATAAGCCATACAAACACTCAAAGACAAACCATAACAAAAATAAACCGCGACAGAAGAACCAATTTGGAACAGTCAGTGAAACGAATTCCACTTGGGGGCTTAAATCAATTTTATGTGGCCACAATCCTCGCCCTTCCGTTGCGATTTAGACAACTAATTTGTACAGTCAGTATGAAGGCCTCCTAACTCATCATAGCAACATCTCCATGAACACAAAAATCAAAACCACAGAGATAAACAACCGTGAGGACTTGACAGCAAGAAATCACTGAAATGCTGGAGCAAAAGAAAACCAACAGTCAGACTCTGATGGGCCTGACCAGAGACAGAGCATCAGGCACCAGCCAACATTACATAAAATTAGATTCTCTCTAATTCTCAGTAAGCCTTTACGCTGGAACCGTCATAGAATCTGAAGCCTGACCCACCAGTTTGCAATTCCATCGGGGCTTGGAGAAATAGATTGGGCTGCATGATGCTTCCACGCAGAGCTGAATCTGACCACACATGAGTACTAGTAAACCACTTAAAAGGACTAAGCCTGCCTAGGCAGAGCGGTGTGGGTCAGATCGTCCAATGCATATAAGCCTGCTGGTTTCATTGGGCTGCAGGGCTTGAGATGTCATTTCATCTCGATGTCAGGTAAAAGTCCCGCAAAATTGGAAGCAATGTCTCCAAAATGACCTAAATAGCGTTGACGGGGATGTTTAACACCAATTCAAACAAACAAAACCGAGGGAAGCAAAGTTGTCAACCGTGATTGGGGGCTAACTACCATGCATGGATTCTGTCATATAACATTTATGTTGTACCAGTCTTTTTGTATCGAAATAGAAGTGAAGGCAATGATCAGGAATCGATACAATTAACCAACACCTCCCATCATAGACACCAAGGGAAAGAAACACAAACATGAAACAACTAGACCCTAATGGAAAGGGTTAACAAATAGTTAAACTCCGCTATTAATTTAAGACAGCTGAAATTAAGACAAATTCTGCTTTTATAAGCTTATGAAAAATGGAAGTGAAGGCAATGATCAGGAATCGATACAATTAACCCACAGCTCCCATCAGACACACCAAAGGGAAAGAAAAACATGAAACAACCAGACTCTAATGGAAACTTCAATAGCAGAAAGCCAAAATGACAGTTACTTTCCCACAAAATGGCCAATTGGCTATCCAAAACAAAATAACATAAGCCATACAAACACTCAAAGACAAACCATAACAAAAATAAACCGCGACAGAAGAACCACTTTGGAACAGTCAGTGAAACGAATTCCACTTGGGGGCTTAAATCAATTTTATGTGGCCACAATCCTCGCCCTTCCGTCGCGATTTAGACAACTAATTTGTACAGTCAGTATGAAGGCCTCCTAACTCATCATAGCAACATCTCCATGAACACAAAAATCAAAACCACAGAGATAAACAACCGTGAGGACTTGACAGCAAGAAATCACTGAAATGCTGGAGCAAAAGAAAACCAACAGTCAGACTCTGATGGGCATGACCAGAGACAGAGCATCAGGCACCAGCCAACATTACATAAAATTAGATTCTCTCTAATTCTCAGTAAGCCTTTACGCTGGAACCGTCATAGAATCTGAAGCCTGACCCACCAGTTTGCAATTCCATCGGGGCTTGGAGAAATAGATTGGGCTGCATGATGCTTCCACGCAGAGCTGAATCTGACCACACATGAGTACTAGTAAACCACTTAAAAGGACTAAGCCTGCCTAGGCAGAGCGGTGTGAGTCAGATCGTCCAATGCATATAAGCCTGCTCGTTTGATTGGGCTGCAGGGCTTGAGATATCATTTCATCTCGATGTCAGGTAAAAGTCCCGCAAAATTGGAAGCAATGTCTCCAAAATGACCTAAATAGCGTTGACGGGGATGTTTAACACCAATTCAAACAAACAAAACCGAGGGAAGCAAAGTTGTCAACCGTGATTGGGGGCTAACTACCATGCATGGATTCTGTCATATAACATTTATGTTGTACCAGTCTTTTTGTATCGAAATAGAAGTGAAGGCAATGATCAGGAATCGATACAATTAACCAACACCTCCCATCATAGACACCAAGGGAAAGAAACACAAACACGAAACAACTAGACCCTAATGGAAACATCATTAGCGGATAGCCAAAAGGACAGTTACTTTCCCATAAAATGGCCAATTGGCTGACCAAATGAATAATTTTACGAAATTGGGTGCTGAAGTCATCGAGGAATTGCTGCTACTCTGTTTGCCTGATGTTTTTTTCGTCGCTGTGAATTTATTATTGATATAATTCTGTTTTTAGCTCACATGTTACGTAGTGACAAGGTGAGCTTTTGTTATCACTTTTTGCTCGTCGTCCGTCCATGCATCCGTCCGTAAAATACTTCAAATGACATCTCTTCCTAAACCACTGATTGATGATCCTTAGTTTGTCCTCTTTCAAAGTTGTTCAAATAGTTCTGGTCCATTGCACATCTAGGTCAAAGGAGCCTTAATAGATTTTTTTAACTGAAAACTTAAAAAAAAAATCTTCTTCTCTGAAACCGCAAGACCCAGGTATGAAGCTTCATCTATTAGACCCGCTTTCAAGATTTTTGCCCTGCCCTGGGGCCCACGTTTTACATACACTTATATATGGAAAACCCTTTAAAAATCTCCTTGTCTGAAACCAGAAGGCCCAGGTCTTTGATAATTAGTATAAAGCTTCATCTAGTAGAACTCTACCATGATTGTTCAAATCACCCCGGGGCCACATATTTTACTCAGGCTTATATAGGGAAATTGATCATTACATCAATATATAGGGGCATAGATCATTCCTGGTCATTGCCTTCACTTCTATTTTTATATAGGAAAAACCTTTAAACATTTTCTTATCTGGAACCCGAAGGCCCAGTTCTTTGATATTTGATATAAAGCTTGAATCATCTAATAGACCTCTTCCAAGATTGTTCATAGTATAGTCTTTGGGCTTTTGAAGCTTCATCTAGGCATTTGGGCCAAAAATGACTTCGCCGCAGGGCCTACGTTTTAGAATGACTGAAACAAGTAGGCTCAGGTCTTGGATATATGGTAATAAGCTACATCCAGTGGACCTCTTTCTCGAATTGTTCACATATTTTAATTTAGTTAGACTATCAGCAATAACAACACAAAGGCAGACAGAATATATCAGCTATAGCTATACAAGACAAAACAGAATATCAGCAAAAGTTAAATGGCATAGGCATATTAAAAGAACATCAGCAATAATTATTCAAAGACCAAAAATGTCAGCAATAGGTATACAAAAGCATTAAAACTATCAGCAATATATTTCTGCACAAAGGGAATAGAATATCAATAAATGAACAAAGGCAAACAGCGTATCGGCAATAACTGCACAAAAGCATGAAGAAAAACGGCATTTTTTTTTCACAAAAGCTTAAAGAAATAATTTTACAAAGGCATCTAGAAAATCTACAATTTCACACAGGCATAGCCTCGTAGCTCATTCGGATGCCAAATATCAGCAATTACAACATAATAACAAATAGGGTATCAGCAGTAACTTCACACAGTAAAAAAAGAGAATATCTGCAATAACTTCAGAAAGACAAACCAAATATCAGCAGTTACAACACAAATGCAAACAGAGCATTAGCAATAGCTTCACAAAGACTAGTAGAATATCCGCAATAACTGCATAAAGCCTATCAGCAAAATAGCTGTTTAAAGCAACAATAACTTCACAGAGGCTATCAGCAACAACTGCACAATGGCAAAAGCAAATCAACAATATATTCACAGAGACACAAAAATAGAAGTGAAGGCAATGATAAGGAATCGATACAATTAACCCACAGCTCCCATCAGAAACACCAAAGGGAAAGAAACACAAACATGAAACAACAGACCCTAAGGGAAACATCAATAGCGGAAAGCCAAAAGAAATGTTACTTTCCCACAAAATGGCCAACTGGCTATCCAAAACAAAATAATATAAGCGATACAAACACTCAAAGACAAACTATAACAAAAATAAACCACGACAGAAGAACCGCCTTGGAACGGTCAATGAAGGAGTGGGGGCTTAAATCGATTTTACCTGGCCACAAACCTTGCCCTTACTTCCATCGCGATTTAGACAAATAATTTGTTCAGTCCGCGTGAAGGCTTCCTAACGCATCAGTGCAATAGCTGCACAAACGGCAATCAGTATATCAGCAATATCTCGACTGAGGCACAAGGACTATCAGCAATTGCTGCACAAAATAACACCAACAATAAACTCACAGAGGCGTAATGACTAGCAGCAATAACTGCACAAAGGCAAAAGAGCAAACAGAATACCAACAATAGATAAACAAGGAAAAACAGAATATCAGAAATAGCTGATATCATATTTGCCATTGTGTAGCTATTGTTGTTTTTTGTCAACCTTTGTTTAGTTTTTGTTGGTTTTTGTTTGCCTTTCTGAAGTTATTATACCCCCGACATACGCAGTATGCCATCGGGGTATATAGTTTTCGTATTTTCTGTGTGTGTGTGTGTGTGTGTGTGTGTGTGTGTGTGTGTGTGTTAACATTTTCGTGTCCGCTCCATAACTTTTGAACCGCTTGACATATTTTCATGAAACTTCACATAAATGTTAAACACCATGAGACGACGTGCAGAACACATGAACCGTAACTCTTGCTTTTCTACTTTCAGAGTTATTGCCCTTTGTATGTTTCAACTTGCATTTTCGTGTCCGCTCCATAACTTTTAAACTGCTTGACATATTTTCATGAAACTTCACATAAATGTTAAACACCATGAGACGACGTGCAGAACACATGAACCGTAACTCTTGCTTTTCTACTTTCAGAGTTATTGCCCTTTGTATGTTTTAACTTGCATTTTCGTGTCCGCTCCATAACTTTTAAACTGCTTGACATATTTTCATGAAACTTCACATAAATGTTAAACACCATGAGACGACGTGCAGAACACATGAACCATAACTCTTGCTTTTCTACTTTCAGAGTTATTGCCCTTTGTATGTTTTAACTTGCATTTTCGTGTCCGCTCCGTAACTTTTCAACCGCTTGATATATTTTCATGAAACTTCACATTAATGTTAAACACCATGAGACGACGTGCAGAACACATGAATTGTAACTCTTGCTTTCCTACTTTCAGAGTTATTGTCCTTTGAATGTTATAACTTGCATTTTCGTGTCCGCTCAATAACTTTTAAACTGCTTGACATATTTTCATGAAACTTCACATAAATGTTAAACACCATTAGACGACGTGCAGAACACATGAACCATAACTCTTGCTTTTCTACTTTCAGAGTTATGCTCTTTGAATATTACGAGTTTTACCATACACTTGTGTCCGCTCTGTAACTTTATAACCGTTTGAGATAATTTCATGAAACTTCAAACAAATGTAAAGCAAGATAATAGGATGGGCAGAACACAAGAACCATAGCTCTTGTTTGCATACATTACATATTATTTCCCTTTGAAAATTGTAAATTATGTGTCTGCTTACATCTTCGTGTCTTCTCCATTACTTTTAAATGGCTTGACATATTTTCATGAAACTCCACACGAATGTTGAACACCATGAGACGACGTGCAGAACACATGAACCATAACACTTGCTTTCCTACTTTCAGAGTTATTGCCCTTTGAATCTTGAAAATGGCCATTCTATGGAATATGGCCTGTATATGCAAAAAGCTTTTAACATTGCTATTTCAGTTGAGGTGATGGCACTGGCCGGGGGTATACGTGCCCCACTGGGCACTTTTGTCTAGTTGTTAGTAGTCCGTTAGCCTTTGCTATTGCTGATTTTCTTTATACATTTGTAAAGTTATTGCCAATATTGTTTGCCTTTGTGGTGTTGTTGCTGTTATTTTGTTTGCCGTTGTGCAGCCATTGCTGATTTGCTTTGTGCCTTTACTAAAGTACTGCTGATTGTTCCTTTGCCATTGTGTAGCTATTGCTGGTATTATTTATGCCTTTGTGCAGCTATTGCTGACAGATTTTATGTCTTTGTGGTACTAATGCTGTTTTATCTGCCTTTTGGCAATATTCAGGAAAAATGTCCCCATAATGCAAACTCCACACCCGGAAACCCAAAATGACATTTACTTTGAATGGCCATTATCTTTTTTACTGAGTGTGTGTGTGGGGGGGGGAGGGTGCTAAATGAATTTTGAATGGCCACAATCCTCGCCCTTTGTGTTCTGTCGTGGTTTAGACAAAGAATTTGTTAGTCCGCATGAAGGATTTCTAACTCATCAGTGCATCATCTCAGAGAGCCTCAAAGATGCGCCCCGCCCCGGGGCTAAATTTTCACAAAATAGAAATGAAACCAATGACCAGGAATCGATACAAATAACCCACAGCTCCCATCAGAGACACCAAAGGGAAAGAAACACAAACGTGAAATAACAAGACCCTAATAGAAACGTCAACAGCGGAATTTTTTAAGCCAAACGGACACTTACTTTCCCACAAAATGACCAACTGGATATCCAAACACAAACAATATAAGCGATAATATAAGCGATACATACTCTCAAAGACAAACCATAACAAAATAAACCGCGGCAGATGAACCGCCTTGGAACGGTCAGTGAAACGAATTTCACTTGGAGCCTTAAATCGATTTTACGCGGCCGTAATTCTCGCCCTTACTTCCGTCGCGATTTAGACAATTTGTTCAGTCCTAACTCGTCAGTACAACATCTCCGAGAACACAAAAATCAAATAACCACAGAGATGAAACAACGGTGAGGACTCAACAGCAACACGGGCTGTAGACATTCAAACATGGGCTGTAGACATTCAAATTGACCTCCGCCGGTGGCCAGTTGTAAACAGTTTGACTTCTATCCGGAGGTCAATTCGAACGTTTCCTGTTATTGGTATTCGTGTCCTGCAGACAGGTCACTGGTAAGATTATTCTTGACCAAAAACATATTTTAAAAATTCGGAGAATGCTATCTTCAAATTAATCACTGAGTTAATGTTTCGTGCACTATTGAAGTCGATGCTATCCGAGAATTTGTGAATGTATCGAGCACCAAGTCGAGTTTGATGGCTGATTAAAGGGAAAATGTAAACGAAAATGCTAAACTATTATGTTTCAAAGTGGCTTTTTGTCAAGAGAGTGTGAAGTTTGTGTACTCTGAGGGCTGTCATCCATTCTAGAAAATGGATCCAATGACTTTATATTAAATATAACCACAAAACGACATTAAGAATTATATTTCATGATTTTCATTCAAAATCATTTTCCATTCTAACCTCCATTAGTCAAATTGACCATCTCATTTTCAAATTGACCTCCGCTATAAAAATGGCCTGAACATTGTAGGGAAAACGTGTAGATTTATAAAAGTATGTCTTGGAAGCAGATATGATATCGCAGTATCTGACTGCAACAATAATACATGTAGTTCACTGGAAGCTTGTCGTTGGACAATCAGAGCAAATTCACCTGTGTTTGCTGACTTTCTCCTTTCGATTTTACCACTGAGCGTGCGGGTCAAAAAATGATTGCGACTAAACGACTGAACCCCTTTCAATAACACTTGGTCCGAACTTGAAGGTACAAAAAACCTGATAGAATATCATTCTCCGATTTTTAAGATATGTTTTTGGTCAAGAATAATCATACCTGTGATCTTCCTGCAGCCCACGACCACCAATAACAGGAAACGTTCAAATTGACCTCCGGAGATAAGTCAAACTGTTTTCTACTGAACACCGGCGGAGGTCAATTTGAATGTTTACAGCCCGTGAGCAAGAAACCACAGAAGTGCTGGAGCAGAAGAAAATCAACAGTTTGACTCGACACTGTATTCTACTCTTCATAACCTTTGGGTTCAAAATGAATTTTGACCCCTCAGCACCCCCACCCCGCCTGGGGTCACTTCAAAATTGTGAATACGTTCTTCAATCCTCAGCCATGGGGTTACTGCGTATGAAAGTTTAGAGATTCTAGCTTAAACGGTCTATGAGCAATGATGTGACATTACAGAGGGATGGACGGTGGTATGACATGATCCCCACTTTTTCTTAGATCCGAATAAGAACTGATACAATCAGGTCCCAAATTCCCCCACAATGTCACAAGGGAAAGATTTTATTGATTGATTCGAGGTTAAATGTCCACAAGTGAAAGTCTAAACATGGAGTTACGACAGAACACAAAATAGACAGCTGGTAAACCGAGTCAGCAGCTCTTGCCCAAACAGGTGGTGACTCAGATAATCCAAACGTAACTAAAAAGAACAACATACATGAGTGGGGGGGGGGAGAATAGGAATTACCAACAAAACAAGCATAGCAAAAACACCTACTTGGAATGGTCAGTAAAAATTACTGGTGCGTTTAAGTATATTTTACGGGATACCAACCTTCACCCTCACTTTCAATGTGGCTCAAACATGTATTTGTTCAGTCTGCGCGAAGGTTTTCTAACACATCAATGAGTCAAATCGGGTAACAAAGAAATCACAAAGCCAAGCTGACCCAAGGATGTTGAATCAACAATAAAACGCGTTGTGACATCCGGTGCAGCACAACACCACTAGAACACTGAATTTCTGATCAAAGACATATGTTGAGGGTACTCGTTGGAACTGCCTCAATGCGTACTCAAAACCTATGTTTGGAGTATAAAAAGGAAAAATATCAAATTTTCATCAGAAAACTAACCATTTTTGAGATATGAAAGGATGCATTTTTTCAAACGGTTGTGTTATCATAAATGATGCCGAATCCGAGTCGGAACGCCCCCAAATCATTTCCTTCCCTGGTGGTTTCGCTCCAAAGACGTTTCCTCCCTGGTCTTTTCATCCCTAGTCGCTTCGCCCTACTGGTCGATTCGTCTCCCAGGTGTTTCGCCCCTTTTCCAAGGTAAAACTAATTTCCACTTCAGATCTTTTATTCATCTTAAACAGGCCTTAGGTGACATGGCTAGTTTTCTGATAAAAACCCGTGATAGTTTACTGCAAACATAGGTTGTGGGTGCACGTTAGAACCGCCTCATTTCGGCAGTTCTAACGAGTACCCACAACCTGTGTCTTGGAGCATAAATAAGAACCCCCCTCCCCTGACATAATCCCCCCTCCGGGGACAACCCCCCCCCCCCCCCTTTTTGTAAAGGCAGACAAAATCCCCCCCCAACATTTGTTCAGGTGGACAAAATCCCCCGGACATAATCCCCCCCCCCAGCCCTGCTGTTTATAAAGGTGCACAGTATCCCGCACACCTCCACATGCACAACTACTGTTTTTTGAAAATCAGTCTGTCGTTTTGAAAACTGCAGATTCCATATCAGATTTGGTGCAGTACTATCAAAGCTATATTGGTGTTCATGGAGAAATTATTGCCCTTCAACACTGTATAGGTCATTTTGGAGACGTTGCTTGTAAGATCAAAGTAAAAAGGGCATACTTGTATTAACTTTTTGTAATTGTACATGTGTGCTTTGGGGTTATATGGACCTCTCAACCCATTAGGATTATGTCTGGCATGATCAGTTAACCTAACCCAGTTCCAGGCAGACTTAGATTCCAGATCTTAGATTCCTGATCTGTATTGATTCCTGATCTGTATTGATTCCTGATCATTGCCTTCACTTCTATTTTAGAACCTCTACCATTACGAAAAACGCCTGTTCAAATATATTGAAAATTGACATATTCCAATAACAGATTCCAATATTTTTCATATTTCTGCTCAAAAACATAGATTGTGGGTAGTGGAAGGTTAATTAACTAGAACAATTTAGAGCAAGGGTGATTTTTTTGGGTGGGGGGGGGGATTTTGTTCAACCTGACATACAGCGAGGGGATTTTGTCCTAGGGGATTTTGTCCGCCTTTACAAAAAGGGGGATTTTGTCCGGGGGGGGGGGGATTATGTCCGGGAGGGATTTTGTCTGCACCAAGTGTGGTTTCGGGGGATGTTCATTTCACGGACTTGTCCACATTATGGTAATAAATAAACATGAAACGGTAGTTTCACAGATACTTTGTTTGGTCTGGAAACATGCAGTGCCGGAAACAGAGAGTACAATGAACAAAACAAACAATGAAAATAAATGAAAACAAGTTAACAAGGCTTCCAAAGGATAACCTTTTCATAGAACATATTTAACGTCACAACAGCTGATGTATGAGAATGTGTTGCGGCCGTAAAACGTCTCCCTGCCCTACATCATAGTATAGTTTATATTTTCATGTCCTGTAGGATCATTGATTCCATTGTGGAATTTTGAAACTATTTGAGGGTCACTGATGAGGCCTAATTGACCGAAACTAGCTAGTCTGGCCCAGAAAACATATACACTCCATATTTTCCAGTTCTGTGGTGTATTCCTTGCTTCCAAAGGATAACCTTTTCATAGAATATAATTATTTGTCCCACAAAGTCAATGCTGCGATAGCTCACACACATCACAAGAAATTGCGGCGGCCATCTACTTCTTTTTGACATGCAGATTCAATGCGCCGAGCAGACATTATTCAACCTTAGTAGACTGATTAAACTGAAAAAAAAAAAAAAAAAAAAAAAAACATACAGCGATTTCAAATATGAATGAGGCTGTGATCTTTGGACAGAGCTTTTATAGTCATTGTCAGTATATGAAAGATTTTCTTGAAACAAAAAGATAAACCAATTATGACAATTTGACCTTTTTCAGTCGTTGCTCGTCGACACTGTCAAAGAACCAACTGACCAATTTAAAACACTTAACAACAGGTAATCATAGACGCTTAATTGCTTAGAGCACGTGTTTTCACACCTCACCAAAAATCACATTGAGTGTGTGAACGTTTTCACACCTCACCAATAATCACAATAATTGTGTGAACGTCGTGTGATTAATGAGTCAAAACAAGAAGGTAATACAGGTAATACTTGTCATAATTCATAATTTACATTGTCATTCAAAGAATCGCCCCCCTCTCTCTCTCTCTCTCTCTCTCTCTCTCTCTCTCTCTCTCTCTCTCTCTCTCTCTCTCTCTCTCTCTCTCTCTCTCTCTCTCTCTCTCTCTCTCTCCATTGTCATTCAAAGTACAGTCGAACTTCAATGGCTCGAACACCTTTGGGACCTCGAAAATCTGTTCGAGACAGGGGTAGTTCGAGCCACTGAGGTTACTGCCAGGAGGCATAACGAGATACTTTTAGACATCTTTTCGGTGTTCTATAATGACAATGCATGCTGTGTGAACTCATTAGAATCGCCTCATCGAGGCGATTCTAATGAGTACACACAGCATACATTTGCAAGATAAAAAACTAAAATCTTCTTAATTATCCCCACTATTTCTTATGTAGAGGATTTCGCTAGGGGCTCAAGAATGTGTTCGACACATCCATGGTGAACGAGCCATCGGTGTTCGAGCCATCGAAGTTCTAATGTACTTCGAACTATTACTCTCTCTCTCTCTCTCTCTCTCTCTCTCTCTCTCTCTCTCTCTCTCTCTCTCTCTCTTATGGCGTTAATGGATATTTCATGCAAATTATATACAAAGGACTAGAGGCATTGATTTGGGGCGAAACAACGGTGAAAAGGTTTGGGGAAAAAACGACGTGTTCGTGAGCGAAAGAACTTAAGGCGAAAAACAAGATCGAAACGACTAGTGGGGGAAAAGACCGTTGGGTAAACGCCTCGGGGGACGAAACGTCCTGTTACCATGATGCCAACCTATGATCTTATTCCCCGAGTCAGAAGGCGCTGTAAAAATCATCACTCATTGGCATTTCACGCCCCCACCGCAAAAATGACATCTTCTTCCCTCACACCATTAGAGATTGGAATGCGCTCCCAGATTCGATCATTATAGCTCCGTTTTGAAAAAGTGGGGCTCTACTGGATTTGCCAATGATGCATGAATTAAAAATATTTCTGCATTATGGGTCTTTCTTCTCTTAAAGCCACCACGAAAACATGCCTATACAATTTTGACCTCCCCAAACCCCACTTTTATATAGTACAAGTGGGTATGCATTATTTTTCTTATTTCTGCTTAAAAACAGATTTTGGGAGCTCGTTAGAACCGCCTCGAGAAATATGAAAAAAAAAAAAAAAAAATGAAATTTTTCATTTTTGGTGGTAAAATTTTCAATATATTTGAAAAGGCGTCTCTCGTAATGGTGCTACAGCTGGGCTTTATTTAGTCAGATCCTTTGACAGCTCTAGTCTGGTCAGTTCAAGATGAAGAAGGCAGAAGGAGCAAGGAATACACCACAAAGCTGACAAATGTGGCGTGTACAAGTTTTTCCTCTTTGGCGAGAGCTAGGACTAACTTCCTACTTCACAGGTCATTGTGAATGAATTTCATTTGACGTGCTAGCAGTAACATTTCTTTTTCTGATCTGATTATGCCCGTCTCGCGCTAGTCCCGCACTGCATGACCTAATCAAAGCGAGGGGAGGTAACGACCAGACTAATCTCGCGCTGCATGTGATCGTAGCACGTTTATCATGCAAACAGTAGCAATGTGCACGGTCTTTATGACGCTACGTCTCTTGACTGATACTTGAACCAGTCTAATTTCCGGAAATCGCCATTATTGCGAGTTTGCAAGTTTGGGTCTAGGAAGTGTTTTTAATGATTTAAAACTATTTACTGGTTATCTTGATCTGAACCATAACGGAATAAATCTCTCAATATTTCCTATGTAATTTTATTTCGCAGTCAAATCGCCTAATGTTCAGGCTGCTTACTTACACTGTGCTCTTTCAAGCGAAAAGATGGGAGGAGATTGAAAGTTACAAGCTAGAATTTTCGAACGGCCCGATTTAACTTTACTGATAGCCATAATCATGGGCGACCGCAGTGGACGTCGACGCACGACAGACCGTCATATCTTAGCTGATGATCAAGCTTTAGATCAGATTTCGAAAGAGGTAGGAAAATCTTTATTACCGTATTCGCCCTAATTACCGCACAGTGCGCTTAGTTTTTTCAAAATCGTGTCAAAAGATCACAGTGAAAAATCTACCTAATTAGCGCACACTCGATGCGAAAACAATAGCTTCCGAGATGATGCATACTGATATTTAATGGGACAGAAAAGGATACTCAAACATTGCCTTCACTGTTGAAGAAATATCGGTAAGTTTTTTTTTTTATAAATTTACTGTTAGAGCTTCCAGGGGGAGGTTACTGTAAAGTGTGCGCTTATGCATTTCTTTTTCAAAAATAGCTTTGGTGTGCGCTTATAGGAGCATGTGCGGTAATTAGGGCGAATACGGTATATACAATTACAGACCTGTTCTTGGTGATCACTTTAGATTAGAACCTTCAAAATTGTACATGTTTCAAGCTAGTGTTGTGAATCCGACAGAAAAATTACAATAGATTATCGGTAAAGTAAAACCGATTGATTATCGATGGTACTATCGGATATCCCATCAATTGCTTCAACAATATATAATGATAGCAAACGTTTTTCAGAGCCTCCATTTATACATTCCCACCCAATTACAGAGCGTAATTTGTTCCAGAAAACAGCTCATAGTTAATGAGGTAGTGGGCTCTAGTTTTGCCTGGTGTCCCACAAGGGACCGTTTGGTCTCCTGTTATTCTCCCTGTACATTGATGATATTTCCTCTGACATTGATTCAGAAATTAGTCTGTTCGCAGACGATTGTATTTGCTACAGGGAAACAAGAAATATAGAGGACTCAGTGAATCTTCAGAATGACACAGACACATGATGATAAGGATGTTGGGCACGAAAATGGGGCATCAAATTTCAGCCCGTTAATGCAGTATTATGCAGATAACTAGGAAGAGACGCAATGGAATTAAGGGAACGGTGATTCCTTTAAATACCTTGACGTGACAATCACACACGATTTGAGATTCATCACACATAATTAAAGATTTATACAGTTATACAAACTTAATTACTTTGACACGCATGATAAAACTTGACATGCAATCAACTTAAAAGGTCGCGGGTCGTTTCGGTCCTGGGTCGTTTCGGCCCAATATCGGGGGTGGGCAAGGTTGGGCGGTCAAAACCAGGGGCGGTTTTAACCGGTTAAAACCGTCCCGGTCAATACTCCCAAAGTGGTCAATAGTGGTCAATACTGGTTTGTTGAAATATTGAGTGGTCAATTGAATAATTTTAGTGTTAAAAAGCAAAGCTACCTAAGCATTTTTGTCTATGACTCACCAGTCTTAAGACCTTAGCACTAACTTCTACACCTTGCACTGTTTTGTGTTTGTTTTTTTGTTATCTTCAAAAATAGTGAAGAAGTTCCAAATTGGGTGTTTAGGTTTCATTCATTTTTGACACCTTCAGTAATAGCTTGATGATAAGATACTGTCTATATTGCATGTAAATCAAAATTTCACACATTATGAATAAAGCCTGGTGTCATTTTATAACACCCCTATTAGGGACATGTAATTGGTCAATTTAGCAATTAGATCTTTTCCACACTCACTGCAGTGGCATGGGTTAGTCTGTTTTGACTGCAATTTACAGGTGTTGCAGATACTTTTAAATACCGTATTCCTCCCATTTAGCACCCCTGCTCCTATAAGCGCCCCCTCACTGTTTTACAAAGAACAATATTATAAGCGCCCCCTCTGCTGTCGGAGGAAAAATATTTTGACTTACCTAAAGTAAAGATTTCAGCCTTTCAATCATCGCCGGATGTGCTGTAAATTGTATCGTGCAAGGTATTTCTAAACCTCCTGCTATCTCAGAGTGTCTGTGTTGACCACTTGTTACTTTACACGTTACGATTCCACCATGTTTCATGAAAAAAGCGACGGTTTTACTGATTTCCCGAGGCACATGTCCGATGGTAATTTGTTCCTTTTTTACAGCTACTGCATATTTATCATGCGGGTTATTACATTCCCTGGAAGTTTCAAGAATTTCTCCTTCTACTGGGGTCCAAACATCTTTAAAAACATGAAATCCACGAATAGAATATTCCTTCTCGTAAAATGCCATGTCACCATTTACTTTTGTGTACTCAAAACCTTGCGTGTCCAGATTGCGGAAACGGACTTTCCCATTTTTAAAACAGGGTGATCGGGTTTCGTCATTATTCAGACTGCTGAAAGTAATCACGCAGACAATGCTTCTGCCAAGCTCAAAATTAAAACTCCTAGCTCGTCTGGAATTTTACGCTTCGCACATGCTAATTACTTATTCTAGCATCGTCATGACATGAAAGAAACAAACTGTGTCATCCCTGCCGAATTTTGTATTCGTCCAAAACTTACGTAAGCGGGGCTCTTAGAAAGGAAAATAAAATGGGCAAGAAAAAAAGTCCCTTACGTCATTTGCAGACAGCTACAGCTCCGATTTACCTATAAACTCTTACAGTCTGATCAGTACTGTTGCAGGCTGTTTACAGACATAGGTGACATATATATATTGCTATTAATAATCGTAGCAGAGAGTTCGACTGAAACACCCGCATGCACTAGATTAATATTTGCCTAACAGACACGTTTTATTTTGACACGTATGTCAATAAATTAGCATTCAGGAGGACAGTCTGTTTCTGGTCCATTCTGCTAGAAACACGTGTTGTGAAAAATGGAAGAACAAAGTACTTCCCACAAAGGACAGCGAGTGCACTCTTATGACTTAAACTTCAAGCTTAAAGTGATAAATTATGCAAAGGAACACGGGAATCACAAGGCATCGAAGGTGTATGCCGTGGACAGGAAGCGGGTTCGCGAATGGAGAAAAATTGAAGAAAGTTTAAAAGAAATGTCCAGCAAACTGTCTGTGACAAGGAAACGGCGATCAGGTGCAGGGAGAAAAATTAACTTCCCACATATTGAACATGAACTCATTCATTGGTTAAAGGCACGACGTGAATGTGGTGTGCGGGTGACAGGCAAATCCTTAAAACAGGAAGCCATTCGTCAGCACAGGCTTCAAGGAAACCAGAGCTTCAAAGCCAGCTGCTCCTGGCTGCGAAAGTTCATGAAACGCCATCAGATTTCATTCAGACGATCAACACGTTGCACAGAAGACAGAAACAGAACTGAATGATAAAATGCAGGGGTTTCTGCATTATGTAATTAATATGCGCAAACGCAAAGATTATGAATTGGGCAACATTGGGAACATGGACGAGACACCTGTTTGGATTGATATGCCTGGTGATTATACGATAGACATAAAAGGATCAAAAACAGTAAGCATGGGTAGTACGGGCCACGAAAAAACGAGACTAACAGTTTGTTTGGCGGCGATGGCAGATGGGACCAAACTCTTGCCACTGGTTCTTCTAAAGGGTGTGCGACCACCAAAAGATATCCCTACAGGCATCGTGGTAAAAATGACACCAAAGGC
The DNA here is from genome assembly GCA_963580285.1 of Lucinisca nassula. Lineage (NCBI taxonomy): Eukaryota > Metazoa > Mollusca > Bivalvia > Lucinida > Lucinidae > Lucinisca > Lucinisca nassula. The sequence goes on along the minus strand of OY757025.1, from coordinate 95,754,153 downwards.
TTGGGCAGATGAAGAGACGATGGTCTTCTGGCTAAGGAATGTATGGCGTCAAAGTTCTACACGTAGACTGCTAGTCTGGGATTCTTTCTCGGGACACAAGACAAAAACTGTGAAACAGCTTCTAGCGGGAAAATATAATACAGACATTGCAATTATACCAGGAGGCTGTACATCAAAGCTACAGCCATGTGATGTCAGTTGGAACAAGCCATTTAAAGACTTCTACAGAGAACTCTATGATGAATGGCTGTACAGTGGTCCAGTTTCGACAACGAAGGCTGGAAATCGCCGACCTCCAGAGAAAACGTTGGTTCTCCGGTGGATTAAAGAAGCCTGGGGTAAAGTCACACCGGAGATCATCCGGAAGTCTTTCCTCAAAACTGGAATAGCCAACAGCTTAGATGGCACCCAGGACGATTTGCTGTTTGCAGCTTCGGATGACAGCGATGAAGAGGATCCCTTTGCAGGTTTTGACGCTCCAACTGTAGGTGAGCAGTGTCGAAATCAGCAACTGACAGAAGCAGTGCAAATGGAATTAGATGCCTTGAATGAATGGAGCGAGCCAGACTCTCAGCCTGACGATGAACATGTTGAGAGTGACTATTCTGACCCTGGTTCTCCAGGAAATTAAAAAATGGATTGTGATGAAACTGTCAAACAGAAAGGATACTGTGTTTACCCGCCAGGCACATGACATTTATGCAACCTTGCATCAATGTCAAGATGTTTCATCGACAGCGGAACATTGCCTGCTGATTATTGCCATGTGTATGCCATTACGAAAACATACCTACACAAACACATTGTAAACTTAACCGCCGAAAAAACGAAAATTTTGAGATTTTTTCTTATTTCTGCTCTAAAACATAGATTGTGGGGACGCATTAGAACCGCCTCGTCGAGGCGGTTCTAACGAGTACCCACAATCTATACGAGGCGGTTCTAACGAGTATCCACAATCTTTATTTTAGAGCAGCAATAAGAAAAACAAGGATTACCCCTGTAAACCGGAGTTTTACTGTATAAAAGTGGGGTTCAATGGGGTAAAAAATTTATAGGTGTGTTTTCGTGATGGCGTAAAAGTGGAACATGTGAATACGTGTGCATGTGATCTGAAACAAACGAATAACCAAGCTTTTTTATTTTCTTGTCTAGATCTACTAAAATGAAATTGAAATTTCAGTGGAAGAAAAAATATGACGGCATTGATCCTTGGTGTCCATTCATTCCCACTGAAATACGATGGCGGTCACCACTTGACACTAACCCATTGTATACTAGTGGACTCTTCCACTCCTATATGTTGGAAAAGTCCATTTGTTATATAAGTGGTGTCAGGCCTATTATTTCGATTTTATTTTATTTTTTACAGAAAATTCGGTTTGCAAATAGCGCAGGCCCTGATCAGATGCGCTTTCTGTAGCGTCTGATCTGGGCCTGCAATGTTTGCCAAGGTAACCCTTTAGATGTTTCCCGCAAGCAATGGGTAAGACTGCTCTCAAATTTGACTTATTGAGTGCGAGCAATTGCATAATCGCCACATTTTTATCTTGTCCAACCCAATTCGCGGAACCGATCTATAAATAACTAACACAGGTAGATTATTTACAGCCCGAGTACACACGTGTATATTCTAATGGAAAAACACTGTGTGTAATGGATTTTAATCTGGCCATTCTGGTAAGCTTTTTGTTCCTAATAAGCGCCCCCTCTTTTTCCATTTTTTTAAGCGCCCGGGGCGCTAAATGGGAGGAATACGGTATACAAAGACATCAGTGAATCTTCAAATATTGTTTGGTTAATAAATAAAGGACCTTTCATAAATCCTTCAAAATCCATGATACATTCAGCTTATTCATATTCCTGTAAATCAAAATATGAACAATCAATCTAACCTATAAAGGAAAAAGAATAATTATTAAGATTGTTTGATTGAATAGAATAGGCCTGTCTACAGTTCAGTGAGTCAATCCAACCTCTTCATTTGACCAGCTATAATGTCTTTTGACTTTTGATGAAATAAAAATACCTCAAATAATTACTGTTATTAATAAGAACTATTTTGTCTTGTTCATTGATGAAAATGTAGTCTAACATCATGTTCATAATATAGGGGGAAAGCTTTCAAGACCAGTTTAGTAACAGGACAGAGGTATATACTCCAGTGATATAATCGACCAGTATTGACCAGTAATGACCGGTTAAAACCGGTTTTAACCACTGGCCCGGTCAATACTCATAATGAGCGGCTTTTTGCCAACCTTGGGGGTGGGTCGTTTCGGCCTGATTTTTTTATCACTTTATTTATATGTATATATATTTTGTTTGTCGAAGATCAGTCTGTGCTTTTGCTATCTTCTCTCCTTAAACTTTCATAGGTCAGAAAACGGAGGGCTTTTTCAAACTATGTAGACACTTGTCTCAATGAACAGATTTATAGGATATAAGGTCTTTGAAGGTATCAGATGCAGGCTGATCATATAAAATAATTATAGCGTTCAGATATTAATAGCTCAGAAAAAAGAGGGCTTTTTCAAACTGCGTAGACTCTGATCACAATGGACAGATTTATAGGTAATTAAGTATTTGAATGTATCACAACGACAGATGCAGGCTGATCATATAAAATAATTACAGTGTTCAGATATAACAGCGTTCAGATATTAATGGCTCAGAAAACAGAGGTTTTTTTCAAACTGTGTAGACTCTGAACACAATGAACAGATTTTTAGGTTATTAAGTATTTGAAGGTATCACAACGACAGATGCAGGCTGATCATATAAAATAATTAGGCTAAATTTCGCATGCTGCTCTCAAAATGTGCGTGTCTTTGATACTAGTAAATACTGATCATCCTGATTTTGTTACCAAATTCAATCATTGTAGAAAGAAAAATATATAGTTTTAATTCTTAAACCGTTATCCTGCTGAATAAATTAAACTAATTAAAACACTTTATTTGGGCTATCATAACCATGGCTAAGGTGACAGGGCGTTTAAATAATATTCCAAATTCAAATAATAATATTTTATACAGAAAAAATGGTATCTAATAAAATTGGGCCGAAACGACCCACCGAAATAGGCCGAAACGACCCAGGTCCAGATTTAGACCCAAACGACCCTGGTCGTAACGACTCAGGGCCGAAACGTCCCTGATTCACTCAAAACTGTCAGCTTAGCGAGAAAGAGATCAGCGTAAGAGAAAGCAGTTTAATTAACCATTTATTATTCAGGCTATAAAATGAGCCCAAACTTTCATACCCGCCTTTATGGGCAAGACCAATGCGACCTTAAAAGCTTTCTGCAACCAACATCATTGAAAAATCAATTGTCTATCGTTTTTTTCTGTTGGCGATCGTTAAATGTTATTGTTTTATTTTAATAGGGCGTTTTTTTCTTTCATAAAAAAAGAAAAATAAATAAATAAAAATTGGAACCGATAAAATATTTTCTCAATAACTAAACAGTTGTGTTTTACGAAATGTGCCTTGTATTAGGCACATTTTATTTTTGAAAGTTCTATCTTATTTACCAATAGCAGCGTACCCCGTAAAGAGGTCGTTTTTTTTTTTTTGCGCCAAGCATGCGCTTTTCCCCACGAAATAAACCCCAACAAAACTAGCGTTCATGATACAGTACAAAGTCTGTTTTTATTTTGCATACATCCTCCTTTAGATGTTGCTAATTGCCTTAGGAGGATTTTCACACTTGTTAATAGAGTTTCATGATTGAGCGATATACCCAAATAAGAGTCATAACTTCACCTTATTTTCACACCTTGTCACACGGAACATTCATTATAGGCTTATTGGTAAGACCGGAGGCGTGTGTTTGCACTGTAATAGTAGAATATTAACGTGAATAATACAGTCGATGTTTATAACGCGATTCAGGTATATTGAAATGAATACCGAGCTCACATTTGACCACGTCTCTGTTACTGTCAAAAGTGATAAGATTGTACTTTTCCACAGCAGTATTTATAATCAAAGCCAAAGGCACTAATTATGGTCGGTGAAGTGTGGACAGTCAACAGGTGTCATGTGCTAAAAACGTGTTTACATTACGGTATTTATAATCAGTGCCAAAGGCACTAATTATGATGGCTGAAGCGTGGACAGTCACAGTGTCAGCAAAGGCCATGTGCCGCCGCACGTGATTCTGGCTGTCAATATAATACCGCGCAAGCGGAAAATGGGACGTCCTTAGTACTCAATAAACCCAGAAAGCGGTTTCAGATAAAGAGGCGGAGCAAACTTTTTACAAACCGCTAAAAGTGGGCGGGTTTATATGCGCCGATTGGGACATCTCGGTAATAATTTTTGGCCGTACAGAGAGATTTTCTGAAGTCCGTGGGACGCCTTTGGTGTTTATTTTGGGCGTCTGGAAGCGATTTCAGGACGTAATATACGCCGTACATCCGTCTAACGGAAGCCCTGATTAATGATGTTTTGTACAAACTTGTATCTAAGGATGGCAATTTTAATGCAAGCATCCATATATGACCTTGACCTACATTTTATAGTTCACTGACTTTGTGAAATATTGTGATCACCGGGCCATCCTAGTGTTCACCCTAATGGTCAAGTTAGTTTCTCAAGAACTATACTAGCTTTATTACTGATTCTTGGTACAAACTTGTATCTAGGGATGGCAGTTCTAATGCAAGCATCCATATTTGACCTTGACCAAAATTTCATGGTTCACAGACTTGGTGAACTATTGCATCAAACCTAGTATACACCCTTACATTTAAGTTAAATTCTCAAGAAATATTAGAGCTTTTTAGCTCACCTGTCACGTAGTGACAAGATGAGCTTTTGTGATCACATTTTGTCCGTCGTCAGTGCGTCCGTCCGTGCGTAAACAATTTCTTGTCCGCACGATATCATCTTCATTTATGATTTGATTTTAACCAGACTTGCACACAATTTGAGCCACGATGAGAGCTAGGTTCCTTTCTTGAACCAGCCATATCCCATCATGTGTTACGGAGTTACGGCCCCTGAAAGGACCAAAAATGCCTATTTTGGTCTTGTCCGCATGATAGCATCTTCATTTATGATTTGATTTTAACCAGACTTGCACACAACTTGTACCACCATGAGATCTGGGTTCCTTTCTTGAACCAGCCATATCCCATCATGTGTTACTGAGTTACGACCCCTTAAAGGGCAAAAATTGCCTATTTTGGTGTTGTCCGCACGATAGCATACTCATTTATGATTTGATTTTAACCAGACTTGCACACAACTTGTACCACCATGAGATCTGGGTTCCTTTCTTGAACCAGCCATATCCCATCATGTGTTACGGAGTTACGGCCCCTGAAAGGGCAAAAATTGCCTATTTTGGTCTTGTCTGCATGATAGATGTTTCGTTTATGATTTGATTTTAACTAAACTTACACACAATTTGTACCACCACAAAATCTCGGTCAAGTTCGAATATGGGTCATGTCGGGTCAAAAAGTAGGTCAGTACATCAAATCAGAAAAAAAAACTTGTGAAGACACGGGAGGCCACAGTTTTGGTCCGATCATCATCAAACTTGCCCAGAATGATCACCTTGACAATATTTCAGTCAAGTTCGAATATGGGTGTTGTCGGGTCAAAAAGTAGGTCAAATCATAGAAAAACCTTCTGAACACACTAGAGGCCACAAGTTATGTCCAATAATCATCAAACTTGCTCAGAATGATCATCTTGATAATATCTTGGTCGCATTCGAATATGAGTCACGCCAGGTCAAAAAGTAGGTCAGTAGGTCAAATCATAGAAAAACCTTGTGAATACACTAGAGGCCGCAGTTTTGGTCCAATCATTATCAAACCTGCCCAGAATGATCATCTTGACAATATCTCGGTCAAGTTTGAATATGGGTCATGTCGGGTCAAAAAGTAGGTCAGTAGGTCAAATCATAGAAAAACCTTGTGAACACACTAGAGGCCACAGTTTTGATCCGATCATCATCATACTTGCCCAGAATGATCATTTTGACAATATCTCGGTCAAGTTCGAATATGGGTTATGTCGGTTCACAAAGTAGGTCAGTAGGTCAAATCATAGAAAAACCTTGTGAATACACTAGAGGCCACAGTTTTTGTCTGATCATCATGAAACTTGCTCCAAATGATTATCTTGACAATTTCTCGGGCAAGTTCAAATATGGGTCATTTAGGGTCAAAAAGTAGGCCAGTAGGTCAAATCAGAGAAAAACCTTGTGAACACACTAGAGGCCACAGTTTTGGTCCGGTCATCATCAGACTTGCCCAGAATGATCATTTTGACAATATCTCGGTCAAGTTCGAATATGGGTTATGTCGGATCAAAAAGTAGGTCAGTAGGTCAAATCATAGAAAAAGCTTGTGAACACACTAGTGGCCACAGTTTTGGTCCGATCATCATCAAACTTGCCCAGAATGATCACCTTGACAATATCTCAGTCAAGTTCAAATATGGGTCATGTAGGTGAAAAAGTAGCTCAGTAGGTCAAATCATAGAAAAACCCTCTGAACACACGAGCGGCTAGTTTTGGTCCGATCATCATCAAACTTGCTCAAAATGATCATTTGACAATATCTCGGTTAATTTCGAATATGGGTCATGTCTGGTCAATATGTAGGTCAGATTGTTGAAAAACCTTGTGAATACACTAGAGGCCCAAGTTTTGGTCCGATCATCATCAAACTTGCTGAGAATGATCATCTTGACAATATCTGTGTCAAGTTTGAATATGGGTTATGTTGGGTCAATAAGTAGGGCAGCATGTCAGATCATAGAAAAACGTTTTGAACACTCTAAGAGGCCACAGTTTCAGTCAAATCATCATAAAACTTGCTCAGAATGATCATCTGGACAATATCTCAGTTAAGTTCAAATATGGGTCATGTCAAATCAAAAAGTAGATCAGTAGGTTATTTTGTCATAACTTTTGAACCGTTTGAGATAGTGCCTTCAAATTTGGCATGTAGGTTCCTTCTGACAAGGGCTTCCCACTCATTTGACCTGTGACCTTGACCTGTGACCTACTTTCTCATACCTTTTGAACCATATGAGATAGAGCCTTCATATTTGGCATGCATGTTCCTTGTGACAAGGTTCTCTCATCCATTCAAAACTTTTGACCCATGACCTTGACCTTTGACCTACTTTGTCATAACTTTTAAAGCATTTGAGATACAGCCTTCATATTTTGCATGTAGGTTCCTTGCGACAATGTTGCTTAGATTATCCTCTACTAAAAAGGCTAAAACAATCCCACTCGGATGAACAAAATGGCCACTGAAGGTAAAAACAGAAAAATATTGTAAATTTGATTCAAAAGGAAACTCCCCCTAAACCCTAAGGCCAATTTGATTCAAAGTTCCCAGGAATGTTACCTAGGTTACTCCCTACCAAATAAGCTAAAATCACTCTGCTGATGAACAAGATGGCCACAAGAGCTAAAAATAGAATGCACTTGAGACAGTGACACACAGGTGAGCGAACCAGGGCCCTCTGGGCCCTCTTGTTTGAATATTTATGTACAAGCTTGCATCTAGGAATGACAACTTTTATGGAAGCTTTAATATATGACCTTGGCCTAGATTTCATGGTTTGCTGACATTGCACCCCTACAGGCGAGACATAGCCTTTGACAGAATTCTTGTTACTAGTTTTGTGGCACGAAAGCTACATGTGGCTTCAAGCCACCACTCACATTTCTCAACATTATTGCAACCATTTGCTTTATTCCAGTGGGCCATAATGCTTTGTGTGAACAAGACATACATTGTAAACAATTTGGCTGACCGCTTACGATCGCTGATATTACTTGGTAAAAAGAGGGGCTCTTCTGGCAATTTCTGTTGCGTTCCAGGTTGTTCAAACTCTCATTGAAGCTGTAAACCTACTAAAAGGGTTGGTGAACACAGACTTGCCTTGCCCTACTATTTTATGTCTAAATTTATACGATCTTACGATTGCAGGCGAATCCGTATGATTTTCAGTGTTTAAAAAAAAGACAAGTCAGTGTTTTGTTAGCGGTTCGGTTAAGCAGGCTCTTATACCGGAAGAAGATAAGAGTTATGGTACTTCGCTTACTCTCGTGGCGAAATAAAGGGTAAAATTTCATTAGCTAACAATAGGAAAGGCATCCAGTCAGGTCTCATTTTACAATTAATTTTTGGTATCAGTGGCAAGATGGAAGGAAAAACACATTGGGAAAAGAAAAGCTGCATCGGTTTGAAGTGTTACAATATCAGACGAGAAGATAGAACAGTTGTGGTTGAAAACGGGTACCCTGACAAACAGTGCAGACCCAGATCAGATGCCGCAAAACACGGCGTCTGATCAGGACCTCCACTGTTTGCTTAAAGTTCAGTCATTTTTTTTTTCAAATAAATTTTGATGAAAACACAACCTGACACCCCATAATTTTGAAATGAACTCCTGCTATATATAAGGAGGGAGATTCCATCTGGTGCAAAAAGGGTTAAAGACTCCTCTGAGAGTCTGGAGAAGCCCGGGGGTCGATCCTGTGGAGAGAAGCTTCTTATTAGGCTGGTACAAGAAGAAAATATAACCTGATACCAAGTTCATTTGGTTTCATCGCCTTTATTCTTTTATACATGTAAGTAAATACATGTAGCTAAGCAGTGAAATAGCTCCACTGTGGCGAATTTTCGTCTTGGCCATCTAAAGTATTGTTTTCTCTGTTTCCTTTTGTTGTGGCTTTCTCTCTTCATATTTGGGGGGAAAATTGTTGTGAAATTGGGAAACTTTGAGGCTATTTAGCATTGGGAATGGGGCCGAATTTGACCCTGCTGAACAGACAGAAAATCTCTGCAGGGTCAGTTAATAACATACAGTAGAACTTCGATGGCTCGAACACCTTAAAGACCTCGAAAATCTGTTCGAGACAGGGGTTGTTCGAGCCACTGACGGTTACTGTCAGGAGGCATAACAAGATATTTTTGGACATCTTTCCGGTATTCTATAATGAAAATGTATGCTGTGTGGACTCATTAGAATCGCCTCATCGAGGCGATTCTAATGAGTACACACAGCATACATTTGAAATATAAAAGACGAAACTCTATCCCTCCCCCCACCCCACAATTTGTTATGTAGAGCATTTCCCTAGGGGTTAAAGAAATGGTTCGACTCAGCCATGGTAAACGAGCCATCGATGTTCGAGCCATCGAAGTTTCACTGTATATCTATTTATAAAGTTTCTTGGACCTCTTGCGGCAGTTTCACTAAGGTTCAAACCCCAAAGTGCATGGTCCCCCAGTGTTTTTGCTAGTTTCACATGTACATGTAGTTAGAACCTTGAAGTACATGTAGACATAAAGATTTTTGGGGAACAGCTACTGCAGAAATGTACTAGTCCTGCCCAGAATTAAAGGTTCTGGTCTCGCTGCTCCCCCAACCCTCTGTCTGGTGATTATGATGTATTGGGGTTTAAATCATGGGTCCAGCAAGTCTTCCATTTCATTTTGAAATTGATATTAAATTGCATGACGCGCAGAAAAAGCGACCGACTTTGTAAGAGTGCCCTAAAATCACCGTGTCATTCTGTCAGTCTGTCTGTCCGTCCGTAACCTGTTTGTGAAAAATGGTGATAGTGACTTAACCGATTGGAATATTTAAATAATTTTTAGCATAGTGATAGATATCAATGAGATCTAACCAATGAACTTGCCAAATATTACATTCCATTTAGTATAGCCTCGCCGAAGCGAAAAATGTGAAAATTTTCGAACTGCTTCTCCTCGGAAACCGTTGGGCCGATTGAAGTCAAATTTCATATGGAGCCTCTATGGGATGGGTAAAACCAAAATTTGCTCATGGGGTCCAGGTCACATGACCAAAATGGCCGCCAAGCCATATATGGTAAAAACCCTTCAAAAATAGTCTTCTCCAGAACCACTGAGCAGATTTCCACGAAACTTGATAAATAGCATCTGGGACGTAGGCCCATCATAAAGTGCTAAAATGGTGACCCTGGGTTGACCTTGACATTCTTTGTGCCTAGGTCAAACTTTGACACATATGCTTTTGTATTGGAAAAGTAAGAATGCATTTTATCCTGCAAAGTTGCAAACGATTCAGAATACAGTACTAAAGTATAAGATATATTTTTGCTCCTTACGATAAGGCGCATTTATTGGGGGAACCGTTTTAGGTCCAGGTCACATGACCAAAATGGCCACCATACCCATATATGGTAACACTCATAAAGCTAAAAGCATCCGGCGGGTCGTGCACTTCAGCTGAAGCACTGGTTTACCCTAATTATTCAGACACCTCAACTTTCAAATCTTGTCATAGTGCCAGATAAGATCATAAGAGGAAGTATCCACACATTATTTTTCTTATTTGCCATGGCGTCTCTAATGGGTACCAACAACATATGATTTCATGCAGAAATAAGAAAAATTTCCATTCTTTTTGGAAGAAAACAGCGCCTTATCTGGAGCTATCAGTCTTGCCATACTTTTACAATTTACAATGTACTTCTCAACATAATTATGTTGTGTCTTAAGGGGAATGGGAACACCTGGCAGATTTTTCTGCCATTTTTTAAAGGGAGATAATTTTTGGGAATTCTGTTAGCTTTTCTATAAGCCCAGTCCCACTGAAAAAGGGGTCTACTCTTAAGGAAAGAATTTGCTGACAGAACAGAACAAGTCCATTGACCATACAAGTCCTGAAAATCTGGACATCAGGGCCTAATTGTTCAAGGCATTGTTAGCTTAACCCTTATCTTGCTGAATATTCATTTAAGCCACACCCATTTCTGTCTATCAACCAATCAAATGACTTGATGTAATTTATTGCTACAAATTCATAAACTAAATGCCAAACAGTGGAGATCCAGATCAGATGGCTTCTACAGAAGCCATCTGATCTGGATCTACACTGTTTCCAAAGATAGGGGTTGTCGTGAACAGCAAGATAAGGGTTAACAACCTTGTAAGTGGTCACACTGTTAACTGTTCTATAAAGTACAGTATCTAATACTCTGGTATTCTTTGCTGAAAAGATGTGAGCAGCTTTTGCATTTGCTGCTCACATTTTTTTCTCCATAAATATTCAACACCCTGGGTAATTAGAGACCCCCCCCCCACTCCCCCCACCCACTCCCATCCGCGCTCTTAGGGAGGAGTTTCCACTCTCCTCTGTTGTCTTCTGCAGCAAAACCCCAGTGCTTTTTGGGTCGATTGTTCAATCAACCAAAATTACTAAGCATAAAAGCTCTGTAGTGCTAAAGTCCACACATGGAATATCACTGACTTGTAGGAATAATGGTTACTAATAGAAAACAGCCGTCATGAGGTCAGAGTGTTGTGTAGTGGGTGCTCTATAGAATCTGGACTGGAATCATGTGTTGGGCATGACATACAGTGTAGTCCCATATCAGATACTGCAGAATGTGTCGTCTGATCAGGGTCTACACTGTTTCCTTATAAAAAAAAATGGATTTTAAGAGTTAAACAAAACAGTTTAAATCTCTGACCATGACTATTTTCTCGGCCTACACTCAGAGACAATTAGCCCACCAGTACTCTCAGTGCTTTGATTTTGATAGAGTTTCAATGACAGTTGGATGGGTAGATGCATTGGCTGGTTCTTAACCCTTGTCCTGCTGAGCCCGGATATGCCTTATCTTTCAAACAATGTAGATCCAGATCAGATGGCTTCTAAAGAAGCCATCTGATCAGGATCTTCATTGTTTGTTATTCAGCTCGTGAATTTTATGCAATGATTTGCATAAAGTAATCTGATTGGTTGATAATCAGTAGTGGGTGTGGCATCTATAAATATTTAGCAGGTCAAGGGTTAATAAATCTTTCCAGATGAGAGAATCAAACAGTTTTCACAGCTTCTTTATAGCTCTTCATGCCAAGAAAGTACATTTATAGACATAGAGGAACAGATAAGAAGAAAATTTCCTAGTTTTCTTGGCCATTCTTTTGAACATATGTTGTGGGGTTTGTTTGAACTGAGGTTTAATGTCCGCTGTCAGCACTACATGTTTTAGTATTGAGGTCATTTTGGAGACATTGCTTCAAATTTTGTTGGACTTTTACCCGACATGCAGATGAAATATCATCACCAGCCCTGCCAACCAATGAAACTTATAGGTTTTATATGCATGGGTGGTCAAATTAGCACCACTTTGCATGGGTAGGCTTAGACTGAAGTGGTTTACCAGTACTCATGTGCGGTCGGTTTCAGCTTTGTGTGGAAGCACCATGCAGCCCAACCTATTTTTCTGAGCCCCGATGGGCGGGGATGGGGGTATTTTGTTAGCTGAGCCCCAAGATATTTTAAAGAATTTTCGAATTTTCAGAGAAAATAAAGCTTGGCATTACATGTGAATCATGTTCACATGAAATATCAAGCCTAATTTGCTAAGAAAAAACAGAATTAGATTGCCACCTGCTGTAGAATTTTCCATGGTACTTTAAGAATTGTTATACTGGGACCACCGGCCCCTGCACATCGGGGCTTGAAGAAATTGATGGGCTGCATGATGCTTCCACGCAGAGCTTAAACCAACCCGCACACGAGTACTGGTAAACAGCTCAGAGGATCTAATCGTGCCCAGGCAAAGCGGTGCGAGTCGGACCGTCCATGCTTATGAGCCCTATTGGTTTCATTGGGCGACAGGGCTTGAGATGTCATTTCATCTCAATGTCAGGTAAAAGTCCCACAAAATTGGAAGCAATGTTTCCAAAATGACCTATACAGTGTTGACGGGGACGTTAAACCTCAACTCAAGCAAAGCAAAACAGTGGTATTTTTGCTGCAAAAATGCTCACTGAAGATGTCGTTAGTTTTGATTCACTAGCCCCTGTTTTCTGTAATCTGAGTATTGGATCAGTCTTAGGAAGTGTGACACTTCTTTGGTTGGTATATTTGACATGCATAGCTCCCGATAAGGAGGTATGACACGAATAATTAATCCTTATCCTGCTGAATAAATTAAGCCGCATCCATTTCTGATTATCCACCATTCACCATTCAGATCACTTGATATGTATTTCTCCAATTCACAAACTGTATGACAAACAGTATAGATCCTAATCAGATGGCTTCTTCAGAAGCTATCTAATGTGGATCTACACTGTTTGCAAAGGTAGGGTGTTGTTGTGTTCAGGAAGATAAGGGTTAAGGGATCATTTTTCTTATTTCTTCATAAAAACATGTTGTCTGTAGCAATCTGATCAGGATCTACACGGTTTGTTGTGCAGTTTGTGAATTGAACAAATACATGGCATCAAAAAGTTTGCTTGTTGGATATTCACAATTGGATTCGGCTAAATTAATTTATTCAGCAGGATAATGGTTAACATTATATATATCAAAGGCTCCTGACAGCTTTATATAATACTGAAAAATGTCATTGAGCTATTTTTAGTGACCTTGGTCCAAGCCTGTGATATATAGTATTATCCCATTTTGTCCCAGAAACCCCAAAAGGGTATACTGGCAAACAGCGCAGGCCAAGATCAGACACTGTAGAATTTGGCATCACTGTTGGTCATTTTCCAAATAAATTTTAAAGACAACACAATCTGTAACTCCTTAATTTTGAAATGAACTCCTGCTGTATATAATTATTAATTAAGTAGGAAGATTCCACTTCAGAATGGGTTTAAGTTTTCTTGCTGTTGGTCCATTCATCTTTTCTGGGGATGAGAGAAAAATATTCTGCTTGCTCCATGAGAATATTGACCTTGTTGTTATACCAGGTTGTGTGTAAACTAAAGCTGTTGATTGTTTTAGCATACCTTATTGTTTTGTCTGCACTTTTTCCTGTTCCTGTTTCTTTTATGTATTATTTTGTTTCCTCCAATCATTTTTTTTTTCTGAAAATCTTCATGTATAATGTATTTCAGGAACTTGTACATCCATTGTCCAACTGCACAGGGTGGATGTGTTAAAACTTGGGTGGGGAACGTTAATCATTAATTCTTCATTCCCAGAAAATTCATATGAAATATAGAGCAATGCTGAAAGCAAAATGAAAATTGAGCAAATAAAATAGATAATTGTTGCATGTGATTATAGTATGACACCATATAGTTTTTTGTTTGTTTGATTTGTGATTTGTCCCTGTCAACACTGTATAGGTCATAACACTGTATAGGTCATTTTGGAGATGTTGCTTCCAATTTTGTGGGACTTTTACCCGACACTGAGATGAAATGACATCTCAAGCCCTGTTGCCCAAAAGAAATCAATAGGGTTTATAAGCATGGATGGTCTGACTCGCACCGCTTTACCTGGGCAGGCTTAGGTCCTCTAAGCTGTTTACCAGTACTCGTGTGCGGTCGGATTTCAGCTCTACATGGAAGCATCATGCAGCCTATCTATTTCTTCAAGCCTCGATGGGCAGGGGCTTGAAGATGGCTATTCCACATAGCCTTCAGCAGAATTCTTGCTTTAAATTATTATTGAGGATGTGCTTTTCACTGGGGAATATGGGTGCATGAATATTTTATTTGTATGGTCCAACTTCTTTAAGCTCATTAAGATTCCATTATCTGCAATCAAGGTGTTTGTAATGAGAACATTAACGTGTACATGTACAGCAAAATTCCTATATTAAGACCACCTTTGGAACTGTTCAAAAGTGGTCTTTAAGACCACTTTTGAACAGTCCCAAAGGTGGTCTCTTAGTAATGAGTACATTAACATGAACATGTACAGCAAAATTCCTATATTAAGAGCACCTTTGGGACTGTTCAAAAGTGGTCTTTAAGACCACTTTTGAACAGTTCCAAAGGTGGTCTCTTAGTAGGAGACACTTGGTGTAGAAAACCCAAAGAAAGAATGACCGAAACCTTCTCAATATGCTTATGACAGCAGATTTAGTGTTAATTTTAGGTGGTCTTAATAGCGGAATTTTACTGTACTTTATTTTTTTTTTTTTTTCGACCCCCGCCCATCTGGGATTGAAGAAATAGATGGGCTGCATGATGCTTCCAAGCAGAGCTGAAACTGACCCGCACACGAGTACTGGTAAACTGCATAGAGGATCTAAGCCTGCCTAGGCAAAGTGGTGTGAGTGTCGGACCAACGATGCTTATAAAACCTATTTATTTCATTGGGGGTCAGGGCTTGAGATGTCATTTCATCTCAGTGTTGGGTAATTTCTCACAAAATTGAAAGCAACGTCTCCAAAATGACCTATACAGTATTGACAGGGACGTAAAACCTCAAATCAAACAAACAAACTGATAGTCAGAAATGGGTGTGGCCAAATTATTTATTCAGCAAGAGAAGGGTTAAAAAACAATACAGTCAATTAAAATCAAGGCTCTTGATAGCCTGTGTAGTTGAGTAGGCCATTTTGTGTCCTAATGATCCCAAACCCTGAAAGTGAATACAGGTTTTCCTATGGAAGCCTCCGTGGTGTAGTGGTTATGCTACTTGCCCTTTAAACCAGGGGTCGCAGGATCGATCCAGGGCTTCTCAGGCTTTCGGATGAGTCTTTAAGGCGAGGTCCCATCTCCGTATGACCTTTGCTGTTTGTAAGAGGTAAAACTCGAACACTCACCCACTTAACTCTTATCCTTTATACCGGCCCCGATAGCTCAGTTGGTAGAGTGTCCGCTCCGGGGAACGGGAGGTCTCCGGTTCGATCCCGGGCCGCGACATACCAAAGTCGTTAAAAATGGTACTAGCTGCTCCTCGTTTGGCACTCAGATTTACGGGGTAGAGCTAGGACTGGTCGATCCAGTGTCAGGATAATGTGACTGGGTGTGGTATCATGTAATGTGTCTGGGACATGATACTTCAGTGAGGCAGCACTATAAACATGAGCATTGAGCTCCCTGTCGCAACCAGACACCGTCGTGATATGACTGAAAAATTGTTGAAAGCGACGTTAAACCCGAATTCACACACACACACATTAACTCTTATCCTGCTGTTCATGCCAACCCTTTTCTTTGCAAACAGTGTAGATCCAGATCAGATGGCTTCTGGAGAAGCCATCTGATCAGGATCTACACTGTCTGACATTCAATTTATGAATTTGCAGGAATGAATTACATCAAGTAATCTGATTGGATCTAAGTCAGAAATGGGTGAATATTCAGCAAGAGAAAGGTTAAAACACAATACAGTCAATCAAAATCAAGGCTCTTGATAGCCTGTGTAGTTGAGTAGGCCATTTTGTGTCCTAATGATCACAAACCCTGAAAGGGAATACAGGTTTTCCCATGGAAGCCTCCGTGGTGTAGTGGTTATGCTACTCGCCCTTTAAACCAGGGGTCGCAGGATCGATCCAGGGCTTCTCCAGAATTTCGGATGAGTCTTAACTGAGGTCCGTCTCCGTATGACCTTCGCTGTTGGTGATTCGTAAAACTCATTTTCCTATGATGGGGCTTATTTCATGCTATGCTTTTATTTCTTTATTGCATAGAGAAATTTACCTGTGCTTTGATGACTGAGAGTTTACTTTAGATGTTGTAAAGTTTATGGAATCATTACTCATTGTATCAATTGTGCAAATCAGAGGTTTGGATAAGGGGGCTATTTGCATTTAACTCTTATCATGCTGTTCACGACAACCCCTATCTTTTGAAACAGTGTAGATCCAGATCAGATGGCTTCTGAAGAAGCCATCTGATCAGGATCTACCCTGTTTGACATTAAGTTTATGGCTTTGTAAGAATAAATTACATCAAGTAATCTGATTGGTTAAAAGTCAGAAATGGGTGTGGCCAAACTGAATATTCAGCAAAAGAAGGGTTAAAATATTTTTTCCGGTTAAGGCAGAAAAGCCTCCGACCAAGAGATCTTTTCTACCATCATTCTCTCCCTTCCGCTGATTCAAGAAGGGCAGTTGTCAGTTTCTGGCAAAAGAATGTGCACTGTACTGGTTAATTGATTGCGTATAAGCCTGCCAAGGAAAGGTGTGGATAGGTAAACTGACAGGCTCAAAAATAACCTAAATAGTGTATACTGGGCCGTTAAAATGCAATACAAACAAAACAAGAAAAGCCTCTGTGGTTTAGTGATTAAGCTACTCGGGTTGTGGATTCGATTTGAGGCTTCTCCAGACTTTCGGAAGGGTCTTTAAACTGAGGACCCAACTTCTTGAACTCCATATATCACCGTAGACGTTGGTAGTATGTGAAACTAAAAAAGACTTGTACATATTCTCTGGTTAAGGTCATGAACAGAAAAAATGTGTTTAACCCTAATCTTGCTGTTCACGACAACCCCTATCTTTGCAAACAGTGTAGATCCAGATCAGATGGCTTCTGAAGAAGCCTTATCTTGCTGTTCACGACAACCCCTATCTTTGCATACAGTGTAGATCCAGATCAGATGGCTTCTGAAGAAGCCTTATCTTGCTGTTCACGACAACCCCTATCTTTGCATACAGTGTAGATCCAGATCAGATGGCTTCTGAAGAAGCCTTATCTTGCTGTTCACGACAACCCCTATCTTTGCATACAGTGTAGATCCAGATCAGATGGCTTCTGAAGAAGCCTTATCTTGCTGTTCACGACAACCTCTATCTTTGCAAACAGTGTAGATCCAGATCAGATGGCTTCTGAAGAAGCCTTATCTTGCTGTTCACGACAACCCCTATCTTTGCATACAGTGTAGATCCAGATCAGATGGCTTCTGATCAGGATCTACACTGTTTGACATTCAGTTTATGAATTTGTGGGAATAAATTGCATCAAGTAATTTGATTGGTTAATAGACAGAAATGGGTGTGGCTTAAATGAATATTCAGCAAGAGAAGGGTTAAATATTACCATAGCTCCAGATATTACCTAAGGATGTGTAGTGATACCGCTAGAATAAATTTTCTTATGTCTTCATTAACCCTTGTCCTGCTGACTATTTTAAGCTGTCAAACCCCTACCCATTATCAACCAATCAGATTATTTATGAAATTATTGCAACAAATTAACAATCTGAATAACAAACAATGTAGATCCTGATCAGATGGCTTCTTCAGAAGCCATCTGATCTGGATCTACATAGTTGGAAAATAAGGCATATCTGGGCTCAGCAGGACAAGGATTAAACTACGCTACATGTAACTGGATTTAAAATTGGATCCCAAAAATGTTTATATAAAAACGTGACTATATTTTAATGACCGGCCGGATATAACCTAAACAGTGTTACGGCGCCTTTTTATTCCAAATGAAGCTGTAGCATTATATACATGTACATTTTAGGGATAATGTGGGCCCCGTCAAGCGATTTTGGTACTTATCGCCTATGCGAGCTGCGAAGGTTCAGGCGAGCCTGTGCATCCGCGCAGTCTCGCCAGAACCTTCGCTGCTCGCTCATACAAGCAGTGAATCAAGAGGAACCTTCAGACAGAAAGCCATATCCCTGGCCCCTCTGAATGGCTGGGCATGCGCAGTTAAAATTTGTCATGACGGAATGCTCGAAGACACAAATTCGCTTGGCGGGGCTCAAGTAATGGCAGGTTAACCCATTGCATGCGGGTACTTTGGCAAACAGTGCAGGCCCAGATCAGACGCCACAGAATGTGGTGTCTGATCAGGGCCTGCACTATTTGCTACCAAGATTTTCCATCAAAAATAGAATAAAAACGAAAAAATAGGCCTGACACCCCTTATTATACCCCTGGCATACGAAGTATGCTATGGGGGTATATACCTAGTTTTCGTTCTGCCGTTCGTCAGTGCATCCGTCAGTTAACATTTTGGTTAAAGTTTTACGCCTAAGTTTGTAAGAGATTGTATCTCCTGAACCCATTGATAGATTTAGTTGATACTTACACTGAAGTTACATACTGGTCTAAAGATTTCATTGATGTATGTCCCCCCCCCCCCCCCCCCCACACACACACACACAGTGACCTTGAGGTCAAGGTCACAGAAATTTTACATTTGGTTAAAGTTTTATGACCAAATTTATAGATGCCTGTATGTTCTTAACTCTAAGACAAAGTCAGTTGATACTTGCATCGTCCAAAGATTTTGTGATGTATGTCCCTTCCCCCACCCAGGGTGACCTTGACCTTAAGGTCACGGACTTAGAAATTTTACATTTGGTTAAAGTTTCATGACAAAGTTTACAGATGCCTGTGTGTTCTAAACAGTTGATACTTGCATCGATGTTGCATGCCAGTCCAAAGATTTAATTGATGCATACCCCACCCTGCTGCATCAATAACATTGATGCCCCCACCCCTTCAGTAACTTTGATGCCGTCACACCATTGGTCCATTTAGAAATTTTTTGTTTGGTTTAGCTTTTACAAGCATGTTTCTTCATTCATATTACATACAAGCTCGAAAGATATACATGTATATCAGAGGGTGGCGCTGACCGGTGATATTCGTGACCCACTGGTCGCTTTCTCTAGTATGACAAATGATCTTGTCCGGCATATGGCAGTGGAAGGGTCCACTAGTATAATGCTGACACGATTAATCATATAATCGATTAATCGATCAATAAATTCCACAAAAATGATTATCATTTATGATTTGCTTTTAACCTATTACTTGATAGGTACAATTTACTACCCAAAATATTCCTAAAATAGCTGGATGAGTGGCAAACAGTGCAGACCCTGATGAGACGCCGCATCATGCAGCGTCTCATCCGGGTCTACACTGTTTGCTCAGGTCTGTCTGTTCAAATATACATATGGTAAAGTGCAACATATGGTAAGAGTCATGGTCAGACAGAAAGCTAGACAGGTAAAATAATGACAAAAACCTTAGCGATTACTATTTGATTATCGATCTCAATGACAGGACCAATAATCGATTATCTTTTCAGCACCGATTAGCCAGCCCTACACTAGTATACATACAGTGGGTTTAGAAGGACCATTTGCTGGTCTCTAAAGGTCAGTCAGATGCACATCTGACTGGTGATCAGGTCGCGGGTTCAATTCTTGCTGGGTGCGCAACATTTTTGTGGAGACTGATCATGAAATCTTTTCTTAGTTTTCTATGGCCATTCTCTCCTTTCTGCTCAGTCAAGAAGAGTGGCTATTAACCAATAAAATGCCAATCACAACATTTGTCGTCTGCTGGTTACCTTAAAAGTATTTTTGCAAACAGTGTGGACCCAGATCAGACTGCTCCTGTAGGAGCAGTCTGATCTTGGCCCACGCTGTTTGTCTGTATGAAAAAAATATTTTTTAAAAGTTTGAAAACAAAAAAAAAAAAAAAAAAAAAACTGAGCAGACGACATGTTCAGATGTACTTTTTCTCGGCGTCTTAAGGGTTAAGGACGGATATGTGTAAGCCTATGCAGGAAAAGTGTGGTTAGTGAAACCGCCCAGCTTGATATGACCTAAATAGTGTTGACTTGGCCGTTAAAATCAAAACATGGGCCCATGTATGTGTATTGTGGTCTGTTCGTCTCAAGTGTTGTGATTCCTTCTGTGAGAGAGAAGCCTCCGTGGTGCAGTGGTTACGCTACTCGCCTTGTAAACCAGGGATCGCAGGATCGATCCCGGGCTTCTCCAGACTTTCGGATGAGTCTTTAAACCGAGGTCCCGTCTCCGTATGACCTGAGCTGTTGGTGGGACGTAAAACTAAAACTCACTCACTCACTCACTCCTTCTGTGAGACTTCATTCACAGAAATAATTACTTGCATATATGTAGTAATTAACAACTACTGCTAGTATTTAGCTGATAACTCTAGTGAATGACTGCTATTAAACTGCAGGGTGCAAAACTGATAGCAAATAACTGGATTTTATTTGGCCCGATACTTACAGAACTATAATAAACTGCAGATCCCCCTCATCCCCCCCCACCACCCCAATCCCCACCTCCAAAAGAAGCCACTCATGGTGTATTGGTTACTGTACTCGCCTCAACCAAGGGTTGTGGGTTTGATCCCCGGGCTTCTCCAGACTTATGGATGAGGTTTTTAACCAAGGTCGCATCTCCGTATAACCTTAGTTGTTGATGGGGTGTAAAACACAAAACACACACACAACTGACCCCCCAAACTGTAATTTGTTTAAGAAATGAACTTTCATTGAAGTACATGTGTCACAAGCAAAGTGACTGATCATGACCTGATGTTGTTCAGGCCTTCAGTGAATGTTAAATATATAACATTTATTAGTTATATACATTATTTTAATATTTTCCATTCATTATTGAACAAAAAATCTGGTTTAACCAATTGTACGCGGGGATACCCCTAAAGGTGTACCTTGGCAAACAGTGCAGTTCCAGATCAGATGCCGCAGAATGCGTCGTCTGATCAGGGCCACAGAATTTTCCGTCAAAAATAGGAAAAAAAAAAAAAAAAAAAAATAGGCCTGACACCCCTATTCTAACAAATGGACTTGTTCAACATATGGCAATGGAAGAATCCACTAGTATACAATGGGTTAAGGGCTAAAAATGAAAAAAAAATGCGGCATCTGATCAGGACCTGCACTGTTTTTCTAGCAGAATTTGCCGTCAAAAATAGAATAAAAATGAAAAATGGGCCTGCCACCCCTTGTATGACAGGCTTAGCCAACATGTAGAATTGGAAGAGTCCACTAGTATACAATGGGGTAACTGGTCCCAGAAGAATTGTGCAGTAGTTTTCTTCTCTATAAATTATTAATTACCCAACAAGAGAATGTAACATTGTCTAATCCAGGTAGGACTACATCATTATAGATTAACAGACAGACTCTGAAAGTCTGATATCAATCAACAGTGGCTTTGGAAAATAACAGTTCCACCTTTTGTTATAATCAGATACTGCAGCTACAGGGCTCTAGATAATATCCGTTGTGCAGTGGTTATGCTACTTGCCTTGTAAACCAGTGGTCACAGGATTGATCCTGGGCTTCTCCAGACTTTCTGATGAGTCTTTAAACAGAGGTCCCATCTCCGTATGACCTTTGCTGTTGGTGAGATTTAAAACTCAAACACTCACTTAATATAGGTTAGGGCATAGGGGCTTGGAGAAGTAGATTGGGCTTCATGGTGCCTCGGCACAGAGCTGAAACTCAAATCAATCAATCAATCAATCGATCAATCAATCAATCAATCAATCAGTCAATTCCCTATAATATGCATTATACACATACATGTACCTTTGTTTGTTTGTTTGTTTGATTTCAGGTCAAGTGTCCCCATCAACACTATTTAGGTCACCAATTTATCGGGACTTACACCCGACATTGAGATGAAATGACATCTCAATCCCTGCCACCCAGTGAAACCAATAGGGTTTATATGCATGTACGGGAAAACTCGCACCACTCTGCATGGGAAGGCTTAGCCACACCTAAGCGGTTTACTAGTACTCGTGTGTGGTAGGGGTTGTCGTGAACAGCAGGATAAGAGTTAACAATTGATATGTTAGAGTGATCTTTTAGTACTGTTTCAACTTCTTAATTGGTGTCAGATATACTTGTAATAGCATTAGTGTGCACTAATTAGGGTATGTGTGCTAATTACAGCCAATGCGGTATTGCATTTTTTATGCAAAAACACAAATGGATCTTTTGTTTAGAATGGAAATGAAGGAAGAAAAGAGAAAAATAAACAAGATGATAACAGCTGTCAGACTCAGACCTCAACTGTTTTATGTCCAAGGTCAGATGTTGTACCTAGGAAAAACTTTGTTGAACTCACCTAGAGGCTTTGTATCACAGTTAGATGTGTATGTTACCATTTACATGGAATCTTGTTTGTTTGTTTGATTCCCCGTCAGCACTTTTAGGTCATTTTATAGATGTTGCTTCATATTTTGTGGGACTTTAGCGTGACATTGAGAGGAAATGACATTTCAATCCCCTGATGCTTAATGAAACTCATAGGTTTATATGCATGGACCACTTTGCCTGGGCAGGCTACGACCTTCTTAGCGGTTTACCAGTACTCATTTGGGGTTGATTGAGCTCTGCATGGAAGCACCATGCAGCCCAATCTATTTCTCCAAGCCCTGATGGGCGGCAACCAAAACTTCGATAACTCAAATACCTTTGGGACTATAAAATATGTTTGAAATAAGGATAGTTGGAACTACTGAGGTTTATTCATAGTTTAAGGTCATGAAGCATAGTGGGGATCACTTTATTATCTTTACAGTCTTTATTAAATAAAGGTACAGTAGAACCACTGATGGCTCGTTTATCATGGATGTATCGAACCCATTCTTGAGTCCCGAGGGAAATTCTCTACATAAGTGGGGATAATTAAGGAGATTTTAGTCTTTTATCTTGCAAATGTATGCTGTGTGTACTCATTAGAATTGCCTCGATGAGGCGATTCTAATGAGTAAATAGAGCATACATTTTCATTACAGAACACCAAAAAGATGTCTAAAAGTATCTTGTTATGCCTCCTGACAGTAACCCTCAGTGGCTCGAACTACCCCTGTCTCGAACAGATTTTCGAGGTCCAAAAGGTGTTCGAGCCATTGAAGTTCGACTGTATGTTGTGTGCGCTCATTAGAATTGCCTCTTTTAGGCAATTCTAATAAGTACACACAACATATGCTGTGTGTACTCATTAGAATCGCCTCGATGAGGCGATTCTAATGAGTAAATACAGCATACATTTTCATTATAGAACACCAAAAAGATGTCTAAAAGTATCTTGTTATGCCTCCTGACAGTAACCCTCAGTGGCTAGAACTACCCCTATCTCAAACAGATTTTCGAGGTCCAAAAGGTGTTCGAGCCATTAAAGTTCGACTATATGTTGTGTGGGCTCATTAGAATTGCCAACATAGCTTTTACAGATCAAATCTAATATCCAAAAACATTCATACATGTATATGGATATCTGGTACTGGTATTGGATGAATTCTCCAGGGGTTAGGATTGCATGCAGGAAACCCCTAAAGGGGTACCTTGGCAAACAACGCAGGCCTAGATCAGAAGCCGCATATTCTGTGGTGTCTGATCAGGGCCTGCACTATTTGCTAACAAAATTTTCCTTCAAAAATAGAATAAAAATGAAAAAAATATGCCTGACATTCCTTATATGACAAATGGACTTGTCCAACATATAGCAATGGAAGAGTCCACAAGTATACAATGGGTTAAAGAATTAGTTAGAATTAGCCATGATAAACTACTACTAGTGTGAGTGGGTGAGTGTGTTTGAGTTTTACGTCCCACCAACAGCTAAAGTCATAAGGAGACAGGACCTCGGTTTAAAGGCTCATCCGAAAGTCTGGAGAAGTCCGGGATCAAACCCACTACCCCTGTTTTATGAGGCGAGTAGCTTATCTACAATGTTCTACACCACAGAGGCTCTTCATGGTAAACTAACTAGTCGAACTTCAATGGCTCGAACACCTTTGGGACCACAAAAATCTGTTCGAGACAGGAGTAGTTCGAGCCACTGAGGGTTACTCCCAAGAGGCATAACGGGGTTAATTTTGGGACATCTTTTCGGTGTTCTATAATATAAAATGCATGCTGTGTGTACTCATTAGAATCGCCTCATAGAGGTGATTCTAATGAGTACACACAGCATACATTTGCAAGATAAAAGTCTAAAATCACCGTAATTATCCAACAGATGAATTCCCTGCGGACTCAAAAACCGGTTTGACTTAGCCATGATTAACGAGCCATCAGTGTTCGAGTAATCAAAGTTCTACTGTATCTACTGTAATATTTTCGCTGAAATAAGAAAAGAAGTGCTTTGAAAATGTTGTCTGCTAAATGTGCTTAGCACTTGAAGGGTGAGCAATGATACATGTAATGTCAGAATCACTGGATCAGTTGAAATACATGTACAATAGAATTCCTATATTAAGACCACCTTTGGGACTGCTCAAAAGTGGTCTTTAAGACCACTTTTGAACAGTTCCAAAGGTGGTCTCATAATTTGAGACACTAGGTGTAGAAAATGCAATGAAAGAATATCTGAAATCTTCTCGATAGTCATTTTAAAGTATATTTAGTCTTTATTTTTAGTGGTCTTAGTGGCGGAATTTTACTGAATTGTCAAGACCAGAAGAGCCCCCGCCCATCGGGGCTTGAAGAAATAGATGAGCTGCATGATGCTTCCATGCAGAGCTGAAAGCGACCCGCAAACAATTACTGGTAAACCACTTAGAGGATCTAAGCCTGCCCAGGCAAAGCAGTGTGAGTGGACGTCCATGCTTATAAACCCAACTGATTTCATTGTGATGCAGGTCTTGAGATGTCATTTCATCTCAATGTCGGGTAAAAGTCCCACAAAATTGGAAGCAACGTCTCCAAAATGACCTTTACCGTGTTGACGGGGATGTTAAACCTCTAATCAAACAAACAGACCAGAAGAGGTAAAGTGGTCCTGTGATCAACCGGCATTTGATCATTTGGAAAACAACAAGTATCGTAACAAGGAAATTTGAGAAACCATCTTCATTGTTACATACCAGCCAAAGGGTATATGTCAGAGATTGATGCTATTTCCAGGTATCTTTGATGTTGAAAATACCTACTATGCTATAAAAAGCAAAGGAAAAGTGCAGTATTCCTCAAAATGACATTAATTTGTAGCATAGGTGGCATTTTACAGGAAGATTTTGCACACTCTGGGAATAAAAGGACCTCCCATCACCCATCAAGCAGTCCACCTGCATGATTGGTTGTAATGAATCCCTTGGAGAAAATAATGTTTACATTTACAGTAAAATTCTGCTATTACAACCACCTAAATTTAACCCTTGTCCTGCTGAGCCCGGATATGCCTTATCTTTGAAACAATGTAGATCCAGATCAGATGGCTTCTGAAGAAGCCATCTGATCAGGATCTTCATTGTTTGCCATCCAGTTTATGAATGTGTTGCAATAATTTGCATCAAGTAATCTGATTGGTTGATAATCGGTAGTGGGTGTGGCATATATGAATATTCAGCAGAACAAGGGTTAAGACTAAATGTGCTTTTAAAAGCCCATTGAGAATGTTTCTGTTGTTATTTCTTTGTATTTTCTACACCCAGTGGCGCCTAATAAGAGACAACCTTTGGGACTGTTCAAAAGTGGTCTTAAGACCAAATTATGGTCTTCAGACCACTTTTGAACAGTCCCAAAGGTGGTCTTGATATAGGAATTTTACTGTAATTCTTTTATCACATTTTCAAGTGAAGTCGTTGATGACTCAGACCGGTCTTATGTTCTCTCCCCAAAAGATCAGCAATATGCTTTGATCATTAAATGTTTTCTTCAGTCATTCTCTCCCTTTTACGAGGGTAGGCTGAAAAGTTCTGAGCCTGACCAAGATCCAATGGTTTATCCATGCTGAAAGTGCCTTATTTTTCAACATAGTCTCCCTTCCTGTCCACACACTTCCTCCAGCGATGCTGGAGTCCTTGGATCCCAGTGGTATAGAAGGTCTCATCTTGGTCCCTAAAAAACTCCCCCACAGCAGCTATCACCTCCTCGTCTGACCGATAATGCTGCCCAGCCAAGTGCTTTTTAGCTCACCTGTCACGTAGTGACAAGGTGAGCTTTTGGGATCACTTTTTGTCCGTCGTCCGTCGTGCGTGCGTGTGTGCGTGTGTGCGTGTGTGCCTATGTGCGTGTGTGCGTGTGTGCGTAAACTTTTTCTTAAAATGACATCTCCTCCTAAACCACTGATCCGATTTTGACCAAACTTCACAGAAATGATCCTTAGGTGGTCCCCTTTCAAAGTTGTTCAAATGGTTCTGGTCCATTGCACATCTAGGTCACAGGAGCTAAAAATAGATTTTTTAAACAAAAACTTTAAAATTCTTCTTCTCTGAAACCACAAAGCCCAGGTCTTCGATATTTGGTATGTAGCTTCATCTAGTGGACCTCTACCAAGATTGTTCAAATTATAGCCCTGGGGACCAAAATGCCCCCGCCCCGGGGGCCTTTGGTTTTACATAGGCTTATATAGGGAAAATCTTTAAAAATCTTCTTCTCTGAAACCACAAGGCCCAGATCTTTGATATTTGGTGTGAAGTTTCATCTAGTGGACCTCTACCAAGATTGTTCAAATTACAGCCCTGGGGGCCAAAATGCCCCAGCCCCAGGGGCCTTTGGTTTTACATAGGCTTATATAGGGAAAATCATTAAAAAATCTTCTTCTCTGAAATCACTAGGCCAAGATCTTTAATATTTAGTGTAAAGCATTACCTGGTGGACCTCTACTAAGAATGTTCAAATTATAGCCTTGGGGCCAAAAATGCCCCCGCCCCGGGGCCTTTGGTTTTACATAGGCTTATACAGGGAAAATCTTTAAAAATCTTCTTCTCTGAAGCCGCAAGGCCCAGGTCTTTGATATTTGGTGTGAAGCTTCATCTAGTTGACCTCTACCAAGATTGTTCATATTATAGCCCTGGGGGCCAAAATGCCCCAGCCCCAGGGGCCTTTGGTTTTACATAGGCTTATATAGGGAAAATCATTAAAAAATCTTCTTCTCTGAAACCACAAGGCCCAGGTCTTTAATATTTGGTGTGAAGCTTTACCTTGTGGACCTCTACTAAGATTGTTCAAATTATAGCCTTGGGGCCAAAAATGATCCCCGCCCTGGGGGCCTTTGGTTTTACATAGGCTTATACAGGGAAAATCTTTAAAAATCTTCTTCTCTGAAACTGCAAGGCCCAGATCTTTGATATTTGGTGTGAAGCTTCATCTAGTGGACCTCTACCAAGATTGTTCAAATTATAGCCCTGGGAGCCAAAATGCCCTGCCCCGGGGGCCTATGGCTTTTCATAGGCTTATATAGGGAAAATCATTAAAAAATCTTCTTCTGAAACCACAAGGCCAAGGTTTTTAATATTTGGTGTAAAGCTTTACCTGGTGGACCTTTACTAAGATTGTTCAAATTATAGCCTTGGGGCCAAAAATTTCCCCGCCCCGGGGCCCTTTGGTTTTACATAGGCTTATATAGGGAAAATCTTTAAAAATCTTCTATGAAACCACAAGGCCTAGGTCTTTGATATTTGGTGTGAAATTTCATCTAGTTGACCTCTATCAAGATTGTTCAATTTATAGCCCTGGGGCCAAAAATGCCCCCGCCCCGAAACCCTTTGGTTTTACTTAGACTTATAGCAGGAAATCTTTAAAAATCTTCTTTGAAACTGCAAGGCCATGTTTTTGATATTTGGTATGGAGCTTCGTCTAGTGGACCTCTACCAAGATTGAACAAATTATAGCCCTCGGGCCACAAAGGCCCCCGCTTGGGGCCCTTTGGTTTTACATAGACTTATATAGAGATTATCTTTGAAAATCTTCTTCTCTGAAACAGCAAGGCCCAGGTCTTTGATATTTGGTATGAAGCTTCATGTAGTGGACCTTTATCAAGATTGTTTAAATTATAGCCCTGAGGCCAAAAATGCTCCCGCCCTGGGGCCATTTGGTTTTACATAGGTTTATGTAGGGAATATCTTTGATAAAAATCTTCTTCTCTGAAACCACAAGGCTCAGGTCTTTGATATTTAGTGTGTAGCTTCATCTAGTGGACCTTTGCCAAGATTGTTCAAATTATTGCCTTTGTTGATATTTGGTATGAAGCTTCATCTTTTTAGACCTCCCTCAACATTATGCACATTATAACCTTAGGGTCAATAATTGCCCTCCCCGGGGCCCACTTGTTACTCTATGAATCAGGTGAGCGATCCAGGGCCATCATGGCCCTCTTGTTCATGTTTGGAAACAGGAAATAATCTGATGGAGCTAGATCAGGTGAATACGGAGGGTTAAAATCGACAAGTGTGAAGCTACAGTCATGCACAGCAGCCATTGGGTCAACCGATTTATGAGCAGGCGCATTGTCCTGATGGAACAAGACCCCTTTTGTCAATTTTCCGGGTCGTTTAGCCTGAATTGCTTTTCGCAATTGTTTTAGCAGATCTGCATAATACTCCCCATTAATTGTTCTGCCCTTTTGAAGGTAATCTATGAATATTATACCCTTGTCATTCCAGAGCACTGATGCCATCACCTTCCCTGCAGAGGAGACGACCTTTGCCTTCTTTGGAGGGGGTGAGCCAGGATGCTTCCATTGCATGGATTGTCTTTTGGTCTCTGGCTTAAAGTGATGAACCCAACACTCATCCTGAGTGACAAAACGGTCAAGAAAACCATCTTGGTCTGCTTCAAAAATAGACAAGTTGGCTTGTGACAGGTTCAGTCTGGTCAACTTTTTGTCAGGCGTCAAAAGCCGTGGCACCCATATGGCGGAAACCTACGACATTCCTAATTCACTGTTGATGAGACGTAAAACTCAAACCCTCACTCACTCTCTCTTCCACTGATTCAAGTAAGGCAGTTGTCAGTTTCTAAAAAAATGTACATGGTACTTGCTATCTGCTTTAGTATAAGCACAAGGAAAAATATGGTCAGATATACTTGACTTTTATAATTTTGACTGGGCCGTTAGACTCTAAGCAATCAAATTCGGAATTATGATAAGCTTAAAAGAGGACTCCCTCCACATCATCAAGCAGCCCACCTATGGTTTTTATGGATCATTGCAGATATGTTTTCCACATCCTTTTCATTAGTGAAGAAGAGCAAAAGATGTACTGTACTGGTTATCCACTTTACTGTATAGTGTAAACAAACCCAGGAAAAAGTGTTGTTAGGTAAACTTGACTAGCTTGAAATGACCTTAAACATGTTGTCTAGGCTGTTAAACTCAAAATCAAGAACATCAGTGTTATGTGAAGTCAGTGGATCTGTACATGACTTGTACCTCAAAAAGCAGCTTCTGTTTTGTGATGAGAAACTTGTAGAATTTTCTTTTACCCATTTAGTACCAAAAGCCCAAAATGGGTATCCTGGCAAACAGTGCAGGCCCAGATCAGATGCCACAGAATGCGGTGTCTGATCAGGGCCTACACTGTTTGCAAAAAGTTCAGCGGTTTTCCAAATAAATTTTGATGAAAACACAACCTGACACCCCTAAATTTTGAAATGAACTCCTGCTATATATATAAGGAGGAAGATTCCATTTGGTACAAAAAGGGTTAAACCTTATCCTGCTGAACATGACAACCCCTACCTTTGCAAACAGTGTAGATCCCGATCAGATGTCTTAAGAAGCCATCTGATCAGCATCTACACTGTCATGCAGTTTGTGAATTGAACGAATATATTACGTAATTTGATTGGTGGATAGTCAGAAATGGGTTTGGCTAAACTAATTCATTCAGCAGGATGAGGGTTAACTAGTGATTTACTGTCACATGTACATGTACCTGTGATAACGAAACTCACCCTCTCCCCTGTACTCATCTGGAAGCACAATTCTGGACTCCTTCTCTGTTGAAATTATTGTGTAAATTAATGTCAGATTGAAATAAAATGCTTGAAAGAGTTTCACAGGCATAAAACTTCTGGAATTGAGGGATACTGACAGAACCAACATATTTTCTGCAAGGGAAGTAACTTCTGTAGCATCCTGTTTGGTCCCCTCCCAAGAAGGGAGTGCCCTCAAAGGAAAGAACTTGCTCCATTAACAAATTGTCTCCATAGGAGACACTGTTTTCTGGGAAAATTAGAAAAATATTTATACCCCCGCAAACGAAGTTTGAAGGGGGTATATAGGAGTCAGCTTGTCGTCTGTCGTCGGTCCGTTACAAAAAAGTCCGTTACAAAAAACTTTAACATTGCTCATAACTCTTATTCTTTGACCGATTTCTTTAATATTCACACACCACACACCTTGCCACTAGTACTTAAGATTGATATACACAAACCTGACCTTGACCTTTACGTTGACCTTCCTCAAGGTCAAATACTTGTAAAAATTTGTCGTCGGTCCGTTACAAAAAACTTTAACATTGCTCATAACTTCCTTATTTATACCCCCGCAAACGAAGTTTGAAGGGGGTATATAGGAGTCAGCTTGTCGTCGTCTGTCGTCGGTCCGTTACAAAAAAGTCCGTTACAAAAAACTTTAACATTGCTCATAACTTCCTTATTCTTTGACCGATTTCTTTAATATTCACACACCACACACCTTCCCACTAGTACTTAAGATTGATATACACAAACCTGACCTTGACCTTTACGTTGACCTTCCTCAAGGTCAAATACTTGTAAAAATTTGTCGGACAACGCATGCGGAGGTATAATTGGCGCCCGTTAGGCGGCAGCTCTAGTTCAAAATGTCATCTGCTGCAACAAAAAAACCCAGCATGCAGAGCGTTAAACCATGTTCTGTCCAAACCCATGTTCTAATGAAATGTTGTAAAGAGGTTGAGATGTACATTCTGTTGAGGGGATATTGAACATAGCCCCAGAAAAGAATCTGAATATTATTTTTCTTTATTTCTGCATTTGGCCCCTGCCCATCGGGGCTTGGAGAAATAGATGAGGCTGCATGATGCTTCCAGGCAGAGCTGAAACCGACCACACATGAGTACTGGTTAACCGCTTTGAAGGTCTGGGCCTTCCCAGGCAAAGTGGTGCGAGTCGGACCGTCCAGGCATATAAACCCTATTGGTTTCATTGGACGGCAGGGATTGAGATGTCATTTCATTAGTCGGGTAAAAGTCCCACAAAATTGGAAAACACGTCTCCAAAATGTCCTAAATAGTGTTGACAGGGACGTTTAACCTCAAATCAAACAAACAAACAAACAAACTCATTTCTGCATGAAAACGTTTGTTGTGGGTACTCCTTAGAAGCTCCTGGCCGGGTTACTGTTATTATACCCCCACAAATGAAATTTGGGGGGGGGTATATAGGAGTGAGCTTGTCGGTCGGTCGGTCGGTCGGTCTGTTGACTTGGTTTCCAGATGATAACTCAAAAAGCGCTTCACCGATTTTTATAATTTTTGGTACACTGATGTAACATCATAAAATACAGGTCAAGTTCGATTTCCACTACAAGTCGTCAATTTTCGACATAGTTATGGCCCCTTTCAAGTGAAAAAATTGCAAAATGGCGCTGTTGTACTATCAAGGCAGTTTTTGTGGGGGTATTCATCACCTTTAGTGATAGCTCTAGTTGAGATACCTACACTGTTATATATCGCTAAAATTAACCCATTTAGTACCGGAAACCCCAAAATGGGTACAGTGGCAAACAGTGCAGGCCTAGATCAGACGCCGCAGAATGTGGCGTCTGATCAGGGCCTACACTGTTTGCTAAAAGTTCAGCCATTTTCCAAATCAGTTTTGAAGAAAACACAACCTGACCCCCCTAAATTTTGAAATGGACTCCTGCTATATATAAGGAGGAAGATTCCATTTGGTACAAAAAGGGTTAAATTGAAACAGATAATGGGATGAGGTATTGATCGTGAAGTAATAAACAAATAAATTTAGATTAAACTCTAGTAAATAGTCCATAGATTTTGTACAGGATTTCAGCTTGTACACAGTAAAATTCCATATAAAGATGACCTTTGGGACTGTTAGATACTCGGTTTTCAAGACCACCTTTGAACATCTCTTACCAGAAAACACTGGAATTGGAAACAAAAGAAAAATATCTGGAACATATTATAGGCTTAATTTTTACAAACTTCACCCATAATAATATTTGGCCTCTTGGCCTTTATCGAAAAATTCACCCTTCATTTTAGAAGCCTCCGTGGTGTAGTGGTTATGCTACTTGCCTTGTAAACCAGGGGTCCCAGGATTGATCCCGGGCTTCTCCAGACTTTCGGATCAGTCTTTAAACCGAGGTGCCATCTCCGTATGACCTTTGCTGTTGGTAAGACGTAAAACTCAAACACTCACTCTTCATTTTAAATATTTGGCCTCTTGGGCTTTATCAAAAAAGCTGTTAAATATAAAACACTACATCTTCAGCAATGACATCAAACATTTTAAGTCTGTTTTTGATTAAAAAGAAGGATTATGCTTAATTTTAGCTACAGTAGTCTTAAATATCGGTGGTATATCACTGTATTTTCAGGGAGACAATTTTTACACCTTCTTTTTCTTCCCACATGCATTGAATTTCTCTGAAAAAGGTGTCTACTCATGAGGAAAGAATTTCTTCCTCAGGAGCAAAGGAAAGAATTAGCCCCTCAGGAGCAATGAAAGAATTTGTTTCTCAGATGCAAGGAAAAATTTGTTCCTCAGGAGCAAGGAAAGAATTTATTCCTAAGGAGCAAAGGAAAGAATTTACTCCTTAGGAGCAAGGAAAGAATTTGTGTCTCAGGTGCAAGGAAAATATTTGTTCCTCAGGAGCAAGGAAAGAATTTGCTCCTCAGGAGCAAGGAAAGAAGTTGTTTCTCAGGAGCAAAGGAAAGAATTTGCTCCTCAGGAGCAAGGAAAGGATTTGTTTCTCAGGTGCAAGGAAAGAATTTGCTCCTCAGGAGCAAGGAAAGAATTTGTTTCTCAGGTGCAAGGAAAGAAATTGCTCCTCAGGAGCAAGGAAATAATTCCTCAGGAGCAAAGGAAAGAATTTGCTCCTCAGGAGCAAAGGAAAGACTTCGCTCCTCAGGAGCAAGGAAAGAATTTGTTTCTCAGGTGCAAGGAAAGAATTTGCTCCAGGAGCAAGGAAGGAATTTGCTCCTCAGGAGCAAGGAAAGAATTTCTTCCTTAGGAGCAAAGGAAAGAATCTGCTCCTCAGGAGCAAGGAAAGAATTTGTTTCGCAGGAGCAATGAAAGAATTTGTTTCTCAGGTACAAGGAAAGAATTTGCTTCTTAGGAGCAAGAATATAAGAATCCGATATGGGGTTCTGTTGTAGATGAGCGTTTCCAACCCGAGGGATGACGGTGCTGAGGGGAACCGAGGCTATGCCGAGGTTCCGCTCAGCACGGTCATCCCAAGGGTTGGAAACGCCCATCTTCAACAGAACACCATATTGGATCTTTTTCTTGCACAACATCTCCGGTTAGTTATGACAGCTCGCACATGTATATTGTTTACAAAAAAAAGTAGTGCGGAAGTAGTTCCGGCAGTTGAATAGAATTGAAGTGCATTTATGTTAGTTGCCTGGGTCGGAACACCAGGGTCAGAATATAAATTTCTATCCCAGGGTAAAATCAGGGATTTCCTTGTCTGGTGTGCAAGAAAAGAATTTCTTCCTCAGTTATCGATCAGATGTTGACTAACCAGACAGTGCTTAGGCCCCTGCCTACCGGGGCTTGAAATAGATGAGCTGCATGATGCTTCCACGCAGAGCTGAAACCAACTGGTAAACCCTTCGAGGATCTAAGCCTGCCTAGGCAAAGCGGTGCGAATCGGCCTGTCCATGCTTATAAACCCTATTGGTTTCATTGGGCATAAGGGCTTGAGATGTCATTTCATCTCAATGTTGATTAAAAGTCCCACAAAATTGGAAGCGCATCTCCAAAATGACCTATGGTATACAGTGTTGAAGGGGACATTAAACCTCAAATCAAACAAACAAAAACCAGACAGTGCTTTCTTTTCTTGTATGTGCATCTTTCTGAAAAATAACTAAAAAATGAAGATTGTCATCAGCTCCAGAATTTTCTGTAAGTTAATGACTAACAATATGCTTTGTATCATTTCAGGCAGAAGAGAAGTTACAGGCGAGACGGCAGGCCCGGGCAGAAGCCCGGGAAATTCGGATGAGAGAGATAGAAAGACAACAAAAAGAGGTAAACAGTATCTTAATATGACTGTTGCTGGCAAAAGTGATAATTAAAGTAAACTTTTCCTTATTTCTCCATAAATATGTTCTGACTGGTTATCCTTTGGAAGCAAGGAATACACAACAGAACTGGAAATTATGGCGTGTACATGTTTTCTGGGCCAGACAAGCTAGTTTCGGCCAATTAGGCCTTAACAGAGACCCTCAAATATTTTCAAAATTCCACAATGGAATCAATGATCCCAAAGGACAAGAAAATATAAACTACACTGTAATGTAGGGCAGGGAGACTTTTTACAGCAGCCACACGTTCCCAGACACCAGCTGTAATGACGTTAACATTCATTTATCCAAATGACGTATTCATTTGGCCAGTGTCATTGAATACCTACAATGTAGATTTTTATGACGAATAGATAAAAATTATCCTTTATCACCAAATACCCACATTTGTTTCAACGAGTATCAAAAACCATAATGTTATTTGCTGGGAACACTTTTAATTTTGACATTCCAGGTCTTGAAATTAGATATGGGTGTCACTGATGAGGCCTAATTGGGAGAAACTAGTTATTTCGGGCGTCCAACTGATATTAGCTTACAGTTGGATAAGGCCTTCTGTCCTTGCAGCAGGTAAGAGAAGAGGGTGACTGTTGCTATTTCTTCTGTTTCTACACTTCCATTCATTTTCCTCTTTCTTCTCTGTCTCTCACTTTCGTCTCCTCCACTATCTCTTCTATCTCTTTTCTCCCTTTCTCTGGGAGACTACTCAAAATAACCCACAAGGTTTAGGTGTCGTTAAACTGAAAACAATAAGGTGTTTGCAATCTTAGCCTTGTACTTGATTAAAAAGTACCGAAAGGTCAAATATATCTTGACAAACTTCAATGTCTCAAACAACTGTGGGATCATGAAAATTTGTTTGAGACAGGGGTAGTTTGTGCCACTGAGGGTTAATCATAGTATCAGGTCAAGAGACATAATAGGGATATCTTCTTGATTTTCCCTAAAATTAATGTGTGTTGTGTGAACTCATTAGAATCGCCTCATTGAGGCGATTCTAATGAGTACACACAACACACATTTTCAAGATAAAAAAAGAAGATAAAGATGAATAAGAATAATATCCGCAGTATATTGATTTCATGAAGTTATGTGAATTTTTCATAGGGTCTCAAGAATGAGTTGAAAGAGCTGTGGTAAATGAGCCATCAGTGTTCGAGCTGTCAAAGATTCATGGTATTTTAAGTTTGGAGGAAAACACACACACAAAAAAAAACAACAGAACATTACACCACAAAGAGTTTGAAATGCTGTGTAAATCAGTACATTTATCTTACAACTTACTTACAGGAAGAAGAAAGAGAGAAATCAAGACAACAAGGCGTAGCAGAAAATCCTAAGGCAAGTGTTGAACCTGGCCCCTAGGTTATGTATCTTTTTCTGCTCAACTCTTTTGAGCACGAAATTTGCCCTGGTTATGAGTTTTAACCCTCAACATGCAGAATACGGATATATCCTTTCTTAAAAACAGTATAGATCCAGATCAGCTGGCTTCTTAGAAGCCAGCTGATCTGGATATATACTGTTTTTCATTCTGCTTCTAAATTGAGTGTGATTCTGCTTCTGAATGATAGCTCAGTGGTTAGTGCACTTGCCTCTGATGCTAGAGGCCCCGGTTCGATTCCCAGAGATGGTGATTATTTCGGTGTCCGAACACGCTCCATTGGCATCATTTGCAGGGATGAATGCCAAAAAGTGCACCGTCCTTCGGATCGGGACGTTAACTGGTGGCCCCCTGTGAAGGAATAGTCATCTCCTGTGCAGGTTAAAGACCCCTACCATAATTACATGGTTACTGTGTAGGCTTTCAACCCTGCAACCTGGTGTGTATGTAATGTACACCTACGAGTAATGGTCAATTGTGACCGATAGCAGTATCAGTAGAAAGAAAGAAAGAAAGAAAGAGAAAGAAAGGACCATGGTAAAAATTGAAATTATGCAACACAAATGGCTGAGGAGTGTAATGTATTGGAATAATCAGCATGGCAAGGGTTAAAACCCCTACAGTTACATTTAAAAAAAAAGTATGAGCAAAAAAAATATGTTCTGAACAAGAAAATTGCTGTTGTTCTGAACAAGAAAATTGCCGAATTTTTTCTGTTTTACTCCTCATGAGCATTACAAATTTGATGCTCAGTCTAGTTGATACAAGACACCTCCTCACCCAGTCTCCGCACGTTTCCCTATATATAGAGAATATCAGGCTCGTGACTGTTGATATCAAGTTTATCAGGCAAGCCTTCTAGAATGCTTGTAGAATCGCGAGGCTTGCCGAGCAATTCTACATGCGTTCTCGAAGCCAAGCCTGATAAACTTGATATCAAATGACATGAATCTGGTATTCTATTGATCAGGTAATCCGGTGTCCGAACACGCTCCATTGGCATCATGTACACTTTTACAGTTTTGCCAATTTTTCCAGTTGTTCAGTTTATAGAGTTCATAGAAGTACAATCTCACTTGTCCTGAGATAGCATATCTTTATCAGGTCAATATGATACAATGCAGTTAATATAAGGGGTAACTGTTAACATGTATTCTTTGTAGGAATACATTTCCCTAAGCTCAAAACAGGAAGAACTTTGAAGAAACTGAGAGAATATTGATGTCTAGTAATGTAAAAGAAAAAATGTTGATAGGAATGTTAAACTGTAACCATTAAGATCAGGCTCAACACTTGAAGTCCTTGTCCCCAGATATATTATTGAGTGCTGTTATTGAAGACAGTAGTATGCATACGACAGGTCATCCATTTTCAAAATGGTTGAACTTTTTGCAAACAGTGTAGGCCCTGATCAGACGCCGTGTTCTGCAGCGTCTGATCTGGGCCTGCACTGTTTGCCAACTACCTGTTTTGAGGTTTCCGGTACAAAATGGGTTAAAAAGATAGCTCAGGGTAAAAAACTGAACCATGGATTTTCAGTTGTCATAGCTTCAGAAAAGAAGGAATAATAGGTATAATTAAGGGGTAATTCGCCTTATTTCTTACTAAAAACATATGTTGTGGGTACTTGTTAGGATCGCCTCGATGAGGCGATTCTAACAAGTACCCACAACATATGTTTTAATGGAGAAATAAGAAAAATTATCCCAAAATTATCCATGTTATGCATCCTTAGCTGGACATAATGGTTATTTATATATTCACAGTTTTCTCAGTTTTTCTGTTGAAATGTCCACAGGCATTCTTAACTGTTTTTGTTTTCTTGAGACTGTAACAGTCAGTTTTACTAGGAAATTACATGGCAGTGAGAAATACTTTTAAAGCCAAACAGAGCCGAGCCAGCCGAGCCGAGCACAGCAGAGCCAAGTAGGGCCGAGTCAAGCCATGCCAAGCACAGCAGAGCAGAGCTGAGCTGAGCTGAGCTGACCACAGGAGAGCAGGGCTGAGCAATTTATCTTCCATAAGGCCCTTACGTTATGATACAAATGAACATTAACAGTTCTTTACAACACAAAAAAGAATCATGACCATATATGGGGACAACTTCTTGAGTGGCAAATTCTTTCTGTTTGACAGTTGACTATTGTGGAATGATTCAGTTGATAGAAAAGGACAATTGTGAAATCCTTATGGTTTTCACCTGTGGAAAAAATGATAGAAAATATGACATTTACCATATTTCCTGTATATATATTTGGACAGACAAGCTTGAGCAAACAGTATAAACCTAATTGAGATGCCACAGAAGACAGGATCTATTTGTGGTCTACACTGTTTGCACTAATCCAGCTATTTTATAGACACAATATCAGGTAGTATTTTATTCTTGTTCAAATTTTAGGACATGTTTGGTAAGGAGTTAGGTGTTAGACTAGGGTTAATACGGAAACCTTTCTTATGTCAATGCTAATATTTCGTTACAGTTAAGCAGTTTCACAGGATCACGGCGAGGCAGTGATGCGTCTTCTGAATCCGATGTGTCTTCCAACCTTAGTCAAGATCCCAAAGATCATATCCGAGAGCTCAAGGTAAATGAAATGAAACATCGACGACTCAGACACCTTTTGACCTATGGAAGTTTGGTCGAGGCAGTGCTACTGTTATCATCCTAAGTATTGAGCAAACAGTGCAGACCCAGATCAGACTGCTCCTGAAGGAGCAGTCTGATCAGGGTATACACTGCTTGCCATTTGGTGTACACCTTTTGGATTCCTTGCTGGATCGTGAAACAAATTCATTAAAATTTTAGGAGAATTACAGCAAGCTCTAAAGGTGTCCGAATTTTTAGGATTTTTACAGTAATTCAAGTTACCGAGGGTTTTTCATAGTACCCAGCCAGGAGGCATTATGGGAATAATTTAAGGGGAATGGGAACATCTGACAGATTTTTCCACCATTTTTCAAAGGGAGACAACTTTCAGATCTTCCTGTTCGCCTTTCAATAAGCCCTGTCCCCCATGCAAAAGAGGTCTACTCTCAAAGGAAAGAATTTGCTCCTGAGGAGTTGACCCCTATCGATACCAACTTACTACGAAGTGGGAAGTTTTATTTGCAAAAACCTTAACCCAGACCGATTCCGTGTCATTTTCAAGTTCCATGAACGGCATGTGAGGGATCTCTCTATGAATGAGCAACATCACCCCACCGCCATGAGAGTTCCTATCTTTCCTGTACACACAGTACTGACAATTTTCAGGGAAAAGCTCAGATGTAGTAATTGAACTGTCAATCTTTGTTTCCTGAATAGCAACAATATGAGGTTGAGATGTATCGAGGAAAGCTAAAAGTTCAAGAATTTTCCCTCTAATTCCATTTATGTTTATACTGCAAAGTTTCAAACCTTTTACAAAATTTGACTTAGTTTCATCAGCAGTCGAAGATTTGCCTCTCTTATCCTCTGACAGAGGTTCAAACCTGTTTGGCTTACTCAGTTCTACATATTCATCAAAGAAGGAGTCTGAAAAGTTACAGACCTCACATTTTGGACATATCCAGTGGCAGCTTGAATTTACCAATCTGCATCTGAAATGAAGGAACAGTCAGTGTGTATCCACATTTCACATTGATCACACTGAACGGCTTTGTGGCCATTATGGACAGCACCACTGCAAAGACCACAGTCAGCTTTGCAGTCTTTGCAATACCAAGTTCCAGCTCTAGATTCAATTTCTAACAATTGACTGTTAAATGGTACAATCGAAAACTTCAAGTTGTTTAAAGACCAACTGGATTGCATTAAATTGCAGCATAAGGGTAAAAAACTCCCGGCTGTACATGTTCTAGGTGACCTCAACTTCAGAGACATTGCTTGGCCCGACAGGCTCAGCAAACAAGGCACAATTCTGAGTCAGTCGGAAGGACAAATATTAATTGACATTATGAACGATCATGGTCTTGAACAAATTGTTAACTTCCCCACTCATGATAAGAACACATTGGATCTGATCCATACGACTTTGCCAGGACAATTCGAAGACATTCATTCCCCAGATAAACTAAGTGACCACGATGTTGTCTCCGGATATTTAAAAATTCACATCCCACCAATAAAGAAACCTCGGAGGAAGGTGTACTCATATCAGAAAGGTGACTATGAAACTATGAGGAAGGATGCACTCAGATTTGCAAAGGAGAATTACTTTAATGGTCATTCAGATGCTCAGTCTGTACAGGAGAACTTTGATTTGATAACTTCTTTCATTCATACTTCGGCTGAAAATCATATCCCCTCAAAAACTAGTAGGTCTGTATCTTCTATTCCCTGGATCACTCCAGAGATAAGAAGGAAAATTCACAGAAGGAATAAGATTCATGCAAAGGCAAAAAAGACGGGAAGTGGTAAACTCCGGACAAAATTTGAAAACTTGAGACGTGAAATCAAGACTGATATAAAAAATCAGCATGATTTGTATGTGAATAACTTGGAAGGTGATATAAAGGCAAATCCCAGAGACTTCTACAGATATATTAATAGCCAGAAGAAAGACAGGCAAGGTATCCCGTCCCTTAATAAAAGAGGAGGGGACGTGGTTGCTGAATCCGACTCTGAAAGGGCAGAGGAACTAGTTGGTCAATTCAATGATGCGTTTAATAAAACTGAGTTCACGGAGGTTCCATTGACTGGAAGATCGGCCCCATTCATGAATAATATTGTTGTGACAGCTGCAGGAGTGATCAAATTACTTCAAGGCTTAAACCCCAGTAAGGCCTTAGGACCTGATGAGCTTCATCCTAGAGTCCTGAAGGAACTAGCAAATGAGTTGGGTCCAGTTTTTGCACACTTGTTTCAACAGTCTCTTGATACGGGTGAAATCCCCAAAGAATGGCTCTTAGCAAACATCTGTCCACTCTTCAAAAAAGGAGATAGGGCTCTTGCCCGTAATTATCGCCCTGTGTCTCTGACTTGTGTTCTGTGTAAATTGCTGGAACATATAGTCTGCTCGAACATCATGGCCCACTTGGACGAACATAAACTTTTGTCAGACAGACAACATGCATTTAGGAAAAGGCACAGTTGTGAAACTCAGCTAAGCACAGTTATTAATGACTGGGCAAAAATCTTGGACAAAGGGGGACAGATGGACACATTTATTCTGGACTTCGAGAAGGCTTTTGACACCTCTCCTCATGAACTACTTAAATCTAAGTTATTTGGTTATGGAATTGGGGGAAAGACCCTCAAATGGATAGATTCCTTTCTTTGCTACAGAAAACAGCGGGTTGTTGTTAATGGTGAATCTTCGGAGTGGGCTCCAGTTTTGTCTGGAGTCCCGCAAGGGACCGTTCTTGGTCCACTTTTGTTCTCCCTGTACATCAATGATATTTCCACTGACATTGACTCAGAAATAAGACTGTTCGCAGATGACTGTGTTTGTTACCGGGAAATTAGAGATACAGATGACTCATTGAAACTTCAGGCTGACTTAGATAGATTAGGATGTTGGGCACGTAAATGGGGCATGAGATTTCAGCCAGTTAAATGCAATATTATGCAGATACCGTATTCGGGTGTGTACTACCCGCATTTGCGTACTACCCGCACCCCCCTTTTTTAGCCAAAATCTGGGGAAAAACTGTTATTCTGTAGTATTACCCGCATGAAATATTTGCTGAAATTTTGGTGGGTGCGTAAGTGAGAAAAAGTAAGAATTAGGCCAGTTATTGTAACACACAACGGAACGCGCGATTGTCTTCAAAAGGCGGGAAAATGCACGTGCGTGCGAGTATCACCAGAATGCATGTATTTTATACTAAAACGTTGAAAAAACTTAACCTGTTCACCCTTGTTATTTATTTATTAACCAATATATACCCAGCGGCCCTTTTGGGGGGACATCGGCAAACAGTGCAGTCCCAGATCAGACACCGCAGAAAGAAACCGCAGACGTCCGATTTGGATTTTCACTGTTTGATGATTTATAACGGTTCAATTATGACACTATTGTTAATCCCGGTCGTATAATTGCCACCCTGCGGTGCGTGTCAATAAGGTGTGAAAATATGGTCAAGTTATGTTTATTCACCAATCAATAATTTAATCCTCAATCAATGTGAAAATGATTTAATTGCTCCTAACACGAGTTGCTAAATCTTACGGTAGATATATGTATATTCTAATATCTCGTGAATGGTTATGTTTTGGCGCCAAAATGTCGAACGCTTTAATTTATGTAAACACATCTGTATGCTGTTGTTGGTTATTGACACGGAGCTTTCGAGCTATCGATTTTTTTACCGTTTCCAAACATTTTTTAATGAAAGAGATACACCGCATTAAAATAAAACAATAGACACGTGTGTCGTCGCTGGGGTCCGATGACGTCATTCACCGATCGCGTGCAGAAAAATTGTAGCGGTAGTTTGTGGGCGGCGTTTTGGATGCCGGAAAACTTTGATGTTAGCATTGAACTTGCTTGTTTATTTTGTTTAAAATCAGAGTTTTAAGAATAATAAGCACCAAATCGGGCTTGCTAGTAATGAATATTGTTTTATTACTCATGTGTAAGTAAAATTGAGTCGACAATTAACGTTATTTATGTCGGGAATCGTAAAGGGATAGAGCATAACATTGAGATGCATCGTATTTTCAGCTGACAAAAGTAAAAAAAAAACGGTCCAAAAATAATTCGGACGGATTACCCGCACCCTGAACTTGGGCCTGTAATTTGAGGGAAAAAAACTGCGGGTAGTACACACCCGAATACGGTAACTAGGAAGAGATCTAATAAAGTTGAGGCTTCTTACACCTTAGAGGGAACGGTCCTCGAGAATGTGGACTCCATTAAATACCTTGGAGTGACAATCCCGCACAACTTGAGATGGAATACTCATATTAGCAACATGCGTACTAAGGCAAATAGAATGCTTGGTTTCCTGAGGCGAAATCTTCATCAGTGCCCTCAGGATGTAAAAGAGGCAGCATATAAAGGTCTTGTTCGCCCAATCTTGGAATATGGTAGTTGTATCTGGGACCCCAATGGAGTGGTCCTTAACGATGAAATTGAGAAAGTTCAGAATAGAGCTGCTAGATTTGTAACAGGCAATTACTGCTTTGAAACTGGGAGCATGACTGGAATACTTGGAAAATTAAAATGGGAGTCTCTCAAGAAAAGGAGAAAAGACAGTAGGCTAATCCTTTTATACAAAGGTCTAAAGGGTGCTGCCAGCATTCCAACAGATGACCTTGTTCCCCCAGCTAGACACTGTAGAAATCACCATTCGTTGGCGTTTCAGACCCTTAGCGCAAGAACTGACATTTATAAAGAGTCATTCTTCCCCAGAACCATTAGAGATTGGAATGCCCTTCCCGATTCGATTATTTCGACAGCTGAAGGTGCTGATGATTGTGTAGCTAAATTTACCTCTTTGGTTAGAGCTAGGGACTAACTTCCCACATCACAGGTCCTGGTGTATGAATGTCATTTGACGTGTCACCAGTAACAATTCTGATTCTGATTCTGACATGGGAGACACAAATACTTTTGCAGGAGTTGCCTCCCCTGAAGGTGTTCCCATTCCCC
This sequence comes from Lucinisca nassula, assembly GCA_963580285.1. Lineage (NCBI taxonomy): Eukaryota > Metazoa > Mollusca > Bivalvia > Lucinida > Lucinidae > Lucinisca > Lucinisca nassula. The sequence continues at coordinate 95,710,634 of OY757025.1, read as the reverse complement.
ATTACAGATGGGATTTTGAAATGGTATAAATTTATGCTTTGTGTGTTCATTAGAATCACCCCAAGGCGATGCTAATGAGCACACTCAACATTTTGAGCATAAAATGAGAAAAAATCTCCCCAATATACCAAAATATTTGTTCTTTGGAGCTTTTCAGAATGCTATAAATGTATGTTGTCTGTACTCATTAGAATCGCCTTGGGGGCGATTCTAATGAGTGCACACAAGTAACATTTTGTGCCCAAAATGAGAAAAAATCTCCTTAAATTATCATAAAATATTTTTATTTGGAGCTTTTGATATTACTATAAATTGTGCTTTTGATTTTGCCATTTTTGATATGGAACGTTATGAGGACACTCGAGACATCTTTTGATCATGCTGACATTTTAATTAAAAATTTCTGTTAATGCTTATCCAGCTGAACACGACTGCAAAAGATGAAGATCCAGAATCCATCTGATCAGTTTTGTTTGTTTGTTTTGAGGTTTAACGTCCCCGTCAACACTGTAAAGGTCATTTTGGAGACGTTGCTTCCAATTTTGTGGGACTTTTACCCGACATTGAGATGAAATGACATCTCAAGCCCTGTCGCCCAGTGAAACCAATAGGGTTAATTAGCATGGACGGTCCGCCTCGCACCGCGGTTCCTGGACAGGCTTAGATCCTCTAAGCGGTTTACCAGTACTAGTGTGCGGGCCGGATTCAGCTCTGCGTGGAAGCATCATGCAGCCCATATATTTCTTCAACCATCTGATCAGTATCTACACTGTTTGTCATGCAATTTTGGAATAGAACAAATACATTATATCAAGTAATTTGATTGGTTGATAGAGGTAAATGGGTGTGCCTTAATTAATTTATTCAGCAGGATAAGGGTTAATAACTTTATGATGAAAAAGAAATCAGAGAATGACTTTAAAATGGCTTAAAATGTTTATTTACCCAATGTTGCGGCCTGATAAAGTGCATTTTTCAAACCCTTAAAAGGTAATTTTTCTGATGAAAATTTGTGATATTTTCCTTATTTCTGCTCCAAACATTGGTTTTGGGTGCTCGTAAGAACCGCCTCATTGAGGCGGTTCTAACGAGTACCCACAACCTATATCTTGCAGCAGAAATAAGGAAAATAATGTTTACCCCCGAAAACCCCAGTTTTCTCTATATAAACTGGGGTTTAGGGGGGTCTTTATTTCACGGACTTGTTCACATGATGATCAGTGTAACTCGAGTCTGTGACGACAAGGTCAAGTAGTAACACATCGGTTGGCGTATAAATTCAGAATTAAGGATCTTTATAAGATTTTTGTTTTTAACGTCCCTGTCAACACTGTATAGGTCATTTTGGAGACGTTGCTTCCAATTTTGTGGGATTTTTACCCGACATTGAGATGAATGACATCTCAAGCCCTGCCATCCAATGAAACCAATAGGGTTTATAAGCATGGACGGTTCCGACTCGCACTGCTTTGCCTGGGCAGGCTTAGATCCTCTAAGCGGTTTACCAGTACTCGTGTGCGGGCTAGTTTCAGCTCTGCGTGGAAGCATCATACAGCCCATCTATTTCTTCAAGCCCCGATGGGCGGGGGCCGTGTCAGCAAATGACGTCAGTGTTACCCGAGTCAGTGACGACAAGGTCAAGAAGTAACACATCGGTTGGCATATAAAATCAGAAAAAAAAGGATCTTTATTAGATACAGAAATGCAGTTGAAATGCAAACATAAAACTTCAGTAAAACTTAACCCTTCTCTTGCTGAATATTCAGTTTAGCCACACCCATTTCTGACTTTGAACCAATCAGATTACTTGATTTAATTTATACCTACAAATTCATAAACAGTGTCAAACAGTGTAGATCCTGATCAGATGGCTTCTTCAGAAGCCATTTGATCTGGATCTACACTGTTTCCAAAGATAGGGGTTGTCGTGAACAGCAGGATAAAAGTAAATTAGATACATATTTCTGACAGAAATGCAGTTGAAACGCAAACATAAATAAAATGAGTAAAACTTTATAAAGATTAATACATTATGTTAGAATTTAACCCAGAGTCACTGAACCAAGACGATGCATCCAGGGAGACTTTGGTGAATAATTATTCCTGAGATATTGGGAAATGTGTTACAAGTTTTTCAGGACTTATTTCTAGAAAATATGCATGGCAATATTAAAGACGGTATTGGTCTGTAATATGCATATGTTTACATTTGCTTGTTGAACTGTTGTAAATATTTATCGGAAAAGCAGACATACCGTAATGATCCTAAGTATTGAGACAGATAGGCCAAAGCAAACAGTGCAGACCCAGATCAGACAGTCTGATCAGGGTCTTCACCGTTTGCCATTCAGTCTGAATCTTTCGGGCTCCTTGCTGAATCGTCAGACAACAGCAAGTCCTTTAGGTGACCAAATTTTTAGGATTTTTACGGTACTTCTTTTCAGCACCAGTTACGAGATCTTGAAGAGAAATATAAACAGGCAATGGTGACAAATGCTCAACTAGACAATACAATAACTACACAAATGTTCCACTTAGAACTGCTGAAGGAAGATATAGAAGAAAAAGATGAAAGTATTTTAGAATGTCAGAGAGAATATAAAAGTAAATCACGGGTAAGAAGATAGAAATATTCAGAGAGAATATACCCATGAAAATATTCAGAGAGAATATACCCATGAAAATATTCAGAGAGAATATACCCATGAAAATATTCACAGAGAATATACCCATGAAAATATTCACAGAGATTTTACCCATGAAAATATTCACAGAGAATATACCCATGAAAATATTCACAGAGAATACACCCATGAAAATATTCACAGAGAATATACCCATGAAAATATTCAAAGAGAATATACCCATGAATATACCCATGAAAATATTCACAGAGAATATACACATTAACAAATATTTAGAGCATCTACACATACACAAATATTCAGAGTGAATATAAACATAAATATTCAGCGAACATACACATTAACAAATAGTCATGTAAACATTTTATAACATTGTTCACTATAACATGGTTTTGGATACGACGTGCAAAGCTGTATCCAAAAATGTATAGACTCAGAGGAACAGATTAGCTTTTATTTGGAATTGGTAATACCCGCTATACTAAACTTTAATTGGGTTTTTGAAGAAATGATTGGGTATCTCAGGTTTTGTTACTCAAAGAATTTGAACTGACTTTTACCCACTGAATTTGAAATGACTGGGTAATGTACTTTTGCACTTATCATTAAAGCTTACTTTCAGCTTGACAGAGGCTTAAATGCATCTATGTTTAGTACTTAAATAGTTCTGTTCGTCCCTTGTGTTTGTTGAAAAGCAAGAACCACTAAGGCCAACATTAAGACTGAAAACACTGGACAGGTTATAAAATACAACAGAACGTTTTGAATTTTTAAGAATTATATGCAAGTATGGCAGTATCTATTGGGTATCTTTGATTTTTATTTGGGTTTTGTTACCCTTCAAGTTATTTATAATTGGGTATATTTTTAATTTTATTGGGTATTTATGCAAATACCCTGCTTATCTGTTCCTTTGTAGACTGTATCATGTATGGTCATTTTTCAGCATCATCTATACATTTTTGTTTGGATATATATAAAATAGTCGTTTAACTAACAGTTTCCTCTCAGCTGGCCCCCAGCCCATTACAGTTTGAAGAAATAGATTGGGCTGCATGGTGCTTCCCCGCAGAGCTGAAACCTACCACACTTGAGTACTGGTAAACCGCTCAAGAGGTCTAAGCCTGCCGGCCAGGAAAAGTAGTGCCAGTCAAACCGTCCATGCATTGCGTTTGACTTGGCCGTAATCTCCCAATTTCCAAACCAAACCCATTAATCATCAATCTAATCTGTATTAAGCGAGTGCCTAAGGAACAATGAAAATATCCTTGCTTACAGGGGATGGGAACACCTGGCTCATTTTCCTGCCATTTTTTAAAGGGAGACAACTTTCGGGACTTCCTAGTAGCTTGTCCTGCTGAAAAAGGGGTCTACTCTTTAAGGAAAGGATTTGCTCCTCAGGAGCAAATTCTTCCCTTTAAGAGTTGACCCCCATTGACATGGGAGACAAAAGTACTTTTTGGATGAGTTGCCTCCCCTGAAGTTGTTCCCATTCCCCTTAAAAATATGGATGAGTATTATTGCACTTGAAACAGAAAAGAGGAAAAATGATCATTCATGGCTCTAATTTATTTTCAGGAATACGAGTTGTTGAAGCGGGATCACCAGAACTTACAGACAGACTGTGATGGTTTAAAAGAACAAATGGCAATAAAAGATAAATTATTACAGGTAACAATGCTTTTTTGTCATCCCGGAATTTACAGTGAGTACTCCTCCGTTACGGATTAACCCTTCTCTTGCTGAATATTCGGATTAGCCACACCCATTTCTGACTTTGAACCAATCAGATTACTTGATGTAATTTATTCCTACAAATTCATAAATTGAATGTCAAACAGTGTAGATCCTGATCAGATGGCTTCTTCAGAAGCCATCTGATCTGGATCTACACTGTTTCCAAAAATAGGGGTTGTCGTGAACAGCAAGATTAGGGTTAAGACAGGTGCCCTTTGGGTCAGTTTGTTTATCCGTCAACATCAAAGTTATAAAGTGACGTAGATTTTTCAATGCTGAAGTCCATGTGACTATCACTGACTTGTTGAAAATTCAGGTAGCGGTTATTTATAGAATATAACCATGCTATTTTTAGCACTGAGGTCAGGGTGTTGTGTAAGAGCCTAAGGGTTACCTATAGAGTCTGGACTGAAATGATTTGTCAGGTTTGGCAAATATTGTAGACCCTGATCAGATGCCGCAGAATGTGACATCTGATCAGGGTCTTCGCTGTTTGTTTACAGTACAGGAGTTTAAGGGTTAAAGGAAACAGTCTGAGTCCTCGTCCGGGAAGTTTTTGCAGCCTACACTCCGAGACAATCAACCAACCAGTGCTTTTAGTACTTTGATTGTAAGCTGGCATTAGAAGTAAAAGGGAATAGATACACCTGGCACATTTTTCCGCCATTTTTCAAAGGGAGAAAACTTCTGGTACTTCTTGTTCGCTTTTCTATAAACTCTGTCCCACGGAAAAAGGGGTCTACTCTTAAAGGAAAGAATTTGCTCCAGGAGCAAATTCTTTCCTTTAAGAGTTGACCCCGATTGACCTTGGAGGCAAAAAAACTTTTGAAGGAGTTGCCTCCCCTGAAGGTGAACCCCTTGCCCTTAAGAATACAATGTTAGTATCTTTTGATATCAAGTTCATCAAACATTGTGGACAAGCAAATTCTTTTGGATAAGATCACTCTTCAGTAGCCATGCCAGACTCCATAGCTCAGTCAGCAGTTTGACTGTTGATCAGGAGCTTGCAGGTTTGATACCTGGACGGCAGGCAACATTCTTTCTTGGAGATATATCATGAAATCTTACGGAATTTGTTCTCTCCCTTCATTAGAAGCCTTCGTGATGTAGTGGTTATGATACTCGCCTTGTAAACCAGGGGTCGCAGGATCAATCCCGGGCTTCTCCAGACTTTCGGACGAGTCTTTGAACCGAGGTCCTGTCTCCGTATGACCTTAGCTGTTGGTGAGATGTAAAACTCAATCACTCTCTCCCTTCAACTGATTCAAGAAGGGCAGTTGTCAGTTTCTGGCAAAAATAGTTAACTGCTTATGTGTAGGCCTTTTCAGGAAAAAATTGGTTAGGTAAACTGACAAGCTTGTTAGGACATAAATAGTGTTGACTGTGCTGTTGAATTAAATTGAAGGATTCTCCATAAAAACCTGTGTGGTGGGTATTCATTAGAACCGCCTCTGTTGGGGGTTTCTAATGAATACCCACAACAAAGGTTTATATGGAGAAATAAGGAAGGTTTATATGGAGAAATAAGGAAGGTTTATATGGAGAAATAAGGAAGGTTTATATGGAGAAATAAGGAAAACTATCATTCAATTATTACAAAGTACCAACCTTATCTGTTGCTATGTAAAAGTAGCCATGCCCAGTGGCACTCAGATACACATCTGATTGGTCAACAGGTACCAATGTCTGGCTTCGATACCTGCCGGGGTTGGCAACATTCTTTCATGGAGATTGATCATGAAATTTTCTACCGTCATTCTCTGCCTTACGCTGATTCAAGAATGGTAGTTGTCAGTTCTGGCAAAAGAATGTACACTGTACTGGTTAACGGCCTGCTTACGTATAAGCCTGCACTGTACTGGTTAACCGCTTGCATGCCCTGGAAAATTGTGGATAGGTAAACTGGCCAGCTCAAAAATGACCTAAAATAGTGTTGACTGGGCCATTAAACTCCAATACAAACAAAAAAATGAGACAATAGAATAGTCTGCATACATCTACCGCTAGATATACCTAATGGAATGTAGTCTTAGGAATGATTAAATCATTTAAACATTGATTGTGGATTAAATTTTATGATTGAGGGGTAAACGCAAATTAGAGACATAACTTCCTCTTATTTTCACACATTGTCACGGCTTATCGATAGCAACGAATGCTTGTGTTTACAGTGTAATAGTAGAATAGACTAATCCGTGAAAAATACGGTCGGGATTTATAACACAGTTCGATTAACTAACACGGTCGTTGGTTGGACCTGGAGTTCCGTGTTATAACGAGGTTGAGGTGTATCCTTTATAGATGATAATGCTTGACATTATTCGTGAATTATCTGCTGGACAGGCAATTTACTTGCAGTGTCAAGTCTTATTTCACTAAAAAATAAGAAAGAAAAAAAAAGCATATGTTGAAACTGCCGTCTGCTTGTCATGATTAGCATTTGAAGGGTTTATAGAGGATCTTACATGAGTGCTCATGTAGTATTGAATTTATTAAACGAGTTGAGGAAAGGGATAAAATGCGAGGCTGTGCCGAGCATTTTATCCCTTTTCTTCAACGAGTTTAATAAATTCAATAATACATGATCACGAATGCAAGATTCTTTTTATTATATGACATTTAAAACGCATTTTATTCACGATTGTTTTACAAACATGTCAATTTTCCGCCATTAGTAAACGCGACGTCGTTAAGGACATAGTATGAGCAACGTTACAGGATGTGTCTAACTAATTTGCATATTCAATCCACTAGTGGATGATCGAAAATATTACATGGCGTTATTACACTCTCAGACGCGACGTCATATGATAAATGTATTTCACCGCAGCCTGTTGTATATTCTTGAGGATGTGATGTATCTTTTCAGGATAGTGGTTTAGTAATTGTATCTAGTGAAGAAGGTGTTTTATCATTATCCAAATGTTCTGACTTATCTGACATATCAGTATCGTCAACTGGTGCAACTCTCATATCACAAGAATCTGCTGAGTATTTACAGAAGGCAGGGGAAGGAACTCTAGGTAAATCTAATCAAGTTACAGATCCTGTTTCTAAGCCAAATGTAATTGTTGATAATGTTGATTCTGTTCTTGTTCCTCAAGGTAAATCTCAACAAGATACTGGTGTTCCTGTTCCAGACAATACAAATGTAACTGTGCATGATGAGGATTTAGATAATAGATTAATAGATTATTCAGGTAACAAAGAGCAAATTGTAACACATGTTTCGAAAAGTAATGTTGAAACTGAGATTGACCATTTGAACATGAAAGACATAAACTCAAATGAACTTAAGTCAAACTCTGGTTTGGTGCCCAAAAGGACTGATGAAAATGACAATGCCCAATGTGCCAATATTGATGAAGTTGACAGTAAAACTATTTTAGAAAAGGTAGACAGTGGCATTAAAATCGAAATAGACTTGACGACAGACAGCGAAGAGACAGACAAGACAGATAATAAAGAAACATATGGTTTGTCAAAAAACATGATAGCACGACTTGAAAAAATGAGCGAGGGTGCAGATTACAAGCAGGGCCTTTGTACTAGTATTAGTTTTGAAAGTGATGTAACATATCATAGAGAGTCAGAAGATGAATTGCTGGACAATGACGAGACAGAGGACTTGAATGCAGCTGGCAAAGTAACTAAGAAAGAAAGTAGACAAGGTAGTTTGGAAGAAACAGATGTAACAGGTATTGTTGAAAACCCAAAAGAAGTAGTGGGTTCTAGTGGTAAAGTTAGATTCAAGATAGGGGAGGACAAGAGGGAAGCAGGTACAGGTAGTCAGTATGGCCTGATTACTGATCAGTTTATTGATGAGCTTTCGTTCCAAGCTATTGGACAGTCTGATAAGATTTTGTCTGTAGTGAGTGTAGATGATGTTAGTAGCATGCTTGTAGATTATGATCCAAATGAAAACGTCAGTGTTGGGGATATAACTGAAGATAGGTTTGAAGACTTTGAATCAGGTGCAGATAGCGGAGATGATGAGGATGAATTAAGAGAAAGAGTAAAGCCCTGTGTAGGTTTTAAAGAGAAGCCTACAGTACATCATGCTGAAGATCTAAAACTTACACTTGGCTTAAAAAGTGATGAGTTTGTTGATGGACTACCAGGCAACTCATCCTGCAGTTATCCTGATGAAAGTATGGATGAGGTTGGTAGTATGGTCGTATGTTACGATCCAAATGAGACTGTAAGTGTTGGAGATATCACTGATGTAAGTAGATTTGAAGAGTTTGTGTCAAATGCTGATAGTGGTGATGAGGAAAATGAATATAGGGATAATGCAAGGCAAGACTTAGCTTCTGCCCTTTTGAAGAATCCAAAGGTGCTAAGTCTGGCAGATAGACCTGGCTTAGTAGGAGGTCCAAAAAGGTTTCTTAATGTCACACAGAGTTGTGATGATGTAAGTAGTATGATGGTAGAATATGATCCCAGTGAAACCATCAGCGTCAGTGATGTAACAGATACATTTGAAGATCATGTTGATAATAGTGAAATGACGGTGGCAAATGTGATGAGGAAAGATTACGTCCCTGGAAATTTAAGCACAATAAATTATTGGGTTAGAAGTGTTAGCAGGGAAGAAACAGATGTTATTGATCAATATATTGAAGACAGAAATGAAACTGATTTGGAAGAAAGAGTAAGTATTGAAAATTCAGGTATTGAAGGCACTTTGGTTGAACAGCTTGACTTGTTTGCCAAGGACTATGTAGAGGGCATAATTAAAGATGCTGTAAAAATTGTGAAAGTAACGCCTACCGAGATAGATTCCGAATATACTGTCAGTAAAGATGCTGATGTGCTTAGAGAAGAAAAATTAAAAGAAACAGCAAATAAGGATCATGACATGAGTATTGACTCAGGTGAACCATTAGACATGTCCACACCATCAAAGACCAGCCTTTCAGAAGAAGCTGTTTTGCCATTACACAAACCAAGTGATAGAAGTAGTGTTAATATTTTGTCTCCCATAACACACCTGACTGAAGAGGAATCACATGAAGGTGTTGAATTTTTCAGCTATGAACTTCAAACTCAGGCAAGTGTTGTTCTTTCCTCTACAAAGAAGAGTGATTCAGGGGAGGTGACACTTGAAGAAAAGGATGAAGCATTGTCTCCAACGCTCACTGATATTTCCGGTTATGGTGTTTGTTTGTCAGGTGAGGGTTTAGAAGAAATGGAAAAGTACTACAAGGAAATGACAGCACTCTCAGAAACAGAAAAGAACAAGGGATTAACTGCTGGAGGAGATATGAATTGGAGTGCAGATATTTCAGATCATATTAGATTCGTTTCCATGGCGGCATCTACCTCTCCTTTGAAAGATGAAGTATTTACTACTGAGCATGAAGAAAGCATGACAGCCACAGATGAAGAGAGAGATGGTTCCAAATCAGAACACAGTATGAAGACTTCAGATGGAGAAAAAGAAGGTAAAATAACTACTCAGGATGAAAGTAGCCACAGTTTAATTGATGACTGGGCAAAGAAGGATTATGAAGCTGCCGCAGGTCACCATTCAGAAGAAATGGAAGCTGAGTTGAAAAATCTTTCTGTGGAGACCAAAGATACATGTAGCAGTACAGACACATTGGATAATGAAACAGAAAAACAGCTCACAGCTTCTAAAGACTCACATTCAGAAACAGCCTCAAAAATAGACAGACCTTCATCCGCTTCATCAGAATCTGGGGCCTTCAGTAAGAGGAAGAAAAGTAAGAAACGAGAGAAGGACCTGGCTGAAGGTAAAAGGAGCTCAGGAGATGCCAGATCAAGTGCCAGCGATGTAGATAAAAGGTCATCAGGTTCTCAACAAAGCCCAGAAGCAGATAATGAAAAACACGGGAAGAAAGGCCAACATTCAAGGAAAAAGTCGTCCAAAGATGGAAAGGAACACAAAGATGAATGTGCAGTGTCCTAGTAAATGACTAGCTGCAATTCCTCATGAACACAGCTACTGTGTGTAGTAGTAACGAGGTTAATTAGCCCATAAAATGCCAATCACGACAATTGTCACCTGCTTTGCCGTCTGCTGGTTACCTTAAAAGTAATTTTTGCAAACAGTGTGGACCAAGATCAGACTGCTCCTACAGGAGCAGTCTGATCTGGGCCCCGCATTGTTTGCCTGTATGCAAAAATATTTTTAAAAAGTTCGCAAAAAAATTCAGCAGACGACATAAGCAGACGACATTTTCAGATGTAGCTTTTCTCGGTATCTTAAGGGTTAGGGGATAGTTATCTTTTTAGTTAGAAACATATATTATGAGTTACTTGTTAGAATTGCCTTATCTTGATGAGGCGATTCTAACAAGTACGAACAACATGTTTTTGTGGAAAAATAAGAAAAAAAAAATAACCAAAAACTATCCTCTTTGCTTCTTCTGTGGAACATACGAAGAGACATTGCTTGTATTTATAATTATATTGTATATTGCTAGAGAATATTCCTATTGTATGATAACACTAGTCTGGATAATTATATTTTTGAGAAAAAAAAATCAGTATATGGCATTTTATATCTTACACATGATCTCTCATATTTTCAGTATACAGAGGACCCTCGTTATAACGACAGTATTTTTTCCCTATTATTGTGCCATTATTAAGAATTTGCCGTTATAAAGAATCCCTGTTAGGAGTATGACAGGTAATAAAAGGCCTTTTCCCCATTATTACTCCAAGAAACATATGTTATAGACATTTGTTAGAATCGCCTCTAACAAATATCTATGACATTTATTTCTTGGAGTATTAGATTACAAGACCTTTTCATGACTATGGACTCGATTTGTGCCATTCCAACCCGAGGGAATCCCACACTGCTCGGAACCGACGCTAAGCCTTTAGCTAAGTAGTCATTCCATTCAAATTGCCGGTATAACGAGTTTTGCTGTTATAACGATTGTCGGTATAAAGAGGGTTGACTGTATTCTATAAATGAAACATCAATTTCTTCTTTCCGGAATCAATGTATAGGAGTGACAAAAAAACCTGTCTTTGGGGTGTATAACCACCTGTCTTAGGTAAATGCGAACAGATGAGACTAAAATTTGCCTCCTTCGTCTTAGAACCCCCTCAGTTTTGGATTTGTGTATACAGAAAGTAGTAATTACCAAGCAGGCACATGATGTAATTGCGACGTCACATCAACATCGGTACAACGTCATGGTGTTTATGCAACGTCACATCTATGTCAGTGCAATGTCGTGCCCTTGCACCGATGATGATTTGACGTTGCCCTAGCGACGTGTGCCTGCTGGGTGTGGGATTGTGGGAATCCCGCCCAAAATTCTTTTCAGAACACAAAAATATTATGCCCCAGCACACAAAGTACCGCACATTTTGGTTTCATTGGGTGGCATGGCTTGAGATGTCATTTCATCTCAGTGCCAGGTAAAAGTCCCACAAAATTGGCAGCGATGTCTCCAAAATGACCTTTTTAGTGTTGAGAGGACATTAAAACCTAAATCAAACAAAAAATAAGGAAAAAGGAATTTGCTCCCAAGAAGCAGATTGTTTCCGCCTGTTGTTAAGAGTTACAGAAATTTTTTTAGTGTGTCATCTCCTCGTAAAGCTGTGTCATCTGCTCTTAAAGTTATCCATTCCCCGTTAGGAATACAAGTCCCAGTCTTGAGACATTCCATGAATTTAAAATTGTTTGTACACCACAACCTCTTTATAATACTATTATTGGATGGGCATCTTGCCTAGTGGGTAAGAGCGCTGTCTCTATTAGGTCTCCCACCGCTTCGGGTTTGGGCCTCGCTGGGGTCATCATGTGATCTGCAATGGAAGGTCAAGTGGTCTTTCTCTGGGTACTCTGGTTTCTGCCCACTTCTTACTAATGATTGGCTCAAATAATTGTGACAATATTGAAAGGGCCAAAAAACAAAACAGAAAAGCTGTTTTTAGGGTCCAAAGCAGAAACCTTGTTAGTTAATCAACACCCAACAGTGTTATATTGAAACACAAAAAATGTATAGATTTATATAGAAAAATGACCATTTATGGTCATTTTTCTATATAATCTATACATTTTTAAGGTCCATCTATAAACTGTGTTATATCCAAACCGTGTTATAATGAACAGTGTTATACAGAGGTTTATGTGTATTTTTACAAATGTCTGTGATTTTCTACAGATGCAAGACCTTAGATCTTCTATATTGGTCTGATTGTTTTTATGTAATAAGATAATCGACAAGTGCTTCAAATTTTATGAAAAGAGTTATGAAGTTATTTTTCTAGTTTTATTCAAGCTCTTTTTTTTATCAGATCTGAAAGTCATTATGGCTGCTGTAGTTTCAAACTTTTAAACTTGAATTTCTAACATTTGTTAAACTAGAACTAAAACAGTGTTTTATCAGACTTTGTATAATCCCTTCAGTTGGTGCTTTAATTTTAAAAAAAGTGTGTAGACTGACCCCTGGTGTTCACTTTATGCCGTTTTTATTTTATTTTTGTTTTATAGCTCTTTCAAGATTATTTTACTAATAGTGAACTGTTTGTTAATCAGAGATAGGCAGATACCAGAGTTCCAAGAGGCAAACCACCTGACCTTCCATTGCAGAACTTGGCATTTCACATGTGACCTCCCAGCCAGGCTCGACACCACAGCAGTGAGAGGCCTAAGGTTTAAGAGTCTGTGCTCCTTACCACTAGCCCACGGAGGCCCTTTTTTGTCGTGCTATCTTTGTACATACGTTATTGTCTCATTTTGAATAAAAAATTTATATTTGATCATTTTACGGAATGATGCAGTGCTTCCTACATGAGAAATGATATATTTAAAAAGTCTTCGGGAGTTTTTAACTTATCAGAGATACCTGGCATACCTTGTTTGCTTATTTGTACAGTTTTTGTTTGATTTACTACAAAAAAGTCTTATTTGTATGCTTATTTTATTGTAATGCTGACATACCATATTCACTATAATAAGCACACATACTGTAATAAGCACAACCTGGGGCCAGTTGTTCAAAACTAATGTTGTCATTAGTTTACAAATTGTTAAAACCCTGATAATTTGATTTGGCAAATATACTGTTATTTTTGCTGAAAAAATGTGAGTAGCTTTTGCATATGCAAAAGCTACTCACATTTTTCAGCAAAAACAACCAAAATTTTAGATATTGTACTTGCTAGAACAGTCAACAATATTGAAAGTAACAAACTTGTTACGCTAACGAGGCTTTGAACAACTGGCCACAGTACTTTCTTTCAAAGAGGAGCAAATTCTTTCCTTTAAGAGTAGACTCCTTTTACAGTGGGACAGGGCTTATAGAAAAGTGAACAGAAAGTTCGAAAGTTGTCTCCCTTTGAGAAATGGTGGAAAAATCTGCCAGGTGTTCCCATTCCCCTTAATAGGACAAGATTTTACAGTTTGCTGCAATTGTGCTAATGCTAGTAAATAGCTCCTACATGTCAATTATGCTTTATTGATTAAGGAGGACAAATTTTAATATATTTGCTCCGTAAGCCAACTTTGGACATGGGTGGTTGGGTGAGGCAAAGGTGACTTTGTATCTTGCGTAACTGGGGCATCCAACTGAAATTGGCTTACAGTTGGGCGAGGCCTTCTGTCTTTACAACAGGTAAGAGAAGAGGGGGGTGTTGTTATTTCTTCTGTTTCTACACTTCCATTCATTTTCCTCTTTCTCCACTGTCCCTCCAGCCCCACACATCGGGGCTTGAAGAAATAGATGGGCTGCATGATGCTTCCACGCAGAGCTGAAACCGACCAGCACATGCGTACTGGTAAACCGCTTAGAGGATCTAAGCCTGCCTAGGCAAAGCGGTGCGAGTTGGACCGTCCATGCATATAAACCCTATTGGTTTCATTGGGTGGCAGGGCTTGAGATGTCATTCATCTCAACTTCGGGTAAAAGTCCTACAAAATTGGAAGCAACGTCTCCAAAATGACTTTTACAGTGTTGACAGGGACGTTAAACCATAACTGGGCCCCGCCAAGCGATTTTGGTACTTATCCGCGCAGTCTCCCCAGAACCTTTGCTGCTCGACCATAGAAGCAGTGAATCAAGAAGAACCTTCAGACAGAAAGCCATATCCCTGGCCCCTCTGAATGGCTGGGCATGCGCAGTTGAAATTTGTCTTGACGGAATGCTCGAAGACACAAATTCGCTTGGCGGGGCTTAACTATAAAAAAATAAATCCACTGTCCTTGACTTTCATCTCTTTTATCTCTTTTCTCCCTTTCTCTGGGAGATGACACAAAATGACCGACAAGTGTTGACGAGTTGTTTAACCCAGAACAATCAAAATCAAACCAATTTTGGACATGTTTTTGATAGTTAAACCATACATGTCGAAATTGACATAAGGAGCAAATGGTGACACTTGACAGTTCACTGAATAGAAAGGCATGTTTTTATGATAAGAATGATGTCTATGTGTACTGTGTCCTTTTTACAGTAAATATGGTATGTGGCTTTTGATTGACTTTGTCATTGCTGCATGTACATGAGTGCCTTCATGATTAAATATACATGTACTTTATGACATTGTTTGGTCAGCAAAGGCTTAAATCATCCTGCACATTTATGCATTACCGACTTTTGCTGTTGCTACGTTTTCATGAACATTGGCCATATCTCCTACATTTGATATTGTATTAGATGAAAACACCTTTCCAATTTTATTCTTGCCTCCTCAGATGATGCCCCGCCCATCGGGGCATGAATGGATGGATTGCATGATGCTTCCAGGCAGAGCTGAAACTGACCGCACACAAGAACTGATAAACTGCTTAGAGGATCTAAGCCTTCCCTGGCAAAGCGGTGCAAGCCGGCCCGTCCATGCTTATAAACCCTATTGGTATCTTACAGCGACAATGCTTGAGATGTCATTTTATCTCAGTGTCGGGTAAAAGTCCCACAAAATTGGAAACAACGTCTCCTAAATGACCTGTACGGTGTTGACAGGGACGTTAAACCATAACTGGGCCCCGCCAAGCGATTATGTACTTATCGCCTATGCGAGCAGCGAAGGTTCAGGCGAGCCTGCGCATCCGCGCAGTCTCGCCAGAACCTTTGCTGCTCGCCCATAGAAGCAGTGAATCAAGAGGAACCTTCAGACAGAAAGCCATATCCCTGGCCCCTCTGAATGGCTGGGCATGCCCAGTTGAAATTTGTCATGACGGAATGCTTGAATGTCATGGCAATTGGATTAGTGAAGTTTTCCAGTCCTGGAAGACTGATCAGACTGTGCAGAACAGCAGGCTGATCTGAGTCTTTGCTGGTCCCACATGCTTTTAATTTTATTGTCGTTTTGTGTTGCGCTGACTCATTTTTAGCTCCCCTGAGCCGAGGGCTCCGGGGGAGCTTATAGGATGGTAAGCTTCCGTTGTCCTGTGTCCACCGTCCACAATTTTCAAATGTCTTCTTCTCTGAAACCAATGGCCCAATTCCAATTAAATTTCATATGCAGCCTAACGGAAGTTTGCAGGTATGGTCCAAGTCACATGACCAAGATGACCGCCATGCCCAAATATGGTAAAAACCTTGAAAAAATCTTCTTCTCCAGAACCACTGGACCGATTGTCTTGAAACTTGGTATGTGGCATCGGGTGACTGAATACTACCAAGTTTGCAAGTATGATGACCCTAGGTTGACGACCTATTTTTTCTTTCATACATTTATTTTTGAAGGTGCTTATTAATCTTATAGTTATATTGTTACTGTTTATTGATCATCTGTTATAACTTTCTGCTTGTTAGTAGTGAATAATATTTAGAATTTTGTTGTTAACCCCCTTAGTATCCTGTATGGTGCATAGTTAACCCATTTTGTACCAAATGGAATTCCAAAATTAAGGGGTGTCATGTTGTGTTTCCTTCAAAATTTATTTGGAAAATGGCTTAACTTTTCGTAAACAGTGAAGGCCCTGATCAGATGCCACGTTCTGCAGCATCTGATCTGGGCCTGCACTGTTTGCCACTTACCCCTTTTGGGGTTTCCGGTACCAAATGGGTTTACCCATTTTGTACTGAATGGAATCTTCCACCTTTTACATATCTGGGGCCAGTTGTTCAAAGCATCATTAGCTTAACCAGCTCGTTGTGGTCAAATTGTTAAATGCTCCAGCAAGTACAATATCTAATATTGTCATTTTTGCTGAAAAATGATAGCAGCTTTTGCAAATGCAAAAGCTGCTAACATTTTTTTCAGCAAAAATATTAGCATATTTGCCATATTAGGCGATCATAGTTTAACAATATGTTAACTAACGACATTGTTAGTAGTTTTGAATAACTGGCCCCTTGAGTTTATTTCTAAATATAGGGCTGTCAGATTGTGATATCTGTAAAATTTATTTGGAAAATGGTTGACCTTTTAGCCAACAGTGAATGCCCTGATCAGACGCCACATTCTGTGGTGTCTGATCTGGGCCTTGACTGTTTGCCAGTGACCCATTTGGGTTTTCCCATATAAAAAAAGGTTAACCCTTATCCTGCTGTTCACAACAACCCTTATGTAGATCCAGATCAGATGTCAGATGGCTTCTGAAGAAGCCATCTGATCAGAATATACACTGACATTCAGTATGTGAGATTGTGGGAAAAAATCTGATTGGTTCAAATTGAGAAATGGGTGTGGCTAAATTGGAATAAATTACATCAAGTAATCTGATTGGTTCAGTGAGAAATGGGTGTGGCTAAATTGGAATAAATTACATCAAGTAATCTGATTGGTTCAAAGTGAGAAATGGGTGTGGCTAAATTAATTATTCAGTGGGATAAGAGTTAAATATCATTTAGGGCTGGTTGGGTGTGGCAGAGGTGTGGAGTATGTTGTGCTGTGTTGGCTTACAGTTGGGCAAGGCCTGCAGTTCTTGTAGCTAGTGGTGGTAATGCAGTGTGAAAGCTACTCTCATTTTTTTTTCTGTCAAATTAAACTACAGTAGAACTTGGCTCAAACCCTGATGGCTTGTTTGTCATGGATGAGCCGAACCCATTGTTGAGTCCACAGGGAATTCCTCCAAATTACGAAATAGAGATAACTTGGGGAGATTTTCTTCTTTCATCTTGCTAATGTATGCTTTGTGTACTCATTAGAATCACCTTGGTGAGTTTAGTTTTGAAAAACCTTGACCTTGTAGCAAAAAGTAGTAAATGAGGATAAGAGCTGATAGACTTTTTTTTGAGTGACTGAACAAGACTTTTTTTGACTGGCTGAACAAGAAACTTTTTTGGATAGACTGAACAAAAGATTTGTACACTGAAAGACTTTTGAGCTTCATGCAGCTTGTGAGTTTATACATCGATAAAAAACACAAAAATGACAATTCATTCCTTATAATTCCAACTTTGTCATTGAAATGTGGAAAATGCAAACAATATGGTAAATTTTAGGTATTCTTTCGAAAGGGTAAGGATGAACTTACCAACGGTCGCCGCGGAATGATTATTCAGCTAGAAGCTGCCGTCTTCGAAAGAAATGCAAGAGAACAAAAAACGTCAAGTCTTTAATTTCAGTTCATTTGTCTTCTGACATTTACTTTTTCAATAGTTCTCATGCTGTTGGCATCGCTTCATAAACAATGACGTAAAGTGTGGGTTCTAAACATGCTATTTGGCATCACGTTATTTTCTTGCCAATAGAATTTATCGAATTATAAAATTTTTTATTTCAACCAATCAAAACGATTGAAATGCACATAATGATGGAGAATTGGTATTATAGAACATTGAAGACCTGTGACTGAACATTTCACAATTATGGTTTTGACTGTATTTTTGACTGCTAATTTAAATATATTACCAGTATAAAGTTGCAGGTAGCTCAGTCTGATGTGCATGATCAGGGGGGACACAGGTTCAATACCTGCTGTTGTCAGCAACATTCTTTCATGAAGCTCGTTAAGCTAACGATGCTTTGAATAACTGGGCCCTGATGATTTTAGATAACATGTTGATCATTTGCTCTTTGTTATCCTTTGCTCTTTATGTACTGACTGTAATGTTCCACCTTATTTACAGCAGAAGTACATTTCGAAATTTAGGGGTGTTAGGAAGAGTTATTTTTAGAAAGTACAGTAAAATTCCTATATATAGACTATATTCCAGAAGTTGTCTTATCGGTGGGGTGGTCTAAATAATATATACAAGAATTTATTCTTTACCACATGCTGGGCTAATTCTGCAGATGACAGATATTTGATGTTTTCTTATTTTTCCCAAGAATTTCCATAGGAGACAATTCGCATGAAATGTCAAATCATGTCTCCATAGGAGACAATTTGCATAAACTGTCAGATCCTGTCTCCATATGAAACAATTTGCATGAACTGTCAGATCCTGTCTCCATAGGAAACAATTTGCATGAACTGTCAGATCCTGTCTCCATAGGAGACAATTTGCATGAACTGTCAGATCCTGTCTCCATAGGAAACAATTTGCCTGAACTGTCAGATCCTGTCTCCATAGGAAACAATTTGCATGAACTGTCAGATCCTGTCTCCATAGGAGACAATTTGCATGAACTGTCAGATCCTGTCTCCATAGGAGACAATTTGCATGAACTGTCAGATCCTGTCTCCATAGGAAACAATTTGCATGAACTGTCAGATCCTGTCTCCATTGGAGACAATTTGCATGAACTGTCAGATCCTGTCTCCATAGGAAACAATTTGCATGAACTGTCAGATCCTGTCTCCATGGGAGACAATCTGCATAAAATCCCAAATCCTGTTTTCTGGGAAAAATAAGAAAAAATGTTTCAAAATTTCATCTGCTGAAAAAATACCCAGCATTCAGAGCATTAAGGAAATGGGGTTTATAATAGTAGAGTGGTTTTAATATCATGCTGTCTCAGTAGTGGAATTTTACTGTATTTAGAATATGGCTGAACTTTTTGCAAGTAGTGAAGGCCCTGATCAGACGCATCTGATCTGACCTGCACTATTTACTAGTTTACCATCGAAAGTAGGTCAAGTGAGGACTGCCATGCAGAATAGAATAGATTGTTGATGCATACTCTGTTAGTTAAGGTAAATACATGTAGATATATTTTCAGGAGATTCAAGTCATTAAAATATCGTTAACCCCCCCCCCCCACTCCCCCACCCCCTTAGATTTCCCAGGACACAGAATTTGCCTTCTCATGCAAATTGAATTGGAGACAATTTGCATGAAATTCCAAATCCTTTGTAGACAATTTGCATGAGATATCAAATCCTGTCTTCAGAAAAATAAGAAAAATATTGCAAAATGTTGTCTGCTAAAATAAAAATACCCAGCATGCTGAGTGTTTAACAATTTTGTGCCAAAAGAATCTTCCCTTATATAGGAGGAGACCATTTCAAAATTCAGGGGTGATAGGTTTTGTTATCATTAAAATTAATGTGGAAAATGGCTGAACTTCTTGCAAACTGTGAAGGCCCTGATCAGACGCCGCATTCTGCGCAGATCTGGGCCTGCACTGTTTGCCAGTATTCCTTAAAGGGGTTTCTGGTATAAAATGGGTAAAACTGGGACAAAGTATATTCTGCCATTATTGCCGCACCTGCTTTAACCCTTCTCTTGCTGAATATTCATTTTAGCCACACCCATCTCTGACTTGGAACCAATCAGATTACTTGGTGTAATTTATTCCTACAAATTCGTAAATTGAATGTCAAACAGTGCAGATCCTGATCAGATGGCTTCTTCAGAAGCCATCTGATCTGGATCTACACTGTTTGCAAAGATAGGGGTTGCTGTGAACAACAAGATAAGGGTTAAGCATGTCTTGATATCGGAGTCCAGTTTTCAATCTGTCCCTCCGGATGTCCATTCCTCCATTTGTCGATCCGTCACCATTTGTGTTGACACTAGCATCAACCCAGATGGTCAAGTCCATTTCTCCAAGGCCATTTCTCAAGAACTACTCGTACCATTGCAGGCGCGACATAGCCTTTTGCAGAATATTTGTTCTCAAGACATTTTAGCATATTGCATTTTTAGAATACGTGTATACATTACGAAAACATGCCTATACAAATACATTCTAAACATTACTGCCGAAAAATAAAAAGAATTTTAAGATGAAAAATTGTTATTTTTCTTATTTCTGCTCAAAATATAGATTGTGGGTACTCATTAGAACCGCCTTGATTGTTATTTTTCTTATTTCTGCTCAAAATATAGATTTTGGGTACTTGTTAGAACCGCCTCATCGAGGCAGTTCTAATGAGTACCTGCAATCTATATTTTAGAGCAGAAATAAGAAAAAATATTTTTCTTATTTCTATATTTTTGAGCAGAAATAAGAAAAATAAGATTTACCCCTGTAAACCTGAGTTTTACTACATAAAAGTGGGGTTCAAGGGGGTCAAAATTATATAGGTGTGTTTTCGTGATGTTGCTTAGTAGTTTAAAAATTATATTAGCGAGTGTTTTGTTTGGCCTGTGATGCTATAGCGGAATGTGTTGTACCAGATAATTGACTGCTGTTTTCTTAGCTTCATATAAGGAGGTATTGGGATAAATTTTCTTACTTAAGAAACAAATCAGCTCTAGTTGTGATTTGTTGAGTAATAAATCACAGTTTGGAGGTTGGTTGTAAAGTAGATTAAATCACGAGCACATGCGAGAAATAAATCAGTTTGTCAGTCAGTTTTGTAAAGTCGATCAAATCACGAGGTCTTGGTACATGTGATTTGTCAACTTACAACTGACTGACAAACTGTGATTTATTACTCAACAAATCACAGACTAGAGCTAATCTATTTCGATTCTAACTTGTTGAAAACTGGTAATAATCTTGATGTTGCCTTCAAATTCTCACAACATTTCGCCATTTTTAGAAGAAATCCCGCAAAATTTCACATGCATTTATGTTCTTTTGTAACATTTTCGTTGGGAGAAAGTTACACCTTCTGATGTCAAAGAATCTTTTAGTTATGTTGTTAATTGGCAGCTTTTAATGAAGTCACTTCGCTAGCTCTTCCGCCCTGTGATTTGTTGAAAACACAGTTCCTTCCCATTGCCAATATAGGCATGCTTTGTTAGAATTCCTTATGAAAAGATATGTTGTGGGGTACGTGTTAGAATCGCCTCAATGAGGCGATTCTAACAAGTACCCACAGCATGTTTCTAAAATCCCTTAATTTTCCTTGTTACTCCTTTATCAGGGGCTATGTTCTTTCAACTCGTAGTGCCCTATAGTCTGGAACAGATACCTATGCAAACAGTGTAGATCCAGATTAGCTGGCTCATAATGAGCCATTCCATCAGGATTTTGACAGGTTGCCATGCTGTTCATGATTTTTGACCAAACCTCCCATTTTTAGCTCACCTGTCACGTAGTGACAAGGTGAGCTTTTGGGATCACTTTTTGTCCGTCGTGCGTCCGTCCGTAAACTTTTTCTTCAAACGACATCTTCTCCTAAACCACTGATCGGATTTTGACCAAACTTCACAGGAATGATCCTTAGGTGGTCCCCTTTCAAAGTTGTTCAAATGGTTCCGGTCCGTTGCACATATAGGTCACAGGAGCCAAAAATAGATTTTTTTCACCGAAAACTTAAAAAATCTTCTTCTCTGAAACCGCAAGGCCCAGGACTTCGATATTTGGTATGAAGCTTCATCTAGTGGTCCCCTACCAAGATTGTTCAAATTATAGTGCTGGGACCAAAAATGCCCCCGCACTGGGGCCCTTTGGTTTTACATGGGCTTATATAGGGAGAATCTTTAAAAATCTTCTTCTCTGAAACTGCAAGGCCCAGGTCTTTGATATTTGGTATGAAGCTTCATCTAGTGGACCCTTACCAAGATTGTTCAAATAACAGTGCTGGAGCTAAAAATGCCCCCGCACCAGGGCCCTTTGGTTTTATATGGGCTTATATAGGGAAAATCTTTAAAAATCTTCTTCTCTGAAACCGCAAGGTCCAGGTCTTTGATATTTGGTATGAAGCTTTATCTAGTTGACCTCTACCAAGATTGTTCAAATTATAGTGCTGGGGCCCAAAATACCCCCACCCCGGGGCCCTTTTGTTTTACATGGGCTTATATATGGAAAATCTTTAAAAATCTTCTTCTCTGAAACTGCAAGACCCAGGTCTTTGCTATTTGGTATGAAACTTCATCTAGTGGACCCCTACCAAGATTGTTCAAATTATAGTGTTGGGGCCAAATATACCCCCGCCCCAGGGCCCTTTGGTTTTACATAGGCTTATATAGGGAAAATCTTTAAAAATCTTCCTCTCTGAAACTGCAAGGCCCAGGTCTTTGATATTTGGTATGAAGCTTCATCTTGTGGACCTCTACCAAGATTGTTCAAATTATAGCCCTGGGGCCAAAAATGCCCTCGCTCCGGGGCCCATTGGTTTTTCATAGACTTATATAGGGAAAATCTTGAAAAATCTTCTTCTCTGAAACCACAAGGCTTGGGTCTTTGATATTTGTTATGAAGCTTCAGCTAGTGGACCTCTAACAAGATTGTTCAAATTATAGCCCTGAGACCAAAAATGCCCCCGCCATGTGGCCCTTTGGTTTTACATAGACTTATATAGAAAAAATCTTTAAAAAACTTCTTCTCTGAAACCACAAGGCTTAGGTCTTTGATATTTGTTATGAAGCTTCAGCTAGTGGACCTCTACCAAGATTGTTCAAATTATAGCCCTGGGGCCAAAAATGTCCCCACTCCGGGGCCCTTTGGTTTTACATAGACTTATATAGGGAAAATCTTGTTTTACATAGACTTCTATATGCAGGGTAAACCTTTGAAATCTTCATCTCTGAAACGACAAAGCCCAGGTCTTTCATTTTCGATATGAAGCTTCATCTTGTGGACCTCTACCAAGATTGTTCAAATTATAGCCCTGGGGCCAAAATTGACCCTGCCCGGGGCCCACTTGTTATACATTGGATCAGGTGAGCGAACCAGGGCCCTCTGGGCCCTCTTGTATAGAATGGACATGCCCGAAGAGTCCAGTTAAGAAAATCAGGGATTAAAGGGAAAACACACTGCATGCTGGGTATTTTTTTTCAGCAGACAACATTTTGAAATATTTTTCGTATGTTTCCTAGAAAACAGGATTCGACATTTCATGCAAATTGTCTCCTGCATAGAAAACAGGATTTGATATTTCATTGACATTTCATGCAAATTGTCTCCTATGTCAGATCCTGTTTTCTGGGAAAAATAAGAAAAATACCAACAATTTGTCATCTGCTGAATTAGCCCAGAGAGAGTGACAAAGGTCAAAGAAATGTGCCTAATATGAAGTAATCACTTTTTGTCCACCCCTGTGTTTCTGAAATTGACTCGTTCAGTGTTGAATTTGGACACGCCCATTCTTTAAAGTAGGCTTTGGGACAAAGACTGACTGTGAATGAGTCCGTGAAATGAACCGCCTGTTATGGCAATGCAAAAGCTATGACACATACTTTTTATCGGAAGTGATAAATGCACTGATATTTTTGCTGAAATATATTGGTATCAAAAATATTTTTATTATTTTTTGGGGTGGGGGGGGGGGGGGGGGGTGGGGGGCTGGTTTTATGGCCCTTTCAAGATTATTTCACTCATATTGAGCCGATCGTTAATCAGAGGTGGGCGAAAACCAGAGTACCCAGTGAAAAACCACCTTCAGTTGCAGAACTTGACGTCTCACATGTGACTCGAGCGAGGCTCGAACCCACAGTGGTGAGAGACCTTTAGTTTAAGAGTCATCGCTCTTATCCACTAGCTAAAGGCCACAGAGGCCCGTTAAAATATATATTTCCATGACTGGTTTGAAACATAATCAGATATTAACCAAATACAACGTTTTGAAGAACTGACCACAGCATGTATAATTTTATTATGATCAGAGCATGCAAAAATATTTTTATCATTTAAAGTGCTTTGTGCTGAATGGAATCCTTTCACCTTGTATATTGCAGAAATCTGTGTCGAATTTTTAGGGTTTCATGTTGATTAGTTAGTTTAGAAATAAATGCATTTGCAAGAGCTGCTCACATTTTTTCAGCAAAAATACTAATATATTTGCTACAGTATATTTCCTTTATTAAATAATAAAAGTTTTAATGACACAAACTAACGACGTTGTTAGTTTTGAACAACTGGCCCCAGGTGTTGTTAATACATGTCAATTTCGCCAAGTCCATAAGAAGATTCAATAGAGTGTCTTTCTGTTGAGTTGTAAGTAGAAAATTCACTTGTCCTACTCGATTGTGATTTGATCTACTTTACAACAAACTCCCAAACTGTCATTTATGACTCAGCAACTGACTGGTAGAGCTTATCAATTTCATAATCAAAGTTCGCACATCTGTTGACAGTGGTTGAAGGAGTTGGGAATATTATGCATTTACTACTGATAAAAGGTAACATCTATCTGTACCTTGGCTTTACCCAATATACTGGGACAGAAATATACAAACAAATGGTGTAGACATGGATCAACAGTGTGTTTGCCGTTGTTAATAGCAGTGTAACCCAGAACATAACTATGATCTTCCATGTAAGAATTTACCATAATGACCCCACAAACTGGGACAGATAGGCCTAAGCAAGCAGTGCAGACCCAGATCAGACTGCTCCTGAAGGAGCAGTCTGATCAGGGTCTACATGTTTGCCATTCTGTCTTTACCTTTTAGCTTCCTTGCTGGATCATGAAACGAATTTGTTAAAATTTTAGAATTACACCAGGTCCTCAAGGTGTCCGAACTTTTTGGAGTTTTTTGGTAATCCTGAACATATTAAGATGTATGCTGGCCCATTTTGTATGAGAAACTGCAAAATGGGACACCGGCAAAACAATGCAGGTCCTTGTCAGACACCAAGTTCTGCAGCGTCTATCAGGACATTCACTGTTCGCAAAAGGATCAGCCTTTTTCTGAAAAAAAAATTTGAAAACTCGACCTGGCACCCCTAAGTTTTGAAAAGATCTCTTACTGTATATAGGGCGGATGATTCTATTCAAGACAACATGAGTTTCTTAGACAACCTGGGATCCAGTTGTTCAAAATAGACTGTGTCATTATTTAACCCTTATCTTGCTGAGTATTCATTTAAGCCACACCCATTTCTGTCTATCAACCAATCAAATTACTTGATGTAATTTATTGCTACAAATTCATAAACTGAATGTCAAACAGTGCAGATCCAGATCAGATGGCTTCTTCAGAAGCCATCTGATCTGGATCTACACTGTTTGCAAAGATAGGGACTGTGGTGTACAGCAGGATGACTTCTTCAGAAGCCATCTGATCTGGATCAACACTGTTTGCAAAGATAGGGACTGTGGTGTACAGCAGGATAAGACTTCTTCAGAAGCCATCTGATCTGGCTCTACACTGTTTGCAAAGATAGGGGTTGTCGTGAACAGCAAGAGAAGGGTTAAAGTTTATCCAAAACTTTGATTATTTGATATGGTGAATATGCCAATATTTTTGTTGAAAAATGTGAGTAGCTTTTGCACATTTTTTCAGCAAAAAATCCAGTGTATTAGATACTGTCTTTGCTAGAACATTGAACAATTTGATCACTAATGGGCTTGTTAATCTAACGACGCTTTGAACAACTGAGCCCAATCTGTTGACACCTTGCCGCGAATGAATACACCTGAAGGAATTTTTTCCTGCTCATTTTCAAGGATGACAATAAAGCAACTCTCCCGCTTCGGTGAAACTGTAATGACTCATTTCCCATGGCCGATACAAACTCATTCTCGAGTCTCACAGATATCTCCCCCACCACCGAAGGGGAGAGGGCACATTGTTTTCAGTGCAGAACACGTCTAATTTTTACTTTACCTTGAAAAGGCATGTTTTGCATACTTAATAGAATCGTGTTTTGTGTACTCATTAGAATTGCCTCATCGAGGCGATTCTAATGAGTACACACAACATACCTATATTGAATAGAAAATTTTAAAGCTATTCCTTAATGATCCCATATATGTCTCCATACTTAGCGTTATGTTAACCCTCAGTTGCTTGAGCTCTTCCTGCCTCAAATTTTTCATGGTCCCATATGTGTTAAAACCCATTGAAATTCGACTGTATGTATGAATTTGTATGTAAGTGATGATTTTACTTTTTGGAAAGATTTTGCTTCCTCGTGGCATGTATTCTTTCCCTTTTGTATAGTACATTCTGTGAAAGGAGCAAATTCTTTCTCTTGTTGAATTGTTTTGAAAGAGTTGTCTAAATAGTTTTACCCGGAAGGTGTATTCATTCGCCTTTAGACAGGCTCGTATATACACGGGCAAGTTTACTTTCCATGTATACTACATATACTTCTCAAAGTTTACTAAGCATCATAGCATTCTTTTAACACGTGCTACCTATAATAGGCGAACTATGATGTGTTCTGCAAGAAATCACTGGGAGAAAGAGTATGGCATAAAAACTTTCCATTTTATGGCATCACTCTTAGATTCTTTGACGTTGGACAGTGTAATAACATTTTCTCACATCAAAAACCTTACACAAAAAGACTTAAACACATGTGTTAAAGTTAGTAGTGTTGGTGGGTTTTTTATCCCCCGACCGAATAGGTTCGGGGGATATAGCGATCAGCCTGGCGTCCGTCTGTCCGTCCATCCGTCCGTCCGTAGACGCAACCTTGTGATGGCCCTAACTCCTATACCCTTTGAGATTCATTGATGGTTCTTGCCACAATTGTTCACAAGGCTGAGACGGCGTGTCATGCACAAGAACCAGAACTCTGGATTGCATACTTTTTGAGTTATCTCCCCTTTTAATAAAATAGAATGACTACTTTGTGATGGCCACAACTCCAATACCCTTTGAGGTATGTTGATGGTACCTGGCACAGTTGTTCACAAGGCTGAGACGGCGTGTCATGCACAAGAACCACAACTCTGGGTGCCATGGTTTTTGAGTTATCTCCCCTTCCAATAAAATAGAGAGACTACCTTGTGATGGCCATAACTCCAATACCCTTTAAGATATATTGATGATACCTGACACAGTTGTTCACAAGGCGGAGACCGTGTGTCATGCACAAGAACCACAACTCTGGGTGCCATGGTTTTTTAGTTATCTCCCCTGACAATATAACCTTGTGATGGCCATAACTCCAAAACCTTACAGATCCCCACCCCTAAACCATATATATTATTGTTCCTTATGATAAGACACATTCATTGACACCAACCTGGGCCCCCCCCCCCCCCCCCCCCGGATGCGCTGGGGCCTTGCCCCACCCCCTCCACTTCATAAAAGGCCCAATATCTTGGATACCGTACAGATCCCCACCCCTAAACCATATATATTCTTGTTCCTTATGATAAGACACATTCAGTTACACTAACCTGGGGGCCCCGGGATGTGCCGGGGCCATGCCCCACCCCCTCCACAACATAAAAGGCCATATATCTCAGAAACCGTTTAGACCCCCACCCCTAAACCATATTTATTTTTGTTCTTTATGATAAGATGCATTCATTGACACCAACCTATGGGCCCCCAGGATGCGCCGGGGCCTTGCCCCACCCCCTCCACTTCATAAAAGGCCCAATATCTCGGAAACCTTACAGATCCCCACCCCTAAACCGTATATATTATTGTTCCTTACGATAAGACACATTCAATGACACCAACCTGGAGGCCCCCTGGGATTGGTCAGGGCCCTGCCCCACCCCCCTCCACTTCATAAAAGGCCATATATCTGAGAAACCATTCAGATCCCCAACTCAAAAACATATATATTCTTGTTTCTTATGATAAGACGCATTCAGTGATACCAACCTAGTGGTCCCCCGGGATGCGCCATTGCCCCACCCCTCCACTTCATAAAAGGCAATATATCTCGGCAACCTTTCAGATCCCCACCCGAAAACCATATATATTATTGTTTCTTATGATAAGACGCATTCAGTTACACCAACCTGGGGGTCCTCTGGGATGTGCCCGGGCCATGTCCTACCCCTTCCACTCCATAAAAGGCCCCAAATTCTCAGAAACTATTCAGATCTCCACCCCTTATCCATATATATTCTTGTTCTTTATGATAAGACGCATTCAATGAGTCCAACCTTGGGGTCTTCAGGGGTGTGCTGGGGCCATGCCCCACCCTGCCACTTCATAAAAGGCGATAAATCTCAGAAACCTATCAGATTCCCACCCCTAAACCATGTATACATTCTTGTTTTTTATGATAAAACACATTCAGAGACACCAACCTGGGGGTCTCTTGGGAGGTGCCCGGGCCATTCCCCATCCCCTCCACTTCATAAAAGGCCCAACATCTCAGAAACCGTTAAGATCCCCGCCCCCCACCCATAAACCATATATTTTCTTGTTCCTTATGATAAGATGCATTCAATGATATCAAATTGGGCTCTGTTGGGTCATCTCCCACCCCTCCACTTCATAAAAGTCTTAATATTTCAGATACAGAGTCCTCATGAAATGGGGGTTCATTTGGGAGACTTTATAATCAATAAATTAAAACCATACATGGTTGCCAGTGGGCAGTGCCTGCCAGAGCTCTTGTGAGCATCGTGGCCCATGGGCCTCTTGTTTCGTTATTTCCCCTGACACTAATCTTGTGATGGCCATAACTGCAATACTTTTGTGAAATATTGCTGGTTTAATTCTGGTGCACTTTCTATTGGTGAACAATCTTCTGAAGGCCATATTGGCTTTTGGTCGGGGGATTTGCCATCTCTTCCGATGGCTATTTTTTGATTTTAGGTCTAATGTCCCCGTCAACTCTGTAAAGGTCATTTTGGAGACGTCGCTTCCAATTTTGTGGGACTTTTACCCTATATTGAGATGAAATAACATCTCAAGCCCTGCCGCCCAATGAAACCAATAGAGTTATAAGCATGTACGGGCCGACTCGCACCGCTTTGCCTGGTCAGGCTAAGATCCTCTAAGCGGTTTGCCAGTACTCGTGTGCGGGTCGGTTTCAGCTCTTGTGTGGAAGCCATCTATATCTTCAAGCCCCGATGGGCAGGGGCGAAGTGTTGGTGGGATTTCTTCAAACAATGACAAAAGTTTTGGAAAATTTTAAGGAAACAACAAAATTATTAATCCCCCGCCGCGAAACGGAGTGGGGATTATAGGAATGGCCTTTGTCTGTCCGTGCATCTGTTTGTCTGTCTGTCTGCAACACTTTCTTGTCCGCTCCATATCACCTTAACCCTTTGATAGATTTTCATTAAACTTTGGTCAAATATTTATCTCAGTGAGCTGGCGTGCAGAACCCATAAATGAGCCATGCCGACTCAAGGTCAAGGTCACAGTTGAAGGTCACTAGTTTGAAACTTTGAATTTTGTGTCTGTTCCATATCTCCTTTACCCTTGGAAGGATTTTCATTAAACTTTAGTCAAATATTCTTTTCAGTGAGCTGATGTGCAGAACCTATAAATGAACAGTGCCGACTCAAGATCAAGGTCACATTTGAAGGTCAAGACTTTGAAACTTTGAATTTTGTGTCCGTTCCATATCCCCTTTACCCCTGCAAGGATTTCCATTAAACTTAAGTCAAATGTCCCCCTCAGTGAGCTGATATGCAGAACACATAAATTAACCATGCCGATTCAAGGTCAAGGTCGCGAGATTGAAACTTTGTATTTTGTGTCGGTTCCATATCGCCTTTACCCCTGGAAGGATTTTCATTAACTTTGGTCAAATACCTCAGTGAAGTTATGTGCAGAACCCATAAATAAACCATGCCAACTCAAGGTCAAGATCACAGGTGAAGGTCACGAGTTTGAAACTTGGAAATTTGTGTTTGTTCCATATCTCCTTAACCCCTGGAAGGATTTTCATTAAACTTTTGTGAAAAATCTCCCTCAGTGAAGTGATGTGCAGAACCCATAAATAAACCATGCCAACTTAAGGTCAAGGTCACAGGTGAAGGTTACAAGGTTGAGGCTTGATACAAAGTGTGGTGGGGGATTTAGCTGTCCCTCAGATTGCTTTCTTGTTGTTATAGGAATGAATTTCATTTTTGTGGATTTTATAGATGTGTTAACACCAGTGAATCACTCACAAACTGTATGAAACCCGAAGGGCTTTATGCTAAGCTTGTGAGTAATTCGCCGGAGTAAACACATCGATAAAATCCACAAAAATGATAATTCATTCTTTATAATTCAAACTTTGTCATTGAAATGTTAAAAATGCCACCAAAATGGTAAATTTTAAGAATACTTTCGAAAGCCTAAGAATTAACTTAGCAACGGCCATGGCGGCATGATTATTCAGTTAGAAGCTGCCATCTTTGAAATAGACCCAAGCGAAAATATGCTAAGTCTATAAATTTAATTTATTTGTCTTCAAACATTTACGTTTTCAGTATTTTCCCATCTTTTAATCAAATGCTGTTGACGTCGCTTCATATTAAATGACGTAACACACAGGTTCTAAATGTGCTCTTTGACATCAGGTTATATTACTACCTGTCACTATGTGAAATAGTTCTGAGATTCTTGCTCATGGAATTTAGTGAAGTATCAAACATAAATGGGCCCCGCCAAGCGATTTTGGTACTTATTGCGTATGCGAGCAGCGAAGGTTCAGGCGAGCCTGCGCATCTGCGCAGTCTCGCCAGAACCTTCGCTGCTCGCTCATACAAGCAGTGAATCAAGTGGAACCTTCAGACAGAAAGCCATATCCCTGGCCCCTCTGAATGGCTGGGCATGCGCAGTTAAAATCTGTCATGACGGAATGCTCGAAGACCCAAATTCGCTTGGCGGGGCTCAAATAATCTACTTCAACCAGTCATATTGCTTGAAATGTACATAATGATGGAGAAAATGTTCTAATATCAGAATTTGTATGTGTTGATTCTTAACAAATTTTGAATAGTATGTTTTAAACAAGTTGCTTTTATGTAACGAAAACTCATATATATACAGAAGTATAGTAAAGTAACGATATATGATATTACATCGATATGTGCTCTTCTTAAATCTATGAATTTTATGCAGAAGTGTAGTATATAGTTTAGATATGTAAACGTCCTAAAAGGATAGGATCTATGAATTTTATGCAGAAGTGTAAAATAGTTAAGATGTATTATAATCCTACAGAGAAATGTGCTGTCTATAAATCTATGGATTTTATGAAGAAGTGTAGTATAGTTATGTAATAGTTCTACAAGGATTAAATGTGCTCTCAATGAATCTTTGAAAATGTTTGGCAGAAGTGTAGTATAGATTCCTACAAGTAAATGTGCTGTTCATAAATCTATTAAATTTGTACAGCTTATTTTCTATCTTCATAAGACACATTTTAAAGCAACATTACAAAAACATGCCTGTACAAATACATTGTAAATTTTACTGCCGAAAAAAATTTTTAGATGAAAAATTGTGATATTTTCTTATTTCTGGTTAAAATATAGATTTTGGGTACTCGTTAGAACTGCCTCATCAAGGCGGTTCTGAAGAGAACTGCCTCATCAAGGGGGTTCTGAAGAGGACCTTCAGTATATTTTAGAGCAGAAAAAAGAAAAATTTTATGAGGTGTTTTTATCGAGTACCCACAATCTATATTTTAGAGCAGCAATAAGAAAAATAATGTTTACCCCTGTAAATTGCAGTTTTTATATATAAAAGTGGGGTTCTAGGTGTCAAAATGATATAGTCATGTTTTCGTGATGAGATGGTGCTTTTTAACTGAATCCTTCAGTGCCTTTGTTAATTTCTTGGTCCATTAATTTTTTACTTGCCACTTTTCAACTTAATTGGGTAACTTCATTTTGAATTGCGAATTTCAAAATTTGTTTTTAAACTGAATTGGGTATTTACCAAAATCGATTGAGTGTTTTTATAACTGTGTTGTTGATGGCGAAACTTTGGAGTGGGCTCCAGTTTTATCTGGTGTTGCACAAGGGACTGTTCTTGGTCCGTTGCTGTTCTTTCTGTCCATTTGTTCTTGGGCCATTGCTGTTCTGTCTGTCCATTGCTGTTCTCCCTGTACATCAATAACATTTCCAGTGAAATTGGCTCAGAAATAAGGGGTGCAGATGACTCACTAAAACTTCATAAGGGTGGGCAAGGAAATGGGTTTGGGATTCCAGGCCCATAATTGCGTAGGGATTAGCATGCCCTTCAAAATTTGATCATTTCCTCAGCTCAAAATGCAGAGCTAAGTTCACCTATTTGTTGAGAGCTTTGGGCTAACTTCTCATATGACAGGTCTAGGTGAAAAAATGCCATTTGATGTGTCACCAATAACAATTCTTGGCAATAGGATTAAATGGGCTGATTATAAAAGTTAAAAGTTAAATCATCCACAGGAGATTGAAATTGTCAAATTATTGAAAACTACAACTGAAAGAGAAGATAACTAATAGGTGAGTTTGAATTGTTATTTATAATAATTTGACATATTTCAAACTCCTTTGATCAAACATGGACAAATGGCCATTAACCCTTGTCCTGCTGTTCACAACAGCCCCTACCTTTGCAAACAGTGTAGATCCAGAGAAGCCATCTGATCAGGATCTACACTGTTTGTCATGCAGTTTCTGAATTGAACAAATACATTATGTCAAGTAATTTGATTGGTTGATAATCAGCATTGGGAGTGGCTAAATTAATTTATGCAATGGGATAAGGGTTAATGCATTTATAAACAAAACACAGTCAGCATGTCCCTATGAAGATACTTTGCAGGGTTATGGTCAGAAATAATAATAATAAAAAAAATGCTTGTGCTCTACTTACCTTTGTAGTTTGGTGACTTAGGCAGTTAAACAAGGTCTCAACAGTCTGTACAATAAAAGTGGCTGGAGAACTTTGTTCGTCTTCATGTAATAGGTATTTTGGATGTCAGTAAATTGCACAAAATGTGAGAAAATGAAGTAAAATCTATCATCAAATTGATGGAAAATCAGAAAGTTTGATAGTAATTTTGCATGGGTTACCTTTATTATAGCCGTAGATCAGACAGACAGACGGAAACAGAAATTGTTGTTGTAATGGTCCCCAATATTTGTCACCCATTAAATTACCTTTATTACCTTCTGTCATTTCAGGCTTGATTATTGCCTGGTTTTAGTTATATGTTTCTTTGGTTGTATAGGAGTTGTTTAGTAAAATATTTTAAAATAAACAATACATTACTAAAATAAACAATACAAACAGAAAATCCTACCACGTTTTTCTTTTATTTTCATTTTTTTTTTCAAAATTCCTGTTTTCTGTGATGTTCCCTGTGTGTCTCTTTAAATATATGTGGCACCAGTAATGAAAATTAATAGAACCTGTCTGATAAAACTGGGCCTGGATGCATAAAAAGGCCCAAAATGATGTTTTGCTGGACGTCAACTTTCTCTCGCGTGACAACACCTCATTGTGACCAGATTTTCTTCCTTTGATGTCTGTGCTATTAACAAAATGAGGCCATACTTCAGGGATTTTATCTAACGCGGGCGGCTTACCCTTTGATGAAAAATACTGCTATATAAACACACATGAATTAACACTTTTCTAATCACTGGCTGACAGTTGTTGATTAGCTTAACCCATTTACATGTAGTACCGGAACCCCCAAAACGGGTACCAGGGCAAACAGTGCAGGCTAGGATCAGACGCCGCAGAATGCAGCCTCCGATCAGGGCCTACACTATTTGCGAAAAGTTAAGCCATTTTCAAATAAATTTTGAAGAAAAAACGACCTGACACCACTAAATTTTGAAGTGGACTCCTGCTTTATATAAGGAGGAAGATTCCATTGGTACAATTAGGACTATGAACGGTTTGACACTTGACCATTTCTTTTTGATCAACACACAGAGGTAGATTAGACATTTGGAAAAACTGGCCTTAAAAATGCCTCGGACTGACTGGGAAAATATATCATTGCAACCTACCAAAAATATGATTAGATTTTGGTGACCTTTGCCTAATTTCACGAACAAATTCAAGAAATTGGGCAAACTTTGTACAGTATATCATTTCAATCTACCAAAGATTTCATTAGATTTTGGTGACCTTGACATTATTTTCAAGGTTACTGGCCCCCAAAAATTGTTAATTTTGGGCAAATACTGGTAATGGCTTGTCTGCACCCTGTCTCATTTAAGAATTGATGAATGTTGGTTAACTTGGTATAATATAAATTGCAACCTACCTAAGATTTGGTTAGATTTTTGTGATCTTGACCTTCTTTTAAGGTCACAAGCTCCCGAGAACAGTCAGTTTTTGACCAAAACTGGCTTGCATGCACCTTAGATTTTGGTGACTAAAATCAAGTTTTTAAGGTCAAATGGGTGATTAAATTATATTTATGGTGGGTTGTGGGGGGTAGGGGACATCATTTTCCTCTGAAAACATTTCTAGTTATTTTATTATTACTTTGTTTTAAGTTTTCTCTTTTGATTTTGTTCTTAAACATTAATGCTGTTGGCTTCAATGTACAGTAGAACTTCAATGGCTCGAACTCCGATGGCTCGTTTACGATCGATAAGTCGAATCTGTTCTTGAGTCCGCAGGGAATTTCTCCAAATATGATAAAGGTGTAATTTAGGAAGATTTTCTTCATTTATCTTGCAAATGTATGCTGTGAGTACTCATTAGAATCGCCTCGATGAGGCGATTCTAATGAGTACACATAGCATACATTTATAATACAAAACACCGAAAAGATATCCCACAATTATCTCCATTATATCTCCTGGTATGGCACGAATAGTAACCCTCTGAGGCTCGAACTACCCCTGTCTCGAACAAATTTTCACGGTCCCAAAGGGGTTCGAACCATCGAAGTTCAACTGTAGTTGCGGTAAGTTTTGGAAGTTAAAAGATGTTATTTTCATTGTGAAGAAATTTTTAATTATTCATAGTCCCAGATAAG
Organism: Lucinisca nassula; assembly: GCA_963580285.1. Lineage (NCBI taxonomy): Eukaryota > Metazoa > Mollusca > Bivalvia > Lucinida > Lucinidae > Lucinisca > Lucinisca nassula. Next base: position 95,675,445 of record OY757025.1, on the reverse strand, counting down.
AGGGAGAATCCAATTATTATTTTTTTTATTTCTGCATGAAAACACGTTGTCGGTACTCATTAGAAGCGCCTCGTTGAGGCGCTTCTAATGAGTACCCACAACATATATTTTTATGCAGAAATAAGTAAAATATCAGTACTTTTCGTATGTCTTATCTGAAGCTATAATTGTTATACTTATAATTATAATACAGTGAAAATTCATTGACTCTGAACACCCCAGGCTTGTACACCATTGCTGAGTCAAACTTATTCTTGAATCTCCACTTAATTTTTTCAGTAGCTGGAGATAAAAATTAAAAATATGGAGATTTTTATGTATCTTGAAAATTTATTCTATGTGTACTCATTAGAATCACCTCATTGAGGTAATTCTAATGAGTACACTCAGCATGTAAATTTTATCGAACCCCTAAAAGATACTGAAAATTATCACATTGTCTCCTGACTGGTTGTTATGGTTTGAATAGCCCCTGTTTAGAACAGATTTCCATATGATACTCCTAAAGGTGCTCAAGGCATTAAACCAATAAAATGCCAATCATGACAATTGTCGTCTGCTTTGTCGTCTGCCAGTTATCTTTAAAGTCATTGATTTTGCAAACAGTGTGGACCCAGATCAGACTGTTCCTGTAGGAGCAGTCTGATCTGGACCCACACTGTTTACCTGAAAATAAAAATATTTTTAAAAAGTTTGCACAAAATTTCAGCAAATGACATAAGCAGACGGCATTTTCAGATGCTTTTCTCGGCAGCTTAAGTAAGGGTTAAATTTGAGTGAAGTTTACTGTAACTTTCAGTGGCTTGAATAGCCTCTGTTGTTTAGCTTGGAGTTTAATGGCCTAGTCAACACTATTTGGGTCATTTAGAGCTGGTCAGTTTACCTAATGACAATTTACCTGATACATTCTTTCACCAGAAACTGACAACTACCCTTCTTGAATCATCGAAAGGGAGTGTATAACCATAGAAAAGATCAATCTCCAAGAAAAAATGTTGCCAAACCAGTGGGGATTGAATCCCCACACCTGATCACAAGGCCTCCGCCCATTGGAGCTTGGAAAAATAGATTGGGCTGCATGGTACTTCCATGCAGAGCTGAAACTGACCGCTTTTAGGTACTGGTAAACCGCTTAGAAGGTCTAAGACTGCCCAGGGAAAGTGGTGCATATCAGACTGACCTTGCATATTAACCCTGTTAGTTTGTTTGGATGGTAGGGCTTGAGATGTCATTTCATCTCAGTGCTGGGAAAACAAGTCCAACAAAATTGGAAGCAACTTCTCCAAAATGACCTAAATAGTGTAAAACTTCAATTCAAACAAACAAACCTCCTTGGGCCAGTTGTTCAAAGCATTGTTAGCTAAACGAGCTCATTAGTGATCAAATTATTAACTGTTCTAGGAAGTACCATGTATCTAAAATTTTGTTATTTTTACTGGAAAAATGTGAGCAGCTTTTGCATTTGCGTAGTATATTTGCCATATTAAATGATCAAAGTTTTAATGATTTGTTAACTAACGACGTCGTTCGTTTTGAACAACCACCCCCTGATCACCAGTCAGTTAGGCATTGGATTGAGCCACCAAAGTTGGCTAATCTCAAATGTGTCCGAGTCATTGAGGTTCGACTGTATCCTTTTTGACCCATAAAATGCCAGTCTTGACAATTGTCGTCTGCTTTGTCTTCTCCTGCTAATTTTTAAAGTCATTTTGCAAACAGTGTGGACCCAGATCAGACTGCTCCTCGGGAGCAGTCTGGTCAGGGTCCTCAATGTTTGCCTATATGAAAAAATATGTTTTAAAAGTTTGCTAGAATACGAAGCAGATGACATAAACAGACAACATTTTCAGAAGTTGTTTTCCATGGCATCTTAAGGGTTAATTCTTGTGACCAGTAGAGCAACAATGCCAATAAGAACTCTTGCATTTTACTGTTTAACATATTTTCTATATTTACCTTAGGTATTCGGACACCTAAACTCCTTACCTTACTTTCTCTAAAATTTGAACAAGTACAATTTAATACCAGATGTTGAGCTTAAAAATAGCTTGATGAGTGGCAAACAGTGTAGACCCTGATGAGATGCCGCATCTTGCGGCGTCTCATCTGGGTCTACACTGTTTTCTCAGCCCTGTCTGTCCAAATACATAAGGCAAATACGATAACACTTGTCTGCTGAACAAGGATATTTTCTACCTTTGCAAAAAATGTAAATCCAGATCAGATGGCTTCTGGAGCAGCCTTCTGAATTGGATTTTAGCTGTTCGTCATTCAGTTGGTGAATTTATAGCAGTAAATTACATCAAGTAATTTGATTGGTTGACATTCAAGCAATTTGATTGGTTGATATTCAAAAATGGGTGTGGCAAAATTCAATTCTCCAGCAGAACAAGGGTTAACTGCATGTTATTAATTAATAATTATATAATCTTGAAAAAGATTTTGTTAAGACTATTAATAGATCTGTTATACTTTATGTTTTGTAAATAAAAGCTGTTTACTTATAGTTAGTAGTTTTGCCTTCCATTCCTTTATAGATTCAGATTGTTTATGCGAAGCCTGCAAATTGCCAAAATAATCAATGCTGGTGGAGCTCTTGACAAGCCACACAGTCACTTTAGGAAATGCAGAAGCATGCAGATATAGGATAGGAAAATTTTAACTGTGGTCGTACCAGACTTTTGACCATACATACTTCAACTAGCAAGAAACAATTTGAAATCTATCTTGAAATCTGAACTTACCGCAAACATTGATCAGTTTGAGAAGCTACATTGTCTTGTGCCATCTTTCCTGCAGTTTTCAGACGTATTTTTTTATTTAAAAACGTTAACAGCTGGAATTAATTTAGCACCGGTCTGACTGCATTACTATCTAACGCTGTTAAAAAGAAGACCTGTCTTTAGAAGTCGTTTGATGACAACTTTTCAAACTGTGAGTATGACTATATCTTATTACTTCATATTCACAACTATACTGATGTGCATGGGGTCAGCTTTGCTTTCACAGTCCAAAAGTTCAAAGCTCTTTGACACAATGTGCAAAAGTTTGTCTCTACTGATTCTAACATTATCGCAAAAGAGAATTCAGAAAATAAAATGCTTAATGTAGTATTCATAGAAGTGGAAGAAATACAGAAATTCCCGAAATTTTTTTATCCTTTTATATTTCTTGTGGATACTTGTTCAAATTCTTCATGTTGAAATTCTTCATGACCGTGTTTCTAACAAGTACCTACAATGTCAGTCATTTCGATATATTTGATGGAGAAATTCTTCTAGTACTGCTGGTCTTGGTACACAGAAAAGAAGTTACTAGCTTTATAAATAAAAGCGCTGAAGAGCATAGTTTTATTCCATTGCTGAAGTAAGGTTCAAGAAAAATCCGAAATTAAGACTTTCAACCCTGTAGACCTGTGCAGATATCTAAGCAAACAGTGTAGATCCAGATAAGATGGCTCATTATGAGCCGTCTCATCTGGGTCTACACTGTTTACCAGAATGGACATGCCAAAAATTAAAAATTCAGCGGATGGAATGTAAGTTCACTACAGAAATACGTGGATGAAAGAGTTAAGCATTGAACTTTAGGCTGTGGTTTACTCCTAGGCTTCATCTTATATGGCTTGCACTAAACAATCTAAATCTATATTGGGGAAGGCTATATCTGTTTCTCTGTTTCATTCATGTCTATAAGTCTATAGTCTTTATAGCGTCCGTTTATGTTTTGTGACTATCGACAAGTGGAACAGTTTCGTCTGATGTGTGCATTCAGCAGAATCCCATTATGGCAGCATGTCTGTGCCATGTCTGCAGTGCCTGTTTACCTGGCATTCTGACGCACTTGTGGATGTAATGGGACGTTTCATTGGATAACATAAAAAATTTGCGACTGTTTATCCTGCAATATTCTGTCGGAAACCAGACGTAATTATGTTATGTCACTTCTCATTTGGTAGCATTTGGCTAGGGAGCTCACAGAGCGTGTCGATTTTAGTAAAATAGTACAATCTTGAACTAAACAGTTGAATAAGTGCATTAGAATGGGGATAACTTTGTTGCAAATGTGTCATTTGGGGAGATAAATTGCCGGTTTCACGGTCGAAAATTTCGTTTCACGGGGACTCATCAGTGGAGCCATAAAACAGCATTTTTAGCTCACCTGAGCCTTTAGGCTCATAGGTGAGCTTATAGTATAGCCATGGTCCGTCGTCCGTCCGTCCGTCCGTCCGTCCGTCCGTCCGTCCGTCCACCATTTTCAAAGATCTTCTTCTCCTATACTGCAGGGCCAATCAAAGCCAAATTTCATATGGAGCCTCAGTGGGATGGGGGAACGAAAGTTTGTTCGCGGGGTCTGGATCACATGACCAAGATGGCCCCCATGCCCATATATGGTAAAAAGCCTTCAAAAATCTTCTTCTCCAGAACCATAAGGCCAATGGCCTTGAAACTTGGCATGTAGCATATGGTACTCGGGCCCATCATGGCTTGTACAAATGGTGACCCTGGGTTGACCTTGACCTATTTTACAGCAATGTCAAATATGCCAACTTAGGCTTTTGCATGGAGAAAAGTGAAAATAATGGATTTTTAGGAAACCATTGAAGACAGTGTCACCAAAATTTGTAGATCAGGAAAAGTAATTGAATACATGAAGATCTATGGGTTAGAAAGGTCAAGGTCATTCATTGACCTTAGACCAAGGTCATTCAGGTTCCAGATTTCAAACATTTTTTTCTCAGAAACTACCGAACCAATTGAAGTGAAATTTGATATGGAGCCTTTGTGAGTTGAACAAATGAAAAGTTGCTCATATGGTCTAGGTCACATGACCAAGATGGCGGCCACGCCTATATATGATAAAAAGCCTTCAAAATCCTTCTTCTCTAGAACTGTAAGGCCAATGGCCTTGAAACTTGGCATGTAGCATATGGTACACGGGCCCATCATGGCTTGTACAAATGGTGACCCTGGGTTGACCTTGACCTATTTTACAGCAATGTCAAATATGCCGACGTAGGCTTTTGCATGGAGAAAAGTGAAAATAATGGATTTTTAGGAAACCATTGAAGACAGTGTCACCAAAATTTGTAGATCAGGTAAAGTAATTGAATACATGAAGATCTATTGGTTAGAAAGGTCAAGGTCATTCATTGACCTTAGACCAAGGTCATTCAGGTTCCAGATTTCAAACATTTTTTTCTCAGAAACTACCAAACCAATTGAAGTGAAATTCGATATGGAGCCTTTGTGAGTTGAACAAATGAAAAGTTGCCAATATGGTCTAGGTCACATGACATAGATGGCGGCCACGCCTATATATGATAAAAAGCCTTCAAAATTCTTCTTCTCTAGAACTGTAAGGCCAATGGCCTTGAAACTTGGCATGTAGCATATGGTACTCGGGCCCATCATAGTTTGTACAAATGGTGACCCTTGGCTGACCTTGACCTATTGACCAGCAATTAAAGTTTGTTTGCGGGGTCTGGATCACATGACCAAGATGGCCACCATGCCCATATATGGTAATAAGCCTTCAAAAATCTTCTCCAGAACTGTAAGGCCAGTGGCCTTGAAATTCGGCATGTAGCATATGGTACTCAGGCCCATCAGAGCTTGTACAAATGGTGATTGTGGGTTGATCTTGACCTATTTTACAGCAAAGTCAAGTTTGCCGACTTAGGCTTTTGCATGGAGAAAAGTGAAAATAATGGATCTTTAGGAAACCATTGAAGTTAGTGTCACCAGAATTTGTAGATCAGGTAAAATAACTGAAAACATGAAGAGCTATGGGTTAGAAAGGTCAAGGTCATTCATTGACCATAGACCAAGGTCATTCAGGTTCTATATTTCAAACATTTTTTTCTCAGAAACTACCGGGCCAATTGAAGTGAAATTCAATATGGAGCCTTTGTGAGTTGAACAAATGAAAAATTGCCAATACCATCTAGATCACGTGACCAAGATGGCGGCCACGCCCAGATATGGTTAAAAGATTTCAAAATTCTTCTTCTCCAGAACCGTAAGGCCAATGGCCTTGAAACTTGGCAAGTAGCATATGGTACTCAGGCCCATCATAGTTTGTACAAATGGTGACCCTGGGTTGACATTGACCTATTTTACAGCAATGTCAAATTTGCCGACTAAGACTTTTGCATCGGAAAAAAGTGAAAATAATGGATTTTTAGAAAACCATTGAAGACAGTGTCACCAAAATTGGTAGATCAGGTAAAGTAACTGAATGCATGAAGATCTATAGGTAAGAAAGGTCTAAGGTCATTCATTGACCTTTGACCAAGGTCAATCAGGTTCCATATTTAAAAAAAAAAAAACATTTTTTTTTCTCAGAAACTACTGAGCCAATTGAAGTGGAATTCAATATGGAGCCTTCGTGTGTTGAACAAATGAAAAGTTGCCAATATGGTCTAGATCACCTGACCAAGATGGCTGCCATGCAGATATATAGTAAAAAGCCGTCATAAATCTTCTTCTCCAGAACTTCTCTAAAAATCTTCTTCGCCAATGGCCTTGAAACTTGGCGTATAGCATATGGTACTCGGGCCCATCATAGTTTGTACAAATGGTGACACTGGGTTGACCTTGACCTATTTTACGGCAATATCAAAGTCAACTTAGGCTTTTGCATGGGAAAAAGTGAAAATAATGGATTTTTTGGAAACCATTGAAGAAAGTCTCACCAAAATTTGTAGATCAGGTAAAGTTACTGAATACATGAAGATGTATAGGTAAGAATGGTCAAGGTCATTCAGTGATCTGGGACCATATTTCAAACATTTTTTTCTCAGAAACTGCTGGACCAATTCAAGTGAAATTTGATATTGATCCTTTATGTGATGAACAAATGAAAATTTGCTGATATGGTTCAGGTCACATGACCAAGATGGTGGCCATGCCCATATATGGTAAAAACCCTTTAACATTCTTCTTCGGAACCGTACGGCCAATGACCTTGAAACTTGGCACATAGCACTCAGGCCTATCATAATTTGTTCAAATGGTGATTCTGGATTGACCGTGACCTATTTTACGCCAATGTCAAATTTGCCGACTTAGGCTTTTGCATGGGAAAAAGTGAAAATAATGGATTTTTATGAAACCATTGAAGACAGTGTCACAAAAATTGGTAGATCATGTAAAGTAACTGAATACATGAAGATTTATGGGTAAGAAAGGTCTGGGACCAAGATCACTCAGGTTCCATATGTCAGAAACTACTGGGCGAACTGAAATAAAATTTGATACGGAGCCTTTATGCGATGAACTAATGAAAACTGCTAATACGGTCCAGGTCACATGACCAAGATGGCGTCCATGCCCATACAAAGTAAAAACCTTTCAAATTCTTCTTCTCTGGAACCATAAGGCCAATGACATTGAAACTTGGCAAGTAGAATTGGGTACTTGGACCATTATTGGACGGATTTTTAAAAAAAATTGGACTTATTTACTCGGACCTATCATAGTTTGTTCAAATGGTAGCCCTGGGTTGATGTCAGGTGAGCGTTTACAGGACCACTGGTCCTCTGGTTAACCTTAAAACTGACGATTTACCTCCCCAAATGACAAATTTCAATACAGTTATCCCCATTATAATGCACTTAGTTGGTTGTTTTCATAAAAAGGTGCTATTTTGCTCAAAGGGACAAGTGCTGTGGTTTGCGTAAATTCAAATGCCAACCAAATAAAAGCGACATGGCATGAAATTGGGTTTCTGACAGTTGACGTTATCTAATCAGATGTTACATTACATACACAAGTGCATTAGAATATAGTATATGGATAGCCATTGATGCAAAACTTCTTCGTTCAGATTTGGACTGAGTATGCAGGCTGATATGAGTTGTCGCTGTGCACACATCTTCAGAGACAAGTTGGCTTGACATTACTCGTTATGAGTTTTGTCGGGAGAAAAAAATGAGGATCCTTTCATATGAAATTTATCAAACGTTGTATGAAATTTATGAAACCTAAGAAATGTATGAAATATCATAGGCAATTTATGACATAAATTCACCAAATTTATGAAGCATTGTATGAAATTTATGAAGCTCAACAGATTTATGAAGTATTGTATGAAATTTATGAAACTCACTGAATTTATGAAACGTAATATGAAATTTTTAAACTCCACCAATATATGAAATGTCATATGAAATTTATGAAAGGCAACAAATTTATGAAGCATCATACGAAATTTATGAAACTTAAGGAATGTATGAAACATCATTGGAAATTTATGACACAAACTCTCCAAATTTATGAGGCATTGTATGAAATTTATGAAGCTCAACAAATTTATGATGCATCGTATGAAATTTATGAAACTCACTGAATTTATGAAACGTCATATGAAATTTATGAAACTCAACAAATATATGAAATGTCATATGAAATTTATGAAACCCAACAAATTTATGAAACGTCATGTGAAATTTATGAAAAACACCAAATTTATGAAACGTCATATGAAATTTATGAAAATCACCTGAGGTCGAACCTCTGGTGAGTTTCATGAATTCTATATGAAATGACCTTGAGTGTAAGAATCTGTTTATCATACAATGTTTTTAATTCTGATTTTATTGCCAAAAAAGTTGACAGGAAAACAGCTTTGTCATAGACAGCGGATTGACATGGCATGCCAGCAATAATTTGTTATTAAATCTTTGGTACATGTATTATCATATTTATGACACTGGCCTCTGTGGCCTAGTGGATAAAAGCGCTGACTCTTAATCGTTAGGTCTCTCACCCCTGCTTCTAGCCTGGCTCTGGTCACATGTGAGACGCCAAGTTCTGCAACGGAAGGTCAGGTTGTTTTTCTTTGGGCACTCCAGTTTTACCCCAACTCTGATTAACGATCAGCTCAATATAAGTGAAATAATCTTGAAAAAGCAGTAAAATAAAAAAAAAACAACAAAAAACACAAACACACACAAAAACAACATATTTATGACATGATGTTATCCACCTAACAGAAGCAACATTATATGGTAACCAGTGGTGACTTAGATTAGTACAGACTGGGCCAAGCCATCTCTGGTTGACAGATATAAGCAAGCCATAGAGTAAACAGCAATCTGATTGGAATGCACAAAAAAGCTGCTTATCACAGGGCAGAAGACAGGTTTTCTCATTTCAAATGTTACCAAGATACAGGAAGAGCAACAGTTACTGTGCTTCCCCCAGCATCAGCAGTGACATTACCATCCATAAAACTTTCTAGATATGCCATGGATATTGGCAGAATTCCGTGGAATTAGTTCCAAGAAGTATTCTGAAAGAAGTAAATCCGTGGAATTCCATGAAATCTGGTGTCAAAACAGTGGAGATGAAATGATGTAAAAAATGAGCAGAATTCTATGGAAATGTGCTGCCAAATCCCATCAATTTCTGTGGAATCCATGGATTCCATGGAACTGAGTGAATTCCACAGATTTATACAGATTCCGTAGAATTTCATGGCATTTCTATCATTCTATGGAGTATTTGGACGGAATCCGTAGAAACATGCACAAACCGCGGATTTCCACAGACAGTCCCCACAATCCTAATGAAGCCCATGTTAATTGTTCTAGTGCTGACCAGTTTATTTTGATTCTGGTCTAGGTCAACCTGATGTCATCATTTGAACAAACTGTGATTGGCTTGAGTCCCCAAATGCTACATACTAAGTTTTATAATACTCTGCCCATTGGTTTAAAAAAATATTTCTGAAGGGTTTTACCTTATGTTGGCCTTGTGGCCATATTGGTCATGTGACCAAACCCATATTAATTCATTTGCATTTCTGCGTTTCCATTACGCTAACACACCTGTGCAACATACTGCATTTTTTCGCATCTCCAAAAACGATACTTTTCTGATGAAAATCTGTGACATTTTTCCTATTCATACGGCAAACATAGGTTGTGGGTGCTGGTCAGAACCGCCATGTCTTAGAGCAAAATAAGAAAAATAATGTATACCCTTGTAAACCCCAATGTCCTTTATATAGTGGGGTTTAGAGGGGTGTGTTTACTTCACGGACTTATCATGATGTCAGAATTTTCATATATGAAATTGGGTTACAAATGACCCAGAAGTTTCTGAGGACAAAGTTAACAGTTTTCATATCTGAATGACCTTGTGCTAAGGTCAATAAATGGCCTTGACCTTAAATACTCATGTACATGTTGCATGTACCCATTTAGCTATCTGCATCTACCAATTTACAGATCACAGGCTGCAACACCTAGTGTCTGAAAATAGGTCAAGGTATCTCTGTCCAAAAACTATGAACCTTTATAATAGTACATGTATATGTTATTCAACTTTAAAAATTTGCTTATAATCTACTGAAATAGTGAAAGTGACCACCAACCTTATGTTCAAACCACTAAGATCTGTCATTACATTTCTATGCACTACATAATTATGTCTTTTAGAATATTCCATTTGCATGTAAAACACAAGAAAAAACTTCGGTCCCCGCCCATCAGGTGCTATAAAGGACTAAAAGTTTTGGTTCCAAAGCAATAAAGAGAATTCATTTATAACTGATACCATCTTGTATCCATGGCAACAAATTCTGCTGGGAATTGGTCACAAAAATCTTTCTACACACTCCACATTCTATTAAGGGTTAGGAAACAAAAACTGTTATTTTATCTGTGTTCTCATCTTAAAATTTCCAAGTGCTGCCATCATTTTTCTGTCTTCAGAATTGACAAAGTTCAACTTGCGGCACCTACTTCATAAATCTGTGGAAAGTTGTCAATGATTTCATTGTTTCCATGGAAAATTTTTGGATTCCACAGAAATCAATGGTAAAGAAAAAGATAGAAAAACTGCCACTTGCTTATTCCGTGGAATTCCACAGAAAATCGGTCTGTTTTTGAAAATTCCAAGGCAAATTCTGTAGAAATCCATGGCTCCATGGTAAATAAAGAAATGGCATGGCATTTTTAGAGACGGGAAGTTTTGTTCTAATAAAAATCAAAAATGAGTTCCTTTAAGAGCAATGAAAACATTCATAAGAAAGAAGATGGGTCATACTACGTAGTTTCGGCCAGCAAAGCCTCATCAGTGACCCTGTAATGATCCGGCAAAGAAAGCCAGAGGAAACATACTGCAATTTTGCGAATTTCGAATAGGCAGTCGATTCAAAGACTGATATATATCAAAATGGGGTCCAAATAATTTAAAACCTGTCTAGAATATGAGTCTAAACCAATAATTAATTTCTGATTTCTCAGAATATTCCCGCTGATCTAAAAGGACCAAAAGTAAAATATAATCTGCACTATGGTTGATGTACGGGGAGACGTTTTACGGCCGCCACACGGCACAACACCAGCTGCAGTGAAGGCAAATAAAAATCAAAAATGAGTTCCTTTAAGAGCAATGAAAACATTCATAAGAAAGAAGATGGGTCATACTACGTAGTTTCGGCCAGCAAAGCCTCATCAGTGACCCTGTAATGATCCGGCAAAGAAAGCCAGAGGAAACATACTGCAATTTTGCGAATTTCGAATAGGCAGTCGATTCAAAGACTGATATATATCAAAATGGGGTCCAAATAATTTAAAACCTGTCTAGAATATGAGTCTAAACCAATAATTAATTTCTGATTTCTCAGAATATTCCCGCTGATCTAAAAGGACCAAAAGTAAAATATAACCCTCCTGAACCAGGATATGCTCTACATGTACCTTTACAAACAAAGGCAGTTTTCGGCACGCAACCATTTGCGGCAAAATAAAGTCTGATCAGGCCCCATTTTACGAAAGCTATATAACAAAGGAAAGCATAGCTGGAAAAAAAATCATGCCTGTGGTGGGATTTGAACCCGGGCAGCTCGGGTGAAAATCGAATGCTCTAACGACTGAGCCAAAGAGTCAACTCCCTGACACAGATGTCAGAGAATGGTGATAAATATATAAGCTATGCATATAGTCTACCAAAGTAGAACGGCCCCCGCCCATAGGGGCTTGAAGAAATAAATGGGCTGCATGATGCTTCCACGCAGAGCTGAATCCGGCCCGCACACTAGTACTGGTAAACCACTTAGAGGATCTAAGCCTGTCCAGGAACTGCGGTGCGAGGTGGACCGTCCATGCTAACAAATCCCATTGGTTTCATTGGGCGACATGGCTTGAGATGTTATTTCATCTCAATGTTGGGTAAAAGTCCCACAAAATTGGAAGCAACGTCTCCAATATGACATTTACAGTGTTGACGGGGACGTTATCAAACAAACAAAAACCAAAGTAGATAACTGAAGGGAGGAATTGCGGCCTGTAACACACCCTCTCTTCAAGGAAGTCATCATTTATGATGACGCAAAGCCAAATTTCGACTCTAAACCATTTGCGGCAAAATAAAGTCTGATCCTTGACTTATCTTATGACCTGAAAGCCATTAACAAAGGAGTGAAGCAAAGCTGAAAAAGAAATCCTCGCCTGTGGTGGGATTTTAACTCTGGCCGCTAGGGTGAAAATCCAATGCTCTAACCACTGTGCCAAAGAATCGACTCCCTGACACAATTGTCAGAGAGTGGTTATAAACCTGTAAGCTATGCTTAGTATAGACTACCAAGATAGATAATTCAAGGGAGGAATTGTGGTCCGTAACACAGGCAAGCTATCTTTTCCAATGACAGGTCTTGTCTGCTCTAATATACACGGCAACCTCATTATAACACTGTTAGTTATTACATGGTTATGGATACAACACAGTTAAAAGATGGATCTTCAAAATGTAAAGATTATATAGAAAAATGACCATAAATGGTCATTTTTCTATATAATCTATACATTTTTGTTCGGATATAATACGGTTGTTTAACTAACACGGTTTCTGCTTTGGACCCCATTAACAGTGTTATAAAGAGGTTGTGGTTTACATAGGTATAAACCTCTTCACCATAATTATAACTTCACTGTTGTTTTGTGGATAAAGTCTTGTCATTAAAATGATATGACAACACATATAATAATATATGGTTAATGGTGCTTATTGTCATGAAACTGTCCTGTCAACACTTTAAGTTTTCTATTGAAAATTTTCTAAACTTTATTTTTGGCAATAAAATCAGAAATTGTTACCTCTTTTTGTACCAAATGGAATCTTCCTCATATATATAGCAGGAGTAAATTTCAAAATTTAGGGGTGTCAGTTTGTGTTATTTTTAAAATTCATTTGGAAAATAGCTGAACTTTTTGCAAATAGTATAGGCCCTGATCAGGTGCCACATTCTGCAGCATCTGATCTGGGCCTTACCTGTTTGCCAGGGTACCCTTTTTGGGATTTCCAGTACACAATTGTTTAACTAACATATGATGCCGCTTCTGAGATTGCAATAATTCCATGTTTTAAAATTGGGTGACCCACTAGTGGATTAAATATGCAAATTAGTTAGTTACACCCGTAATGTTACACATACGATGTCCTTAAGGACATCGCCTTTACTAATGGCGGAATATTGACATTTTTGTATAAAAAATCATGAAAAAATGCATTTTAAATGTGATTAATAGAATCTTGCATTCATGCTCATGTATTGTTAAATTTATTAAACTCATTGAGAAAAGGGATAAAATGCTTGGTGAAGCCTTGTATTTTATCCCTTTTCCTCAACTTGTCTAATAATTATTAAATTTGTAAAACTCATTGAGGAAAAGGGTTCCTCATCTATTTTGATAATTATTAAATTTATTAAACTCGTTGAGGAAAAGGAATAAAATGCTTGTCAAAGCCTTGCATTTAATCCCTTTTCCTCAACTTGTTTAATAAATTCAATAATACATGAATACGTATATAAGATACTCTATATGATAAACAGAATCTCACACTTTTGATCATTTTGTATAAAATTCATGCAATTTGCCAGGGACCTGTTTCATAGTTTTCATATGAAATGTAAAGATCCTTTATTTATAACACTGGTCATTTCAACACGGTTTTGGCTTAGAATGAACATGTAAATGAAATGAAAAGCTCCTAAACCCCACTTTACATAGAGAAAACGGGGGTATACATTATTTTTCTCATTTCTGCTCCAAGACATAGGTTGTGGGTACTGGTTAGAACCGCCTCATTGAGGCGGTTCTAACGAGCACCCACAACCTTGTCGTATAAATTAGAAAAATATCATAGATTTTTATCAGAAAAGTAGCCATTTTAGAGATGCTAAAAATGCACTATGTCACATGGGTGTGTTATCGTAATGTCCCAGTAATGTAAAGAACATACAGAAAAATGAGCATAATTGGTCATTTTATATATAATCTTTACACTTTTTGCTGGGGTCCCCAACAGTAGTGTTGTTACAAGGGTGTGGTGTATTACTTATCTATGTATTCGGACAGTCAGGCCTAAGCAATCGGTGTAGACTCAGATCTGATCAGGGCCTTCCCTATTGGTAAAAAAAAAATAAAAAAATCTAAACTATTTTCTAAATAAATTTAAAAAAAATAGTGCACACTGACAGCTCTAAATTTCCAAATAAACCCCGGTTACCTAAAAATTGGGATACCTTGAGAACTTATACTGTAATTCTCCTAAAATTTTAACAAATTAGTTTCAAAATCCAGCAAGGTGTCCAAAAAGTGCTGACAAAATGGCAAACAGTGTAGACCCTGAGCAGTCTGATCTGGGTCTGCACTGTTTGCTTAGGACTGTCTGTCCCAATACCTAGGATCATTACAGTAGACCCTTACTAAATGAGGCAAAAGATTCCATTCGTTGCAAAATGGGTTAAGGATTTTCATGAATCGTATTCGATTTTTTTTTTTATTGATTTTGGTTTCCACAAGTTTATTGCACTTAAATCAAGCTGATCCTTCGTCAGAGGTGAACGAAAACGGAGTACACAGAGAAACTCCACCTGTCCTTCTGTTGCACTTTTAGGTATCTTACATGTGACCGGATCTTGGCTGGAACCCTAAGCACTGAGAGACCTAATGTTTAAGAGTTAACACTCTTGACCACTATTCCACGGAGACCCTGGAAGTGTGTTGGATTATTGAAACACCCTGTCTAATGGTGACTTACACACTTTTGTTGTGAAAATTTGTAACTGACCAGATTTCAAAAGAAATGTCATCAATGTTCTTGGTTGCCCCTGCCCTAAGGGTCTTGGAGAAATAGATTGGGCTGCATGATGCTTCCACGCAGAGCTGAAACTGACCACACATGAGTACTGGTAAACCACTTAGAAGGACTAAGCCTGTCCAGGCAAAGTGATGAGAGTCAGACTGTCCGGTGCATATAAGCCGTTTGGTTTTATTGTGCGGCAGGGCTTGAGATGTCATTTCATCTCTGTCGGGTACAAGTGTCACAAAATTGGAAGCAACATCTCCAAAATGACCTAAATAGTGTTGACGGAGACGTTAAACCTTTATTCAAACAAACAAACAGAATCAATATTCTTCCACCCCATTGAAATAGACTTATGAGCTATATTCTGTTGCTTGGTAAACCCTTTTCCTGCCGAACCATATTGCCTAAATATGTTGTTGGTTTCAAGTAAGCCATCTGATCTGGATCTACACTGTTTGCAAAGGTAGGGGTTATCCTGTTCAGCAGTAGTAGTCTAAATTTCTTTTGGTCTCAACAACGGGATTCTACTTATCTTTTATCATGGACACGAAAGATAATTCTGCTGAGTGATTAATTTTACCACACCCATTTTGGACTATCAGCCAATCAAATTACTTGATATATTGTATTTGTTTAAATTCACAAACTGACTGACAAACAATGTAGATCCTGATCAGATGGCAAAAGGTAGGGGTTGTGGTGATAAGAGGACAAGGATTAATAGTGTTTGTTTGTTTGTTTGTTTGTTTGAATTGAGGTTTAACATCCCCAACAACACTATTTAGGTCATTTTGGAGAAGTTGCTTCCAATTTTGTGGGGCTTTTACCAACATTGAGATGAAATGACATCTCAAGCCCTGCCGCCCAATGAAACCAAAAGGTTTATATGCATTAGAAGGTCTGACTCACACCACTTTGCCTGCACAGTCTTAGTCCTCCTTAGCAGTTTACCAGTACTCATGTGTGGTCAGTTTCAGCTCTGCATGGAAGCACCATGAAGCACAATCTATTTGTCCAAGCCCCGATGAGTGGGGTATTCTAACACAGCGCGCCTATATAGGCAATGGAAAATAACTGTGTTTTATTCTGCAACAAATCACAGCTCGGAAGAGCGTGACGAGTGACGTCATTAAAATTCCAAATTTATGACGTCACTAGTCGATTTCCTTGACGTTAGACGGTGTAACGTCAATTTCTCCCATCGAAAACGTAAGAAAAGGATATAAACGCATGTGTATCAGTCGATAATTTTAGCGGGATTTCTTATAACAATGGCGAAAGGTTGTGAGATTTTGAAGGAAACAACAACATTATTGCCGATTTTCAGCGTGTTAGAATCAAAATAGATCAGCTCTTGTCTGTGATTTGTTGAGTAATAAATCACAGTTTGTCGGTCAGTTGTAAGTAGACAAATCACGCGCGCTACGCGCTTGTGATTGTCTACTTTACAACTGACCTCCAAACTGTGATTTATTACTCAACAAATCACAGCTAGAGCTGATCTATTTCTTAAATATTAATAGTATACATGTAGTAGTCTAAATTTCTGTCGGTCTAAATGACAGGATTTTACTTATCTTTTATCATGGACAAGAAAATGTTGAATTAAATTACTTGCTGTCAAAAACTAACTGAAAGTGACTGGTTGTACATTGTGCACTGGTAATATCTAAATGGTTTCAGCTTTTATATGCAGCTTTTATTTTTCCTTTCAGATGAAAAGTTAAAAAAGTTGCTTGATGAAAGAAGTTTATTACAAGAAGAGGTAAGAAAATTAAGTCAGAACCACAGTATGTACTGTATGTATTCAGACAGACAGGCCTGAGCAAACTGTAAATCCAGATGAGACACTGCCAAACGCAGTGTCTAATCAGGGTTTACACTGTTTAGCACTCATCCAGCTATTATTCATCATGTTAACAAGTCTGTGAAATGAAGACCCCCTAAACTCCACTTTATATAGCAAAAATAAGGGTTTAAGGGGGTATACATTATTTTTCTTATTTCTGCTCCAAGACATAGGTTGTGGGTACTCTTTAGAACTGCCTCAATGAGGCGGTTATAATGAGCACCCACAACCTATGTTTGGAGTGTAAATAAGAAAAATGTCACAAAACTTCATCAGAAAGGTAACCATTTTAGAGATGTGAAAGAATGCACTATATCACATGGATGTGTTATCCTTATGTTTCGTTAAATCATTGCCGGCCTCGGTAGCTCAGTTGGATGAGTGTCTGACTGGTGATCAGGAGGAAGTGGGTTCAATACCTATCGGGGTCGGCAACATTCTTTTGTGGAGATTGATCATAAAATCATTTCTACGGTCATTCTCGCTCTTCCGCTGATTCAAGAAGGGCAGTTGTCAGTTTCTGGCGAAAGGATGTGCACTGTACTGGTTAACCAGCTTAAGTACAAGCCTGCCCAGGAAAAGTGTGGATAGGTAAACTGACCGGCTTAAAAATTACCTAAAATAATGTTGACTGGGCCGTTAAACTCCAAAACAAACAAACAAAAAAGTTAAATCATTGGGTAGAAAATTTTACTTATTCAAATGTTAGAACAAGTTTGGTGAGGAGTCGAGGTGTCAGAATATTGAGGGTTATTACGGAAGAGGATCTTACATGAGTGGTCATTTCATATGAAATTTATGAAACTAGCCTCTGGCGGGTTTTATAAGTTCCATATCAAATGACCCTGAGTGTATAATATTTATTCAGAAAATTCAGTCAGATGCATGCAATACATAGAGGATCGTACATAAGTGCTCATATACTATTGAATTTATTAAACAAGTTGAGGAAAAGGGATAAAATGCGAGGCTTGCCGAGCATTTTATTCCTTTTCCTCAACGAGTTTAATAAATTCAATATTACATGAGCAAGAATGCAAGATTCTATTTATCATGTGACATTTAAAGCAAATTTTATTCACGTTATGTCAATGGTCCGCCATTAGTAAACGCGACGTCGTTAAGGACGTCGTATATGTAACGTTACGGGACGTATCTAGCTAATTATCATATTTAATCCACTTGTGGATTATCGAAAATATTACATGGCGTTATTACACTCTCAGACGCGACGTCATATGATAAACGTATTACTATTCAGTATACAAAAAATTAATACCAAATACAGTAAAATTCCTATATTAAGACCACCTTTGGGACTGTTTAAAGGTGGTCTTTAAGACCACTTTTGAACAGTCCAACCTTTTGAGACCACCTTTGGGACTGTTCAAAAGTGGTCTTTAAGACCACTTTTGAACAGTCCCGAAGGTGGTCTCTGACCAGAAGACACTGCATGCAGTAAACACATAGAAAGAATGCGTCAAATCTACAAAATAAGCTTTACAAAGCAGAATTAGTCTTAAATTTAGGTGGTCTTAATACGGAATTTCACTGTACACTGTAGACCAATTAAATCACAATGATTTGTGGGTCCTATGTTGGTCATTGTGATATAACTATATCGCACTATAAGTCCTAACGGCCACTGTTGATAGTTCTTCATTTAGAATACACGAGTACTGGTGTGGTCCAAGGCAGATAACATTTTAGTTA
This sequence comes from Lucinisca nassula, assembly GCA_963580285.1. NCBI lineage: Eukaryota > Metazoa > Mollusca > Bivalvia > Lucinida > Lucinidae > Lucinisca > Lucinisca nassula. The sequence continues at coordinate 95,656,779 of OY757025.1, read as the reverse complement.
AATAACCATGTTACATAAAAAAAAAATGAAAAGATAAAGATCACAATATATTTTTGGAATCCTTCGTTAAACTGCGTCATAAAAAGGTTTATGTAGTTCTAACCACCTATGCTCAGCTGACAGTTGGACATTCCAAGTGCATCTAATATTACCGTATTCGGGTGTGGACTACCCGCATTTGCGTACTACCCGCACCCCCTTTTTTTTGGTCAAAATCTGGAGGAAAACTGTTATTTGGTTGTATTACCCACATGGAACATTTGCTGAAATTTTGGTGGCTGCGTAAGTGAGAAAAAAGTAAGAATTTTGCCAGTTTTTGTAACACACAACGGAACGCGCGATCGTCTTCAAAAGGCGGGAAAATGCACGTGCGTGCGAGTATCACCAGAAAGCATGTATTTTACATTAAAATGTTGAAAAAACTTTACCTGTTCACCATTGTTATTTATTTATTAACCCACATATGCCCTTTTTGGGACATCGGCAAACAGTGCAGTCCCAGATCAGACACCTCAGAAAGACGCTGCAGACGTCTGATTTACTAACCCACATATGCCCTTTCTGGGACATCGGTAAACAGTGCAGTCCCAGATCAGACACCTCAGAAAGACGCCGCAGATGTCTGATTTGGATTTACACTGTTTGGTGATTTATAACAGTTCACTTTTGACAATATTGTTAATCCCTGTCATATAATTGCCACCCTGCGGTGCATGCCGATAAGGTGTGAAAATATGGTCAAGTTATGTCTCTCATTTGCGTTTATTCCCCCAATCATAAAATTTAATCCACAATCAATGTGAAAATTATTTAATTGCTCCTAAGACGAGTTGCTACGACTATTTTACTATCTCGTGAATGGTTATGTTTTGGCGCCAAATAGCAGATGCTTGGCGAGAAAAGTTGATCGCTTTAATTTGTGTTAACACATCAGTATGCTGTCGTTGGTTTTTGACACGGAGCTTACGGAAATTTTCCACAACCGTTTTGCAATCGAGAATTTTTATACCCTTTCCAAACAATTTTTTATGAAAGATATACGCCCCATTAAGATAAAACAATAGACACGTGTGGGGTTGCTGGGGTCCGATGACGTCATTTACCGATCACGTGCAGAAAAAAAAACTGTAGCGGTGGTTTGTGGGCGGCGGTTTGGATGCCGGAAAACTTTGATGTTCACTTTGAACTTGCTTGTTTATTTCGTTTAAAATCAGAGTTTTAGGAATAATACTCACAAAATCGGGCTTGCTAGTAATGGAGATTGCTATATTACTCATGTGTAAGTAAAATTGAATGGACAATTAAACGTTATTTATGTCGGGAATCGTAAAAGGATAGAGCATAACATGAGATGCATCCTATTTTCAGCTGACAAAAGTAAAAATAAAATGGTCCAAAAATAATTCGGGCGGATTACCCGCACCCTGAACTTGGGCCTGTAATTTGAGGGAAAAAAACTGCGGGTAATACACGCCCGAATACGTTAACAAGCTGGTTGCTTTACCTTTATGGTTATATGTATCAATTTCTATTTCAGATTAGTAGACTGACAGCTTCTTTAGAGGAAGAGAGGACGAAAGAAAGGTCATCACCAAATAAATCACCGCAGATGAATGGGCCAGAAATGCAATTATATGAAGTTCAAAGTAAGAAACTACGTATACATCCCAACCTCTTTATAACACCATTGCTAAAGTTCAGCCATTTTCCAAATATATTTTGTAGAAAGCACACCCTTACACACCTAAATTTTGAATTGAACTCCTGCTATTTATAAAGTGGAAGATACCATTTGGTATAAAATGGGTTAAACCATGTTATATTCAAAACAGTGTTATATTGAACAGTGTTACGAGGGCTGACTAATAAGTTGTGAGCCCTGTATTGAAGAAAGTATGCAGGGATGTTCTTTTTAAGTCCTACTGTTCTCTGACTATATAGGGCTGTGTACTCAACGACTGGTCTCATTTGGTCAGTAAACAAGACAAGCAGCTTTTGCAAAATAGACAAAATTGGTGAAAGAGCAGTGATCCAATATTTGCATAAAAAACGTTTTAACACCTAAGGATATTCGTAATGATATGGTAGCAACACTTGGGAAAGATGCCCCTTCATATGCTACAGTGAAAAGGTGGGTGGCGGAATTTAAGCATGGCAGACATAGCCTTGAGGATGACCCCTGTCCTGGAAGGCCTGTAAGAAATGGTCAATAAAGTCCATGATATTGTTATGACTGACAGATGAGTGACAGAAAGATATATAGCCAGTAGAGTTGACATTTCACATTCCATACTGACAGAGGAACTTGCAATGAGAAAGCTTTCGGCCCTATGGGTACCAAGACTTCTGACCATTGATCAGAAGCACACCAGGCGCACATTATCACATGCTAATCTTAACCGTTTTGAGCTTTCTTCAGAGATTTGTCAATATGGATGAAACATGGGTGCTCAGTTTTACCCCAGAGGCCAAACAACAATCGAAACAATGGAAGCACCCTGGCTCACCCCTGCCAAAGAAGGCAAAGACTGTTCCATCAGCTGGGAAGGTTTTGGCCTCAGTTTTCTGGGATGCAGATGGTATTCTGCTGATAGATTATCTCCAAAAGGGACAAACAATCATTGGCACATACTATGCTTCACTTCTGACGCAGTTATGGGAAACTATTAAACCTAAACGCCACGGAAAGCTCACTAAAGGTGTGTCGTTCCATTAGGACCTCCTGTTCACAAGTCTGTCATTGCTATGGCTGCCATTCATGATTGTGGCTTTAAATTGATTGAACATCCACCTTATTCATCTGATCTCGCTCCATCAGACTTGCGAGGATTGTGGCCACATAGGGTCGATTTAAGCCCCCCAGTGGAAATCTTCCACTGACCGTTCCAAGGCGGCTCTTCTGTGGCGATTTATTTATGTTGTTGTTTGTTACTTACTGTGTGTATCACTTGTGTCTTTTAATTTTGGATGGCCATATGGCCATTTTGTGGGAAAGTAACTGTCCTTATGGCCTTCCTTTGTTTAGGTTTCCATTGTGGTCTGGTCGCTTAATGTTTGTATTTCTTTCCCTTTGGTGTCTTTTATGGGTGGAGTAAGTTAATTGTATCAATTCCTGATCTTTGTTTTACTTCTACTTTTCATCTGTTTCCAAAACTGAAAATGGCTATTTCAGGCACCCGCTTTCAGTTTGATTATGACATCATATATGCAGTGGATGACTTTCTGAACAGCCAAGAAAAGGAGTTCTATAAAAGTGGCATTGAGGCCCTTAAACACCTCTTGCAAAGGGCACAGATACTGAAGGGGATTATGTTGAAAAATAATACAATATGTTGGACAAAATTCAACTCCTTCAGTATGAGGGTCACAACATATCAATCAGCTCTCGTATTTCACATGAGCATTTCTTGTCACAGACCTTTACAGTGGTACCATAATTTGACCTTGTGTCCTTGACCTACTTTTTAAAAAAATGAACATCAGCCATACCTTTTGATTGGTTAGTGGTAGGGCTTTCATAATTTCACATGTGCTGTCCAGGGGCATCATTGTTATACAAACACATTTTGTTTTATTATTAATGGGGAAAATGGTATTACATTCTCCATCTTTGAGGGACATTTGCCTGAGCCTAGTGGCTCGGGAAAATATCACCCTCAGGCAGGGAATGTGACCCCATAGTCCGGCAGAAAAACTGCATATTCTGTGGGGACCTGGAAATAGGGTTCAAAGTTTTTTCTTGGCTGTTTCTTATAGCCAAGACATTCCCCTAAAAGAATCTAAGTGATGTCACCCTGACATCATTGAGCATTTTGAGAAATTCAAGATGGCGTCCAAGATGGCTTCCAAATATCAGTTTTTACCTAAATATGGTTTTCAATGCCCCCAAACAATCACTTTTGTTGCAGATTTGTGTTTGTGGACCCAGGCAGAAACTACAGGCACTTCACTGTGGGAAATGACTCTAAAGATGGCAGCCAAAAAGGCTGCTATGTTACGTAAAACTATGAAACTTAACTTGAAATTACGGTTTGATTGGCTCAAAACTATTCATAGTTACTTTGTCATTTGACATTTTGATGTGTATAACAACCTTTAAGTGTGTAAAGCTATGTTTATGCATTCAAGATGGCTGACAAGCAAATGTATTTGTCAATCTTTAAACCCAGGGGAGAAAAAAACTTTCACCAACGAAACAACAATCCAACACTATACAAGTATTCTTGACTGAATATAGATGAAATATGAAAACATTAGAAAGTATAATCCTATGCAAACTTTGCAGCTGGTATACATCTATATAATATTAGAATCATACTGTATGATTATTTCTTGTTTCCAATATGGCTGTAAAGGGAGGGGTCCCTTCCTGAATTGAGGCAACATGAAACCACACTGGAAATGGAAATTCTTCAAAATGGTGTACACAAACATAAAACTATTTGCGTGTATATTATCATTTACACCAGCCAAATACTCAGAAAGAGTCCAACAAATCAGTACAACTGTTCAGTCATTCCTTAAAACTGTTTGCTCGTTCTTGCAAATAATTGTCCCTTGACACACGCAGAACACAGACTGAGAGCACCCAAGTCTGGCTTTGTTACAGTCGCAACGCAATGATGAACACGGCTCCTCCGACTCAAACTGACACCTAATTAGTTTCCAGACATCTTCCGGTGCAAGAGAAGTACCCTGAGGCACTGTTGACTTTGTTAGAGATTGTGAAGTTTCTTCTCGAAGCCATGGAAATTCTTCTGGTGCCATATCTGGCAAGATTGGGCGGTCAAAACCAGGGGCGGTTTTAACCGGTTTAAACCGCCCCGCTCAATACTCTCAGAGTGGTCAATACTGGTCAATACTGGTTGATTGAAATATTGAGTAGTGAATTGAATATTTTTTGGGTTGAAATGCCAAAGCTACTGAAACTAGTCTGTTGAAGTTTTGGTCTCTTTGGTGGAGGCTGATCATTTGATAGAGTTTCAGGTTCAGATATTTCTTCAAGTGGCCTCTTAGCATTAGTTTCTGGCTTTTTTAGCCCAAGGCATTTTAATCTATGACAGCACTAACTTCAATATTACAATCTTTGCACCTTACACTGTTTTTTTTTAGTTGTCTTCCAAAATACTGAAGAAGTTCCAAATTGTGTCTTTATGTTGCATTCATTTTCGACACCTTCAATAACAGCTTGATGATAAGATACTATCTAGATTGCAGATAAATAAAAATGTGGCACATTGGGAATAAAGCCTGGTGTCAGTGTATAATACCCCTATTAGGGACATGTGATTGTCACTTTGGCACTAAGATCTTTGCCACACCCACTGCAGTGGCAGCTTTTGCATCTTTTAATCTGATTTGACAGCAATTTACAGGTGTTGCAGATACTTTAATATACTGCAAAGACATCTATCAAAAAAAAAAAAAAAAAATCAGTGAATCTCCAAACACAGGGAGAGAGAGTGGGTGGCACAGTCTGGTACAACAATTCTTCTATCTGTCAAACAAAATAGGACCTTCCATAAATCCTTCAAAACCCATGATAAATTCAGCTTATCCATATTCCAGTTAATCAAAATCTGAACAATTGATCTAACCTATAAAGGATAATTATAAATAATAAAGATTGTTTGATTGAAAAGAACAGACCTATCTACAGTTCATTGAGTCAATCCAACCTCTTCAGTTGAACAGAAATAATGTCTTTTGACTTCTGAACAAACAAAAAAAAAACTAAAATAATTACTGTTATTATAAAAAACCATTTTGTCTTGTTCACTGATGAATATATAGTCTAACCTCATGTACATAATGTAGGTGGGAGGAGGGAGGGGAAGCTTTTAAGACCAGATAGCAACAGGACAGAGGCATATACTTCAGTGATCCAATCGACCAGTAATGACCGGCTTTTTGCCAACCTTGATATCTGATGGGTCCGAATCAAGGGCATGTTTCCGCACAGATGCTTGGAAGTGTGCTCATTTCACATTTTCTGTGAATGATTCTGTAGCTGGAGAAAGAGAGGATAACTTTGGCACTGGTATAGAGGATTTACCAACTTTTGATGTCCACATTAATAGCCTTGTTCTGGACATACTGTCACACTGCGGGTACCCATAACAAGCTGACACAAAGTAGGTGGCCTCTTTCATAACATCGGGAAATGCTGCTGTTACATCAACTTATTTACGCAGTTTGTGCCCCGCTCTTAATAGCTTCACCACTTTGGCTTTACCAATCAAATAATAACAGGCCACCGTGTCACAGCCAGATATAGCATGCACAGAAATCAAGTCTGGGATAATTTCTGTGTTTTTCCTCACCGTTTTTCAGATATCAACTGTTTTTCTGTCTTGAATGGGAGATTCAACAGACAGTCCTTGCTTATAAATACTTTGGGTGACAGGGCTTGAGATGTCATTTCATCTTAATGTCGGGTAAAAGTCTCACAAAATTAGAAGCGACGTCTCCATAATGACCTATAAAGTGCTGACGGGATCGTCAAACCTCAAATCAAACCTACCTACCTACCTTCATATCTTCCTACCTACCTACCTACCCGTCCACCCACACAACCACCCACCCGCCCGCCTGCTTTACTACCTACCTAAGTACGTAACCTGTTTTTACCTACTTACTTACCTCACCCACCTACTTACCCACCCACCCATCCGATCTTCCTACTTTCCTACCTACAACGTGGAACCCTATTCGTTTCATTGGTAAGCAGGGCTTGAGATGTCATTTCTTCTCAATTGACCTACACAGGTCAAACGAACAAGCCTACCTACCTACCTACCTACCTACCTACTACCTACCTACCTACCTACCTACCTACCTACGCACGTAACTACCTACCTAGGTACGTAACTACCTACTTACCTGTCTACCTACTTACCAATCTACCAACTTACTTACCCTTCTTCACATCTACCTGCCTATCCACCCACCCGCCCTACTACACACCTACCTACCTGCCTGCCACGTGGAAGTTAGAAGTAAGGAGTTAGTAATTAGAATTAAGAAGTTAGAAATGTCTTGTGTTAACAGGTATACATTTGGTAACCATCTTGGATGCCATATCTGTTTGACAAATTCTGAAATGTAATAGAAATCAAGCCATAACTTTCCTGAATAGCAATTAGGAATCAATAAGAATTGTTTCTAAGAAATTGATCCACATATTTTACCAAATTTCGAGAAAAAAATACATATTTAGCAGCCATCTTGGATGCCATCTTGCTATTTTGTGATATTACAAATATGTACATTCTCGTTAGACTTCTTGTGGGCAAGTCTTTTGCACACACATCACTAGATAAGGAATCTATTGAATTTAACAACCATGTGTAGCCAATTATCTGGCGACATACGTCTGCTATTAAGTTAAAACTGCCATCTTGGTCGCCATCTTGATTTTCTCAAAATGCTCAATGATGTCAGGGTGACATCAGTCAGATTCTTCAAATACAATGCCTGACCAACAAAAATCAGCAAAGAAAAAAACTTGGAACCACATTTCCAGGTCAAGTTGGGCTTCTGCTGGACTACCATGTTCCCCATCAGAAAATCCAATTAATAAACACTGTGTTTGTTTGTTTCCAGGAGAGGCCAGTAAACAGATTCATGAGTACAAGTTAAAATTACAGAAAGCCGAGCAAGAAATGACAAATTTAGAAGGAACTGTTATGCGTTTAGAAACACAAGTGAAACGTTTTAAATATGATGCCGATGAGGCAGAAAAATTAGAAGATGAATTGAAATCAGATAGACGACGATTGCAAAGAGAGGTAGGTGAAATGTATTACATTATTTGTGGTCATAATTCTGCATTTTAATGTTGATTTCCACATACAGTAAAATTCATATATTAAGACCACCTTTGGGACTGTTCAAAAGTGGTCTTTAAGACCACTTTTGAACAGTCCCAAAGGTGGTCTCTGACCAGAGGACACTATATGCAGAAAACACAAAGAAAGAATAAGTGAAGCATTTTAAATATGATGCCGATGGGGCAGAAAAATTAGAAGATGAATTGAAATCAGATAGACGACGATTGCAAAGAGAGGTAGGTGAAATGTATTACATTATTTGTGGTCATAATTGTGCATTTTAATGTTGATTTCCATATATTTACATACTTAGTGCATTTACAGAAAAAATGGGTCCACATAAAGTTGTTCATACTTCAGTGATTACATTGATTCACAGCCATCTCATTTTGGATTTACACTGCTTGTATGCTGGCCTAGGTAGCTCAGCCTGTGTGTCTGACTGGTGATCCGGACCCGGGTTCGATACCTGCCGGGGTTGGCAACATTCTTTCGTGGAGATTGATCGTGAAATCTTTTCTCTGGTCAGCCTCTTCCTTCCGCTGATTCAAGTAGGACAGTTGTCATTTTCTGGCGAAAGAATGTGCGCTGTACTGCTGAACTGTTTACATATGTATGGATTAGTAAACTGACCGCCTCAATATGACATAAATAGTGTTGACTGGGCCATTAAACTCCAATACAAACAAGCAAACTATTGCTTTCCATCCTGTTGATGGTACAGTCAACCCTCTTTATACCGATATTCGTTATAACAGCAAAACTTGTTAAAACGGCATTTTAATGGAATGACTACTTAGCTAAATGCTAAATGCTTAGCCTTGGTTCCGAGCAACGTGGGCTTTGCTCGGGTTGGAAATGCACAAATCGAGTCCATAATCATGAAAGGGTCTTGTAATCTATTACTCCAAGAAACCAATGTTATAGATATTTGTTAGAATCGCCTCATCGAGGCGATTCTAACAAATATCTATAACATTTGTTTCTTGGCGTGATTATGTGGTAAAGACCTTTTATAACCTATCATACTCCTAACTGGGATTCTTTATAACGACAAATTCATTATAATGGCACAATAATAGGGAAAGGATACTGACGTTATGACACGGGTCCCTCTATATATGACAAAACAAGAATGGACATGCCCAAATTCTAAGACGGAAGAATCCATTGGGATGATTCCAGAAACTGAGGGTGAATATATGAAAACCAAACATTTTCTTTTTACTGTTTCAGGTACGAGAGTGTCAGAATCAAATAGAAGAGCTCACAAACCAAAACAAACATTTAAATAAACGATTAGAAAAAATACGACAGACTCGAAGTGCGTTAGGTGTGCAATGATAGTCCTTGTGTATTTAGCCCATAATACAGAAATTTTTAGCCGCTTAACCATATATATTCACACAGGTGAACACAGACTGAACTGTCCCAAGAGTTTGAACTTAACAGTTTGAAGATTGTCACACTCAAAGTCATTATATATGGAATTCTAACATAGCTCGCCTATATAGGCAATTGGAAGCAACCGTGTATTATTATGCAACAAAGCATGGTATGGAAGAGCATGACGAGTGACTTCATTTAGCCACTTAACCATATATATATTCACACAGGTGAACACAGACTGAACTGTCCCTAGAGTTTGGACTTGACAGTTTGAAGATTGTCACACTCAAAGTCATTATATATGGAATTCTAACACAGCTCGCCTTTATAGGCATTGGGAAGGAACCGTGTTTTATTATGCAACAAATCACGGTTTGGAAGAGTATGACGAGTGACTTCATTTAGCCGTTTAACCATATATATATATACACACAGGTGAACACAGACTGAACTGTCCCAAGAGTTTGGACTTGACGACAGTTTGAAAATTGTCACACTCATAGTCATTTTATATGGAATTCTATCACGTTGCCTATATAGGCAATGGGAAGGAACCGTGTTGTATTATGCAACAAAGCACGGTACAGAAGAAAATGACGGGTGACGTCATTAAAAGCTGTCAATTTATAACATCACTGGTAGATCCTTTGATGTTAGACAGTGTAATGACACTTTCTCGCCACTTTCTCGCACCAAAAACGTTACAAAAAACATAAACACGTGTTATAGTCAATAATTTTTCCGGGTTTTCTTCTAACGAGGGCTAAAGGTTGTGGGAATTTGTTGGAACAACAATATTATTCCCGATTTTTAGCGTGTTAGAATCGAAATAGATAAGCTCTAGTCTGTGTTTTGTTGAGTTTTTTGATCAGTTGTAAATAGACAAATCACGCACGCTACACGCTTGTAATTTGATCTACCTTACTGATTTATTACTCAACAAATCACAGCTAGAGCTTATCTATTTCTTAATTCATATATGGCGTTTATGGCAGGCGAGGTCATTTTATATGAAATTTATGCAACTCGCCAAAGGCGAGTTGCATGAATTTCATATAAAATGACAATAAGTGCGAGGCCCTCTAGATATCGAAAGATATTCCCCATATCTATTTTGTGTATGACAGGACAGGTAGTGGCAATGCAAACAAAACAGTCTGTGATCTGTATCTGATCTTCGTAAACACTGTTGGCTTAGAGAGAGCTTTGTCTTGTGATTTTAGAGATGTTATTGTATCAGGGCTGGAAAATTCTACTCGTCCATAGCCCCAGAGAAGAGGCGGTATCCAAATTTATTTTTCTTATTTCTGTACAGAAACGTATATTGCGGGTATATATATACTCATTTGAAGTGCCTTGCCAAGGAGCTTCTAATGAGTACCCACAACATGTTTTCATGCAGAAATAAGAAAAATATCTACTTTTCGGATGAAAAAAGGCATCTTATCTGAAGCCGGCCTCGGTAGCTCAGTCGGAGGCGTGTCTGACTGGTGATCTGGAGGACGAGGGTTCGATACCTGCCGGGGTCGGCAATATTCTTTCATGGAGATTGATCATGAAATCTTTTCTACGGTCATTGTCTCGCTTCCGCTGATTCAAGAAGGGCGGTTGTCAGTTTCTGGCGAAAGAATGTGCATTGTACTAGTTAACTGCTTATGTATAAGGCTGCCCAGGAAGTAGTGTGGATATGTAAACTGACTGGCTCAAAAATGACCTAAATAATGTTGACTGGGCCATTAAACTCCAATACAACCAACAAAGAAACAAACAAAAATCTTATCTGTATCGATGCTGGTCCACTCGCCATGAAGAGTAAAATCTATTGAGGACTTGTAAAAATTACTCATAATCACCATTAGATGTACAATAACCTGCATGCCCTTGGATGAGTCAAATCATTACAATAACACACCCGTGCGACATAGTGCATTTTTTCACATCTCCAAAATGGCCATTTTCCTGATGAAAATCCGTGATATTTTTCTTATAAATTCTGCGAACATAGGTGGTGGGTGCTCGTTTGAACCGCCTCATTGAGGCGGTTCTAACGAGTACCCACAACCTATGTCTTGGAGCAAAAATAAGGTAAATAATCTAAAACCCCGTAAACCCGTTTTCTCTATATAAAAGGGGTATAGGGGGGTCTTCATTTCACAAACTTGTTCACGTGATGTTTTGAAGAATTTTCTTGCCCTGATTGTCAGAACTCAAGAGAAGGGTCCCCAGTGAGGATAATCAAGGGGTAATGTCCCTTATTTCTTGTTCAAGACATGTTGGTTCTTGTTGGAATTGCCTCATTTAGGCAATTAACCCTTGTCCTGCTGAATATCTATATATGCCACACCCACTACCGATTATCAACCAATCAGATTACTTCATGCAAATTATCGCAACAAATTCACAATCTGAATGGCAAACAATGTAGATCCTGATCAGATGGCTTTGACAGAAGCCATCTGATCTGGATCTACATTGTTTCAAAGATAAGGCATATCCGGGATCAGCAGGACAAGGGTTAAATAAGGCAATTAAAATGAGTACTTACAGTATGCATGTTCATCCGTAAAATGCCAATCACAACAATTGACGTCTGCTTTGTTGTCTGCTGGTTACTTGAAAAGTCAATTTTGCAAACAATGTGGAGCCAGATCAGATTGCTCCTTTAGGAGCAGTCTGATCAGGGTCCACTCAAGGAGCAGTCTGATCAGGATCCACATAGTTTGCCTATATGCAAAAATATGATTGAAATGATGGACCGAAGATCAGCAGATGACATAAACAAGCAACATTTTCCAGTGCTTTTTTTCATGGCATCTTAAGGGGAATGGGAACACCTTCAGGGGAAGCAACTGCAAAAGTACATTTGTCTCCCGTGACAATAAGGGTCAACTCTTAAAGGAAAGGATTTGCTCCTGAGGAGCAAATTCTTCCCTATAAGAGTATACCCCGTTTTCAGTGGGACAGGCTAGCCCCCGCCCATAGGGGCTTGAAGAAATATATGGGCTGCATGATGCTTTCACGCAGAGCTGAATCCGGCCCGCACGCTAGTACTGGTAAACCCCTTAGAGGATCTAAGCCTGCCCAGGAACTGCGGTGCGAGGCGGACCGTCCATGCTAATAAACCCTATTGGTTTCATTGGGCGACAGGGCTTGAGATGTCATTTCATCTCATTGTCGGGTAAAAGTCCCACAAAATTGGAAGCAACGTCTCCAAAATGACCTTTACAGTGTTGACGGGGACGTTAAACCTCAAATCAAACAAACAAAACAAACAGTGGGACAGGGGGCATAGAAAAGCAAACAGGAAGTCCCCAAAGTTGTCTCCCTTTGAAAAATTGCAGAAAAATGGGCCAGGTGTTCCCATTCCCTTTAAGGGTAAATAATATTAGAGAAAAGCTCTTGGTTTAGGTAATGAGTAGTGCAAATAGTTTTAGGATAATTATTCCAAGCATGTTCTGCGAGTATACAATGACCTCTATAACATGGTTCATTTAATCCACAGAAAACCATTTAACCCATAACATGCCAATCACGACTATTGTCGTCTGCTTTGCCGTCTGCCAGTTACCTTAAAAGTCATTTTTTGCAAAACCGTGTGGACCCAGATCAGACTGCTCCTGTAGGAGCAGTCTGATCTGGGCCCACACTGTTTGATTGTGTCCAAAAATATTTTTAAAAAGTTTGCAAGAAGATTCAGCAGATGGCATAAGCAGACGACATTTTCAGATGTAGTTTTTCTCGGCGTCTGAAGGGTTAACATGGTTTTTGCTACAATACTATTTGAAGATGGATCCAAAAATGTACAAATCACATAGAAAAATGTATAGACTATATAGAAAAATGACCATAAATGATTTATGGTCATTTTTCCCTATTATCTATCATTTTTGTTTGTTTGGACATACTCGTTTGTTTGTTTAACTATCATGGTTTCAGCGTTAGACCCCAACAAAAGTGTTCCAGAGAGATTGTAGTTTATCAGTCACCCTATTGATTGCATTGCAGCACATTGACCTGATAAAGATATGCTATCTCAGGACAAGTGAGCTTTATCAGGTCACCGTGACATTGCACTTTTACGAATGAACCGGACTACTGGAAAAATGACAAAAATAGTATTTTTACTGGAAAAAATGAAAAGATTACTTAAAAAAATATCATAGAAAAAATATAGTCAGCTGATACTAAATATATCCACCGCCAGAATGCTGGGACGCATTGGGGACTATCAATAATTGATCGTAAATTGCTAATTTAAGAGTGCACAAGGGGATAAACTGATAAATAGAACACCGGATTCGTGTCATTTGATATCAAGTTTATCAGGCTCGGCTTCGAGAAAGCTTGTAGAATCACGAGGCAAGCCTCGTGATTCTACAAGCGTTCCTAGAAGCCTTGCCTGATAAACTTGATATCAAAAGACACGAACCTGGTTTTCTCTATGTATTTGTTGGAACACCTGATTGAGCTGTTTCTATCAAATACCCGCAGCCTATACGTCCTGCAAAAAAAAAATGTGGTAAATTATGAAATCGTCAAAATCTGTATTCGGAGCTATGTGTTAAAGCTCTTAAAAAGGAATCATAGTCAAGAGAAACTGTATCTTATAATGTCAAGCACAGACTGATCTATGTCTGCATCCATTCTGATCAGACATGTTTTTGGGGAGAAGGGGTGGGTGGGTTAGCTGGGTGGAGGGGGGTTCTATAGCTGAAAAGCCAAGATCGGCAGCAGTGGCTGTGATTGGGGATTGGGGATAGAGGCTTTGTGGCTGGAAGTGGGAGGTTGTGGTGAGGTGGGGGAGTGTGGTATTGTAGGTGGACACTGTATGCTTTGTGGCCAAGTCTTTTCAGACTGGTAGCAATGGTTGTGTTAAGAAGCTACAATCACACTGACAGATCGGATCAGAGAGTTTGCTGGGCATATGCATTACGATAACACACCCGTGCGACAAAGTGCATTTTTCAAACCTCAAAAAAGGTATTTTTCTGATGAAAATTTGTGATACTTTCCTTATTTCTGCTTCAAACATAGGTTTTTGGTGCTCGTTAGAACCGCCTCATTGAGGCGGTTCTAACGAGTACCCACAACCTATGTCTTGGAGCAGAAATAAGGAAAATAATGTTTACCACCGTAAACCCAAATTTTCTCTATATAAAGTGGGGTTAAGGGGGGTCTTTATTTCACGGACTTGTTCATGTGATGGTTCATACAGTTGAATGCCAATATGGGATCATGAAAATTTGTTCGAGACACAAAGATTGAGCCACTGAAGATTATTTACAGTACCAGATCGGGAGGCATAATGGAGATAATAATATGTCAGTCTTCCATAAAATAAAGATATGTTGTGTGTACTCATTAGAATCACCTCAATGAGGTGATTCTAATGAGTGCACACAACATACACTTTTGAAGATAAAATTAGACAAGCATCCCCAAAGTATTTTAAATATATGGCTATCTGGAGCTATGAAAAATTCCTAGGGAGTCGAGATTGAGTTCAAATTAACTGTGGTACCTAAATTATTAACCCATTTTGTACCTGAAACCTCAAAACTGGTACCCTGGCAAACAGTGCTGGCCCAGATCAGACGCCGCAGAACACAGCGTCTGATCAGGGCCTACACTGTTTGTGAACAGTTAAGCCATTTTCCGAATAAAATTTGAAGAAAACACAACCTGACACCCCTTAATTTTGAAATGGACTCCTGGTATATATAAGGCGGAAGATTCCTTTTAGTGCAAAAAGGGTTAGAATGAGTTATCAGTGCTGTCTGTGCTTTGATTTCAAATCCTTAATGGAACCAGTATAGTTACTGGGTGTTTTGAATGGTCTGTCTGTTCATGATGACAGTGCTGGTCATTGATTGGTCAGAATTATATCTGGAATATGTAAGCTGTTATATGATTGGATAGTTTATAGCCCTATACAATCATGCTTCCTTCTGTGTGAACTGCTGCTTGCAATGCAAGATTCTGGGAAACTGTTATAACAGCTAGCCTTAACCTATTTTATGTGGAAAAACCCCAAAATGTGTCATTTGCAAACACTGCGGGTCCAGATGAGACGCCACAGAATGCTGCATCTGATCATGGCCTTCACTTTTTGCAGAACGTTAAATAATACTTTTAATAAATTTCTAAAAACATGACACTGACTGAGAGCCCTTGATTTCGAAATGGACTCATGCTGTATATAAGGTGGAAAATTCCATTCAGTGCAAAAAAAGGTGAACAGATAGATTAGAAAAAGGTCTCAATTTATATTTTTAACCCATTAGCCAATCACAACAATTGCTGTCTGCTGTCTGTTTCGACGCCTGCTGGTAACATTAAAAGTCATTTTTAGCAAACAGTGTGGACCCTGATCAGACTGCTCCTCTAGGATCAATCTGATCAGCATCCATTCTGCAAACAGTGTGGAACCAGATCAGACTGCTCCTCAAGGAGCAGTCTGATCAGGATCTGCACTGTCTGCCTGTATACAAAAGTATGTTTGAAAAGCTGACAAGAACAAGCAGCAGACTACATAAACAGACAACATTTTCAGATGCAATTTTCCATGGCATTTTGAGGGTGAAATACACATGCCAACTGATAGGCCTCATGGTGTCAAGATGTTCTGACAAAACTGTGCTTATGCCCAGGCGTGCATGAGCCTTTGCGGGTTGCGTATGCAATAAGTACCTTTTTTCTCATGAGCTGATCTGCACCTTTGTTCCCAGCAGACCCATGACCTAATTGTGACGTCACATCAACGTAGATACAACGTCATGATGTTAATGCAACATCACATCTACGCCAGTGCAGTGTCATGACGTTGCATCGACGTTGATTTGACGTTGCCCTAATGACGATTGCTTGCTAGGTTCTTCGAACTGGCAAAACAGGTTTTCTCAAGACTTTGCCCATATCTTAAAAGCAATAAATTCATTTTTCTATTACTTATATTTGCTGTGATTATATTTTTGACTAGTGTCTGAGAAAACAGAAATGGGAAAGACTGTAAAAAAGGTGAATTTTATTGTGTTGACAAGAATCTCTTTAGGGGAAAGGATACACTTCTAAGAGGAGGCAACTTTTGCAGTATTGATTTTTGCGTACAGGCCTTCATGGTCAATTGGGTAAGCACGCTATCTCTCAATCATTAGGTCTCTCACCTCTGTGGGTTTGAGCCTTGCTTGGGTTACATGTGAGACACCAAGCTCTGCAACAGAATACCAGGTGAAGTTTTCTCTGGATACCCCTGTTTTGCCCCACCTCTGATTAAAAGTTGGCTCAAAATAAATGAAATAATCATAGGCTGTAAAACCTAAAAATAATAAAAAAAAATATAATACAAAGGGGGAGTTCCAAATCTGCCCACGCACAGATTTTCTTGAAACTTCAGTAGTTGTTTACTTTAGGTCTAACAACTATATATATAATTTTGTTTCATTTGATAAATTACTATAGGTCTCAGGAGAGGTCCCTGAGGTAATCCCCTGTAGAGGTTATACACACCCGTGAACTTTTCAGTCTTAAATCAATAGGTATGATTATTTTCAAATTTTGTTGCTTTGTTTGGCAGCAGAACTCCATAAGGATTAATCTTATCCAAAAAATGTAAATGTGTCTATGTCTTTTAATCTTCCTGATAAATTTATTTACAACATTTCTTCTATTTTTCATGAAAATTTGCAAAGATTAAGATGTTCATCATAAGTATTAGATGTGTTACTGATCTTGTCACCCCAAGATATTGCATACAAAAATAGGCCACATATGTGCTCTATATAGCAAACAAATTTCAATAAAATTAGAAACCGGTAACAATGTTTTTGAAAGCTAGATATGGGTTCAGGTCAATTTTTGTGCCAAAATCAGTTTCAATACCAGGGGACAAGATTTCCTTAATGTGTATTTTTATTGTGTTTTATGTCAATTTAGGGCCACCTTATCATACAAAGCTTAGCATAGGCATTTATATAATAAAAAATCCCCCCCCCCCCCCCAAAAAAAAAATAATAATTAAAAAAAAAAAAATAAAAAGTAAATGAGAACATACATTATCAACGTATACAAGTCAAGTTGTTAGTGTGGACAATATTGCTGAAAAAATTACATTATGACACAATAGAAATAAGACATGGTGGATCTTTGCACCCTATTTTATTTGGCCTTCTTGTACATTTTAAACCCTGCAATACAAAGACACTTGATGTCAGTAATACTCAATGACGTTATGGATTTGCTTAATGAATTACTTTCATAATCCTACTTTTTCCTTAATTATTTTTGTTGTTGTCATTTTCTTCTTTAAAATAAACTAGCAGTCAATAATTTGCAAACTTGAAGAGACAGACTGATTTTCTGATTTGTTCGTATGATTGATTGGTCCTTGCATTGTTGATGTTTTCTTACATCACTTGGTCAAAAAGACACTCCGATCCCCCACCAAAAGTTTTGTAAGATCATGGAAAGAATTTTCTGTATTTTTTCTAGGTTCATTATAACATCTGTAAAAGTGTAAGGTACAATGTTTTAGTCTTCAAAATAAATGCAGAGCTAGTAACAATGGAACTAGTTGTAGAATTGTCATTTGGCGTACACTTCCCTAAATGAAATAGATGGAAGGCAAGTTGCTGTAACAAATTTATTTTATAGTTGATATTATATTTAGATGTAGTTATACCATTCTCATTTTTAGTCATCTGTATGCAGTACTTGCCACCAATGTTACGCTTTCTAGTTCTGTATTCATCAGTTTTACATATGGCGTGAATCAGCTGTTAGCTGTACTACTAGCATATTTGCGGAGCCAAAATCTGCAGTTGGCTTTATATTTTTCTATAGCACTGATAGCAAATATACTGTTGGCTCTTTTCTTCTTTGAAATCGTTTGAAAGTATGAATAGTCTTCTCTATTATATTAAACCATATTACTGAAAAATAACTGGTTGTTTTCCAGATCATATTTAAGAATTTAACTTTCTTACACGGATTTTCACAGCAGGCAATATTTGTTACGTTTAAAGTAGACAGTAGCTTAGTTCAGATTTTGAGGGGACATTTTCAGAGTTGCAAAAGAGCCAAAACAACAGTGTTTCCATTTTGTCTATGGTAATCTGTGTATACAGTGGGCCAAAAGTCTATGGTATTATGAACTATCTGGCACATCATAATAAAAACATCATAAATCTTGGCTATTCAAGCAAGCTGTGTCATTCTGGTATGACAGACTTTTCAAACATTTTAAGTTGACTGCATCATACTTACAATTCTGCATAATACATACTATTACAGAATCAAGAAAATTGTCTGGTTTACAGAACCATCCATTTTACTTGCCAATTCAACAGTCTTTGTCATAATAAGCTTCAGCAAGCTTTAAGATTACATTAAATACAAAAACTCTTGTTATATAATGAAATATATTTTTATTGAATTGTTAATGAACGCTCATAATAAATTGTGTTAATGGTGTCCCCCAGGGTACCATAACTGATACAGCTGCTGATTATATGAGCTCTTACTATACACATCATGGTGTTAACATACATATATTCATGTTTATATAAATTATTTGCGAGCAATTTCTCGATTGAAAGTGTTATACCATATCTACAAATGGTTTGAAAAAAAATAAAAATCTGACCATTACTATTCAATGTTCAAATGCAGTATGTTACCGGTCTCAGATTTTCAAGAAAATTTGATAACATGTTCTACACATATACAGACAATTTTCATATTAAAATTATGAGGTGACAAGAACTGCAACAGTATGAAATCAAAAGTCAAACATACTCCAAAAGATTTTATGGTTGTGAAGTCTAGGGTCTCCGCCATATGAAATTGAACATGGTCTATAGAACTTTACCTGAACAATAGTAAATGTGATACAAAAGTAATCTCAAATGACTACAGTGATGCCTGAGAACAAAATAACTCCAAAACATAAGAAGCTGTTGTGTATATGTATACTTGTTTGGGGGCACCCCTATTTTCAGATGCAGAAATAAACAAAACATTGTAGATTTATAATTAACACAGATATGAGAGCAAAATAGCTAAATAATGAACAGTCATTTACCAGGTAATGATTATGCACAATATCATGGAAATCTGTGCGTGGGCACAACCCTATGGAAATTTACTATAGGCTGGAACTCCCCCTTTTAGACAGCATGTCTTTTGGAGGTCTGCTGTGACAGAAAAGACTCTGCTCCTGTGGAGCACATCCTTTTCTGTAAGAGTAGACCTCTTTTTTTGTAGGGGCTCAGTTTGTACAAAAGCAATCTAGCATTATTTATTATTGCCCCCATGGCATAAGAGGTCTACTCTTAAAGGAAAGAATTTGCTTCTTTCCTTTAAAAGTAGACCCCATTCCATAGAAATTCAGGTTTTAGGAAGGCAAACAGAGAGTATGGAAAATTGTTATCTTTAGTCAGAAATGGTGGAAAATAAATAATGTTTATCCACAATAAAAATTGTCTCCTTCATTCGAGGACCAGTCAAGAACAAGTGAGACTAGAATACACTGTGGATTTACCGTAAAAATCCTAAAAATAGAAACCTTGAGGACTTGCTGTAATTCTCCTAAAATTTTAACAAATTTGTTTCACAATTCAGCAAGGAGTCCAAAACATGCAGACGGAATGGCAAACAGTGTAGACCCTGATCAGACTGCTCCTGAAGATCAGACTGCTCCTTCAGGAGCAGTCTGATTTGGTCTGCACTGTTGGCTTTGGCCTATCTGTCCCAATACTAAGGATCATTATGGTAGCTTTCAAATGAATATGGTTTTGATATGCAATACTAAATAGAAGGCAAGTTATATGACTTGTTAGGGCCCCGCACTGAAAGTGTGGGTGCCCTATAGTAATGACTCTGTCCGTCCGTCTGTCTGTCTGTCTGTCTGTCTGTCCGTCTGTCCGTCCACAAATTTTTTTATCCTCCATAACTTTCTTATTCCACTGAAAGTGTGGGTGCCCTATAGTAATCACTCTGTCCGTCCGTCTGTCTGTCTGTCTGTCTGTCCGTCTGTCTGTCCACAAATTTTTTTATCCTCCATAACTTTCTTATTCCTGGATGGATTTAAATATTACTTGGCAGAAATGTTAACCATAATGTGATGGAGTGTTGCGCGCAAGACTCAGGTCCGTACCTCAAAGGTCAAGGTCATACTTAGAGGTTAAAGGTCAAAAAAGGGTCTTTCCTGTGTCCAATTAATTATTAAATAACTTTGTTATTATTCCTGGATGGATTTAAATATTACTTGGCAGAAACGTTAACCGTAATGTGACGAAGTGTCACACGCAAGACCCACAGCCGTACCTCAAAGGTCAAGGTCATACTTAGAGATAAAAGGTCAAAAAAGCGTCTTTTTTATTGTGTCCAATCTATAACTGTCTTATACCTGGATGGATTTAAATATTACTTAGCAGAAATATTAACCATAATGTGACAGTGTGCCGTATAGTAATGCCCTGTCTGTCCGTCTGTCCGTCCGTCCGTCCGTCTGTCCATCTGCCCGTCTATCCATCAACATTTTTCATGTTTACAAACTGAAGCTGAAGTTATTGACAGTTGCCATATAGTAATACCCTTTTGTTTTTAATTCATAACTTACAAACAGTCAAATGCATCAACTTCAAACTTAAGATATATGGTCACAATATCATTACACAATTACATGGCAACCGACATAACTCTAGCTACAATACTCTAAGAGTAATAGCCCTTTGAAAAAAAATCCAACTCCTCTGATGGCACTGCCGGGGCCCTAGTCAGTTTCACTGACAGTTCTAGTCTCACTTAATCTTGACTGACGCTTGTTTTGTTTGTTTGTTTGATTTGAGGTTTAACATCCCCGTCAACACTGTAAAGGTAATTTTGGAGACATTGCTTCCAATTTTGTGGTACATGTACTTTTGCCCGAAATTGAGATGAAATGACATTTCAAGCCCTGCCAACCAATGAAACCAATAGGGTTTATAAGCGTGGACGGGCGGACTCGCACTGCTGTGCCTGGGTAGGCTTAGATCCTGTAAGCGGTTTAACAGTACTCGTGTGTGGGTCGGTTTCAGCTCTGCGTGGAAGCAGGCAGCCCATCTATTTCTTCAAGCCCCGATGGGCTGGGGCAGAAAGATTGACGCATGTAAAGTTGTCGTAAAATATTCAGAGAGTATCCATTACCCTTACTAAGAATCCTTTTCTGGGATAAATGCAGCAATCAGTGTGGGTACCGAGGGTATGCATGGTGTGACAGCTCATAAGACTGGATTGTCCTTGTCATTGGAGATACGCTTCCGGTTGAAACTTGTTAAGCCTTCGGTAGACGACATCCTCAAATCATATTTTTCTTTTTCTGTTGTGTGAATTTTAGGCTTTACATTACCATAGTGATCCTCAGTTTTGGGACAGACAGCCCTAAGCAAACAGTGCAGACCCAGATCAGACTGCTCCTTCAGGAGCAGTCTGATCAGGGTCTACACTGTTTGTCATTCCGTCTGCATGTTTTGGACTGCTTGCTGAATCGTGAATCAAATGTGCTACAATTTTAGGGGAATTACAGCAAGTTCTAAAGGTGTCTGAATTTTTAGGATTTTTAGGATTTACCTTCACAAATGTTTGAAAAAATAAGATTGTCATCTGCTCCAGAATTTTTAGTAGCAGTTGAAGGGTAAAGACAGTTTTGACAAGATCTCTTTCCAGAAAAAACCTGTCAGTGGCCACCTCTATTAAGCAAGTAACCTGTTTTAGGCAAGGGTCTATTCAATTCCTAAAAAGGGCATATGCATTAAAATCCACCTGTGTTAAGCACAACCTGTCTTAAACAATCAGAATTTTAATTATATTCATTCGGTGTTTG
Organism: Lucinisca nassula; assembly: GCA_963580285.1. Classification (NCBI taxonomy): domain Eukaryota; kingdom Metazoa; phylum Mollusca; class Bivalvia; order Lucinida; family Lucinidae; genus Lucinisca; species Lucinisca nassula. The sequence continues at coordinate 95,634,699 of OY757025.1, read as the reverse complement.
CTTAACCCTTATCCCACTGAATAATTAATTTAGCCACACCCATTTCTGACCTTGAACCAATCAGATTACTTGATGTAATTTATTCCTGAAAATTCAGAAAGTGACTTCAAACAGTGTAGATCCTGATCAGATGGCTTCTGAAGAAGCCATCTGATCTGGATCTACACTGTTTTCAAAGTTGAGGATTGTCGTGAACAGCAGGATAAGGGCTAATACAGGTTGAAGTTTTGTTTGTTTGATTTGAGGTTTAATGTCCCCATCAACACTGTAAAGGTCATTTTGGAGAGGTTGCTTCCAATTTTGTGGGACTTTTACCTGATATTGAGATGAAAGGACATCTCAAGCCCTGTCGCCCAATGAAACCAATAGGGTTTATTAGCATGGACGGTCCGCTTGGAATGCGGTTCCTGGACAGGCTCAGATCCTCTTAGCGGTTTACCAGTACTAGTGTGCAGGCCGGATTCAGCTCTGCGACGAAGCATCATGCAGCCCATATATTTCTTTAAGCCCCTACAGGTTGAAGTTTGATCTACATATGTTTTTAGCTCACCTGTCACGTAGTGACAAGGTGAGCTTTTGGGATCACTTTTTGTCCGTCGTCCGTCGTGCGTCCGTGCGTCCGTGCGTGCGTGCGTGCGTGCGTCCGTGCGTGCGTCCGTAAACTTTTCTTCAAACGACATCTCCTCCTAAACCACTGATCGGATTTTGACCAAACTTCACAGGAATGATCCTTAGGTGGTCCCCTTTCAAAGTTGTTCAAATGGTTCCGGTCCATTGCACATATAGGTCACAGTAGCCAAAAATAGATTTTTTTCACCGAAAACTTAAAAAATCTTCTTCTCTGAAACCGCAAGGCCCAGGTCTTTGATATTTGGTAGGAAGCTTCATCTAGTGGACCCCTACCAAGATTGTTCAAATTATAGTGCTGAGGCCAAAAATGCCCCCGCACGGGGGCCCTTTGGTTTTACATGGGCTTATATAGGGAAAATCTTTAAAAATCTTCTTCTCTGAAACCGCAAGGCCCAGATCTTTGATATTTGGTATGAAGCTTCATCTAGTGGACCCCTACCAAGATTGTTCAAATTATAGTGCTGGAGCTAAAAATGCCCCCGCACGGGGGCCCTTTGGTTTTACATGGGCTTATATAGGGAAAATCTTGAAAAATCTTCTTCTCTGAAACCGCAAGGCCCAGGTCTTTGATATTTGGTATGAAGCTTCATCTAGTGGACCCCTACCAAGATTGTTCAAATTATAGTGCTGGGGCCAAAAATGCCCCCGCAGGGGGGCCCTTTGGTTTTACAAGGGCTTATATAGGGAAAATCTTTAAAAATCTTCTTCTCTGAAACCGCAAGGCCCAGGTCTTTGATATTAGGTATGAAGCTTTATCTAGTGGACCCCTACCAAGATTGTTCAAATTATAGTGCTGAAGCTAAAAATGCCCCCGCACGGGGGCCCTTTGGTTTTACATGGGCTTATATAGGGAAAATCTTGAAAAATCTTCTTCTCTGAAACCGCTAGGCCCAGGTCTTTGATATTTGGTATGAAGCTTCATCTAGTGGACCCCTACCAAGATTGTTCAAATTATAGTGCTGGGGCCAAAAATGCCCCCGCACCAGGGCCCTTTTGTTTTACATAGGCTTATATAGGGAAAATTTTTAAAAATCTTCTTCTCTGAAACTGCAAGGCTCAGGTCTTTGATATTTGGTATGAAGCTTCATCTAGTGGACCCCTACCAACATTGTTCAAATTATAGTGCTGGAGCTAAAAATGCCCCCTGCACGGGGGCCCTTTGGTTTTACATGGGCTTATATAGGGCTTCATCTAGTAGACCCCTACCAAGATTGTTCAAATTATAGTGCTGGGGCCAAAAATGCCCCCGCACCAGGGCCCTTTTGTTTTACATAGGCTTATATTGGGAAAATCTTGAAAAATCTTCTTCTCTGAAACTGCAAGGCCCAGGTCTTTGATATTTGGTATGAAGCTTCATCTTGTGGACCTCTACCAAGATTGTTCAAATTATAGCCCTGGGGCCAAAAATGCCCCAGCTCCGGGGCCCTTTGTTTTTACATAGACTTATATAGGGAAAATCTTGAAAAATCTTCTTCTCTGAAACCACAAGGCTTAGGTCTTCGATATTTGTTATGACGCTTCAGCTAGTGGACCTCTATAAAGATTGTTCAAATTATAGCCCTGAGACAAAAATGCCCCCGCCATGTGGCCCTTTGGTTTTACATAGACTTATATAGGGAAAATCTTTAAAAATCATCTTCTCTGAAACACAAGGCTTAGGTCTTTGATATTTGTTATGAAGCTTCAGCTAGTGGACCTCTACCAAGATTGTTCAAATTATAGCCCTGGGGCCAAAAATGCCCCCGCTCCGGTGCCCTTTGGTTTCACATAGACTTATATAGGGAAAATCTTGTTTTACATAGACTTCTATATGCAGGGTAAACCTTTAAAATCTTCTTCTCTGAAACCAGAAAGCCCAGGTCTTTCATATTAGATATGAAGCTTCATCTTGTGGACCTCTACCAAGATTGTTCAAATTTTAGCCCTGGGGCCAAAATTGACCCTGCCCGGGGCCCACTTGTTATGCTTTGGATCAGGTGAGCGAACCAGGGCCCTCTGGGCCCTCTTGTTGCTATTTATTTTAGGGGAAATTGTTGTTCCCTCAAGATTGTGTCGTTTTGAGAGTTCTTCGTGAATTTTCCTCATACAGTCGAACTTCGATGGCTCAAACACCGATGGCTCGTTTACCATGGCTGAGTAGAACCTGTTTTTTAGCTCTAGAGAATTCCTCTGCATAAGAAAAAATTTGGGATAATTAAGATTTTCGACTTTTATCTTGCAAATGTATGCTGTGTGTACTCATTAGAATCGCCTCATTGAGACGATTCTAATGAGTACACACAGCATACATTTGTGTTACAGAACACCGAAAAGAAGTCCCAACAATACCCTCGTTATGTTTTCTGGAAGTATGCAACAGTGGCTCGAACTTCCGCTGTCTCGAACAAATTTCCATGGTCCCAAAGGGGTTCGAGGCATCGAAGTTTGACTGTAATAATGTATTATGGTGCTTCCTAGATATAGAGTTGACGGTCATATATTACATATCATTATATAGTCATTTCTTTCCATTTCTGTGTGGTACATTGTAAATTTTTCCTGTTACTTCTGGCAACTATCCCTATGTAAAGGGGAAGAATATACCTGCGACTTGGGGGCCAGGGCCCAGTTGTTCAGAGCATTGTTAGCTTAACGAGCTCATTAGCGGTAAAATTGTTAACCATTCTAGCACATTTAATACCTAAAAAAAAAAATATTTTTGCTGAAAAAATGTGAGCAGCTTTTGCATCTGCAAAAGCTGCTCACATTTTTTCTGCAAAAATATAAGTATATTTGCCATATTAAATGATCAAAGTTTTAACTATATGTTAACTAATGAAGTCGTTCGTTCTGAACAACTGGCCCCAGGTGTTTAAAATTAGTGATGCCATTAGCTAATGTTTGCTTTAAACATTGATCATTTAATATTGCAAATATGCTAATATTTTGCTGAAAAAAATGTGAGTAGCTTTTGCAAATGCAAAAGCTACTCACATTTTTTCAGCAAAAATACCAGAGAATAAGATATTGCACTCGCTAGAATAGTTAACAGTTTGACCACTAACAAGCTTGTTAAGCTAACAATACTCAAACAGCTGGGCCCGAACATGTTTTAATCTGGACAACTATTCCTATGTTAAAGAGCACAGATACACCCTCCTTATTTGCATCATGTTTTGCAAGAATGACAGCTACATTATGCTGTCTAACTTCAATGGCACAAACACCTTTGGGACCATGACAATTTGTTGGAAACAGGCAGTTCGAGCCACCAAGGGTTGATTTAAGGGCCAGATCAGTCATAATATGGACGTCTTCAATTTTCTTTATCATAAATGTGTTGTGTGTACTCGGTAGAATCACCCCAGCGAAGAGATTCTAATGAGTACACACAGCATACATTTTCAAGATCAAATAAGACAATTATCCCAAATATATTTATGTCTGCAGTTATGGATTTTTTTTGCAAGCGAGTCAAGAAGGAGTTTGAAAGAGCCGCTGTAAGCCAGCCATCGATGGTCGAACCTTTGACGTTTCAGTGTAGTATGCTTCCTGTATGCTCCGACCTCAGTACCTCCATTGACTAATCGTCTGACTGGTGATCAGAAGGTCCTGGGTTCACAACCTGCTGAGTCAGCAAGATTCTTCACTAGAGATTGATCATGAACTCTTTTCTGCAGTCTTTCTTTCTTCTGCTGATTCAAGAAGGGCAGTCCTAAGTTTCTGCTGAAAGAATGTTCACTACCGGCCTCGGTAGCTCAGTCAGATGTGCATCTGGCAAGCGGTCAGGGGTTCAATACCTGCCTGGCTGGCAACGTTCTTTCCTGCAGATCATGAAATCTTTTCTATGGTCATTCTGTCCCCTTCACTGATTCAACAAGGGCAGTTGCCAGTTTCTGGTGGAAGAGCATGTACTGTACTGGTTATGTATAAGCCTACCAAGGAAAAATATGGTCTGGTAAACTGACCAGCTCAATATGAGCTAAATATTGTTGACTTGGCCATTAAACTCCATGGGCATTTGTGCGCTTTTAAGGGAAGCAACTCTTTCAAAGATGTTTTTGTCCCCCTTATCAATTGGGGTATACTCTTAAAGGAAAGACCTTGGTCCATAGCTGGGCAAATTTTAAATTCTTTCCTTTAATAGTAGACACCCTTTTTGGCTGGGCCAAGTTTATTAAATTCTATCCTTAAATAGTAAACCAATATTTCAGCTGGGCCAAGTTTATTAAATTCTATTCCTTTAATGGTAGACCACTTTAATTCCTTTAATAGTAGCTGGGCCACATTTATTAAACTCTCTTCATTAAGTAGTATTCCCATATCAGCTGGACCAAGTTTCTTAAGTTCTTTCCTTTAATAGTAGACCCATATTTCAGCTGGGCCAGGTTTATTAAATTATTTCCTTTGATAGTAGACCCACATTTCAGCTGGGCCAAGTATATCAGATTCTTTCCTTTAATAGTCGACCCACATTTCAGTTGGGCCATGTTTCTTAAATTCTTTCCTTTAATAATAGACCCACATTTCAGCTGGGCCAAGTTTATTTAATTCTTTTTTTTTTTAATGGTATATATGTAGACACCCTTTTCAACTGGGTCAAAGGTATTTCACTTTTTCCTTTTATAGTAGACACCCTTTTCAGCTGGGCCAAGTTTTAACTGTATATCAAATTCTTTCCTTTAATAGTAGACGCTCTTTTCAGATGGGGCAAGTTTATTAAATTCTTTCCTTTAATAGTAGACGCTCTTTTCAGATGGGGCAAGTTTATTAAATTCTTTCCTTTAATAGTAGACAACCTTTTCAGCTGGGCCAAGTTTATCAAATTCTTTCCTTTAATAGTAGACGCTCTTTTCAGATGGGGCAAGTTTATTAAATTCTTTCCTTTAATAGTAGACCTACATTTCAGCTGGGCCAAGCTTATTAAATTCCTTCCTTTTCAGCTGGGCCAATTTTATAGGAAATTATTGACTATCCTGTATTGTTCGGAGGTGATCTGTATTAACACTGAGGTCAAAATTTAATAATCATGTTTTTTATGGTGTCAATTAATAAAATTGTCATTAATCAAGTAATTTCGTATTGTCCCAGATACAGGTCCTCGGTCAGCTGTATTGGCCTCGGCCTTCGGCCTCCAGCCAATACAGCAGACCTCGAACCTGTAACTGGGCCAATACAAAATTACTTGATTAATAACATTATAGTATAAAAGGAGTCACAAAAGTTGTATCCCTTGTAAAGAAGGGCAGAAAATATCTTGGGGAGTGTTATGGATGATTTTCCTGTTTGCTAAAAGTTCAGCCATTTCCAAATAATTTTGAAGAAAACACAACCTGACACCTCTAAATTTTGAAATGGACTCCTGCCATATATAAGGAGGATGATTCCATTTGGTACAAAAAGGGTTAAGCAAGCACCTGTCATATGCAAGCACATTTTGAATGTCCCATAGGTGCTTGCTTAACACAGGTTGTACTGTATTTGGTTCATTATTATTCCTCTTTAGCCAGAGTTCTGCAAATAGAAAATTTTGACTTTCCAGCCTGTTTCACATGAAATAGTTTCAGTCGTTCCCTTCAAGCTGTCCAACTTCATGTGTTCATTACAATAACAGACCTGTGTGACTTACTGCATTGTTTCATATGTCCAAAATTGTCATTTTCAGATTAAAATTTGTGATAATTTTCTTATTTATACCCTAAAAATAGGCTGCGGGTGCTCGTTAGAACCGCCTCACTGAGGCGGTTCTAATGACTACCCACAGCCTGTGTCTTGCAGCAGAAATAAGAAAAGTAATTGGATACCCCCGTGAACCCAAGTTTTCTCCATTTATCATGTGACATCGCATCTGAGAGTGTAGTAACGCCATGTAATATTTTCTATAATCCACTAGTGGATTAAATATGCAAATTAGCTAGATACAGCCCGTAACGTTACATGTACAACGTCCTTAACGACGTCGCGTTTACTAATGGCGGAATATTGATATTTTTGTAAACAATAGTGAATAAAATGCGTTTTAAATGTCATGATAAATAGAATCTTGCATTCGTGCTCCTGTATTATTGAATTTATTAAAAGAGTTGAGGAAAAGGGATAAAATGCGAGGCTTTGCTCCTGTATTATTGAATTTATTAAACTCACTGAGGAAAAGGGATAAAATGCTTGGCAAAGCCTCGCATTTTATCCCTTTTCCTCAACTTATTTAATAAATGCAATAATACATGAACACTTATGGAAGATCCTCTATATAAAGCAGGGTTTAGAGAGGTGTTCATTACACGGGCTTGTTAACATGATGTCATAGCATGTATACAGTAGTCAAGTGCTTAATCACATATAGCATGAAAAAGATAATTTCTGGTCAAACTGCTTTAACCCTTCAGGTGCTGTGGCAAATTCTAGAGCAGATGGCATTCCATTTTTTTATGCCCCCGCCTTTCGAAGAATGGTGTAAAAGGCATAAAGCGTTAACCATGTCTGGCTGTCCGTCTCAGTCTGTGCCTACGTCCAGGATGGCGTTAGCAATTTGCATTCAAATTTTCTTAATTGTGGTATCAGGAGGAGGCATCTGTGTCCTTTGGACACATTTATAGTTTCTTTGTTTTTTTAGTCATCACGAAAACACGCCTTTATAATTTTGACCCCTTTGAACCCCACTTTTATACAGTAAAACTGGGGTTTCCGGGGGTATACCTTATTTTTCTTATTTCTGCTCTTAAATATAGATTGTGGGTACTCGTTAGAACCGCCTCGATGAGGCGGTTCTAACGAGTGCCCACAATCTATATTTTGAGCAGAAATAAGAAAAATATCACAATTTTTCATCATAAAATATTGATTTTTTTGCGATAAAGGTGGCAATGTATTTGTATAGGCGTGTTTGCGTAATGGAAAATAAGGCTTGAGATTTATAATAATGCAGTCTTATATTTGCTGAAAAATAAGAAAAAAAAAATATGTTGAAAAGGACTTCTGCTAAACGTGCTTAGCATTGAAGGGTTAAGCGTATATTAGCTTGTATACCCAAAATGCCTTTTGTATTAACCCTTTTTGTACCAAATGGAATTTTCCTCCTTATATATAGCAGGATTCCATTTCAAAATTTAGGGCTGACAGGTTGTGTCATCTTTGAAATTTATTTGGAAAATAGTTTAACTTTTTGCAAATAGTGTAGGCCTTGATCAGACACCGCATTCTGCGGCGTCTGATCTGGGCCTGCACTGTTTTCCAGGGTACCCGTTTTAGGGTTTCTGGTACAAAATGGGTTAATTGGTTCCAGAATGCTGCGAATTATATTCTTTCCATTATTGATAGAGCATATAGGATAGACACAGGTCACGAGTCTCCACTGCTTCTTATCTGTTGAACTAAACTCTGTTCAGAAAATCTGAATCGTCGAGTTTTTCGTTTCTTCCTTTTAATACTCATTTTAGCCCATACATCACTATGGGAAAGTTGTAGACCTCACCCTCCGCCGATTTCTCCAACAAGTCATATGCTTCTGCGACAGCCAGGAAAGGCTGTGATTATTTGGAGAAAATTGCAAAATCTAAATTTTCGTTCACAGACTTAAGACATTCTGACAGGTTTGACACACCCTTTTAAACCATAAATAGAAGTGGTTACTGCTCTTGTAAATTACAAGGGCGTCTATATTTTATTTGCACTATCACTTCATGGAAAATCATTAGCTGTGACACCACATCTGATATCGGTATAATTCATTTTGACCACTGTTGACAGCACATCGCGCTGGTGGCTTCCCGTACCTAGTGAGCTTCTATCTAGCCATTCGAATGTAAGGTGTGTCGTAATTGCATATCTATTTATAAAGTGCATCATATGGATTTGAATATGTATTATTTTAGCTGACAATCATCATCAAATGGACTTAGTCTGTGGTCTCATTTCTTTGTTTTGCAATTTTCTCCAAATAATCACAGCCTTTCCTGACTGTCGCAGAGGCATACGACTTGCTGGAGAAGTTGGCGGAGAATCAGGTCTAAAACTTTCCCATAATGATGTATGGGCTAAAATGATTATTAAAAGGAAGAAACGAAAAAATCAATGATTCAGATTTTTTGAACGGAGTTTAACACAGTTTCCATTCTGAACCCCAACAATAGTGTTATAAACAGGGTGGAGTGCATTTCACTAATGACAGTCTCCATATGACCTTAGTTGTTGGTGGAACATAAAACCTCAAAACTCGTTTCACCAATGATAGATATTGGTCTGAAAGTCTTGAACTCTACCTCCAACCCTGTCCTTGATCTGAAGGTCAAGGTCACAGCCTTGTATATTTTCTTCAAAATTTTTGCGCCAGAGTTTGAGATCTCAAATTTTTAAAACCTAAGGTTTGAGAAACTTTGCTTTGGCCTGATGATTATTGTTGGTCCAATGTTTTTTTTTCAGAAGATACCATTCACAACGATTGTCGTCTGCTTTGTCGTCTGCCGGTTACTTTATAAGTCATTTTTGCAAACAATGTGGACTCAGATCAGACTGCTCCATCTGGAGCAGTCTGATCTTTGTCCACACTGTTTGCCTGTATGCAAAAATACTTTTTAAAAAAGTTTGCAAGAAGATTCAGCAGATGACACTAGCAGATGATGTAAGCAGATGACATTTTCAGATGTAGTTTTTCTTGGCATCTAAATGGTTAAGATCTCTATTTTTCCAGACCCTTCGTTGGATTGAGATCATAAGACCAAGGTCAAGGGCCTTGAGGTTTATGTTTTTAACCCTTATCCCACTGAACACGACAACCCCTACCTTTGCAAACAGTGTAGATCCAGATCAGATGGCTTCTGAATGAATATACTACACTATATCAAGTGATCTGAATGGTTGATAGTCAGAAATTGATGTGGCAAATTAATTTTTCATTACAATACACATAGTGCATTTTTCAACATCTCCAAAATGGCTACATTTCTAATGAAAATCCATGGTCTTTTCCTTTACACAGAAAACATAGGTTGTGGGTGCTTGTTAGAACCGCCTCATTGAGGCGGTTCTAACGAGTACCCACAACCTATGTCTTGGAGCAGAAATAAGAAAAATAATGTACACCCCCGTAAACCCCAGTTTTCTCTATATAATGTGGGGTTTAGAGGGGTGTTTATTTCATGGACCTGTTCACGTGATGTTTAGCAGGGTAGGGGTTAAGGTAGCTACAAACTCTTGTGACAGATCTTTTTTGCTGCAGTTTTTGTCCACCTATGATAAGGAGTTGGTTCAGCATGAGTTAAAGTAAATGTTTGGCCATTTCTTTTGGCGGAGCGCAGTGGTGCAGTGGTAAAGCATCGGATTTGAGATCAAGAGGTAGCCGGTTCAATCCCCGCAAGTGCCAAATGTTGTTCCTTAAGCAAGAGACATTGCTTAGTACTGGTTTCTACCCAGGAAAAGAGGGCCACATGGAAGATTTGTACTTGTACTAAATGTGCTACCCTCTATAAATAAGGTCGATTATTATTATCATTATTATTATACTTGCAATGTAATATAAAGCTGTTGCTTTGTGTGCATACTTCTTTTCCATTGGTGTCTTGGATGGAAGGTGTTCAGGAATTGTATCAATTCCTGATCATTGTCTTCCCTTTTACTTTCAAAGGATATAGGAACTTCTTCCCCCTTAAGATGTATACTTTCCCCTTAATAAGGTTAGGGAATCTTGCCCTTTGAGGCTTAATCCTTATCTTGCTGAATATTCATTTAAGCCACACCCATTTCTGTCTATCAACCAATCAAATTACTTGATGTAATTTATTGCTTCAAATTCATAAACTAAATACCAAACAGTGTAGATCCTGATCAGATGGCTTCTTCAGAAGCCATCTGATCTGGATCTACACTGTTTCCAAAGATATGGTTTGTCTTGAACAGCAAGATAAGGGTTACTCATGATTCTTGTAATTCATGCAAGCAATAATGATTCTGGTGAGACGGCACTTGTGTAAGGCTTCCCAGCAAATTGTGGACTACTTATGTGATAAGTATTGTTTTCTCCTTTTCTGGCTAAGTTTTGCTTCCTGTTCACTTTTCTACAGGCACAGTCCCTCCCAAAAAGGGGTCTACTCTTAAAGGAAAGAATTTGCTCCTCAGGTGCAAATTTTTTCCTTTAAGAGTTGACCCCGATTGACATCTGAGACGAAACAACTTTTGCATGAGTTTCCTTCCGTGAAGGTGTACCCTTTCCCCTTAACATGGTTTAAAGATGATCCCAAAAATGTATAAATTATATAGAAAAGTAATTTTTCGATATAATCTGAACATTTTTGTCTGGGTAAAACACGGTTATTTAACCCTTATCCTGCTGAATATATGAATTAAGCCGTACCCATTACCAGCTACCAACCAATCAGATTACTTGATATCTTCATTCAATTCACAAATTGCATGACAAACAGTGTAGATCCTGATCAGAAGCCATCTACACTGGATCTACACTGTTTGAAAAGATAGGGGTTGTTGTGAACAGCAAGATAAGGGTTAACTGGACCCTCTGAAAAAAGGGGTCTACTCCTCAGGAGCAAAATCCTTCCTTCAAGAGTAGACTCCTGTGAACTCTTGTACTGCTGAATAAGTTAAGTAGCAGCGTTTCTGCTTTGGACCCCTACAGAAGTGTTATAAAGTGGGTATAGTGCGAATTGCTATCATGAGTAGATACTATATGCATAATTTTGTATTTATGACCTATGAAATAATGAAAAAGACAAACGGAATATATCTTCTTGTTTTCTTATGTATTTATACCTTATTTGTAAGTGTACCACCCCCCTCCTCCTCCCATCTGGGCTTAAAGAAATAGATTGGCTTGCATGGTGCTTCCATGCAGAGCTGCAACCAACCAAACATGATTACTGGTAAACCGCTTAGAATAAGCCTGCCCAAGGAAAGTGATGCATGTCGGACCACTTCTTCAGCCCTTGCTGTTTGTTTTGGGCAGTAAGGCTTGAGGTGTCATTTCATCTCCATGTTGGGTAAAAGTCCCACAAAATTTGAAGCTATGTCTCCAAAATGACCTGAACAGTGTTGATGGGGATGTAAAACCTCAACTCAAACAAACAAAAACATGTTCACCAATACTGTTTCAAAAAGGGTATTTGACACTTTATTAAGAGTGCAAGAGTTTGCCATACAGTCGAACTTCAATTGCTCCAACACCTTTGGGACCCGGAAAATCTGTTTGAGACAGGGGTAGTTCGAGCCACTGAGGGATACTGCCAGGAGGCATAACGGGTTTAATTTTGAGACATCCTTTTAATGTTCTAAAATAAAAAAAATATATGCTGTGTGTACTCACTAGAATCGCCTCATTGAGGCGATTCTAGTGAGTACGCACAGCATACATTGGCAAGATAAGTTGAAAATTTCCTTAATGATCCCGCACTATTTCTTATGAAGAGGAATTCCCTAGGGACTCAAGAATGGGTTCGAGTCAGCCATGGTAAACGAGCCATCCGTGCTCGAGCCATCGAAGTTCTACTGTATATTGAAGTTGAAACAGTACTAAAAAAGAAGTGAAAGCAATGATCAGGAATCACACCTCCCATCAAAGACACCAAAGTGAAAGAAACACAAACATGAAATAACTGGACCCTAATGGAAACATCATTCTTGCACACCAGACAAGGAAATCCGTGATTTTACCCCGGCATAGAAATTTATGTTCTGACCCTGATGTTCCGACCCTAAATCGAATATAATCGCGTGTTTGATAAATGCACTGGTTGATTACGACCTGGTATGCGCCGTCGTTTAGGTTGATGTCACAGCACGTTACGTGACGTTACTAAACATTCCTGCAGTGTCAACACAATATGGCGGACGTTGGTAACCGAAGTGACTGCATCATTAAAATCCGCACTAAGAAATGGAAGGTATACAAGAAAAAGAATCCAATATGGGTGTGAGGGATGGATGAAAAAATCCGTCCCTCGGGATCACTCTCCGGCATCACTCGGCAAGCCTCGGGATGCCGGACAGTGTCCCTCGGGACGGATTTTTCCATCCAGCCCTCACACCCATATAAGATTCTTATAAAAGCGGTTCCGCTGATTCAAGAAGGGCAGTTGTCAGTTCCTGGCGAAAGAATGTGCGCTGTACTGGTTAACCGCTTACGTATAAGCCTGCCCAGGAAAGTGTGGATAGGTAAACTGACCGGCTCAAAAATGACCTAAATAGTGTTGACTGGACCGTTCAACTCCAATACAAACAAATCTTATAAAAGCGGAAAGCGAAAATGACAGTTACTTTCCCACAAAATGGACAATTGCCTGTTATAAGCAATACACACACTCAAAGACAAGCCATAACAAAATCCACGACAGAAGAACCACCTTGGGACGGTCAGTGAAAAGAATTTCACGGGGAATTAAATCGATTTTACGTGGCCCCAATCTTCGCCCTTACTTCCGTCGCGATTTAGACAATTTGTTAGTGCATATGAAGGCTTCCTAATGCATCAGTGCAACATCTCCGAGAACACAAATCACACAGCAACAGAGATGAAACATTGGTGATGTCTCAACAGCAAGAAACCACTGAACTGCTGGAGCAAAAGAAAATCATAGTTAGACTCCTTTTACATCAGTTATTGGGCTTTTGTGATAGTCCCAGCCCATCAGGGCTTGGAAAAAATTTGGCTTCATGGTGCTTTCATGCAGGGCTGAAACTGACCACACATGAGTACTAGTAAACCGCTTAGAAGGACAACCTGCCCAGGCAAAATGGTGTCAGTCTGTTCAATGCATATAAACATTTTGGTTTCATTGGGCGACAGGGCTTATGATGTCATTTAATCTCAATGTCGGGTAAAAGTCCCACTAAATTGGAAGCAGCATCTCCAAAATGACCTTAATAGTGTTGAAGGGGACATTAAACCTCAATATAAACAAACAAATTTTGTGAAAACATTACGATAACACACCCATGAACTAAAATGGTGTCCATCTTATCTCCAGAACTGTCATTTTTCAGATGAAAATATTTGATATTTTTCTCAATTTCTGTCCAAATATAGATTGTGAGTAGTACGATTCTAACGAGTACCCACACTCTATATTTCTGGGCGAAAATATGGAAAATGTAATAATGAATACCCCCATAAAACCGACTTTTCTCTATATACAGTAAAATTCCTATATTAAGAGCACCTTTGGGACTGTTCAAAAGTGGGCTTTTAAGTCCAGAGGACACTGCAGGCAGAAAACACAGAGAAAGATTAAGTGCAGCCTTCAAAATAAGCTTTTTAAGTGGAATGGGAACACCTTCAGGGGAGGCAACAGCTGCAAAAGTGTTTTGTCTTCCATGTCAATAGGCGTTAACTCTTAAAGGAAAGAATTTGCTCCTGAGGAGCAAATTCTTTCCTTTAAGAGTAGACCCCTTTTTCAGTAGGACAGGCCTTATAGAAAAGCGAACAGGAAGTACCGAAAGTAGTCTCCCTTTGAAAAATGGCCGAAAAATCTGGCAGGTGTTCCCATTCCCCTTAAAGCAGAATTAATCTGAATTTTAGGTGGGCTTAATAATGGAATTTCACAGTAATACAAAGTAGGGTTATTGGGGGGTGGGGGTGGGGGAATTTTCATTTCACAGACAAGCTTACAAAGAAACTTAAATAGTGTTTATATTATATAGAGAAAACTGATGACCTTACAATAGTGTATATTGTATTATGTGCACACGCATTTTAATCCTTAAGATGACAATCACAACAATTGTCTGTCATCTGCTTCGCTTCTGCTGGTTACCTTAAACATCCTTGTTGCAAACAGTTGGGCCCACATCAGACTGCCCCTTTCAAGAACATTTTTGCATGCAGGCAAACAGTGTGGGCCGACATCAGACTGCTCCTGCACTGCAGTGTGGGCCGACATCAGAATGCTCCTGCACTGCAGTGTGGGCCGACATCAGACTGCTCCTGCATTGCAGTGTGGGCCGACATCAGACTGTTCCTGCACTGCAGTGTGGGCCGACATCAGACTGTTCCTGCACTGCAGTGTGGGCCGACATCAGACTGTTCCTGCACTGCAGTGTGGGCCGACATCAGACTGCTCCTGCATTTGCATGCAGGCAAACAGTGTGGGCCGACATCTGACTGCTCCTGCACTGCAGTGTGGGCCGACATCTGACTGCTCCTGCACTGCAGTGTGGGCCGACATCTGACTGCTCCTGCACTACAGTGTGGGCCGACATATGACTGCTCCTGCACTGCAGTGTGGGCCGACATCTGACTGCTCCTGCACTGCAGTGTGGGCCGACATCTGACTGCTCCTGCACTGCAGTGTGGACCGACATCTGACTGCTCCTGCACTGCAGTGTGGGCCGACATCAGACTGCTCCTGCATTGCAGTGTGGGCCGACATCAGACTGCTCCTGCATTTGCATGCAGGCAAACAGTGCGGGCCGACATCTGACTGTTCAGTCAGATGTCGGCCCACACTGTTTGCCTGCACACAAAATGTGTTTGAAGTGTATGCAAAAATTCAGCAGACGAGAGTCAGTCTCGGTAGGTCAGTCCTGGTGATAGATGGCAGATTTGATTTTTCTGACAGGTTCCGCAACATTGTGGATATGTTAAATGACTGGCTCAGTATGAATTAAATAGTGTCGACTAAACAATCAAACAAAATTCAGCAGATGAACATAAACAGATGGTTTTTAGATGTGGTTGTTCTTGGCATTATGATTTTGCGAATGCCAAAGGCACTTTTAATGGAGTTTGGGTCTGTGTGAATGTTCTGTGTAGCTTTCAGTGTAACTGAGGTAATGGCTAAGTATGACTGCCGTACAGAGTAACAGAGGCAATGACCAATCCATGGCCAACTTTCGATAACCGAGTCGCGCTATTACCTGGACGATCGATACACAAAAATGTATTGATGTAGGTAGGAGATTACTTTTAACTATCTTTTTCAAACTTATTGTTATAGTTAGAAATTGTTTTCAGTCGGCATTGAATGCTACATTATATCCAGAGTGCGCTTATAATTTTGGTTCTTGTACATGCATTGTTTAAAGGCATTTATTCTTAGACAGTACGACACACCGTGTGTTAATG
The DNA here is from genome assembly GCA_963580285.1 of Lucinisca nassula. Lineage (NCBI taxonomy): Eukaryota > Metazoa > Mollusca > Bivalvia > Lucinida > Lucinidae > Lucinisca > Lucinisca nassula. Next base: position 95,619,023 of record OY757025.1, on the reverse strand, counting down.
ATTTCATTGCCCCCCTGTGATATACTGTCTATAGCTTGACTTGATAGATTTTGTAAGGTAACCGGGCGCTAAAAGCACATAGGGGCTACCCCTCTCTGTCTATAGCAGATCAAAGGCAGCCTTTTATAGGGGGATAAGTTAAGTAGCTCCTGTTGAATCATCTGTGGGAAAGTCAATAAGGTACACTGTAGTTAACAGTTAGTCAATTATTGATTTTCCCCAAGAAGGGCCCTTACCTGTTGCAGACAGAGGACTTCTCTATAGTCAGCACTGAGGGCTACATAATATTATATAACGAAATGATAGTCCTCAATAATCAAGACTAAAGGCATTTAAACTAGTTATGTGCAAAAGTAAAGGGTCTTACTCTTTAATAAGTTAAAGCTTCTGTCACTTATAATACGAAGAGAGAGAGAAAAGTCACAAGCATTCTAGACTGCCACGCTACGCAACTCTATTGGCCTTAAAGGTATTACCAATAATATGTGTTAATTCCCCTGATTTACCTATATATTTGCCAGTATTAAAATACCTGGATGAGTGAAAGCTGGAAAATTATCGTAAAAACCCTAAAAATTGGACACCTTGTGGACTTACTGTAATACTCCTTAAATTTTAACAAATTTGTTTCACGATCGAGCAAGGAGAACAAAAAGTGCAGCTAGAGTGGCAAACAGTGTAGACCCTGATCAGACTGCTTCTTCAGGATATCAAATATCTGTCCCTATATTTTGGATCATTAGGGTAAGAATTTTTCGTTTAAGCCTTCTTTACTGCAAGCAAACATTGTAGGCCCTGATCGACGTGCGGCATCTAAACTACGGCGTCTGATCTGGGTTTTCACTGTCAAACCCGACGCATGATTCTACTCCACCATCTTCGATAAGAAAAATAAGGATATTTTCTATGAATAACGATTACCTGGATTTCCTACAGGTCAGTGATAATCATGGGGACACCAGCTTTGAAGAGCAACTTTGGGTCGATTGACAAACAATCGACCCAAAACTTGTAATACATGGAATTTAACCCAATATTAGAAAATTGGTGCTCAAAAATACAGTAAAATTCTGGTATTAAGACCACCTACATAAAAAGCTTTGTGTTTTCTAAATGCAGTGTCCTCTGGTCACAGAGCACCATTGGGACTGTTCAAAAGTGGTCTTAAAGACCACTTTTGAACAGTCCAAAAGGTGGTCTTAATATAGGAATTTGACTGTACCTTAATCTTTTCAAGTAAGAAAAAAAGGATCACCAGTTATACCGAAGGAGATTTTTTGGGGTTGTCATGGCAACCACATAAGTTTATATCAAATCATTTATGTTTAACTCGGGTCGAAAGAAAATCATCCAGAAATATTTTGTTTAAATCTGAAACTTGGTCAATAGAGTTTAAAGGAGATGGAATTTAAACTTGATAAAGCTGTTGGCTATAAAAAGTTGACAGTGTAACATATCGAATGTTCTTCGAGACTGAAGTACTTAAATGTAAGGCTGGCACGATTAATCAGATACTTAATTTATTGATAAGTTCAACAAAAGATGATTATCGTCAACTGACTTAATAATAATCGATTACATGTTTTTGAATTCTTAGTTTGTTACCTTCCTGTATTTACATGTTCTCTAGGTATTTGGACACCTCAACTCTTCACCGTACGTATTCCAAAATTGAATTTATTTTTATTTTGGCTTGTTTTTGAGTATGTGTATCGCTTATATTATTTTGGTTCGGACATCAAATGGGCCATTTTGTGGGAAATAACTATCCGTTTGGCTTTCCGCTATTGATGTTTCCATTAGGGTTTAGTTGTTTCATGTTTGTGTTGTCTCTGATGGGAGCTGTGGGTTAATTGTATCGATTCTTGATCATTGCCTTCACTTATATTTATCCAAAATTGAAACAATTTACTTTCCTATGTTGAGTCGATAAATAGCTGGATGAGAGACAAACAGGGTAGACACTGATATTCCTGTGGCATTTCATCTGGGTCTACCCTGTTTGCCCGGACCTGTCTGTCCGAATACAACAAGTACAGTATAGCATAACGTAAGAGTCATTTTCAGACAGTAAGTTAGACAGGTAAGATTACTAATCGAGTTTCGATCACAATTACAGGACTGATAATCGATTATCTTTTATGGCTAGGTATCGACAAAAATGGCGGCAAAAGCCTTTTTTCATATAAGGCGAGTACACAGAATTTTCAAAGGGCTTCTTTGCCTAATAATTTGGATCTCAAAAGTATGAAGCACGGAATGCAAGAACCATAATAAGTAATTTAACTCTTAAGGGGAATGGGAACACCTTCAGGGGAGGCAACTCCTGCAAAAGTATTTTTGTCTCCCATGTCAATAGGGGTCAACTCTTAAAGGAAAGAATTTGCTCAGTAGAGCAGGGCTTATAAAAAGTAAACAGGAAGTCCCGAAAGTTGTCTCCCTTTGAAAAATGGCGGAAAAATCTGCCAGGTGTTTTCATTTCCCCTTAAGATGTCAGTAACAACAATTGTCAATTGCTTTGTTGTCTGTTGGTTACATTAAAAGACATTGTTCCAAAACTGTTTGGACCCAGATCAGACTGCTTCTCTAGGTCCATAGTTTGTCTATCAGCCATCGTGCAAAAATAGGTTTGAAAAGTTTGTAAGAATATGTAGCAGAGGTAACCCGACACTATCTTGGCATGTTATATAGCTACATAGCGAATACCAGGTTGTTTATCAGGCAAGGCTTCGAGAACGCTTGTAGAAGCCGAGCCTGATAAACTTGATATCAAATGACACGAATTTGGTATTCTGTTTATCAGTTAATCTCCTTGTACACTCTTACAGTTTTGCCAATTTTTCCAGTGGCCCAGTTCATAGAGTTCATGGAAGTGCAATGCCACGTTGACCTGATAAAGATCACTTGTACTGAGATAGCAGATCTTTATCGGGTCAATGTTTTACAATGCAATTAATATAAGGGGTGACTGATAAGAGCTTAACTGAATTCATTGATTCCCGTAATTACTGGTTATTAAGCTCGTCTGTGTTCATCGTCCAGCTGCGGATGGGCGTCTGACTGGTGATTAGGAGGTCGTGGGTTCGATATCGCCTGCTGACGGTGCCAGGTTGACAACATTCTTTCATGAGGATTAGTTTTGAATTCTTTTCTACGGTCACCCCAATCACCCCTTCTGCCGTTTCAAAAAGGCAGTTCGCAGTTTCTGGCATGTGTACTGTACTGGTTAACCGCTGGTGTTTAGCTTATGTATAGGCGTGCCAGGAAGTGTGGGTAGGTAAACCGACCGGCTTGATATATCCTAAAAAGTGTTGACTGAGACTTAAAACTCCAAACAAAAATCGCCGTGCTGCGGCAAGCATCTGCATGAGCCCAAGGCAGCTTATACGCTATGCTCTGACGTCGAGCGAGTCTCAGCCGATGTATGTCAATCGTCTACGACGGCACTTCATTGTTGGCCATATCGGCGTGAGCCCGCTGGAATTTGTCCTAGCTAAATCCAGTCTCATCTGAATCTCAAGAACTGGACACTCAATACCATTATGCTTACTCCCCACAAGGCCTTCATGTGTATTTTGGAAAGTTAGTGTCCAGCAACAGCCGACAGTAAAATTCCCTATTAAGACCGCCAAAATTGAGACTAATTCTGCTTTAAAAAGCTTATTTAGAAAGTTTCAGTTATTCTTTCTTTGTGTTTTCTGCATACATTGTCCTTTAGTCAAAAACACCAGCTCTGGGACTGTTCAAAAGTGGTCTTAAAGACCACATTTGAACAGTTCCAAAGGTGGTCTTAATATAGAAATTTTACTTGCATGTAATCGGTGTGTGTTGGGGGTGGGGAGGTGTGGGGTTGGGGGCGGCGAAGGTATCTTGTATCTTATATCACTGGGGCGGCCAACTGATACTGGCTTACAGTTGGACAAGGCCTGTTGTTCTTGCAGCAGGTAAGAATAGAGGGAGTTTTTTTTTTTTTTACAGTTTCTACATATCTATCCTTTTTTCGCTTTCCCCTAATGTCCTTCACTGCTGTCACCTCTCCTGTCTCTTTTATCATATTTTTCTCCTTTCTCTGGGAGATTACACAAATGACCAACAAGGGTTGTTGTTAACCCCCAACACACTCATACAATAAATGTTGATTTGTCATGAGACCCGAAACCATGCTACACGGAAAAGAGTATAGTTGTCGGAGTTTTAGAGAATACCAGGTTCGTGTCTTTGATATCAAGTTTATCAGGCAAGTCTTCGAGAACGCTTGTAGAATCGCGAGGCTCGAAGACGAGCCTGATGAACTTGATATCAAATGGCGGTATTCTATTCTTGTGCATTCTTAAATTGGCAATTTACGACCAGTTATCGATTGTCCTCAATGTGTCCCAACATTCCGGTGCGCAACTTTAATCCATTGATATATTTAGTATCAGCTGACCGTATTTTTTCCAATGATATTTTTTGCAAGTATTTTTTTTTTCTAATTTTTCCAGTAATAATAACATTTTTTGCCAAATTTTTCAGCTGTCCGGTTCATTCAATAGTTGACCTGATGAAGCTCACTTGTCCTGATTATAGCATATCTTTATCAGGTCAACGTGTTGCAATGCATATAATATAGGAGGGTAACTGATAAAAGACTATAAAAGTAGGGTGTACACGGGTGTTCAGCACACAAACATGTTGATATAATGCACATCAATAAAATAGGCTATATATTATTATTATTATACAAGTTGTGTGCAAATAAGGTAAACCCATAAAACATATGACAACTGATTTGGATTCGCAACACAATTTGGTACAAACATATGGTTCAGACGTGTCACAGTATGATACATGTTAAAATAATCATCTAAGCAGATTGAAATGGTTTCATTGTTAATGTCATACTGCCATTTTGACAGATTTTTTGCGGAATTTGTATCGGACCAGCCAGAAATAAATAGAACATCGTTCTGGATCCGGAACGAGATTTCTTTAGTGCCATCAGATACACCAAAAAGGAAAGAACCACCAACATGCAATAACTAGACCCTAATGGAAATATTAATATCGAGAGCCAAAAGGAGAGCTGCTTTCCCACAAAATGGTCAATTGGCTATCCAAAACCAAAAATATCAGTGTATCACCCACTCAAAGACAACCATAACAAAAATAACCGCGACAGAAGAACCGCATTGGAACGGTCAGTGAAACGAATTCCACTGGGGGGTGGAGGGGGGGGGGGGGGGGTTGCTTAAATCGATTTTACGTGGCCGCAATCCTCGCCCTTACTTCCGTCGTGACATAATTTGTTCAGTCCGCATGAAGGCCTCCTAACTCATGAGTGCGCCTATCGGGGCTTGAAGAAATAGTTGAGCTGCAAGATGCTTCCACGCAGAGCTGAAACCGACCGCCCACGAGTACTGGTAAACCGCTTAGAGGATCTAAGCCTGCCCAGGCAAAGCGTTGTGAGTAGGACCGTCCATGCTTATAAACCCTATTGGTTTCATTGGGCGACAGGGCTTGCGATGTCATTCAATCGCAATGTCGGGTAAAAGTCCCACAACATTGGAAGCAACGTCTACAAGATGACCTTTACATAGTTGACGGGGACGTTAAACTTCAAATCAAACAAATCAAACAAACTCATGAGTGAAACATCTCCGAGAACACAAAGATTAAAAAAACACAGAGATGAAACAATGGTGAGGACTCGTAGCAAGAAACCACTGAAATGCGGATGCAAAAGAAAACCAACAGTTTGTCTCCGATGGGCCCGACCGGGGACAGAGCCTCAGGCACCAACCAACATTACATAAAATTAACTTCTAATTCTCAGTAAACCTTTACGCTGGAACCGTCATAGAATCTGAGGCCTGACCCACCGGCGTGCAATTAAAGAGGGTAGCAAAGTTGTCAGCCGTGATTGGGTTAACTACCATGCATGCAGTCTGTCGCATAACATATATGTTGTACCCACTCGTATTATATCGAAGAATGATTTTACGAAATTGGGTGCCGAAGTCATTGCAAGTATATATTTTTCTGAATTGATATACTAGGTCACCATAAAATTCGGGTTCCGATAGACCTTGTTGTATAAGAGATTTATGTCAAACATTGGATTTTGAAATTGAATCTGAATGACGTCTATAAATTTTTTAAAATGCTTTGCGTAGTTTAGATTATGTTTGCGTAGTTGTCTGTCTACTTGGGATTTTCCCACCCTTTACACTACACTTCCTCCTAATCTTATAAAGGAAAAACTTAATGATTTTATTGAATGAACATTTGATAGAGAAGATTCCCTCTACAGTCGAACTTCGATGGCTCGAACCCTTTTGGGACCATGAAAATTTGTTCGAGACAGCGGTAGTTCGAGCCACAGAGAGATACTATTATTGACATACCACGAGTATAATGGAGATACTTGTAATGGAGATATATTTTCGGTGTTCTGTATTATAAATGTACGTTGTGTGTACTCATTAGAATCGCCTCATCGAGGCGATTCTAATGAGTACACACAACATACACAACATACATTGGCAAGATAAATGAGAAAAAAAACTAAATTACCCCTATATCCTATTTGGAGGAATTCCATGCGGGCTCAAGAACAGGTTCGACTCATCCATGGTAAACGAGCCATCCGAGATCGAGCCAATGAAGTTCTACTGTATTTTGAATGTAATGTAAGCTATGCTTTTTCCGTTCTGAATAGCATAAAAATTATACTTTATGGTCATGCCAGAAAGTATATGAAGCTCTCACCGTTCTACTTGAAAATATTTACATAAGATTTGGTACTAAGTTATTTAGACAAATTGTGGGTATTCCGATGGGTACCAATCGCGCAACCCTTTGGCTAATCTGATCTTGTTTTGTTAAGAAAGAGACTTCATGATGTCCCCTTCCGTTGAAAACCAATTTGAAATTATTGAAGCCTTTAGCTCGACTTCTAGATATTTCGATGATTTATTAAATATTGACAATACCTATTTCGATGGTTTGATAAGTCAAATTTATCCCCCCCCCCCCCCCCTCACCATCAGAAGTTAAATAAAGCAAATTCTTCTGATACCGAGGCCCCGTCTATGGCATTACATATATCTATTGTAAACGGGTTTGTTTCTTGCAAAACTTATGATAAACGCGATTGTGATTTTGAGATCATTGTAAATTTTGCTTTCTTGGATGGTGATGTTCCTGGTTTGGCATCGTATAGCATTTATTATTTAAATTAATTCGATTTGCCACAGTGTCTAGTCATGAAACTGATTTCAACACTCGTAATAATTTGTTAACTGCTAACTTCTTAATCAGGGTTTTCGGTATCATAAACTACGCAAAGCCTTTTCTATGTTTTATAGACGCCTTTTTATTACACTGTAAAGGTCATTTTGGAGACGTTGCTTCCAATTTTGTGGGACTTTTACTCGACATTGAGATTAAATGACATCTCAAGCCCTGTCGCCCAGCGAAACAATAGGGGTTATAAGCATGGGCGGTCCGACTCGTGCGCACCGCTTTGCATGGGCAGGCTTAGATCCTCTAAGTGGTTTACCAGTACTCGTATGCGGGTCGGATTCAGCTCTGCGTGGAAGCATCATGCAGCCCATATATTTCTTCAAGCCCCGATGGGCGGGGTTTATAGACGTCATTTCGATATACATGCAATGACATCAGTACCCAATTGATAAACTCATTCTTCGACATAAAAAGATTGTGTTCAACATAAATGTTATACAAGTAACTCAGTGAGGGTGGATAACTTTACTTCCCTATTAAATTGCACGCCGATGGGTCTGGCTTCAGGTTCTAAGACGGTTCCAGCGTTAAGGATTTCTTAGAATTAATATTTTAATTGTATGATATGTTGGTTGGTACCTGATGCGCTGCTTCTGGTCGGGTCCAGCGCAGTCTAACTGTTGGTTTTCTTTTTAGCATTTCATTGCTTGCTGTCGAGTCCTCATCGTCGTTTCATCCCTACGATTGTTTGATTTTGTGTTCCCCGAGATGTTAAACTTATGAGTTAGGACGCCTTCATCAGTTCATTCGGACTGAACAAGTATTTGTCTAAATCGCGGCGGAAGTAAGGGTGAGGACTGTGGCCGCGTAAAATCGATTTAAACCCTGGAATACTTTTCACTGACTGTTCCACGGCGGTTCTTCTGTCGCGGTTTACTTTCAGTTCGTCTTCGAGTGTGTGTATCGCTTATATATTTTTGTTTTGGATAGACACTTGGCCATTTTGTGGAATAGTAACTGTCCTTTTGGCTTCCCGCAATTGATGTTTCCATTAGGGTCATGTTTGTGTTTATTTCCCTTTGGTGTCTCTGATTGGAGGTTGATTCATGATCATTGCCTTCACTTCTGTTTAGTCGTAGAAAGTCAGAACGGAAAGTGAAATTGAAATATCAGGAACATGAGGTATGCCCTTAGGTCTGCCCAAGGCTCCTTAGTGCAGTTTATATTTTACTTTTGGTCCTTTGAGATCAGTGTGAATATTCTGAGAAATCAGAAATAAGTTATTGGTTTAGACTCATATTCTAGACAGGTTTTTAATTATTTGGACCCCATTTTGATTTATATCAGTCTTTGTATCGACTGCCTATTCGAAATTCGCAAAATTACATGCAGTATGTTTCCTCTGGCTTTCTTTGCCGGATCATTACAGGGTCACTGATGAGGCTTTATTAGCCGAAACTACGTAGTATGACCCATATTCTTTCTTATAAATGTTTTCATTGCTCATTTTTGATTTTTATGCATCTCACTTTCAAGACTTAGCTTGAATTTGAGCATCCAAACACCTGGTTTACATATACGTTTTAGTGGCAATAGAATCTGAATAAAAAGTTATTTTTCCCATATAAATGTCTTTTTAAATTCAATCCAGGTTAATGATCCAGTTTTATGTAAATTCTGATATCGATATTTCCACCATCATTTGTCGAAAATTCAAATTCATCATATAATGAAATTCAGTATCAGGTTTCTTATCTAATTACGCTTTAATGTGTTTTTGTCAAGCACAATGTATAAATCAGTCTACGTTGAGTTTAGCGGAGCTCTGTATCCATAATATCTTAACAGTAAATTCTTTGTCTGTTCATTTATCCGTGTGTCCGTACATCGAAAATTATTTCGTTCATGAAATGAGAGGACCCATTGATGACTGAGCGAAAACACTGGACTGATGCTCTTCGGGTTCTGGTTGTCCACAGGCAAGGTGTTTGCCATCCTTGAGCAATGTAGTCATTGCTAGCTCGTCGTCGGCTTGGGTTTGGTTCCCCATTGATTTTTCTCCCCTTCCCTTCACAAAATCTGGCATGACTACGCAAACATTTATCATTGGGGAACCATGTGCGTTTGTTTTAACGGATTCTACAGTACCGAAATAGAATCAAAAGTAAAAAAGGTACTACTCTTAAGGGGAATGGGAACACCTTCAGGGGAGGCAACTCCTGCAAATGTTTTTTTGTCTCCCATGTCAATAGCGGCCGACGCTTAAAGGAAAGAATTTGCTCTTAAGGAGCAAATCCTTTCCTTCAAGAATTGACCCCCTTTTCAGTGGGACAGGACTTATAGTAAAACGAACAGGAAGTTCCGAAAGTTGTTTCCCTTTGAAAAATGGCGGGAAAATCTGTCCGGTATTCCCATTCTCCGAAAGTTTATTAATAGGTATACCCAGGCAGACCAAGAGTTGTCAATGACCTTTACTTGTTTTAATCCCTCGAGTCTTATAAAGAGATCACTCATAGGAATCTGTTCAAAGGATTTTAAATTTGCAAACTCATTGATGTCTCCGAAGTTTGTGAAATTTGGGAAACTGTCTTTGAATGAATCCCGTATACTGAAAAAGGGGTAGACTCTTAAAGGAAAGAATTTGCTCCTTAGGAGCAAATTCTTTCTTTTAAGAGTTGACCGCTATTGACATAAGAGACAAAATACTTTTGCAGGAGTTGACTCCCCTGAAGGTGTTCCCATTCCCCTTAAGAATAGTACGTATTTTACTTTTGATTCTATTATGGTACTGTAGAGCCCGTCAAAACAAACGTACATGGTTGCCCAATGATAAATGTTTGCGTAGTCTTGCCAGATTTTGTGAAGGGAAGGGGAGAACAATCAATGGCGAACCAAACCCAAAATAGAAGTAGAGGCAATGATCAGGAATCGATACAATTAACCCACAGCTCCCATCAGAGACACCAAAGGGAAAGAAACACAAACACGAAGCAATAAACCCCAACGGAAAAACCAACAGCGGAAAGCCAAACGGACAGTTACTTTCCCACAAAATGGCCAATAGGCTATCCAAAATAAATAATATAAGCGACACAAACACCCAAAGACAAACCATAACAAAAATAAACCGCGACAGAAGAACCGCCTTGGAACGGTCAGCGGAAACGAATTCCACTGGGGGGCTTAAATCGATTTTACGTGGCCACAATCCTCGCCCTTTCTTCCGTCGCGATTAAGACAAATCATTTGTTCAGTCCGCATGAAGGAACATCTCCGTGAACACAAAAATCAAACAACCACAGAGATGAAACAACGGTGATGACTCGACAGCAAGAAACAACTGAAATGCTGGAGCAAAAGTAAACAGTCTACAGGAGCCAGCAGTCAACAGGAGCCGACGACGATCTAGCAATGACTACATTGATCAAGGATGGCAACCATATTGCCTGTGGACAACCAGAACCTTCAGTCCAGTGTTTTTGCTCAGTCACCAATGGGTCCAACGAAATAGTTTTAGCTGAACGGACACACAGATTAAATGAACAGACAAACACTTTACAGTTAAAATATTATGGATACAGTGCTCCGCTAAACTCAACATAGACTGGTTTATACAGTATGCTTGAATAAAACATAATAAAGCGGTATTGGATAAGACACCTGATACTGAAGTTCATTATTACGATGGCTGATTGATATGTTGTGAGCCTCGTATTGAAGGAGGTATGCAGGGATGTTCTTTTTAAGTCCTAATATTTTCTGATTCTATAGGACCGTGTTTCAAAGGACTGGTCTCATTTGGTTAGTTTATATCGACGAAGTAGCATTCTAAAGCAAACATGCAAAATGTACAAAATCGTTGAAAGATCACTCAGGGGTCGCTTATTTTTTAAGTGTTCTTCAAACTGACGATATGGCGGGAGATTTTGTTTGTTTGTTTGAATTGGGATTTATCGTCCCCGATAGGTCATTTTGGAGACGTTGCTTCCTATTTTGTGGGACTTTTACCTGACATTGAGATAAAATGACATCTCAAACCCTGCTGCCCAATGTAACCAAAAGGTTTATATGCATACGGTCTGACTCACTACACTTTGTTTATCTTTCTAAGCGGTTTACCAGTTACTCATGTGTGGTCAGTTTCAGCTCTGCGTGAGAGCACCTTGCAGCCCAATCTATATTTTCAAGCCCCGATGGGCGACACTTTTCACTGGTTGACGTCACGTTAAACTACGCGTGCGCGCGAGGTTTATACCGCAATTCAAAACAATCAAGGGGTTTTGCAACAAGTAAGCAAATTTAAGCAAAAAAGACAGCAGACAGTGAGGCATGTCAAACGACATTCAGTGCCATGGCGCGCACACGTAGTTTAGCGTGACGTCAACGAGTGGAAAGTTTCTGACGTCACCGCGCCGCAAAGAAGTAGGAAACAACATGGACGCTTACTTACTTATTGCAAAAACCCTTGATTGTAAATACATGATTAGTGATAATAAAATATGATCGGTTCGCCGCGACAATTTGATAAAATTGTCTAAGGCTCACCAATTATATTTTATTACGAGTTAAAGACACTAACCATGTATTTACTATTTATTAGGTTACTAGAATGCCTGACTGCAGTATAAATTGCGTTTGGTTCCAAAATTTTGTGACAATATTTATCTACCTTTTGGTCATCTTTGAAGAGTTTTTGTATGTTTGTTTGATTTGAGGTTTAACGTCCCCGTCAACACTGTAAAGGTCATTTTGGAGACGTTGCTTCCAATTTTGTGGGACTTTTACCCGACATTGAGATGAAATGACATCTCAAGCCATGTCGCCCAATGAAACCAACAGGGTTTATTAGCATGGACGGTCCACCTCGCACCGCGGTTCCTGGACAGGCTTAGATCCTCTAAGCGGTTTACCAGTACTAGTGTGCGGGCCGGATTCAGCTCTGCGTGGAAGCATCATGCAGCCCATATATTTCTTCAAGCCCCTATAGGCGGGGGCCACAATCTTAGAAGAGTAAAGCCAAAATAAAAATATATTGTAAATTAATGGGTAGGACAGCGTTCCCAGGACTGCAATATTTATTTGTTGGGTTTCCGCAAGTTTGTATCTCAGCATCAGTCAGGAAAGCATATTGGTTTTTATCCTTATTTGAGCCAGCGCATGACAAAACCTACAATAAGACATGGCGCCAGACAAAGACTCAGATCAGCCTGCGCATCCGCGCAGTCTGATCAGAGTCTCCGTTGTGCGCTCTAAGGGCCCAATGCTCTTTCAAGCAGCAAGAGGAGTCTCTGGTTAGACTATATGGATGCGCAGGCTGATCTGAGTCTTCGGTGGGCGCACATGCCTTATTGTAGGTTTTGTCGTGCGCTGGCTCATTTATTAGTATTTCAGGACTCTTGATGCTATATTTAGCAACAATGCCAGATAATCCAGAGTTCTTAGGAAATTTTTGATGTAGTGGCACTGGTACACTTATTACACGGTAAACACCATATTGACCATTAAAATCCAGAAAAGGCAATTGTTGAAAATAAATGTTTTGGGATGAAATACTGAAGCTTTAAGAACTATGTTGTACAGGCCTTGGGAGGAATGTGATGGTATTTGGCAGATTTTGGGCCTTTCAACGAATTAGGATTATTTCATTTGCAGTCGGTTAACCTAACCACGCGATTCCTGCGCTGGCTTAGACCTAAGTGGTTAACTGAGCCCCGCCAAGCGAATTTGTGTCTTCGAGCATCCCGTCATGACAAATTTTAACTGCGCATGCCCAGCCATTCAGAGGGCCAGGGGTATTGCTTTCTGTCTGAAGGTGAGTGAGTGAGTGTTTGAGTTTTACGTCCCACCAACAGCTGTCATACGGAGACGGGACCTCGGTTTCAAGACTCATCCGAAAGTCTGGAGAAGCCCGGGAACGATCCTGCGACCCCTGGTTTACAAGGCGAGCAGCGTAACCACTACACCACGGAGGCTTCTCTCTGTCTGAAGGTTCCTCTTGATTCATTGCTTGTATGAGCGAGCAGCGAAGGTTCTGGCGAGACTGCCCGGATGCGCAGGCTCGCCTGAACCTTCGCTGCTCGCATAGGCGATAAGTACCAAAATCGCTTGACGGGGCCCAACTAGTAATGATTACACATACTATCGCCAGTTTTGTTTGTTTGTTTGATTTGAGGTTTTACGTCCCCGTCAACACTGTAAAGGTCATTTTGGAGAAGTTGTTTCAAATTTTGTGGGACTTTTACCCGACATTGAGATGAAATGACATCTCAAACCCTGTCGCCCAATGAAACCAATAGGGTTTATTAGCATGGACGGTCCGCCTCGCACCGCGGTTCCTGGACAGGCTTAGATCTTCTAAGCGGTTTACCAGTACTAGTGTGCGGGCCGGATTCAGCTCTGCGTGGAAGCATCGTGCAGCCCATATATTTCTTCAAGCCCTTATGGGCGGGGGCGGACTATCGCCAGTAACTGACAACTGCCCTTCTTGAATCAGCAGAAGTGGGTGTTGGTAGAAAATATACCATGATTAATTTCCATGGAAGTACAAGTATGTAGCCGGATGGCGTCTACAATCCGCAACCTCTGGCTTCTCAGTCAGATGTGCATCCGACAATTACTACGCTTAGCACCCCGGCTCCCTAACAATATGCCATAGGACACAGAAATGAATGCTGTGAGCCTCTAAATTTTTAGAAACTAGGCAAAGCTGTGTACCAAATATCAAAGGCCTGGGCCTTCTGGTTTCAGACCAGAAGAATTTTGAACGATTTCCCTATACAAGTCCATGTAAAAATATGTGGATCCCTGGGCGGTGGCCATTTTCGAACGCAGGGCTATGATTTGTTCAGGGGCAATAACTCCAAAAGTAATTACAGATGCCCTAGTGAAGGGCCCATCGGAGTCTATCTGTTGGTTTTCTTTTGCTCAAGCATTTCAGAGGTTTCTTGCTGTCGAGTCCTCACCGTTGTTTCATCTCTGTGGTTATTTGATTTTTTGTGTTCACGGAGAGGTTGCACTGGGGAGTTAAGGAGGCCTTCATGCGGACTGAACAAATTATTTATCTAAATCGCGACGGAAGTAAGGGCGAGGATTGTGGTGTCTCTGATGGGAGCTGTAGGGTTAATTGTACCGATTACTGACCATTGCCTTCACTTCTATTTTAGGAGGCTAAGTCGTTTAAAGTTTTTATCTTCTATTTATCATATGACGTCACGTCTGTGAGTGTAATAACGCCATGTAATATTTTCGATAATCCACTAGTGTATTAAATATGCAAATTAGCCATGTACGTCCCGTAACGTTACATGTACGACATACTTAACGACGTCGTGTTTACTAATGGCGGAATATTGACATTTTTGCAATCAATCGTGAATAAAATGCGTTTTAAATGTCATATTTGTTATGTGTTGTAAGCACAGAGAGGCAAGCGCTATTAGCAACAAAAATACAAATGTCATAAACGTGACATTACGAGATGACTCAGATTTCCAACCACAGAATATATTGTCGCTAATTTGTGATGTTATCCAATCAGACCTCGCGTAACATATAGTCGGGGATTTGAAATTCGTAGCACCCGTATTTAAGGAGTTTAATGCACCTTATTTTCTCACACTTAACTATGATATGAATTTATTGAGAGGTATCTCAGCATCTTGAAAATGGAGTTAGAAAATCAAAAAAGTGGGGAAAAAGACATAAAAAGGGGAGATAAATGTACCTACCCTCTTTTCTCATTTGAACATCCAAACAATTCCAAACGGCATTTCCTCTGAAACTACAAGGCCAATTGGAACCAAATTACATGTGAAGCCGCCATAGGATGGAAGAACAAACATATATTCTGAATGTCTGGGTCACATGACCAAAATGTCCACCATGCCCATGTATGGTAAAAACCTTTGAAATCGCCCGTTCTCAGGAACCAATAGACAGATGGCCTTGAAACTTGATATACAACATTGGAGATCCGGTCCCTTTCACATTTGTTAAAATTATGACATTTGGTTGACCTTGCCCTTTCTTACGTCAAGGTCACATACGGTCACTTAGGGTTTTGTATGGCAAAGACAGGATTTTCTAGTTCTGTTGCAGCTTATGACATCAGAGTTGATATTTGCAACCAGCTAAATGACACTGGGGCCATAAGATTACATATTTTTATTTTTTCCAAAACTACTGTGCTAACTGATACCAAATTACATATACTGCATAAGCGTGGTAGAGAAATCAAAGTTTGTTTGAGGGATCTGTGTGATTGTCACACCAATATATGGCCAAAAGGGATTTTGAATTCTGCATCTCAGGAAATACAAGACCTTGGTATGCAACGTTTTGGACTTTAAATCTGCTGAGATTGTTCAAAGCTGACCGTAATGTATGCGACGGCGAAAAAAAACAATGGTTGATTTAAAAATAATTTGGCAGCAATGGTCATGCGATTGGCCTCTACTAAACCATTATGGTCGATTAAAATAAATGGCCACCAAGGGTGGGTTAATTTATGCCCACTTGAGCTCTGGTGAGCGTAGTTGCCCATGGGGTCTTGTTTATAACTTTGTGTTCAGGTTAGTTATTAAAAGTCGCGTAAGCTTGATGGCAAGCGTAAACCATATTTAACTGGCGTTGTCATGATACAGCAGCCACAGTTTTCTGCTTTACTGATTACGCTTGTTTGGTTATCTTTTATTGCTTAGCTGCATTTTCCAGCCTTCATAAACCATTTATTCGATAACCAGTGGTAGTTTGGTATGAAGTTACCATGACAGCAATACCGCTGAAAGACAACAATATTCAGTGAATTTAACAACGCGACCCTATTTCAGTCAGAATTTCGTCCAGTATTTCATAATTGAAAGAAAGGCGTATTTTAATCAGTTAACGCCTCTGAACAATCCAGCTTCTTTTTGACTGAAGGTCTGCGAAATTTGTCTGCAAACAAAAAAGAAACATTATATACTATTTGCATGGTAGAACGACGACTTTACATAAATGTTTTATAGGTTTGTTTTGGTTTTTACCATTAATTTGCTGCAGAAAAAGATACTTTACTAAATTTAAATATCAGCATCTAATTCTCCAACTGCGGTTTGATATACTTCAGCTTATTTGCTGATTGAATGACTCTGGTTTTGGTTGATCTTTTGGCAAATATGCGCAAATTGTGGTGACCAAGTTACATGAAGATGCAGAAAAGGTCAGTCGAGGGTCTGTGTTGAACCCGATGTTCCCACCCTTCTTGACAAAAGTGTAGAAGAAGAAGCTTGATTCACATAGGAACCGTTCCGCCCCCGCCCATAGGGGCTTGAAGAAATATATGGGCTGCATGATGCTTCCACGCAGAGCTGAATCCGGCCCGCACACTAGTACTGGTAAACCGCTTAGAGGACCTAAGCCTGTCCAGGAACCGCGGTGCGAGGCGGACCGTCCATGCTAATAAACCCAATTGGTTTCATTGGGCGACAGGGCTTGAGATGTCATTTTATCTCAATGTCGGGTAAAAGTCCCACAAAATTGGTAGCAACGTCTCCAAAATGACCTTTACAGTGTTGACGGGGACGTTAAACCTCAAATCAATCAATCAATCACATAGGAACCGTTACATTTATTATGCCAAAAATCGCCCCTGTTCAAAATATCTGACCTATAAGGTGTCAACCTTAAGTTAACCTTTCATTCAGTTCCTTTCATAAGTACGAATGCATTTCCACCAGAACGCCTGAAGGTAGGTGCCTGATGCTCTTGTCTCTGGTAGGGCTAACCAGAGCCTTACTATGGGTTTCCTTTGCTGCAACATTCTAGCTATTCCATGCTGTTGAGTCCTCGTCCTTGTCTCATCTCATTCGTTTGATTTTATGTTCGCGGAGATGTTGCATTGATGAGCTAGAAATGCATTATGCAGACTGAACAACTAATGGGTTTTAACCAAGACAACCAATGATGAGGATTGAGGCCACCTTAAATCAATTAAAGTGTCCACCCCAAACCCCAACATCCGTAAAACTTCTTACTGATCCCATTCCAAGGTGTTTTGAACGGGATCTGCGAAGTATAGGTATAGGTTCCTAATCATTGCCTACACTCTGTTTGTCAAATCATGATAACTCCTGATGGCTTGACATAGAAAGCCCTTTTGGCAATTTTTTATGGGACAATTGGGGTGGTTGGGTGAGGCAAAGGTGGCGTTTACCTTGCGTCAATAGGGCGTCCAACTGATATTGGCTTACAGCTGGACAAGACTTGCTGTTCTTGGAACAGGTAATGGTAGGGGGGGGGGGGGGATACTGTTATTTCTTCTGTTTCTGCACTTATATTTATTTTCCTCTTTCTCTTCTGTCCCTCACCTTCATCTGCTCTACTATCTCTTTTATCGCTTTTCTCTGGGAGAGGACACAGAATGACCAACAAGGTTGGACGTGCCTTTAAATCAAAAACAATTAATATATCGGACATATCAGTAAAAGGAAGTAGTGAAAAAGTAGACGAAGAACAGGTTAATCAGTGCATCACGTGAACAAGTCTATGAAATAAAGACCGCTAAACCCAACTTTATATAGAGAAAACTAGAGTTTACGGGGTAACCATTATTTTTCTTATTTCTGTTCCAAGACATAGGTTGTGGTTACTCGTTAGAACCGCCTGATGCGGTAATAACGAGCAACATCAACCTATGTTTTGAACATTTATAGCAAACACATCAAGGATTTTCATCAGAAAAGTAGCCATTTTGGAGATGTGAAAAATGCACTATGTCGCACGAGTGAGTTATCGAAATGTGTGACAAGAAACACAGGAAAATTAAGAGCTAGTGGCGAATAGAGGGACAAAGTTATCGAAGACAGGTTGTCCAATGAAAAGGTAGAAAGTAAGTAAGGTGACATCTTAAGAGGCACGTTTACAGGTTATACCACTACTCTAGGAAAAGGGAAGAAAGAAGAATGTTTAAGGGGTGGATTTACATTACATTAAAGCTCGGTTACTATTTATTTTTAATCGTGCGACTTACCAGAAAATAAGGCACCAAAAAGATTTCAATAGAGGCCTTGTAATGGCCAGTAACATTTACGTGTTTAAATGTAATACTGTCGATGTTAGTTTGGGAGCATTCAGCACAAACCGGAAACTTATATGTTGATAGATTCAAGTCACCAGTATAGAGAATCACTTGATAGTTCATCTCTGACAAATATGCTTGTTAATGTATATTCACCTCACTAAATAGAAACCAGAAGGAAATGGTCACCAGTAATTTTTTAAAATATATCTGTCGGCCCTTGTTATGATACATCTGTGACCAGCCAGTAAAATAATTTATTGTATGTATGTTTGAATATGGATTTTTATCACGATCTGTGACACAGCAGGAACAACCAGCAAAAGGATCCATGGGTATCTGAGTCCCTTGTTCATGCCCAGATTGACACAGAGTCATCAAGTTTCACATGCATGTGCAAAAGTAACCGCCCTGCATACTGACGAAAAGGAAATTGTTTAAAAAAAAAAAACAAAAATCCTTTACAGCAAAAATAGTGTAAAATTTACCAAATTTCTGGGGGTAAAATTTCAATGGTCAAAATTTATGGTAACACCGGATGTAGTTACGTCAGATCATGAATTTTGGTATCTTCGAGTATTGACAAAATATTTTGGTTGATGCAATAAATCAACATTCAGTTGTAAGCGCAAGCTACATATAACTAAACTTAATCCAACTATTCCATTCGCAAGGGGGTGGGTGTAAAGTCATAGAATTTTCAACCCCTTTTCCCCACCAGATTTGCTAAATAATCACATGTCACATAGGTTAGGCTTCTATCTCAATGAAACAGCACAAACAAAGCGTGAGAATTTTGGGTGCATTAAAATCTGGTCTCAAATCCCGGACTAAAATGCATTAGAATGTAGCCTTTACATCCCTTATGGCCTTCCTTTGTTTAGGTTTCCATTATGGTCTGGTCGCTTAATGTTTGTATTTCTTTCCCTTTGGTGTCTTTGATGGGTGGAGTAAGTTAATTGTATCGATTCCTGATCTTTGTTTTACTTCTACTTTACTGCTTTCTAAGACCAACTGGTTTCGAAGAACAAATCATACACAATTTAAATGAAATGAACAAATGAACAATGGATTTATTTCCGTTGGTATTTCACTGACACTGAATAAGGTGAACGTTTTACTGCATGGACTCGCCGAACATCACGAAAACACGCCTGTATAATTTTGACCTCCTTGAATTCCATTTTATATAGTAAAACTGGGGTTTACAGGGGTGAACCTTAATTTTCTTATTTCTGCTCTAAAACAAAGATTGTGGGTACTCGTTAGAACCGCCTCTTCGAGGCGGTTCTAACGAGTACCCTTTCTGCTCTAAAACAAAGATTGTGGGTACTCGTTAGAACCGCCTCTTCGAGGCGGTTCTAACGAGTACCCACAATCTTTGTTTTAGAGCAGAAATAAGGAAAATATAACAATTTTTCATCCTAAAATTTTACTTTTTTTTTCGTTGAAAAATTTACAATGTATTTGTATAGGCGTGCTTTCGAAATGGTTTCCTGAAGCATTGTCAGTCTGTATTGTCGTTCATAATGTTCCAGCCATTACCAGTGCCCCTTTCCATGAATTCTGAAAAAAAAAGAAGATTACGTAGTTTATTTTGGCATTCGACTAACGACGTATATTCATTACGATTACAAATAGAGAATATTTGATTCCATCAGTGTAAGATTGATTTTTGTTTCACCGAATGAACACCTAAAGAAGGTTTTCACGAGTGGTTTCAGTGTAAGATCATTTTTTATTTCACCGAATGAACACCTAAAGAAGGTTTTCACGAGTGGCGAAGCCACGCGTGAAAATACTTCTTTTGGTGTTCATGAGCGAAATGAAAATTGATATTACACTGAAAAAAAAAATCAATATTAATTTCTTTCATGCTTTAGATTGTAATTTGTAACGCAGTTTCAAAGCTTCAGTCATCATCACAGAGAGCAAACATTTTGTCCATGACGATTTCGCGTCGATTTAGAGGTGTTCAGCGTGTTAACTGGGTATAATAATGTGTGTAAACTGTAAGTTTGCATCTGGAAAACACATTGGAATGTAACTTAATCAAATGGTTCTCTTTCAATTTGCACTGGAATAACGTCCTCAGTTGCTAAGCTTGTCTGGCGAAAAAAGCGACGTCATCAACGTCGGACTGACGTGAAAACGTATGTGACGTAATTTCACTCATTAATAACGTCACACATTAATAACGATTAGCTAATTGACTTTTCACAAACAGATTAACATATGCTATTTTAGAGAATACATCGAATTCACATACAGTGAAAAATAAAAATCGTATTTTAACTGTTTGAAACAGTCAAGATATCGATTTTTATTTTATACAAAGCAGTAAAATCATTGCATATCTGAAACAAATAAAAGTGGTATTTTCACAGTGTGAAATATAAATGATATTTTCACAGTGTGAAAAATAACATGACCGTGTTATTTCATAGTAGCTGCCCGGACTACTTTTCTCGCCAAATCCCATATATGTTATCTATAAAATAATTCTGTAAAATACCTTGAAAAGCACTCTTTGTACTGTAAAAATGCTGTATGCAAAATGGCGATCTGTTTATGTTTTTGAAACTGACAGTTGTGGCGTCATAGCCAAGTCAAAACTTGTGACGTAAGATCCGATTGATCAAGTACAGTACATGTCCTAAAATATTATAAAATAAAAAGAAAATTTACTTTTTTCCGATAAATATCAAAATATTTCATCTTGTGTGTTGAAAATATCAGAATTTTCACTCGTGCTTCGCACTCGTGAAAATTCTGATATTTTCAACACACTCGATGAAATATTTTTGATATTCATCTCAAAAAAGTAAATATCCTCTATATATTTCACTGAGAAATCTCTATCGTTCATTGAAAAGCATGTAAGAAAACCGAATGACATATGCATTCTTTAGTATCTCCAAAACAGTATTTTTGGTCATGAAAATGAGTTATATTTTCCTTAATCATACTCAAATCGTAGGTTTTGGGGTGCTCGTTACAACCACCTCATCGAGAACTCCGAAAAGAAATAAGAAAAACAATGACTGCCCATGTAAACTTATCTCTTCGTCATATGAAATGGGAGTGGTGACGTAAAATAGGTTTAAGCCCGCCGCCCCCACCCCCCTCCCCCATTTTTCTTGCATACCTTCCATTTCTTAGCATGGGTTTTTAATGTCGCACTCACTTCGATTAGCGACGCCTGCCATATTGTGATGACACTACAGGAATGTTTAGTGACGTCACGTAATGTGCTGTGACGTCAACCTTAACTACGGCGCCTATGAGATCGTATTCAACCAGGGCATCAAACAAACACGCGAGAATATTCAATTTGGGGTTAGAACACCAGGGTTAGAACATAATTTATATTCCAAGCTAAAGCTATGGATTTCCTTATCCGGTGTGTAAGAAATAATGTCGTTTTATTTTATATGCAGCAGTCAATTCACTGCATAAGAGAAGTGAGGCAATGATCTGGAATTGTTACAATTACACCACCCCTTTCATCGAACACACCAAAGGGAATGGAAAACGAACATAAAATAATAACTTCACTAGAATGGTAACGTCACAATTACATAAATGATATAATCACTTTGTGAAAAGATATTATTGTTTTTCACATTGTGAAAAATAATATGACAATGTTATAATCATAGCAGCAGCCCGCATAACTTTTTTTTAACAGTTCATCATCAAAGCCACGAAAGGAAAATGTACTTTTTTCAATATACAGTAAAATTCCGCTATTAAGACCACCCAAAATTAAGACTCATTTTGCTATAAAATCGAAGTAGATGCAATGATCAGGAATCGATACAATTAACCTACAGCTCCCATCAGAGACACCAAAGGGAAAAAGCAACATACCCCAACGGAAACACCAACAGCGGAAAGCCAAACGGACAAAAAAAGCTTATTTAGTAGGATGCAGTTATTCTTTCTTTGTGTTTTCTGCATACAGTGTCCTCTGGTCAGAGACCACCTTTGGGACTGTTCAAAAGTGGTCTTAAAGACCACTTTTGAACAGTCCAAAAGGTGGTTTTAATATAGGATTTTTACTGTATTATAAAAATATTTCATCGAGTGTGTTGAAAACACAAGAATTTTGACGAGTGCAAGAATTCACCATATGTTTTGAAAACATTTGAATTTCAAATTCTGGTGCCAAAGATGCAGTTTTTTTTTTTTGTTATTCACCTCAAAAGAAGTCATTGTCCTCTGTCTAACATACTAATGGCGGAATATTGACATTTTTGTTTAAAGATCGGGAATTTAATACTTTTTAAAATAAATAGAATCTAGCCTTCGTGCTATGTTTTATAGAATTTATTAAACTCGTTGAGGAAAAGTCATCATTTATCCCTTTTTCTCAACGCTCTCGTGACTTGATCTATAGGTTCATATGCATGGACGGTCCGACTCGCTCCACTTTGCCTGTACAGGCTTAGACCTTCTAAGCGGTTTACCAGTACTCAGGTGCGGTCAGTTTCAGCTCTTGTGCGGAAGCACTATGCAACCCAATCTATTTCCTCGAGTGCCGATAGGCGGGGGCCTGCACTGATGGATTAGAAATCCTTCATGCTGACTGAACATATTATTTGTCTGAACCACAACGAAATCAAGGGTGATGATTGTGACCACGTAAAATCGATTTTACTGACCGTTACAAGGCGGTTCTCCTGCTGTGGTTTATTATCGTTAAAGTCGTCATTGCATGTATGTATTGCTAACATCCTTTTATTTTGGACAGCTGTTAGGACAATTTGTTGGAAAATAACTGTCCCAAAATTGAACGAACTCCGTGATGAAACAACGATGAGGACTCGTTAGCATGGGAATCAGTAATGCTGAAGCAAAAGAAACCCTACAGTGGGACTCCGGTGGGCCTGGCCAGAGACTGCAATTTACATATTAAATAAACTATTAAGCGCATATTCTGATAATATAAATACTAACGAAACAAATCATTCCTGTATGTGTTCCAAAATTGGAAAAAAGCTGGTGTCCATCGGGCATGGATGCCTTCATGCAAATCACATGCCTTTGTCGGGCCTATATATCTATGCTGACATAGTAGTCCATAAAACATTGCGGACGGCCAACAGTTGTAATGTTTTGCAGGAAATGCATGCCAACCCAATCTGTGGCCAACGTTTGGCACAGTCGGCTGCGCGTCTGTCTGTAAACACAGGACTTGACATCTCAAAGTAATGACAGCCGTCTGGATGATATAATTTTGCGGAGACTCTCAGACTCCGCAAAATTATATAATCTAAACGCCTGTAATCACTTTGTATAAGACAGCCATCATGTTCTCAGTCTCCGCGAAATTATATCATCCACACGGCTGTAATCACTTTGTATAAGACGGTCATCACGTTCTCAGTATCAGTGAAATTATATCATCCACGCGGCTGTAATCACTTTGTATAAGACGGTCATCACGTTCTCAGTATCAGTGAAATTATATCATCCACGCGGCTGTAATCACTTTGTATAAGACGGTCATCACGTTCTCAGTATCAGTGAAATTATATCATCCACGCGGCTGTAATCACTTTGTATAAGACAGCCATTACATGCTCAGTCTCCGCGAAACTATATCACCCAAACGGCTTTGATATGTAAATCACCTTACAAGCGGAAACTATAAAGAATATATAAGGACACTAGTTTAATTTTTTGTTAAACAAATCTGCAACTTAATTCAATATTTTGTTGGGAAATTAGATATTGCACGTATTCACAAATGTGCTGATATTTTATTTATATTTCTAGGGCAAAAATTGCTATGCCTTTTATCGATTGTTTCAGGCCCCTGTTTAAATAATTAAAATGTATAGTAAAATGCGTGTTTTCACCCAGGACCTAGGAACAAAATAAACAAGATGTTTGTGAAACACTGATGCCCCCGGACAGCGCATGTTAAATATGAAAGCAGTATCACTAAGCAATCGAAAGGTATGGCCGATGTTCAAGTCTTAAAAAAGTAGGTCAAGGTTACAAGGTCAAAAATTATGGGATCGTTAAAAAAGTCTTGTGACATAGAATGCACATGTGAAATATAAAAGCCCTATCACTTACCAATCGAAAAATATGGCCAATGTTAAAGTTTTTAAAAAGTAGGTCAAACGTCAAGGTCAAGGTCACAAGGTTAAAATTATAGTACCACTGTAAAGGTCTTGTGAAAAAGAATGCACACGTGAAATATGAAAGCCCTATCACTTACCAATCGAAAGTAATGGACTATGTTAAAGTTTTTAAAAAGTAGGTCAAACGTCAAAATCACGAGGTCAAAAATTATAGTACCACTGGAAAGGACTAGTGAAAAAGAATGCACATGTGTAATATGAAAGCCCTATCACTTACCAATCGAAAGTAATGGACTATGTTAAAGATTTAAAAAAAAAAAGGTCTGGTGACAAGGAATGCACATGTGAAATGTGAAAGCACTATCTCTTACCAATCGAAAGTTATGACCAATATTAAAGTTTTTAATATGTAGGTCAAACGTCAAGGTCAAGGCCATGAGGTCAAAAATCATTGTACCACTAGAAGGGTCTTGTGACAAGGAATGCACATGTGAAATTTGAAACCCCTACCACTCACCAATCGAAAGTTATGGCCAATGTTAAAAGTTTTTAAAAAGGTCAAAAGTAGCTCAAATGCTCAAATGCTTTCCTCTTTAATTGCACGCCGGTAGGTCAGGCCTCAGATTCTATGACGGTTCCAGCGTAAAGGCTTACTGAGAATTAGAGAGTATTAAGGCGTAACTATCCCAAATTTAGTGATACAGAGGCCTTTCATATATTTAATCTTCATCAGTGTGTCTCAACCCCAAAGTTTTGAAACGGACCAGACCTGGCAAACACAGCAGCCCCCCCCCCCCCTCCGCGCACACACCGACCGACGTAGCTCATGAGACAGGTCAACTGGAGGCATCAGGCAAGAGACGCACATCCGCGGACTTATAGGCGTTCCCCACAGAGCCAATATCAGCAAACATGGCCCACACTCCACGGAAGTCCTGACATCAGGAAGGAGATGTCCAAAGTATCGAGACTTGCAAAATTTAAAATATTACAAAATGTGGCAGCCAAATCCGCTAAGATACATGTCCCACCTGACAAGTCAGTCTTAGTTTCAGAAAAAAATAGAAATTTATACTGCAAAAATCAAAGATTTAATATAATTAAATCAGTACTTGAGTACTGACGTCAACACCGCAGTATCAAGTTCAGCACTAAGGAACTGATACTGAGCTGATGATACCCTCGGAGACGAACGAATCATCCACCAGCAGAGATACCGACCAAGTGGTTGCAATTAAGACGTAACTAGACCGAATTTAGGGACACAGAGGCCTTTCAGAGTATATAATTTTTAGTAATATTGGTTGGTGCCTGATGCTCTGTCTCTGGTCGGGCCAATCGGAGCCTAACCTGATCATTGCCTTCCCTTCTATTGTAAATCAAATTATAATGTGATCTTATTTCTTCTTTCTTTATTATACCAATCGTTGTTTTGTTTACAAAAAATACAGTTTTTAAAAACTGGTGAAAACGTCGATGGCAGGGTTTCAATACATATAAATGTATCTATGCATCTATTCTGAATAGAACACCTGATAACAGACCATCTGGTGGCAGTAAATGTTTTGTAAAATCCTGTTTATCACAAACAGAGTTCAAAGTTAACTAAAACACACAGCTATCAGATGGTTAATTTATTTTCATAGCTGAAGCCAAAGCAATAGAAATTGCTTTAGATTTTTTTAGCTCTTCCAAAATAAAAAAAATATTTTCCGAATTATTTTCTGTGCTTTAGGTTTTAGACCATTCATCATCCAAAAATCTTCAAATTCAAAAATTAATGGGGAAACAACACGAAATTTCCAAAATACAACGAAGCTTATTAAGTTGGCTCCCAAGCCATATTGGCATTATCGGCAACGAATATGCTGGCAAGAAAGGAAAAGAATCACCCAATCTTGATCCGTCTGTTTTAACAAGAGGCCCATGGGCCACTACGCTCAACAGAGGTCATGTGGTTTATACCATATACAGGCAAGGTGCCTATCTTGGTCATGTGACAACAATACAACGAATAATGTTTAATTGGCTCACACCTATAGAAGCTTTTCATGTAATTTGGTTTCAATCGGCACAATACTTTTACTGGAGAAGAAGATAAAAATACTGAATCTGAGCCATCCAAGACAAAGGTCAGTAATGACCTTGACCTTTGGAATTAATAAACCTCCATTCAGCTAACTGCAAATATCATTTTTGATGTCACAGCCTGCCAGGCAATCAGATATATCCACTACTTTGCCATTTTTCCATACAAATGTCTAAGTGACCACATTTGGCCTTGACATAAAACAGGTCAAGGTTAACCAAAGGCCATCATTTGAACAAACCTGGTAGGACCAGAGCCCCTGATGTTGCATACCAAGTTTCACAGTATCGGCCATTCGGTTCTTGAGAAGAAAATTTTCAAAGGTTTCTATCATATATGGGCATGGCGGCCCATATTGGTCATGTAACCCAGTCCTCACGAACAAACTTCCGTTCCCTCATTCCATAGAGGCCCCACATGTAATTTGGTTTCAATTGGCCAAGTAGTTTAAGTAACGAAGAAAATAACAATACTGAATCTGAGCCGTCCTGGACAAAGGTCGGTAAATGACCTTGACCTTTGGAACTGATAAACTTCCATTCAGCTGATTGTAAATACCATTTCTGACGCCACTAGCTAATACACAATAAGAAAAATCCACTGTTTTGCCATTTTTCCATACAAATGTCTGCGTGACCAAATTTGACCTTGACGTCAAACAGGTCAAGGTCAACCAAAGGTCATCATTTGTACAAAATTGGCAGGGTCAGAGTCCCTGATGCTGCATACCAAGTTTCAAGATCATCGGCCATTCGGTTCTTGAGAAGAAGATTTTAAAAGGCTTTTACGATATATGGGCATGGCGGCCATATTGGTCATGTGACCCAGTCCTCACGAACAAACTGTCGTTCCCTCATTCCATAGAGGCAGCACATGTAATTTGGTTTCAATTGGCCAAGTTGTTTAAGTGAAGAAGAAGATAAAATTACTGAATCGGAGGCGTCCTGGACAAATTCGGTAAATGACCATGACCTTTGGAACTGATAAACTTCCATTCGGCTGATTGTAAACACCATTTCTGATGTCACTAGCTAATATACAATCAGAAAAATCCACTGTTTTGCCATTTTTCCCTACAAATGTCTAAGTGACCAAATTTGACCTTGGCGTAAAACAGGTCAAGGTCAACCAAAGGTCATCATTTGAACAAACTTGGTAGGGCCCGAGTCCCCGATGCTGCATACCAAGTTTCAAGATCATCGGCCGTTCGGTTCTTGAGAAGAAGATTTTTTAAAGGTTTTTACCATATATAGGCATGGCGGCCATA
The DNA here is from genome assembly GCA_963580285.1 of Lucinisca nassula. NCBI lineage: Eukaryota > Metazoa > Mollusca > Bivalvia > Lucinida > Lucinidae > Lucinisca > Lucinisca nassula. Next base: position 95,591,286 of record OY757025.1, on the reverse strand, counting down.
TTGGTCATTTGACCCAGTCCTCCCGAACAAACTTTCGTTCTTCCTTCCCATAGAGGCTCCACATGTAATTTGGTTTCAATTGGCCAAGTAGTTTCAGAGGAGATGTTTTTTGAAAATGTTGACGACCACGACGACGGACGACGGACCAATGCCTATACTATAAGTTCCCCCGGAGTCTTCGGCTCTGGTGAGCTAAAAATCCATTTTACAATTTTTAAACCATTAATCAACAAATATATCTTGTCTGCCGCCCCGCCCATCGGGGCTTGAAAAAATAGATGGGCTGCATGATGCTTCCACGCAGAGCTGAAACCGTTGCAGGTAACCATTTAAGGATTTAAATATGTTCTAGAAAGAGTTATCCTTTGGAAGCAAGGAATACACCACAGAACTGAAGTGTACATGTTTTTAAGCCTGCCCAGGCAAAGCGGTGCGAGTAGGACTGTGCAAGCTTATAAACCCTATTTATGTTGTACCCAATCTTTTTATATCGAAGAATGATTTTTACGAAATTGGGAACCAAAGTCATTGTATTTGTATATTTTTTTCTGAACCCAATCATTGGGCGACGGGGCTTGAGATGTCATTTCATCTGAATGTCGGCTAAAAGTATATTTCCGTACGAGATTGTGTGTGCGAGTACGTGACATCGTGCGTGTGTGTGTATACTCACATCAAAGTTGTAGTAGTTTCTCTTGGCCTTAGTATCCAATGTCTTGTTGACACGATTGACTAACCAGCTGAACATCCTGTCGTACAGGCCCTTAGCAAGCGCAGAGACCGAGTGGTTAAGTTGTTCCTTGGTCCTGCCCAGAGAAACAAACTCGGTTCCGACCAGAATCTTTCGTTTCAGCAGACCTTAAAGCAAAATAGAAGCGGAGACAATGGTCAGGAATCGATACAATTAACCCACAGCTCCCATCAGAGACACAAAAGGGAAAGAAACACAAACATGAAACAACAGACTCTCATGGAAACATCAATAGCGGAAAGCCAAAAAGGAAGCTACTTTCCCACAAAATGGCCAATAGGCTATCCAATATAAAATAATATAAGCGACACAAACACCCAAAGACAAACCATAACCAAAAAAAAAGTGCGACATCTCCGTGAACACAAAAATCAAACAACCACTGAGATGAAAAAACCGTGAGGACTCGACAGCAAGAACCCACTGAAATGCTGGAGCAAAAGAAAATAACAGTTAGACTCCGATGGGCCCGACCAGAGACAGAGCATCAGGTACCAACCAACATAACCCTTTACGCTGGAACCGTCATGGAATCTGAGGCCTGACCCACCAGCGTGCAATTAAAGAGGGAAGCAAAGTTGTCAACCGTGATTGGGTTAACTACCATGCATGCAGTCTGTCGTGTAACATTTATGTTGTACCCAATCTTTTTATATCGAAGAATGATTTTCACGAAATTGGGAACCAAAGTCATTGTATTTGTATATTTTTTCTGAACCCAATCATTTTATCTCGAAGAATGACTTTACGAAATTGGGTGCTGAAGTCATTGCGGTAATATACTTTTCTGAATTTAGTCGCCATAAAATTCGGGTTCCGATAGACCTTGCTGCAGAAGAGATTTAAGTCCAATATTGAATTTTGAAATTAAATCAGAATGACGTCTATGAAATTTTGAAACCCTGATTAAGAAGTTTAGCCGTTAACAATTTATTACGAGTGTTGAAGTCAGTTACATGACTACACACTCTGGCAAATCGAATTAAATGCGAAATATAAACGTCAGATGATGGCGCACGAGGAACATCACCATCCAAACGAGGAAAATTTGCAATCACAAAATCAAAATCATTGCGTTTATCATAATTTTGCAAGAAACAAACCCATCTACGATAGATAGATGTAAATCCAAAAACGGGGCCTAAGTATCAGAAGAAATTTGCTTTATTTAACTGAAGTTCTGGGTGGGGGGGGGATGTTAAATTTGACTGATTTAACCATCGAAATAGGTATTATCAATATTTAATAAATCATCCAAATATCAAGAAGTGGAGCTAAAAGCTTCAATGATTTCAGACTGGTTTTCAGCAGAAAGGGACATCATGAAGTCTCTCTCATAACAAAACAAAAACAGATCAGCCAAAAGTGGTGCACAATTAGTACCCATCGGAATACCCACAACATGTCTAAATAACTTAGTACCAATTCTTATGTAAATATTGTCAAGTAGAAAGGTGAGAGCTTCACACACTTTCTGAAAAGACCATAAAGTATAATTGTTATGCTCTTCAGAAGTAAAAATAGCATTTCTTACATTACATGCAAGATAGAGGAAGTCTTCTCTATGAAATGTCCATTCAATTAAATCATAAAGTTTTTCTTGTGTAAGATTATGAGGAAGTGTAGTATAAAGGGTGGAAAAAGCATAAGTAGACAGACTTGAAGCAGGAAAACACCTGGATTTCAATTTATTCAAAACTTCATTAGAATTTTTTATAGACCAAAACAGATTTCTACCTGATCTTTCGAAGACTTTGTCTCAATATTTTATCAGAGTAAAACATGAAGTTAATAATTTGGAGAGTTCAGTGGTGGTACAAAAGCTTGAATTTACCATAGACCGTGCTTTGCATGGTCTTTCATGAAGTTTAGGTAACCAATATAATGTAGGAAGCTTGTCTTGGCCTTGTGTAACACAGACAGCAAACTTGGTGGCTGAATGACAAATATGGTCATCAACTAAAGCCCTATCTACATCTAAAGGCAGAAGTTCATAGACCTTAGTACCACCAAGAAGAGTGTTAACATAGTGAAGCCGTCAAACAACGACCACATTGTTAGCGGCCTTATCAGCTGGAGCCAAAACAAAATTCCTATGAAATTCTTGAATACCTTGTTTAAGGTGACGTAAAGACGTCTTAGGTTTAGGAGGCAATAAGTTCGAATTTTGCAAATAAAAAGAAATGCGATTGTTCACTAATTTCAGAATGCTAAGTTTCCATTCCTTAAGAGCTTTATGCTCAACATACTCTCGTTTGCATCATCGATTACCAAATCGCCGGCATTGATACCGAGGTGGAAAGCGACCTTTTCAGCTTCTGTGAAAAAAAAAAACAAAAAAAAAAAAAAAAAAACAGATGACTCTCGCTATTATAAATACTAATATATCTAACAACTGTCTAAACCAGCCTAACTTTTGAACAAAGTCCTTTCGATTATGATAAATATTTCTGAGATGGCATCCACTTTCAACTCAAACCAACATCACCAAAATAAACTATACAGTATTGACGGGAACGTTAAACATCAAATCAATCAAACAAAACATCCTGTCTGAATGGCAAGCTGAATGGGACGGTGCAGTGTACAGGAAACTCCGTCGGTGTGACATGTAACAGTTTATCTTTACCCCCACCCTGGATATCTTGATCCCGGGGGGGGGGGGGGGGGGCAAAATATTCCTACCGGGATATCTTGTCCCCGGGGGTGATATCCAAGCCGGGATACCTTTACCCCCATCCCCACTTTTGGGCTAGACTTTTTTCTTAATACCCAATTCGTTCTTATGTTTAACTAAAGTAAGATAGTGGACTTGATGTTTCACTTTAACATCTTTAGTTTGAATCATGATTCTGACTAATAGTACTATCCTAAGTAAGAAATATGACCATATTATAGAGGCAAATGACAATTTTATAACTTCATGTTGTACATTTTCTTATTCAACAACTTGCTGATGACCATCTTGGATTATCCCTGTCAGTTCTGAGTGGTGGTGGTGCGGGAGGTGCGTGTAAAGGGTTGGGTGGGTGTTGAAGATTTCCCGGCTGGGTTACCTTCTAACCCGGGGTGCAAAATATCCAAGCTGGGATAGCTTGACCCCCACCCTTCCAGCATTCAGAAAATAGAAGGAATCGATACAATTAACCCACAACTCCCATCAGAGACACCAAAGGGAAAGAAACACAAACATGAAGCGACAGACCCCAACGGAAACACCAACAGCGGAAGCAACAACTTTCCCACAAAATGGCCAAAAAGCTATCCAAACTAAAATAATATAAGCGACACAATCACCCAAAGACAAACCATAACAAAAATAAACCGCGACAGAAGAACCGCCTTGGAACGGTCAGCGGAAACGAATTCCACTGGGGGTGGAGGGCTTAAATCGATTTTACTCGGCCACAATCCTCGCCCTTACTTCCGTCGCAATTAAGACAAATAATTTGTTCAGTCCGCATGAAGGCCTCATAACTCATCAGTGCAACATCTCCGTGAACACAAAAATCAAAGAATCACAGAGGTGAAAAAACGGTGAGGACTCGACAGCAAGAAACCGCTGAAATGCTGGCGCAAAAGAAAACCAACAGTTAGACTCCAATGGGCCCGACCAGAGACAGAGCATCAGGTACCAACCAACATAAGCCTTTACGCTGGAACCGTCATTGAATCGGAGGCCTGACCCACCGGCGTGCAATTAAAGAGGGAAGCAAAGTTCTCAGCCGTGATTGGGTTAACTACCATGCATGCAGTCTGTCGTATAACATTTATGTTGTAACCAATCTTTTTATATCGAAGAATGATTTTACGAAATTGGGTGTTGAAGTGATTGCGGTTATAAATCTTTCTAAATTTATATACTAAGTCACCATAAAATTCGGGTTCCGATAGACCTTGTTGCAGAAAAGATTTAAGTCCAGTATTGAATTTTGAAATTAAATCAGAATGACGTCTATAAAATTTTGAATAGGCTTTGCGTGGTTTATGGTACCGATAACCCTGATTAAGAAGTTTAGCCGTTAACAATTTATTACGAGTGTTGAAATCAGGTACATGACTACACACTCTGGCAAATCGACTTAATTGTGAAATATAAACGCCATAGGATGGCACATGTGGAACATTTTCCAAAAAAAGGAAAGTGTACAATCTCAAAATCAAAATCATCGCGTTTATCATAAATTTTGCAAGAAACAAACCAATCCACAATAGACAGATGTAAATCCAAAAACCTCGCCTCGGTATCAGAAGAATTTTCTTTATTTAACTGAAGTTCTGGGGGATAAATTTGACTGATCAAACCGTCGAAATAAGTATTATCAATATTTAATCAATCATCCAAATATCTAGAAGTCGAGCTAAAAGCTTCAGTGATTTCAAACTGGTTATCAGCAGAAAGAGACATCATGAAGTCTCTCTCATAACAAAACAAACAAGAGGGCCCAATGGCCCTATATCGCTCACCTGTTTGGACCTCAGGGGCATGATTGGCAGGCATTATGTAGGTGACCACTTGCCGTCGCTACATGCTAAATATCTAAGCTCTGGGCCCTGTGGTTTCAGAGAAGAAGATTTTTGAATCTTTTTTTCCATTATGAGTCTATAGGAGCTAAGGGGCCCCGGGGCGTGGCCCATTTGTACCCCACGTGCATGATTGGCAGGATTTATGTAGGTGACCACTTGCCATTGCTATATGCTAAATATCTAAGCTCTGGGCCCTGTGGTTTCAGAGAAGAAGATTTTTGAAGCTTTTTCTTCCATTATGAGTCTATAGGAGCTAAGGGGCTCCGGGGCGTGGCCCTTTTGGACCCCAGGGGCATGATTGGCAGGAATTATTTAGGTGACCACTTGCCGTTGCTACGTACTAAATATCTAAGCTCTGGGCGATGTTATTTCAGAGAAGAAGATTTTTGAATCTTTTTTCCATAATGAGTCTATGGGAGCTAAGGGGCCCCGGCCCATTTGGACCCCAAGGGCATGATTGGCAGGATTTATGTAGGTGACCACTTGCCATTGCTACATGCTAAATATCTAAGCTCTTGGTCCTGTGGTTTCAGAGAAGAAGATTTTTGATGCTTTTTTTCCATTATGAGTCTAAAGGAGCTAAGGGGCCCGGGGCGTGGCCCTTTTGGACCCCAGGGGCATGATTTGCAGGAATTATATAGGTGACCACTTGCCGTTGCTACGTACAAAATATCTAAGCTCTGGGCCCTGTCGTTTCAGAGAAGAAGATTTTTTAAGCTTTTTTCCAATATGAGTCTTTCGGAGCAAAGGGGCCCCGGCACGTAGCCCATTCGGAACCCAGGGGCATGATTGGCAGGATTTATGTAGGTGACGAATTGCCGTTGCTACATGCTAAATATCTAAACTCTGGGCCCTGTGGTTTCAGAGAAGAAGATTTTTGAAGCTTTTTTCCATTATGAGTCTATGGGAGCTAAGGGGCCCCGGCGCATGGCCCATTTGGACCTTTGGGGCATGATTGGCAGGATTTTTGTAGGTGACCACTTGCCGTTGCTACATGCCAAATACCTCAGCTCTGGGCCCTCTGGTTTCAGAGAAGAAGATTTTTGAAGCTTTTTCCATTATGAGTCTATAGGAGCTAAAGGGCCCCGGGGCGTTGCTGTTTGGACCCCAGGGGCATGATTGGCAGGAATTATGTAGGTGACCACTTGCCGTTGCTACATGCTAAATATCTAAGCTCTGGGCCCTGTGGTTTCAGAGCAGAAGATTTTTGAAGCTTTTTGTTCCATTATGAGTCTATGGGAGCGAAGGGGCCCCGGGGCGTCGCCCATTTGGAACCCAGGGGCATGATTGGCTGGAATTATGTAGGTGACCACTGGCCGTTGCTACAATCTAAATATCTTAGCTCTGGGCCCTGTGGTTTCAGAGAAGAAGATTTTTGAAGCTTTTTTTCCATTATGAGTCTATGGGAGCTAAGGGGCCCCGGGGTGTGGCTAATTTGAACCCCAGGGGCATGATTGACAGGAATTATGTAGGTGACCACTTGCCGTTGCTACATGCCAAATATATCAGCTCTGGGCCCTGTGGTTTCAGAGAAGAAGATTTTTGAAGCTTTTTTCCATTATGAGTCTATAGGAGCTAAAGGGCCCTGGGGCGTGGCCAGTTTTGACCCCAGGGGCATGATTGGCAGGAATTATGTAGGTGACCACTTGCTGTTGCTACATGCTAAATATCTCAGCTCTGGGCCCTGTGGTTTCCGAGAAGAAGATTTTTGAAGCTTTTTGTTCCATTATGAGTCTATGGGAGCGAAGGGGCCCCGGGGTGTGGCCAATCTGGACCCCAGGGGCATGATTTGCAGGAATTATGTAGGTGACCACTGGCCGTTAATACATGCTAAATATCTAAGCTCTGGGCCCTGTGGTTTCAGAGAAGAATATTTTTGAAGCTTTTTGTTCCATTATGAGTCTATGGGAGCGAAGGGGCCCCGGGGCATCGCCCATTTGGAACCCAGGGGCACGATTGGCAGGAATTATGTAGGTGACCACTGGCCGTTGCTACATTCTAAATATCTAAGCTCTGGGCCCTGTGGTTTCAGAGAAGAAGATTTTTGAAGCTTTTATTCCATTATGAGTCTATGGGAGCTAAGGGGCCCCGGGGTGTGGCAAATTTGGACCCCAGGGGTATGATTGGCAGGAATTATGTAGGTGACCACTTGCCATTGCTACATGCCAAATATCTAAGCTCTGGGCCCTGTGGTTTCAGAGAAGAGGATTATTGAAGCTTTTTTCCATTATGAGTCTATAGGAGCTAAAGGGCCATGGGGCGTGGCCAGTTTTGACCCCTGGGGCATGATTGGCAGGAATTATGTAGGTGAACACTTGCTGTTGCTACATGCTAAATATCTCAGCTCTGGGCCCTGTGGTTTCCGAGAAGAAGATTTTTGAAGCTTTTTGTTCCATTATGAGTCAATGGGAGCGAAGGGGCCCCGGGGTGTGGCCAATCTGGACCCCAGGGGCATGATTGGCAGGAATTATGTAGGTGACCACTGGCCGTTAATACATGCTAAATATCTAGGCTCTGGGCCCTGTGGTTTCAGAGAAGAAGATATTTTAATTTTTTCCCATTGATAGTCTATGGGAGCTATATGTTGCCATGGCAACCAGAATTCCAATCTGATCAGCCCAAAAACCTTATGCAGCCTTTCCCCCTACCTTATGATGCTTCCCATGAAATTTGATCAAGATTGACCATGGGGTATAAGATATATACTTATTTAAAATTGTTTACGGACGGACGCACGCACGCACGGACGCACGACGGACGACGGACAAAAAGTGATCACAAAAGCTCACCTTGTTACTACGTGACAGGTGAGCTAAAAACAGAGCAGCTACAAGTGGTGCGTAAAAAACCGAAACAAGCTTCAATGATTTCAGACTGGGTATCAGCAGATAGGGACATCATGAAGTCTCTCTCATAACAAAACAAAACAGATCAACCACAAGTGGTGCGCAGACAACCAAAACAAGCACACCTAACCATATAGCTAGCCTGAATCAGTATTTCACATCTTCTACTATTGCCCTTGGGTGGGGTCGAAGATATCCCGGCTGGGACCCCCACCCCCATCCAGACTTATGAAAACCAAGACAAGCACACTTCTCAACAATGGAAGGTACTACTGATGTCCATGGTCTATGGTTGACATAACATTACCACCAGCTAAATAGCTTGCATGAATCAGTAGTTCACATCTTCCACGATTGCTCAGGGTGGGGCTGAAGCTATCCCGGCCAGGTTACCTTCACCCGGGTGTTGGTGGCGTGGGGGGGGGGTCCCGGCTGGGATAGCTTGCCCACCCCCTCCAAACTTTGGGAAATAAAAACAAGCACACTAGACCAAAAAAGCGCTGTAGTGCAGTGGTAAAGTATCGGACTCGGGATCGAGAGGTACCGGGTTCGATCCCTACGAGCGGCAAGTGTTGATTCCTTGAGCAAGAGACTTTATCCACATTGCGTAGTACTGGTTTCTACCCAGGAAAAGAGGGCCACGTGGAAGATTAGAACTAGTTTACTAAATGTGTTACCCTCTGTAAATAAGGTCGATAATTATTATTATTATTATTTTTATTAAAATCAAGCTTTCACACTTTTTCAGAAAACAAAATGTACAATCTCAATTGTCTGATGAAATCGCCAAAGTCTTCGGGGCTGCCTTGGCCACTACCAAATCATTCCAGAGAGTAGCAGTAGCTCAGCAAGAGCTTCTCAACTATGGAAGGAACTGCTGATGTCCAATACATAACATTACCACCCGCTAAATAGCTTGCATGAATCAGGATTTCATATCTTCTACCATTGCTCATGGGTGGAGGTGAAGATATCCTGGCTGGGTTACCTTCGACCCCGGGAGAGGGCGGGGGGGGGGTTGTTAAAATATCCCAGCTGGGATAGCTTGACCCACCCACCCCCACCCACACACTCACCCACCCCTCCAGACTTTGGATAAACAAAACTAGCACACCAGACTCACACATTTTTTCAGAGAGAGAAAAAAAACGTATAATCTTAATTGTCTGATGGGATCACCAAAGTCTGCGGGGCTGCCTGGGCCACAGCAAAATCGTCCGAGAGAGTAACTCAGCAAGAGCTTCTCAACAATGGAATGTACAGCTGGTGTCCAATGGTCTGTGGTTGACATAACATACCCAGCAGCTAAATAGCTTGCATGAATCAGTATTTCACATCATGGGTGGGGGTGAAGATATCACGGCTGGGTTACCTTCAGCCCCTCTCCCCTACCTCCTATACCGGCTGGGATAGCTTGCCCCCTCTTCCAGCATCTCGAAAACTCCAACAAGCACACTTATACCATTCAGCTTGCATGAATCAGTTTTTCACGTCTTCTACCATTGCTCATGGTGGAGGTGGAAATATCCCGGTTGGGTTAACTTGCCCCCTCCCCCATCCCACACATGCAGATTTCGGAAATCTTCACACTTCTCAACAATGAAAGATACTGCTGATATCCAATGGTCAATGGTTGACATAACATTACCACCAGCTAAGTAGCTTGCATGAATCACGATTTCACATCTTCTACTATTGCTCATGGGTGGGGTGTAGATATCCCGGCTGGGCTACCTTCACCCCCTGGGGTCAAAATATCCTGGCTGGGATAGCTTGCCTCCACCTTTCCAGCATTTAGAAAATCCAAACAAGCACACTTATACCATATATCAAACTATCACACTTTTTCAGAGAACAAACTGTTTAATCTTATTTGTCTGATGAAATCGTCAAAGTCTGCGGGGCTGCCTGGGCCTCTACCAAATCTTTCGAGAGAGGCGCTCAGCAAGAGCTTATAAATAAAGGAAGGCACTGCTGATGTCCAATGGTCGTTGGTTGACATAACATTACCAACAGCTAAATAGCTTGCATGCATCAGCATTTCACATCTTCTACATGTACCATTGCTCATGGGTGGGGGTGAAGATATCCCGGCTGGGTTACCTTCACCCCCGGGGGGCAAAATATCCTAGCTGGGATAGCTTGCCCCCACCCATCCAGACGTTGGCAAATAAAAAGTAGCACACTAGACAAAAAATCAAGCTATCACACTTTTTCAGAGAAAAAAACAATGTCTGATGAAATAGCTAACGTCTGCGGGCCGCCCGGGCCGCCGTTCGAGAGAGTAGCTCAGCAAGAGCATCTCAACAATGGAAGAAAGTACAGCTGATGTCCGATGGTCTATGGTTGGCATAACATTACCACCAGCTAAATAGCTTGCATGAATCAGTATTTCGCATCTTCTACCATTGCTCATGGGTGGGGCTGAAGATATCCCGGTTGGGTTATCTTTACCACCAACCCGGCGGGGGGGGGGGGATATCCGAGCAGGGATAACTCCCCCACACCCTTCCAGCATTTAGAAAACCCAAACAAGCACACTTATACACTAATACCATCTAGCTTGCATGAATCAGTTTTTCACATCTTCTACAATTGCTCATGGGTGGGAGTGAATATATCCTGCTGGGATAGGTTGCCCCCCTCCCTCCCACACACACATCCAGACTTTGGAAAACTCTGACAAGCACACTTCTCAGCAATGGAAGGTACAGCTGATGTCAAATGGTCTATGGTTGACATAACATTAGCACCCGCTAAATAGATTGCATGAATCAGTATTTCACATCTTCTGCCATTGCTCATGGGTGGGATGAAGATATCCTGGCTGGGTTACCCCGGGGGGGGGGGCAAACTATCCCGGCTGAGATGAAATCGCCAAAGTCTGCGGGGCTGCTTGGGTCACAACCAAATCTTTCATGAGACTAGCTCAGCAGGAGCTTCTCAACAATGGAAGGTAGAGCTGACGCCCATTGGTCTATGGTTAAATAGCTTGCATGAATAAGGATTGCTCATTGGTGGGGGCAAACCATCTCGGGCGGTATCTTGCCCTCCCACCCCCACCCCCCCCCCCCCCACCCCTCACCTTCCAGCATTTAGAAAACCTAAACAAAGCACACTTATACCATATAGCTTGCATGAATCAGTATTTTACATCTTTTACCATTGCTCATGGGTCGGGGTGAACATATCCCGGCTTGGCTACCTTTCCCCCCGGGGTGGGGGATATCCGGGCTGGGATAGCTTGCCCCCACACCCTTCCAGCATTTCGAAAACCCAAACAAGCACGCTTATACCATAAAGCTTGCATGAATCAGTTTTTCACATGGACGGGATGAAAATAACCGGCTGGGATAGGTTGCCCCCTCCCTCCCACACACACATCCAGACTTTGGAAAACCCTGACAAGCACACTTCTCAACAACGGAAGGTACAGCTATGTCCAATGGTCTATGGTTGACATAACATTATCACCCGCCAAATAGTTTGCATGATTCAGTATTTCACATCTACCATTGCTCATGGGTCGGATGAAGATATCCTGGCTGGGTTACCTTCACCCGGGGGGGGGGGGGGGGACGGCAAAATATCCCGACTGGGTTAGCTCCCCCCACCCGGCCCCCCATCCAAACTTTGGAAAATAAAAACAAGCACACTGACCAAAAATCAAGCTATCACTGCTTTCAGAAAAAAATGTTTAATCTTAATTGCCTAATGCAATCGCCAAAGTCTGCGGGGCTGCCTGGGCCACAACCAAATCGTTCATGAGACTAGCTCAGCAAGAGCTTCTCAACAATGGAAGGTTCAGCTGATGTCCATTGGTCTATGGTTAAATAGCTTGCATGAATCAGCATTTTAGATCTTCTACCATTGCTCATTGGTGGGGGCAAACCATCTCGGCTGGAAACCCAAACAAGCACGCTTATACCATCTAGCTTGCATGAATCAATTTTTCACATCTTCTACAATTGCTCATGGGTGGGGGGGGGGGGGTGAAAATATCCGGCTGGGATAGATTCCCCCCTCCCCCCCCCCCCCCCCACACACACACATCCAGACTTTGGAAACCCTGACAAGCACACTTCTCAGCAATGGAAGGTACAGCTGATGTCCAATGGTCTATGGTTGACATAACATTACCACCCGCTAAATAGCTTACATGAATCAGTATTTCACATCTTCTACCATTGCTCATGGGTGGGATGAAGATATCCTGGCTGGGTTACCTTCACCACCAAGCTCGGATAGCTTGCCCCCCCCCTCCCATCCAGACTTTTGAAAATAAAAACAAGCACACTAGACCAAACAATCAAGCTTTCACAGCTTTTCAGAAAAAAAAAATGTTTTATCTTAATTGTCTGATGAAATCGCCAAAGTCTGCGGACTGCATGGGCCACAACCAAATCGTTCATGAGACTAGCTCGGCAAGAGCTTCTCAACAATGGAAGGTAGAGCTATTGTCCATTGGTCTATGGTTAAATAGCTTGCATGAATCAGGATTTCAGATCTTCTACCATTACTCATTGGTGGGGGCAAACCATCCCGGCTGGGATAGCTTGCTCCCCACCCACCTTCCAGCATTTAGAAAACCCAAACAAAGCACACTTATACCATATAGCTTGCATGAATCTGTTTTTCACATCTTCTACCATTGCTCATCGGTCGGGGTGAAGATATCCGGCTGGGCTATCTTCACCCCCGGGGTTGGGGGGATATCCGGGCTGGGATAGCTTGCCCCCCCACGCCCTTCCAGCATTTAGAAAACCCAAACAAGCATGCTAGTACCATCTAGCGTGCATGAATCAGTTTTTCACATCTTCTACCATTGGTCATGGGTGGGGATGAAAATATCCGGCTGGGATAGGTTGTCCCCTCCCTCCCACACACACATATCCAGACTTTGGAAAACCCTGACAAGCACACTTCTCAACAATGGAAGGTACAGCTGATGTCAAATGTCTATGTCTATGGTTGACATAACATTATATCCGCCAAATAGTTTACATGAATCAGTATTTCACATCTTCTACAATTGCTCATGGGTGGGATGAAGATATCCTGGCTTGGTTACCTTTACCCCTGGGTGTGGGAGGGTGCAAAATAACCCGGTTTGGTTAGCTTGCCCCCCCCCCCCCCCCGCCCCATCCAGACTTTGGAAAATACAAACAAGCACACTAGACCAAAAAATCAAGCTTTAACAGCTTTCCAGAAAAATGTTTAATCTTAATTGTCTGATGAAATCACCAAAGTCTGCGGGCTGCCTGGGCCACAACCAAATCGTTCATGAGACTAGCTCAGCAAGAGCTTCTCAACAATGGAAGGTAGAGCTGATGTCCATTGGTCTATGGTTAAATAGCTTGCATGAATCAGGATTTCAGTTCTTCTGCCATTGCTCATTGGTAGGGGCAAACCATCCCGGCTGGGATAGCTTGCTCACCACCCACCTTCCAGCAATTAGAAAACCCAAACAAAGCACACTTATACCCTATAGCTTGCATGAATCAGTTTTTGTTTTCAATTTCTACCATTGCTCATGGGTCGGGGTGAAGATATCCCGGCTGGGCTCTCTTCACCCCCGGGGTTGATAGGATATCCGGACTGGGATAGCTTGCCCCCACGCCCTTCCAGCATTTAGAAAACCCAAACAAGCACGCTTATACCATCTAGCTTGCATGAATCAGTTTTTCACATCTTCTACCATTGGGCATGGGTGGGGGTGAAAATATCCGGCTGGGATAGGTTGTCCCCTCCCTCCCACACATACACACCCAGACTTTGGAAAACCCTGACAAGCACACTACTCAACAATGGAAGGTACGGCTGATGTCCAATGGTCTATGCTTGACATAACTTTACCAACCGCCAAATAGTTTGCATGAAACAGTATTTCACATCTTCTACCATTGCTCATGGGTGGGATGAAAATATCCTGGCTGGGTTACCGGCTGGGATGGCTTGCCCCCCCCCCCCCCCCCCCCCCCCCCCGCCATCCAGACTTGGGAAAATAAAAACAAGCACGCTTGACCAAAAACTCAAGCCATCACAGCCTTTCAGAAAAAAATGTTCAATCTTAATTGTCTGATGAAATCGCAAAAGCCTGCGGGGCTACCTGGGCCACAACCAAATCGTTCATGAGACTAGCTCAGCAAGAGCTTCTCAACAATGGCAGGTACAGCTGGTCTATGAGTCTATTGTTAAATAGCCTGCATGAATCAGGATTTCAGATCTACTACCATTGCTCATGGGTGTGGACAAATCATCCCGGCTGGGATACCTTGCTTCACCCCCCCCCCACCTTCCAGCATTTAGAAAACCCAAACAAAGCACACTTATACCATTAATCAGTTTTTCACATCTTCTACCATTGCTCATGGGTCGTGGTGAAGATATCCCGGCTGGGTTACCTTCACCCCCCCACCGGGTTGCAAAATATCCCGGCTGGGATAGCGTCCCCCCCCCCCCCACCCTTCCAGCATTTAGAAAACCAAACAAGCACACTTATACCATATAGCTTGCATGAATCAGTTTTTCACATCTTCTATCATTAGTCATGGGTGGGGTGAAGCTATCCCAGCTAGGATATATTGTCCCCCGGGGGTGAAGGTAACCCAGTAGGGATATCTTCACCCCACACCCATGAGCAATGGTAGAAGATGTGAAATACTGATTAGAGTGAGCTATTTAGCTGGTGGTAATGTTATGTCAACCATAGACCATTGGACATCAGTAGTACCTTCCATTTTGTAGGCCAGTCAAAATAGCATTGAACCTCAAAATAATTCCTTCAGAAGGGTTTTCACTATTTGCAGAATCACATCACGTGTACAAGTTCGTGAAATGAACACCCCCCCCCCCTAAACCCCACTTCATATAGAGAAAACTGGGGTTAAGGGGGGTGAACATTATTTTTCGTATTTCGGCTCCAAAACATTGGTTGTGGGTACTCGTTAGAACCGCCTCAATGAGGCGGTTCTAACGAGCAGCCACAACCTTTGTTTGCAGTATTAATAAGAAAAGTATCATGGATTTTCTTCAGAAAGGTAGCCATTTTGGAGATGCGAAAAAATGCACAATGTCGCTAGGGAGTGTTTTCGTAATGAGTGAGGTGTTCTGACTTACAGGAAAAAAAATCCCCAACAATATTTCCTAGCGAAACTCGGATATTTTGGGGGAAAAATGTTCGAAATTTATAACAATTTCATTAAATTATATCACTTTTTTAATAGCCAAAAAAGAAACTAACTGTTGTCAAGTAGCGATAAAAGAAGTTTTAGCTTGATACGTGTACAGAAAGTCTTTTTGTGGTAATATTGACAAAACTTGGAAATATTGACAAAGAACGCAGAAAATGAGAATACATTTTTAAAAAGTTACTGGTGTGGATTCTTGAAAATGTTTAGATGTAAAAAGCTACATATAGGTATAAGTCACCTACAGGAAAAAAAATATATGTTTAAAAAGTTCCATTTTTCGGGGTATGAAAATGCACATGTTTACATAAAAACACCGATAGTATTTTCCGGTCGAGTAGAAATTGCATTATAAAAATAAATTGTATGATGTCAAACTAGTTTATATAGCCAGATGTGCACTGACTATATCAATTAAAAATCAAAAATGAGTTCCTTTAAGAGCAATGAAAACATTCATAAGAAAGAAGATGGGTCATACTACGTAGTTTCGGCTAAAAAAGCCTCATCAGTGACCCTGTAATGATTCGGCAACGAAAGCTAGAGGAAACATACTGCAAATTTGCGAATTTCGAACAGGCAGTCGATTCAAAGACTGATATAAATCAAAATGGGGTCCAAATAATTAAAAACCTGTCTAGAATATGATTCTAAACCAATAATTTATTTCTGATTTCTCAGAATATTCACGCTGATCTCAAAGGACCAAAAGTAAAATATAAACTGCACTATGGTTGATGTACGGGAGACGTTTTACGGCCGCCACACGGCACAACACCAGCTGCAGAGAAGGCAAATAAAAATCAAAAATGAGTTCCTTTAAGAGCAATGAAAACATTCATAAGAAAGAAGATGGGTCATACTAAGTAGCTCTCAAAAATCCTTCAGCTTCGTGCCTGCACAGAAATTTGACTTTTAAAGGCAGACTATGTAAAATTCTGACCAAAAAATGGAAATAGGAATATTTTTTTAACCATTTTTGATACGAAATGGAATCTTCCTTCTTATATATAACATAAGTGCATTTCAAAATTTAGGGGTGTCAGGTTGTGTGTTCTTCAAAATTTAGCAGCGAAATGACTGAACGTTTTGCAAACAGTGCTAGGTCCCTGATCAGACGCCGC